>CM071605.1:20107154-21307154 GCA_036365135.1 Miichthys miiuy
TCTGGCTCTTTCACTGTTGCTGGTGTTGATCTCTTCTTCTTTGTACAGTGATCTCAGTACACTGAACACAAAGCCAGTTACTCCCCTTTGGACAGACATTAAAAGTACATTTAAAACATTAAGCCAAAACAAAGTCTGGCGAGGTGTAATTACCCTTTTTAAGTACTAGGACAAATCTGCAGCCTCTTACTGTATCCTCTCTGAATCTTTATCTTGTCAGGGGAGGAAGGGCCGCGGATCCATCTTCGTGTGGGCTTCAGGCAACGGCGGGCGCAGCAGAGACCACTGCTCGTGTGACGGCTACACCAACTCCATTTACACCATCTCGATCTCCAGCACAGCTGAGAGCGGACGAAAGCCGTGGTACCTGGAGGAGTGCTCGTCCACACTGACAACCACCTACAGCAGTGGGGAGAACTACGACAGAAAGATTGTAAGGACTGAAGTGTTAGTTTTTGAATACAGCATGATGCAATTTGGCATTTACTTGGCCTTATGTGTATAAACTTGTGGGTCCAGTGATGTGGCCTGGTTTGACCCAAATCGGCCAAATCACTCCCATGATCCACTTGGATGGACAGTGACAGTTGTCTACTGTGAGCTAACTTGTCTGGCAGTGTCTTACTACATTCCTCGTGCTGATGCTACAGATGCGCGCGCGCGCGCACACACACACACACACACACACACACACACATTCTTTACAGTTTCCCTCCGGCTTTGTACACTTGTAGAACCTCGTATATCTGAATGTCAGTCTAATATACTTGAGGACATACTGTCCTGTCTATTTAAATGCTGGAGCACTTTCACTTTTTACTGAACTATTTCAGATACTCTGTGTGTGTGTCTTCAGATAATCCTTCAAACTTTTTGGTTCAGGAAAGGTCTTTGATGAGGACTCAGGCGGGAAGTTAGCCAAGCTTTTCTTGGCTGACTTACTGTCAAGCTGTCCGACTAGTTGGCTGTCTAAACTCCATACAATCAAAGGGAACATACAGTGCTTTAACAACAAGTTTTTTTTTTCTTTATCATTTGTTTCTCCTTGGTTGAATCCTTGAATTCTTGGGTAAACTGGTCATTTGTGTACTTGTATTTGAGTGTCTGTGGGTGTTATCTGTAGCGAGGCGTTGCATCAGGAGTTTCAGGTGTGTCTGGATCCTCCTGATCCTCATGACTTCAATCTGTCTCTCTCTGTCTGTCTTACTCCCTCCCTTCCTGCGATCACTGTCACTTTTTCATCCCCTCTTCTCTAACTCCACCTCTGTAAGTCTTCTCTTCCTCCTCCTTGTAATCTGTATTTCTTAAATTTCACCCTTTCCCTTCCCCTGTCTCTTTTTTGCCCCTTTTCTGTGATTCCTCTTCATTTCTCTTCCCAACGCTGACTCTGTCTCCTCTCCTCTTTCTACAGATCACAACAGACCTGAGACATCGCTGTACAGACAGTCACACAGGGACTTCAGCCTCGGCTCCCATGGCTGCTGCCATTATTGCTCTGGCCCTGGAGGCAAAGTAAGATCCACTTAACCTCATCCTTTCACTTCATCCCTTTCCCCATGCTTACCTTCTAATGCCCTCTTGTCCTCTGGCTTCAGTGATCTATGAGGGGAAACACGTGATGAATTTTCACACAAATACATCGTTGTCAAGTCAGCAGTGGAGATACTTTAAATATTGTGCAGAGACCAAAAACATACAGAGGTTTCAGAGGATTCTACTGACATTTGGGACAACTTGACTATATTTGTAGGACATGTGCACATATCAACCTCCTGTTTGTAAATGTACTGCTGGAGGCAGGTTGTCTTAAAGGTCCTTCTGATTCCTCCAAAGTAGGTTTGAGTGTTAAAATAATTTTAATAGCTGAATGCCAGCTGTATCTTGACCCCCAGTGCACTTTCTGAGAGGGTTTCAGGTGAGTCTGGATGCATTTAAGTCAGTACATTTTCAGTAAATGATAAACTGTGTGTGGACTCAGTTTTGGTAGTCATTGCTTACCTGTTTGGGGGATTATCCTCACTCTGCCTCAGTGGTGAACTGTGCTTGAACTTTGAAGCTATACGGGATTGTTGTCACCACTGAATGCTTAATTATTTTAGTGTGTACATACTGTAACCTCTTACCTGGGATGATACATATAATTTTATCACAGTATATTCGGATTATCACAAATATCGCAATGCTGTCTTGAGATAGTTTGCCTCCTTTCCTGCAGTCATTTGAACTCTGAACTCTGTTTTGCTTTCCGTTTATTCGGTTTATGGCTCCTCACGTGTGCTGAGAAAAGGATATTTCATGCACCTTGGTACACAGTGCGTCATTTTTATATTTATTCCCCTCTTTGATGCTTTTAAACATATAAAACCATTTAGATCTTGGTTTCAAGATGTCCTTTGTGGCAGACTTTTATGCTGTCTGCAGCATGCAGGGCTATCCACAGACATTTTGAGGCCGGGTGCTTTGATGCCAAACATTTCTGCTAGAAGGGTCGGGAGTGCCAGTTTCAAAGTTGGCACTTTGAAAGAGAAGAAAGACAGACAGATTTTAAAAGCATTTTACTCTCAATTGGTTTCAATGTCCTGTCTGCCCTTATTCCGTCTAGATGCTTTATGTGTGAGCCACTGCAGATGCCTCTTCAAAACTTGTTGCTGTGCTTTTATTTGTGATTAAATTCATGAATTGGAAAGAGTGCAGTGCAGGTGCAGAGACTCTGAATTGGGCTTTACCCCATCATCGCATGTTGAGCGGATCGGTTAGCTGAGGTCACTTCATTTAACCTGGATAATCCAAACCAAATCCTCACTGTAGAAAATATTCTCTGTTTCCAGGCAGTGCTGGACACATAAGCCTGTTTCCTCAACAAGATTATCACACACTGCTTCTTGCCTGCCTGCTTTCTTCTCTTCTGCTCGCTCTCACCTCCTGTCTGACGTGCTTGCCGTGCCTCCACCGCTGTCACAACAGTCTTTTTTTTCCCCCTCTCTCTCCAAGGCAAACGCTCTTTCTTTCCTTCTATCCATTCATTCAGTTTCTCACATGGATAAACTTGCATGCATGCACACGCAGGCAAAGGGGAGAGGATGAAAGGGAAAAAAGTTTAGACAAACTGTGCTATGCTGATTGTATCTGCTCTTATCTGATGAATGAAAGCGACCAAACTTTCTGTGATAAACATGTCAAGACGCCATTACGCTAGACTTCACTAAACTCTCTGTTGTGAAGTCTTTTCCCTTGGTATGGAACATTACATTACGTTACTTCAGAAAACTGTCCCTTGCTTTGTTCTCTGTAGATTTTGCCAAGTTTAAGATGTTTTAAGTCTGCACATGATTTATCTCTTTATGAGCTAGACTCCAGCACGGCAAGCGGCAACGTTTTAGAGCTTCAGAAACTTTTATTCGTTTCTTTTTGTCCTTGGTGAGTGAGTGAGGAAATGGAAAAGTGAGTGAACATGGAGAGAGGAGACTTCGGTGAGGAAATTAGGAGGATAAAAAAGAAATGAGCAAGGATAGCCATAAGAACCTCATCTACTGGGAGGTTTCAAGAAACCAAAGCAGGGACAGATGAGTGAAAAGAGAACTTTATTTCTTCCCCCTTTGGTCTGCTTTAAAATTCAAACTCAAGAGGCAGATTTGAGAGTGAAAAATGATGATGATAGTTAGTGGGTAATCTTCCATCACTGGACTGAACCAAGGTGAGATGGACACGGCCTGCTTCAGTGTTTGACTTCTTCATTTTCCCCTTTATCTTCCCACTTTGCTTTCTCCCTGCCTGATTAGCCATGTGTTTCTTCACCCATAATTACACTAGAGAAAAGCACCAAGGAAACCTATATTAGACATACTGATTTGCTGCTGGTTTTCCCCAGTATGCAAGCTACTCCATTAATTAGTATTGGCTTGTTTATGGAAAGGCTGTTGTGGCCTAGATAACGATGCCAAAGTCACATTTAATTAATGACCATAAAACATTTATGGAACCATAATTACACAGTGGCAGCTAAGCCTATTAATATTGATCTGAACATTAATTATTCTGACTTTTCATAGCACTTATCTGTGCTACCATCCTTTTAATTATTTTTTACTTGATATTTTATTTTCAGCTATTTACTCCATGTTCTTTAGTTGGATTTAATAAGTGTGGGCTCAGTGAGGGCATTAAGGAAATTTGGAACATGTGTTAGTGTCTTAGCAACTGTTCTGGGCATCATTTTGTGTGCATAAAAAGATGAACTCATCTTTCCATCTAAATCGTCCTTTTTTAAAGTCTAATCTTGATCTCATTCTTAATATCAGAAAGCAGCTTGTCTTGACCCTGATAGCTGCAGAACGGCTGACCCAGCACTCCATTATGTCAATATGCTTACTTCCCTTTAAAAGCAGAGGAATGATGGACAGCTAATGTAAAAAGGTTACTTCTTGTCAAGGCTCTTAGTTCTGCAAGAGACTGATGGCCAGCTTTCAGCGAAGCTGAACTTTTGTTCTCTTACTATAAGTCTGATTTCGCCACAATGGCTGGCTTTTCAAAACCACAGAGAACTTGCACTGGTCTATGACAAATGAGGCAGGCCAGCGAGGACACAGCACAAGTTTGCAAAAGTTTAGGAATCAAAGTTCTTATATCAACCATCAGAAATTATCTGACATGTTGAATATAATGCTGTAGCTTGACCTGGATTGAAATCCCACCAAATGTCCGCGTAAACTGAATGTCAACCTCCATGTCTGTGAAGTGAAGCCAATGCGGAAGTGCAGTTCCTCAAACGTCCACTTGAGGCTGGCTACTGGAGTCAATCTCCATAAGCCCCCATGTTAAAATGTCCAACTTCACAGCAGAAATAAACAAGTGTTTTGATCTCTATAGCTAATTTCGCTGTTCATGACAACTGTACTGAGTCTGAATTTTTATAGAACTCAACCTTTCAATTATATTAAGGCTTAAAGTTTGCATAATTAACAGCAGGGCCGCTTTGATAGACAAGTGGGCGGCGTTACAGGTTGCTTGTTTGAGCACCAAAGAATCATACAGCTCACCTCAGCTCCATCGATGATTTACGTCTTTGCAGAGTTGTATATTAGCCAGGCAGTGGTAAACACAGGACTGCCAACATGGCGCCGGCCAGAGCACCACACTCTCAGCTTTAAAACAGCTCCCTAGAAACCTGTGGGTGATGTCACGGATACATCTTCTTTCTACTTTCTAAACCAGTGATACTGAGCATCCACAAATAGTTAACCTAGGATTGGGCAACACAGAAGAGATCTGACTCTTTAACACACGTGCAAATGGAAGGAAGAAGCAGGGCATTTCTTCAATGTGTTTTACATTAAAGCTTAAAAACGTGTAACAGATGCACGGAATAATATGATAACGACAAGATAGAAAACCAAACCAAACACAGCCCTGACGATCCTCAACCCAGTAGTACTACTCTACAGATACACATAAAATTGACAGAACATTTACTGAATAAAATGCATATGTGAAGGGCTCTTCTGTCTGTAATCTGTTAAGGTCAGTGGCTAAATGTATGATGCTGAGACTTCACAGATGTTAAGGATTTTAGAAGTCCTCTAGTGCGTTTCTGTTTTAGGAGATCACAGGAAGCTGTGAGAGAACCTGCTGTTATGCCAGTGGCTCAACAAGCAAAGGCACACAATGTTCAGGTCGGATTCATTTTGCTGCCAGTGACTCTCTTTCTTTCTCCCTGTCACATCATACCAGTGTATCTTCTTGAATTTTAAAGTCCAAACGATCGGTTGCAAACCTTTTTAAATATTAGTTTTAGGTCAACTGCTTCAGAGTGGTGTAGATTCTGGAGGTCTCAGATGGCGAGGGAGTGACATGAGGGGAGGAAACGAAGCATCTGGCCGGCATATGAGATGGAAGGGAATCCCAGGAAACTTAGTGACCCACTTCTTCCCAGTTTTTCCCTATTTAATGTAGTGTTAGGACATCAAAGAAGTGAGACACATGGCTGCCATCTCGTAATGGATCTCACGTGAGATCTGAGAAACTAGGGACGGATGAACGGGCATCCATACTTTCCATATATGCCTCTCTGTAATTTTCCTCTCTTAATAGCCTTCCACTCTTGTATATTACCGTATTTTCTTTACCTTGGTTTGCATCTCATCCTCTTTCTTCCTCCTTTTTTTTTTAACCTCCTTTCACTTTATCTTAAACTTTTAATGTTCCTCTTTCATCCACCTATCCTCCTACATCTAAATTTACACATATAGATAAGTTATATCTCTATGCCTCCCTGTTTTCCATATTTACATAATCAGTACTGCCTGATATTGTTATTTATTTATGTGCATGAGTGTAGATTTGTTATTTAAAATTCATGCTGTTTGAGTTTCCTTTATGTCACTTCTTTGTTTACTCAGTTTCTGCTTGGTTCTATGTTCCTATAGAAATGTTTTCATATTCAGTACGATAAATGAATTAATCATCAGTGTGTTTGTGTGTGTTTTCTTCTGCTAGTCCTCACTTAACATGGAGAGACGTTCAGCACATTATTGTAAAGACCTCCAGAGCCGGACATCTCAGTGCTCCTGACTGGAAGACTAACGCTGCTGGTTACAACGGTACACAAATACACACACACACACACACACACACACACACACACACACACACACACACACACGCCTAAAGATATATGATGTATTAGATAGTTGTTTGATATTTCTTTGGTGCTTTTTATTCACTGCTATAAATCTGTACATCCTCTTTGCGTTTCACCAAAAAAACCAAAAACAAACAAACAAAGCTCTTGATAGGGCTAAAAAGGCTTTATAATAAAGTGTCCCAAAATATCTGATATAGATAGATAGTAACTGTCATGATCAATATTAAAAGAAAAGCAAAATATCTCAGATCAGTTTGGATGCAGGGTCACCGTGTGGATGATGCTGTGGGTTGGCATGTTTTTCAGCAACTCATCAATTAAGCAACAGTTGCATTTATGATTCATGCTGGGATATAGTGTGTTTGAGAAGAAGAAGGAAAAAAAAAAAAAATCCAAAACACTCACAGGGAAATCAACATGCATTATCTCGACTCCAGAATTATATTCTCTTCTGTCCAAAGAGTGGTGATGAGCAGTTTCCAAAAATGTTCCTTCTTGCTTAACTACTGTGCCGCCAGCTGCCATCTGTCAGAGTCCATGTGGTGGTTGCTGTTTTTTGTGAGTGCGTGCTTAAGTGTGTATGCATACCTGTGTGTGTGTGTGTCTGTGTGTGTGTGTGTGTGTGTGTGTGTGTGTGTCTGTGTGTGTGTGTGTGTGTCTGTGTGTGTGGGAGAGAAACCAAGAGAGTGAGAACTAGGGGTCAGCCAGGCTGCAGGCCCAGTGTGCCTGGAGATTTTCCAAGTGACTGTTTTTTCAAAGAGGAACTAAAGAGAAACAGAACAGGGAAGGGGAGAGAGGAGGGGAAGTATGGAAGGAATTCATATTTGAGCTGCTGTACCCATAAGTCGAGTAGTTTACAAACTTTCTTTTTAATCTTTAGACAACCACCATATATGTCCTCAGTGCTTCATAAGTAGAGAACACCCCGTGCCTCTGTAAACAGAACAATACCTAAGATGCCTTTGAGGATGATTACAGGTCTTGTCCACTGATCCTTCATCTGATCCCCTATTTCATATTATATTTGGCGGTTGCATGTGCAAAATGTTGCTTAGGAATTTCACCTATAAACAACCCCTTTTTCATTGAGCTTTGATTGGTATGAGAAACAGTAGAGTCAGCAATTGTAGTGGTCTGATCAGCTGTGACTTTACACCGTTTCCTACAGTCAGCCACCTCTACGGCTTCGGTCTGATGGACGCTGAGGCGATGGTGAAGGAGGCAGAGCAATGGAAGCATGTCCCTCCTCAGCACGTCTGTGTGGAGAGCGCAGACCGACACATCAGGTAGAAAACACACACACACACATTTTAACATACACTACATGGCTAAAAGTATGTGGACAATCAGGGATTACACCACTATCTCACCAGAGGAATTAATATACCACTATACCAGCCTCCACTCCACATTTTGGCTCTATCTTACAAGGATTTGCTCCTATTCAGCCACAGGAGCGTTAGTGAAGTCTGTCACTGATTTTGGGTGATAAGACCTGGCTGTAGTGGTTGGTGTTTCAGGTCTTCCCAGAGGTGTTCAATGGAGCTGAGGTTAGGGCTCTATGCAGGCAGGTCATGTTCTACCACACACATTCTTCATGATACTTTAGGGAAAGGTCTTTCCCCATGCTGAAAGTTGTTGCTACAGAGTTGGAATGACTCTATTGTGTGAAATATCAGTGCATGCTGGAGCATTAACATTTCCTTTAATTAGACCTAAAGGGACCAAACCAAAAGTATGTGGACTGGAGTGTCCACCTAAAACAACTCTGGAAATCTACCGCTGTGCCACAGGTTTATTAATTGTACTCTCTCTGGTTAACATAAAGACATCTCATACTCTGTAAGTTTAAAATGAAATGCCAGATACTTTCAGACCAACATATGTGACAACTAAGTTTTCAGATTTTTAATTTTTTTTCTCTCTCATTTTTTTTTCTTTCCCTGGTGTTTTACGCACCAGCATGTGTTTGAGAGTACAGTTGTGCAAGCTGTACCTTGATGGGGGCCAAGCATTAGTTCTGGCAGGGTGGTTCTCACATAAGACCTTTACTACGCACACACACACACACACATACACACACACACACTCACACACACACACACACACAGAGCCAAGGCTTCACAGCTTGTTATTCTTGATGCAGCTGGAAGCCTGAGCACTGTTCTGTGTTAGGCTGGCTGGCTGAACTTGGGCCCTGAACTGGTTTGCTTTCAGTCGAAGGCTCGGTGGCCAGCGACTGCAGCATTATCAGTGTCATTCTGTCTGTTCTGCTCCGGTGCACAAGTCAGTCCATATGAGGCTTATGTAAAGTCCGGCTTGTGTCAGAGGCAGTCAAGCTCAGGCATCTGTACTCATGTAATGTGTGTTGGCTTATGGAGAGATTTCCACTGTTGTTGTGTAAAAAGAAATAAAAACAACCCGGTCGTTTAAGCCTTCTTTTTCCATGTGTAGTGTATTTACAAGCGGCCCCAGAGATGTGTGCAATGGTCAGTCATACATTCGTCCAGTTTCTGGGAGCTTAAGTCTTGTTTATAAACAGAATTACCCTTCGTTCATCCGGCCAAATGACAGGCTTGCAAAGAAAGTAGGCAATCACCAGGAAACAAAAGGCTTTGTTTTGTTTTTGGAACCAAGGCAAAAAAGTCATGAAAGTTTTATGTGTAACAGTTCAAAACTGAATTTTCACATTGCCCCAGAAACAGTCTTTTCCCTTAACAAATCACTTTGTACCGCAGTATAACATGCCTGTGCTGTATGTTTTTTATAGATTGTAATGTGTTTTGGAAGCAGGTCAATAAGTGTCTCTTCTCCTTTGTTGGCACAATTTGTGTGTGTTTTCTATGTTTCCAACTTGCTACACGAGTGCAGCCGTCACCTCACCGCTGTGTTCCCACACACCCTCTGGCTGGCCCCTCTGACTGCGCTTGGTAATGTCTGTCTGTTATCGCTCGCCTCACTCCACTTGGAGCACGCACCAGGAAAAACTGCCTGATCTGTGCGCAATCAGGCTGGTGGTAATCAGCTGTGCATCTGCTCTGGTCGGTCCCATGCGTATGGTTCAGTTATCTGTGTTGTCATAGAGAAGCCAGAGCTGTGATATCAGCCCTAGTCTCCCCAGCCATTACTGCTGTCCACTTTCCAAGCAGTCATCGACGACTTACGAAAGAGACGATCAGTGTTTTGTCCTTGTTATTCATTCCATCATGTCTGCATGTGCTCATTTTTTAATGTATTTATCTGCCTGGCTTTAATGTAAAGTGTGTATACTGACTACTGATGATTAATTGATCTGAGATGGAGTCAAAGGATGAATATGCTGCTTTGAATTATCATAAACCGCTCTCACTCTTTCAGAAATAATTGTCATGAGACAGGTAAATCAGTTTTTACCAATGTCACGAGTTAACAAATCTTATTTTTTAGCAGTAATTAGTAATCAATGGACTGAAAAGTGTGAGGAATATGTTGTTCCGAGAGAAAAATCTTCACCAGCTGATAATTGCTTAGAGTTCATTTTCCTCTTAATGATGAACATCTGTGCTGTATCACTTAGGCCCTAAAAATGTCATTGCTGTGTTTGTAACCCTGACAACGGAAATCTAAGAAAACGGTTTCTAATACAGGATCAAACAGCGTAAGTCGCTGGATAATTGTCTTTTAACTCTCCACCCCTCGACAAAGACAAATGATAGTGATCCTTCTGTATGTAACGCAGTGCAGTGAGTGTTCATCCAAAGCGTTTTACCTCTTCTTCGCCCATTCACACACCAGTAGTAGCGAGCTACCATGAAAGTGTTGGCCTGACCATCAGGAGCAATTTGGGGTTCAGTGTCTTGCCCAAGGACACTTCCAACATGTTGTCAGGAGAAGCTGGGGATCAACCCTGCAATCAGTGGACATCCCACTGTACCTCCTGTGCCACAGCCGCTCCTGTTTATGTGTCCAGTTGTCTCAGCTGCTCCATGTACGAGTCTTTCTCCTAAGCCTTGTTCTGGCAACAATGGTATTCATTGTCCCCTGCACTGGTCCTGTACATGTTTTTACTGTTTTTGTTATTGTTTCACTATTTTATTAGATCATTCCACAGATGTTATTCAAGGGGTCATTAGATGTTTGTGTTGGCTGTTAGGTGATCTTTCTGCTGCTGAGCTGTGCATAGCATACAGAACAAATAATGTTCTTTGTCTTTCTTATCACGCTCATGGTTCTTGGTTTCTTTGGCTGGTTGAGGTTTAGGAAATGGAAAACCTTAATATGGACGTTTGTGCATGCTCTTTGGTTTGTGGAGGAGGTTAAATCAAAAGAAGTACATGTGATTGCTTTTTGGGCTATTGAAACTTGATATTAAATGTTATATCAGTCACTAACAGGATTTTTGGACAGAGTGTCTCAGTGTAAGGAGACTAAGACTACAGGTACAGATACATCATGGCCGAGGGCACACCGAGTGACATTCAGCAGATTAATTCTGTTTTTGAAGATGATGGGCACTTCTACTTAACTTTAACCAACAGTCTGGTTCCAGCCTGTAAATGGAAAGATGAGAGCTCTCACTAATCAGAAGCTTTAAATGCACATCTCAGATTGAAAGACAAGTATATTTCCCAATGCTAATCAAAACCCCTATTTTATTTGAAGTGATATGTAACTTATCTATATACGTAACACGGTTTTAACCTTGTTTGCTGCAACAAAACGTCCTCGGTTAATGCCGCAATTTCAGTAAATTAGATTTTCCCAATGGTTGTGAGTAGACTTCCATCATTGGACTGATGGTCTTAAAATGATTGATGTGTGCGATCAATGTTGTCTTTAATCGATGCATCAACTTATCCGTTCTCCCAGAAACAGTGTATATTTTCTCCTCATGTCTGGTTCCCATCCTGTCCTACAGAACCATCCGTCCAGAGCATGTCGTCCGGTCTGTGTACAAGGCGACTGGATGCACTGACAACTCCAACCACCACGTGATGTACCTGGAGCATGTGGTCGTACGTATTACAATCACACACCCTCGCCGTGGGGACCTATCAATCAACCTGACCTCACCCTCAGGGACCAAGTCTCAACTGCTTGCCAACAGGTAAAGTACAAGTTGTGAGATGTTCTCTGCGTGACAAGGGAAAGTACAGTTTACTAGAAATATTGTGACTCACTGGGTTAAATATTTACAGTAGCTGTATGACGTTGTTCTTTATTGGCAGATTGAGAATGGATTCACAAGTCTCTGCTTGCTAGAAAATTATTTTTATTTGTTGCACATTGTAACCTCTAGCGGATCCTGAATGTGGTGTACTTAGTCTACATTCACCTCAAATAAACCACAGTCCTGTACAGTGTTTATACACAGTTCATTAGAGACTGTGATTACACTCGGTTGAGTGGTTCAGATTGTTTATACTGCTATTTGTAATACTTGAGTTGTTTCCTCATCTGATACCTTTTGTGGGATTTGTATGTGTGTGTGCAGGTTGTTTGATCACTCCATGGAGGGTTTTAAGAACTGGGAGTTTATGACCACCCACTGCTGGGGAGAGAAGGCAACAGGCGACTGGGTCCTAGAGATCTATGATTCACCTTCTCAACTCCGCAGCCAGAAAGTACCCGGTATGAGACTAATTTCTTTAATTTAAAAAAAAAAAAGGATCATCAGTCTACATGCACAATTGTGTTTTTTTTTATATGATTTAATGTACAGAAACAATAGAAATAGAAGATTGTCTCGTTTTGAGTGTAAGACCAACAGGAGCACATGTTGCTCTGGAGGCAGTGAACCTAACTGCTCAAATGACCCACTAATTTAACAGCATAATAAAGTTTAAAATGGAGAGTAGCAGTTTCTAGGAAGCCGGTACGTCGATCACTATAATCCTGTGTGCCTAGTTTTCTCACGTCTATCATTAAGAGTTTAATGTAATACATTCTACTCACAGTAGCTGAAAATAGAGAATCATTTAGACGATGAGGTTCTCGCTCTTTCTGTTGAAAGATGGTTGAACTGCTCTCTCACTTAACACATTATCGAAAAAAAGAAGAACCCTGTGCAGCTACATGGCATTACACATCAGGCTGTTTACGTCAAAGTATATTCAGCTGCTGGATCCAGGTTCAAGATGAGCTTTACACTGCTTTTTGTTTCCTCAGGTAAGCTGAAGGAGTGGTCACTGGTGCTCTATGGCACCTCTGTGCACCCGTACACTTCGCACAGCGAAAAGCCCCGCAGCCCAGAAGACTTCACAGAGGAGTTCACAGAGGAGTACAACGGTAGGTGATAAATCCATAGCTGGACACAGATTAGCCACAGCAGCAACATAAGCACAAAAGTAACATAATTCTCTGGCACCTGCTATTTTTACTCTCCTGTCACAATGATGATAAGTTGTACTTATTACAGGGTGTAATAAATTACAGTTAATAATCTCATAAAGTCAGGTAATAATGACAAGGTTATTAGACTATAAAACCTATGGTCATCACCCCTTTATACTGTTACTTCTGTGCGTCTCCAGGCCCCTGTGACTCTGAATGCAATGAGAATGGCTGTGAAGGTCCTGGTCCACATCACTGCATAAACTGCCTCCACTACTTCCTCAAATTCAAGAACAACACCAGGTCAGACTTCCAAAGAAATCAGCGTCAAATTTAAGTTTTATTTTGCAGCTATTGTTCATATTTTAACTTCTCAGAGTATACATGAAGATGTAAAGTAAATGCTCTGTGGACTCCACCAGAGCAAATTTGATTTCTTTTCTCATAATTTAAAAACTGCGTCTGAGCTACAAAGCTACAAATAGATCGTATGCGATTTCTGATTGCGTTGAAGAGTGAGAAGTCCTCTGAGAGTTCACAGAATAAAGAGAGGAATCAATATTAGCTGAGGGGCTTTCAATCAGAAAGTTTCACAAAGGTAAAGTGAATGTTGGTGCATACCAATCCACTGATAACTGGATTTAATCCGCTCGAGGTAATATTTGGATTGTGTTTACAGGCCTCAAAGAAACCACAAAGAGCAAAAACAACATTTTTTTTTCTTTTTTATCTCATATTTTGTTGTTTTTAAGGAGCATGCTGCAATAATTAGTCACTTTGAGTCATTTCTTAAAGAAGAAAATGCCCAAATTATCTGATTTTTAGCTTCTCAAATGTGAACATTTTGGTTTGTTTAGTCCTCTGTGACAGTACATTGATTAACAAAATATTTCAGGATGTCACCATGGGCTTTGAGAAACAATGATCAACACTTTTCACAATTTTCTAACATTTTCTGGACCAGACAACTAATCGATTAATCGAGACAATGGTCAACAGATTAATCGATAATAAAAACAATCATTAGTAGTATAAGATTCAGATTTATCTTACATGAAGGTGACAAAGGCATTTCCAAATGTGAGAGACATAAAGACACAATATAAAAGTAATAAATAAAGTATAGAGTAAACAGGTGGGTGTAGCTTTTTAAAGGTTTCCGCAGCAGGAGCCATAACTTCAAAGGTACACAGTTAATGACGGTACCATGTTGCTGTTATATTCTCTTTTTAGTTTCACAACTACATCTAATAATCTCTAGCGTGTTGTAATTTCCTGACTCCGAGTCTTGTCTTAGTTTAATTTGTGTTCTGAATTTTACAAAGTCACATTTTGACCCTTCAGCATGTAACCACTTTTGTTTGTTGCGATAACTCGCTGTGGTTCATTTTGAATTCTACACATTTCCTTTGTGTCACCCGTTAAGGTCACAGGTCAATGCTTACCCCTGTTATTTGGCGAGCTTAATGTGGATACGGTTAAGAAACAGTGCAGGTGGTGTCCTGATTAATTTCACCTTGACTCTCTGATAACAGAAACGCTGTTTCCTGTCAGCCATATCACGTTCAGTGTGTCCCTTCCTCCTGTTAAAAGTGTGTGTACGTCTGTGTGTGTATGTGTGTGTGTGACTTTGAATTTGTGTGTGCACATTTGTGTGTGCCCTTAGGATCCCATTAGGATCAAAGTCTGTTGTAATTGCCTTTGTGTCGGCGAGTCTCTGCACTAATAAAAGACAAACCAATGCAGGTGCACGAGAATGTGCAAGCTTAGGCGCTGCCTTATCATTAGCCCACTTAAGAGGTGTGCTGCCCTTTTCTGCCACCACAGGGAGCAATTGATGAATGAAGATTGGGGGAGTGGTGGGAGGAAGGAGGTGGGATGGCGGTGGTGTTTAATGTTCAGATAATTACATCCCTACATATGTGTTTGATGGTCTAGACTCACAAAAAGGTGTGTGCCCGTCTTTGAAACGTTGTAGGTAGCACGTCTACCAATCTTGTCCACAGATCATTTTAAAGGAACTTGAACTTTATTACAATTTATTGTGACAATTTTTAATTAGTAATTTATTTAAAAAATAATAATTGTGTGTCCCAGACCATTCTTAAAATAGATCTAGTGGGAAACATCATTTAATTGGTGTATTTTTCTATATTTTGCATCTACCTATTTGAATATAACTGGTCAAATTTAACAAGAAGTCTAAAACATATTAGTATCCACCTTCTAAAAACCTCAACCTAAAAAAAAAAACATGTGTGACTTTAAATGAAAAAATATGAAGTGCGTCATATTCACATTTTTACATTGACTTCGCCTTCAATGGGACTTGTCCAGAGTGTACCCTGCTTTTTGTCCAATGCCTGCTGGGATTGGCTCCAGCTCTCTACAACCCTGATTAGGATAAGCAGTTACAGAGAGTGGATGGATGTCCTCAATCTTAGCTACAGCCCATGCATGTGTAAAGTAGCAAACTGTCTATATCACTGTGTGCTTTATCTGCATGAAAGGCAACTGTTCACTTCTGGTTTCATATGCACTAAAATGGCTAAAATTTCTGTCTGTTAGCTTGTGTTTCTTACCCTACTGAAGCAAATGTTGCCACATCCCCACATCGTCGTAATGAATTAAACATAATCATAACTGATGGGACTGGTGTCCAAAAATACAAAAATAAGAGGCATGTTAGGGGGGAAAACCTCCTTTTTAAATTGCTTCATTCACTGACATCTGTTTGCTCTGACAGTGTGGTCAGAAAAAATGCTGTTTTAAAGTTTTTCTCACATTCAGCGGTGTCCATTGCATTATAGTGTTTTTATAATCTTTATTGCTTAAAAAATCGTTTCGGCAGCATAGCAGAGAAATGGTACTGAAGTTGGAGGATGAGCGCACGGCGGTGTGTATGTGCACATGTGGATTGTGTGTTTCACACGTGCAATATGTGTTTCTTGGCAGAAAACTCTGCAGTGTGTGAATAAGGCTTAAGTGGTGTGTGTGTGTGTGTGTGTGTGTGTGCGCTCGTGAGGATTTTGGAGATTTTTCACCTTAGGAAGGAGCCTCAGGGTGAAATGAGGGGTTGACGGAGAGCTGTGAAGTTATCCAGCAGATGTTGCACCTGTTCACCACATAGCACCCGCACGCACACACTCGTCTGTTTGTCCAGATCGTTATGTACTATTGAGGCATGTCACATAGGTACATTTACAATGGGTAATTATGAAAACCTAGTTCTGCTTTAGTCCCATAAAACTATAGTTTACTTGAGCTTATAGTTATAATTGCACACAATAATATTTTTACAGAGGCATATGCTTTTTATCAGACATGTGTTCTACATTTTGAACCTGTTTACATAATACTGAGCTATAGAGGTTGGCACAATGGCACAATGAGATTGATTTTATTATGTTGTTCAAGCAGACTGAACTAAACTTGAATTTGTCTGTAAGAAATACAAATTGTCTCTCCTTTGTCTTCCACTTTGGCCATGTAAGACGCTCTCTCTCACCCCGTGTCCCCCACTTTCTCTCCCTTAAATCGCCCCTCTCTCCAGGATGTGCGTGTCGGAGTGCCCCAGTGGCTTTTTCCGTGATGACAGAAAGCGCTGCAAAAAGTGCTCCTCGTCGTGTGATGCCTGCGTTGGTAGCCGTAGCGACCAGTGCACCACATGCAGGAATGGTTTCCACCTCAACGAGGGCACCAACACGTGCGTTGCCAACTGTGCCGACGGCTTCTACCTCGATCAAGGTACGTTCCACCGCTGGCCAAACTGTACAAACTCATTGAGTACACACACAATCGCATTAAACAACAGCTAAATTTATCACCCTCAATGGGGAGAGTAATCCACATCAAAAAATTTGCTTTCATTCACTACCTCAGAATGATGGCGTTGTGTCCTTGATGTAACGTCTAGCCAGTTGTTTATTTTCATGCACTTGCTGAACCGAACAGGACTGGAAAGTTTGTGTTATTTCATCAGTGTAATGTGGAATAAATCATGAAATAAAACAGATCTACAGGAGGATTGTCTATGGATTATGTTTACGAGAAGTCAGCTTGTTTTCTTTGTGTTGACCGCTGGTTTATAATAAACAGAGTCGTGCAGCAGTGTGAACACACAGCTTGGACTGTATGTACTGGTTTGTCTTATGTTCAACATGTATGCCAGCCTGGATGAAAGTAAAGCAGGAATGAAAGACTGAATCTATGTATATCTTATAATTATGTCTATATATTGGTTTGCAGCCAAGGCAGTGTAAGTCCTGGCAGCTCTGAGAGTGTCTGGCAGCAGATCTGATGTCATCTGATCCAAGTTCAATCATAACATTTCAACAGGCCAAAATGTAGTGGATACTTTTTTCTTTTGAAATGTTGGCACCGCTGAGTTTTGTGTTGTGTTAAATGAGCTATCTAGAGTTTATTTTCTCTTTGTCAGTCTGACAGAGAGCCGAGGTGAATTCCTGCCTTTATTAACACATGGGCACGTTCATGTAATGACTTCAAAAAGTAATTCAGGGCAAGGTCAGCGTAAGACAATGTCACAGACCCAAAAGACATTTCAGTCAGGTTCACAACAAATAGATACGTTCCTTTATGATTAATCTCTTTATTATGTTTTTTAATAAAACTGATAGTAGTCGTAGTCAACCCTGCGGTTTCCCAGGAATAATAAAACGCGTTATTCGCGTATCTTTTTGGCAGTCCTCGTCGCTGCTGAAGGCAGCAGTGTCCATGTGCATTTAGTCAAAGCGTGTCATTGCCTTTAGTCTGCCTTTTTAAATATTCATCTACATTCCTATCCTCCCTCACCAACACTACAATCTTCTTTTTCATCCCTGCAGCTTCGCCTTTTGACATTTCAGTTCTTGCCCCTCCTCTCTTGCCATCTCCTCCCGCTGCCTTTTGTCCTGCTGTTTTGTTCAACTGCCCCTTCTTCTACTTATTCTCTCTCCTTCTCTCCCCCACTTTTCCTCTCCTCACTTTACCCCTTCTCCTCCTCTTCATAATTGTCCTTCCTCCTCTGCTCCCTTTCGTCATTTCAAATGCAACTAGACTTCTGGTTCCTATTAGCCACTGTGTATGACTGGCTCACCCCTTTTTTGTCTTTCAGACTCCAACATTTGCAGGAGATGTCCAGAGAACTGTAAGAAGTGCACCATCTCGAGTATCTGCACAGAATGTAAACCTAGGATGAGGTAAGCTGGAAGCCACGCTGACAATACCTAACCAGAGGCACTGAGTAGAGTTTAAAACCCCTTGTAAAGACTTCATCTAATACCTTGGAGTTCATATGTTTTACTACAATAATGGTATAGTAAGAATTATTACAAACACACACAGAAAGAGTTTAGAGGTTTGGTCTGAGGTGTGTGATTGCTCCATTGTGCTTTTTGTACGTACAACCAAAAGCAACTCTTGAGGGAGAAAGTCTGCAGTTTGCCCAAACCTCCTGAGCCACATTGTCCATGTATGTGAACCATTTTGGTTCTTATACAACTTAAATTTTCTATTCAGATGTTAGCAACATGGTGTCCATGACTGCGGTGCTGTGTTCATGGAAAAAGCCTTTAACATTTAGTATAATTGTGAGCCTGCTGCTACCAGACCTGCAGGTAGAAGCCACAGCTTGTTCATGTGTAGGTCTACCATTACAGTCATGCAAGTACAAATAGCTCAGGTTTTGTCTTTTTTACCCCAATTTGGCTTGAATGTCAGTGTTGTGGTTTCAGGATAAAAAATCTTTTGTGTTCCTAATTAAGACCAGCGC
Source organism: Miichthys miiuy (assembly GCA_036365135.1). Taxonomy (NCBI): domain Eukaryota; kingdom Metazoa; phylum Chordata; class Actinopteri; family Sciaenidae; genus Miichthys; species Miichthys miiuy. The sequence goes on from CM071605.1 coordinate 20,125,877, forward strand.
ATTGTGTTACACTGTGGTTTTTGGTTTTGCAGCATGAACCAGTGAAACCAGGGCTTCCCAACTGTTTTCCACTTACGATCCAAATTAAGTAAACAGAGTTTCACCCTGTGACCCAGGCTTATTAAAGCCCACGTATGCTTGTGTCATGCGGAGACCTGCAAGAAGTGGAGCCTGTTGCCCATTTTAGCTTGTGATCCTCACTTCGAAGAACCTCTGATCTAAACCATTTAATGATCCATGTAGACATGTTCCAGTTCATTTACTGGCCACTTCCACAGCAGCCTCTTCAAACTACCCCAACTACACTTGACCTGATGGAAGATAGGGTGTTTCAAATTCCTGATAGGTCATGAAAGAAGCTCTTGGGAAGCGTTTAAAACATATTGCGGTCTTGAACCCGGTTTTAAGTGTTCAGTGTAGCCAGAGGTGGAGGTGGGGACACTTGTAAGCCATAATTTCCTCTGAACGCCAGCGAGACCACAGTAAGACACGTGCTTTTTCTCTCCCTCTCTCTCTCTCTCTCACACACACACACACATTCAGTTCACCATTCATGGTCGGTTAGGAGCCGAGGAGGAAGAGAGGACCAGACGAGATCGTTTCTGGGAAACGTTAGCTAACACAGACCAGCTGTTTTTCAGCTTAGTGCAGCGAGCTCACCAACCTGTCCTTGCTGTGACTTCCCAGATCTGACTTTATAACCTCCAAACCTACTTCCTAACTAACCTCTACCCCTACATCTGGCGCTTGCAAAGTCTCTTGTGTACATATTGGTCGAAACAACAAATTCACTTTGACTACACTCAAATGGAGAATACACCACACGGCTGTGTGTCAGTGAAAGGCTAAACTAAAGGCCAGCCGCTAATGTGTACACTGACAATATCACTGGTACCGCAGTTGTTTTTTCCATTCTTTCTAAATATTTACCCAGAAAGAAATTTCTAAAGAAATTGTTCAGTAGCAGCTGGTTTCTAACAGGCGAACTTGAACTGATTTGCAGTTTGGAAATATGAGAGTGCTTTCACACATTTAAAGCCATTGTTTTTTCCCCAGTGTTTACTATGCAGTTATGAATATGTATCTTTTTTTTTTATTTCCATTTCCAGTCTTCAAGGAAACAAGTGTCAGATGACCTGTGACCCAGGGACTTATTACAATGGCCACAGAAGGACTTGTGAGCCTTGTCACCGGGCCTGTGCTACATGTGCAGGTAGGAAGCCATAAGATTTTCAACAACTAACTATTAGAATTACATTTAGTGTTTTTGTTGTTCAGCAAACATAATAATAACATCCTGAAAAAAACATCCCTGAAGTATGTGTTTGCATGTTTTTCAGGCACAGGAATAGAGGCGTGCACTAAGTGTGCAGATGGCTACTTACTTGAGGACTGGCGGTGTGTGTCAACATGCAGCACCGGCTACTACCTGTCAGAGCAGACCTCAGATAACGGGCAGCTGCAGAGGTCCTGTAAGAAGTGAGTCAGCATGCCTGCCAACACCTCGCACCACAGTGAAAAACTTTTAGATCTCTAGTCTGCAGAGATAAAGAAAGACATCTAGACCTTCAGCGAGTGAAGTACAAATTTCCTTTTTTTAAACATTCAGTTTAGCCCTTTTCCCAGCATAACTTGATCTTTTTTTTGCACTGCGACGCGCGCAGGAACGTGTTTTCAGTAGTTAATTTTCTGTAGTTTAATGTGAAACGTGGGTGGAAATAATATTACAGCACGATAAAGATTATGATTCATATAATCAAGGATATTTAAATGTTTAAATATATTGTCAGAATCAGCACCTCTGTCTGTCTTTTCTCTGTATATAGGGTTGTATTTTTATCTCCTTACCTCCACAAGCCGTTAATGGCTTAATTGCTGCTATATGTGCATGAGAGCACATGCAGAATCTTTATAAGAAGCACTGCATTTAAAGGTCAAAAGCTGCAGGCAGCATCAAAAATTCAGCACAGATGTGCATGCGAATGTATAGACGACATACAGCATTTGAAGCCGTTCACCCTTTTTCCACATATCCTGTTTTTGTAGTTTGATTTGGACCATTTAAGGTGAAGAAATATTCTGTTTTATATCATGTTACCGGTTGTCCATTTAACATTTTAAGGAAGAGGCAGCAGCAGATTATTCAGACACCAACATGTCCTATGAAACAGACATTTTGTTGCACTATACCTGTATTTAAAACTTGGACTCAACAAAATCACTGTTAATGGAAAAACCTTCAACAGAGGACTTGGACTCATTTGGAGTTCACTGGAAAGAGCATGAGACTGGTGCTCCTCACTGTTTCAGACTGTTTCTGACTCAGACAAGCTGCCCTTTGGTGTTGTCAGTGTTTCTATCTTAAAGATAGATGTGTGCAGTTTTCCCACAAACCGCTCTGCTGCCTCCCTCTTCACTAATGTTAACCTGGATGAGGAGAAATAGGAGGACTGTGTTTCCTATGTTCGATGACAGTTTGATGACTACTTTGCCTCCTATCACACCCGCAGTCAAACTCCTCCACAGAGTCAGACATCTTGTCTGCTCCTCTTAGGTTGACTTGCCTAACTGCTGTTTTTCTCTCCCACCTTGAATTATTTATCGCTCACTTGACCCTTTACCTTACGTGATTTCTTAATTCTCAGTCAGCTCCCTTCTGGTTGGATAATTTCCGATAAACAATAATTTTCTCATCCAGTTTTTGTTGTGATAAAGTTCAACATTTCATCACCACTTTAAAGCTTCCATGCTGAAAAGACCAAAGCTATGAACTACAGCTGTTAATAATCGTTTTAAATCGATCATATAAGTGTAAATACAAAGTATGATTTCATTTTTATTACTTTGGTGGGTCTCTCTTTCGTCCCTAGTTGTGTTTTAAACACTTCAGCAGTTCTTGATGCACACCAGGACGCAATCATACATGCGTAAATGTTTTATCTTTGCAGTTGATAAATGCAAAATTAGATATGACTGTATATTATTCGAAGTGTAGCTCACACTTGCTATAATACTGTAGTATAGTTGAACACCACTAAGGTTTGCATTGTTTTAATTAGTTCTTTATTGGAGACTGCGTTGGTTTGTTTCTCTACATTCAGTGGTTTGAGTTCATAATAGAGAGCAGCAGATTCAATCAATCAGTATAAAGGTAAAAATTTAAGCAAAACCAGTGAAAGATAACTGAAATATCCTTAAAAGAACAGCTCCAATACGTGAGCACAGTGTACTGCCGCATAGACTAGTATTTAATTCTTCATACAACCATTGACAGGTGTGACCATAGCTGCTACGAGTGCTTGGGGCCCGGTGAAAGAAACTGCAGCAGCTGTGTCAGTGGTTACAATCTGGAGGCAGGAGCCTGCGTGGTCAGCACCATCTGCAAAGATGGTGAGTTGTCAGCTTTCTTATCTACAACATGGCGTCAGTGTGTTTATTTCATACTTAAACTTGCATTGCAGTAGTCGCAGTGACATTTCTGTAAAGACTGTATAGATACGAGCTGAATTGGACAGACTCGTGTCAGGAAACAAACACGCTTTACAATGTGTTTGATTTACAATAGCTTTGCAAAATATCAAATGCAAATGTATACAAATTCTGGACTGAACAGTCCACAGCTAAACAAAAGCCTCAGAGGTGCTGATTTACATCCCAACTCTCTCTGAGACTATTTTGCATCTTCAGATGAATTCAATTGTGTTAAATCCCACAGGGTGTATAAAAATGATTGCACAAGGTAGCTTTATTAAGTGCAAGCTAAGGATTCACCTGTGGCCTTCTTATTTTATTATTTTTGAGCTTTGTACTAACATCTCGAATCAAACTGCTCAGTGTTGTAGCTTCAAAACAAAACGGTGGTCTGTCCTCGCTTTTGACTTTTTGTGCTCTGTATGAAACGGTCTCGTTCATGTTCTGCATATTACCAATATAAAATATTTCTGGGATTACACACTAACACATTTCTTGTAGCTTTTCTAACATAAACTCACTCTTTTGCTGGTTGTTCTTTTCTGAACTTAAACATTGTTTCTTAAAAGCATCTACTTACTCTTTATCCCATTTCTTATTTTTGTGTGTTCCATATAATCTCCTCCGCAACTATTTTCTGATTTCACTTACGTCTTTACCTGCACGTACTTGATTTTCTGTTTGGTGTCATCTTCTCCAAATTATGCATGTTTGGCTTATGGACCTTTTTTATTTAGTGCAAATTGTCTTGTTTCTCACTAACCAGCTGAGGTGACGGTGTGATTAAGAGGCTTCGACTGCAGCCTGTGATTTGCTGCTCTAGTCAGGACCTTCTAGTTAAAGTCAAGAAGAGAAAAATGTCTTTACTGTGTGACCTTCCTGTTGATGATGAGTACTTTGTTAAAGTGCACACTCAGTCTGTTGCCAACCTTCACAAAGCAAAGGTTTCCATATTGGTGAAACTCTGATTGGCAGCTCAAAAGCGACTGTTGATAAATGAAAGAACTGGCTTACGGTTTCTACAGACTGGTGGTTCATTTTAAGTTTCCTGTGCTGACACAAGTTGTAAATTTCGAATACCTTCAATTTGCTAATTGTGTGATTTTTGTTTGTTTTTTTCTCTCTCTCTCTCTCTCTCTCTCTCTCTCTCTCTCTCTCTCTCTCTCTCTCTCTCTCTCTTTCTTTGTTTTTTCTCCTGAATCTGTTTTTCCTCTCTGCTGACATGGATCCAATCACTCCACTGGACTACAATCATTTTCCACCTCGATGAACATCACCTGTGATTGGATCAAAAAAACTCTTCCTGTCATCTGAACCCCTCTCCTGACCAATCACACGGCTCTGCCTGCCATTCAACCATTTCTAATGGTTCTGCCCTGCGTGTGTGTGTGTTTCCACGTGTATTTATGTGTGTGTGCCCCTCCTCCCCCTCCTTCCCGTCTCCCAAACTTCCCCTGTATTTCTTCTTCCTGGTCTGTGGAAAGCAAATGAAGAATCTTGGGCGGAAGGCAGTTTCTGCGTGCTTGTTAAAAAGAACAATCTTTGCCAGAGGAAAGTGCTGCAGCAACTGTGCTGCAGAACGTGCTCGCAAAAGGGGTGATGGGACGTACTCACTGGGCGTAAAGGGAGTGCGGTGGGGGGGGATGCAGGAGCACAGGAGGCATCCCTCCTTCTCAAACCCCCTCCCCACCCCCATGCCCACTCATTCACAGTCACATAATTTATAAGAGAATCTGTGCCTCTTAAAGGGACTGCATCGGAGGTGCGATGGCAGGACTACAACAAACCTACCTTTTTTCTGTACTGGGACACACACATGTGGTCAGGGTGTAAAATGACTGGGACTTATTTCAAGAACAAACGAGCAAATGAAAACAAAAGTGAAAACATACAAAAGAATAAAAGTGTCGGTATTTTGTGACCAAAGCATCGATGCCAAAATAATTGAACCTTCTTTTTTGTTGCCAGTGTAGGAAGCATAGCTTAAAACAGGAGCCACTCAGCCTGTGAATCTCTGAATAAGTCTGTGTGCATTTTTATTTTGGCTCCTCTTCCTCCTCTCTTTCCAGTGTTAACGATAAACAGATGGAAAGTGAACATACAGTAGGAAAGGCCCTGGTTTTCTGCCTGTAAATATACGTCAAAGGGAAAAGAAAAAAAAAAAAAGAAGCTCACTCAGTAATGTGAAAATGTCTGTCTGGGCTGACTTTGGCTGTTTAGGGGAGGGAAGACAAATTCACACACACACTGACAAAGATATGTATGTACCACACACATACACATACACACATATACATGAACTCAGACACATAAATCAGCCACCACTTGAAGTTAGATGCTACAGTGTCACCATTTCCCAAGACTGATGCACATTGCTGACCAAAATCACCTCATTTCATTTATTTAAAAAACATAAACCTGCCCTCTGAAATAGTGTGTGTGTGTGTTTGTCTTTTTTGGTGTGTGCGTGTGTGTGTGTGTGTGTGTGGGTGTGTGTAGGAGAATGACATTAATTCTTAATGTAAGCCCAGACAGCATTGATTCATTCCAGAGGTACTACAAGACGAGTCGATAGTCATTCCTTCTGGAGCTTTCTGCAGGGAAGGAAAAGCTGCAGTGAGTTATAATGAATTTGTGGTACTGGGGATGCACCGATGCCCATTTTTCACTCATGATGCAGATTCTGGATACTAAACTTTTGCCCAAAACTGAGTATTGATTCCATCCATCACTGTGACTGAACAATTTAAAGCTCCACCATTACTTTGTTGTCTCTGGATAAAATAATTTAACTCATATTTGTTACAGGGAACTGCATTTCTTCTTGTGTGTTGCTTTGATTTTCCACATGCCATATGTATGTAACCCCCTCCCCAAATAAAGGGAATTTTGTCCAATGATTATATTTTATCTGTATCGGTGCATCCCTTCATGTTACTGTTCTGAAATTAAAAAAATAGAGTTTTAGAAGTTTCTACTCTTCGTCATTCCATCGTAATGGCAATGCATATCAACCGAAGTATTGCTCTACACTTTCAACACAGAAGGTCAATGATCGGCACAGAAAAATATTCTGTCATTATCAGGTTTCATACGCAGGTGATGGTCTCCGACAGGCAGACAGATGTGGTGCAAATCAGAGCTGTGACGGTTTTTGCTTTCAGTTATTTCATAAAAGGGATTTTTGTTGAACATTTTAGATATAGAAATCATATTTGTTCAGTCAACCCAAGAAAAATCGGCAGAGAAACACAATGAGGCAATCAATTTTTTTTGTTGTTGTTGTTTTTTTTAATTATTGTTAGAGCTGAAAGTGAACAGACAACATCACTGCTGAATCACGAATGTGTCAGAAATGTTAAATCATATCGAGCCAAAACTCTACTTGTGTCTGTCTGTCTGTCTCGGAGCCTTACCCGATGAAACTCAAAGGTTATTCCTGGTGGTGCTGGTTTCTAATAAAGAGCAGCAAATATAATGATTAAGATTCTTATTCCATTTGTGCGGGTTTTTCAAACCTGCAGCTTGAGCATTTACAGTATTAGATGAATTGTTGTACTGTCAACTGGTTATGGTTCTTGATGATTTGTAATAAAGATTGATGACTCCCCTGTTTTGGTTAACAAAAACTTATTCTTGGTCATTGTTTAAGATGACTTGAATTGACTTAGATTGTGTGGTAGTAGACGCACACACACACCCCTCGTATAAAAGCTGTTTTTATTGTGTACCTGTGACATATCTGTGACAATGCATTATTAATGTTACTCAAAGTCCTAGTTTTGAAAATCTTTTTTTTTTACTTAAGTGTTCTTATTAAAATGTTTAATCTGTTCATGTTTTTGTTTTCTTTTTAGTTCTCATTAATACACTGTTTTAATTACTGTTTGTTGACAGTGTATTAATCAGTGTTATTTCATCCATTAGTTTTTTTCTCAAACGTTTCTCATCCTTTCTAAATATTAAGCTTGCTGTTTTCACTCTCTGATGAATTTCTAATTTAATTTTTTTTTTTTTTTTTTTTTACAAATTCATGAAAGGGAATAACATCATTGAAATTCAGATCATTGCTTGCAGAAACTTTTAGTTTTTCGGCACTCGATCTGATTGATTAAATGAAAGTTCCACATGCCCCAGGCAGAGCACTTAGAGGGAGACATGTGCACTCACTGACAATTAGATGGGAGTTAAAAACAGGTCAGCATTAAGGTTTTGATGCTTTTTTTTTTTTTTTTTTTTATCTGTGCAAACCTCATTGTCTTATGTGGATCGAGTCGAAACTATTTTACATTCATGAGGTGGATAACGTGGGTCTGAATGTAGAACTTTTCTAGTTACTCTTTGAGTTTTATTCTTGCCATACAGCAAAAAATTAATATTGTAGGAGTAGATATCAACAACTGCAGGGCTATAATACAAATAAAGTCATCATATTCTACTCCAGTCCTGTTTGAGGAGGGAACAGATCACAAATTAGTTTAGTATTTTTACCCATAAGATATTTAGATTTTGTAAATTTATACAATAAATCAGGTGATTTGTAAGTAACTGTAGCCACACACCCTGTCACCCCTCATACAGATATTTTTTAATGTTTTGTTTCTATACATGTTGTGGAACTGGTATATTATGTATAACATTGTGTTTAAGCAGGAGTTTTGATGTGATCATTGATGCTGTTAAGGTTTCGCTGTCATGTTTCTTTCTCACTGAAGAAGGGAAAAACGTGTTTTACGCACTGATTTGAGCGACTCTGTACAGGTAATTGGCAGGATACACAATTAATACAACTGCACACACAGGTTTGTGAACAGTTTGTGTGAGATCAACCCTACAGTACAATTTTTAGACCTTTTATTTTCTTTTTCGCTTAAATGATTTTCTGCCCAATTTTGCCCAATTTTCTGTGAATCCTAGAAGAAAAAAATCATACTTTCATTGAACTTTATAGGCTAATTTATTTAACAGTAATATAAAATTCAGTATCTTGCACATAAATGTGGATTTCAATCCTCACCAAACTCCCAACAAACATTGTTTCTCTTCAGTCTACGTCTTGTCATGGCTTGAGCTCTCTCTAGTTCTGATTTTGGCCATAATTGTTGGCACCATCCTGCGGGGAGCCATGAAAATCTTAGTTTATTCTGTCGTAACTGATGGGCTGGCAGAACTGTGGCTCAGTGGTTGTCAGAAAGTGTTTTCCCACTCCAAAAGATGTGGATGTTAGGTAATAATCTTGACATTACCCTTGAACCCACAGGCTTACTTAATAGTTAGGATAGGTGAAATACTGAGGATACATTTCCCTGCATGGATTAATAATACATAACTCAGGTTAAGAAGGAAGAGCATGTCTCTGTGTTAATAAATACACAATATTAGATAAAGAGCGTAGTTAATATTCTCTTGACCAGCTGCGGGGTGGAGTAAATATACCTGTTTTTTCTACTTTCTTGGACCACGTCTGTGCAGGTATCAGGAGGTGGAAGGGCCAGGGAATTGGGATTCAGGACCAGGTGTGGTGGATGTCAGTGTGATATCTGCCAACAGAGCTCTCTCTCCTAACGCAGTAGACTGTCAATGTCCTCGCAAGGTCAGCTGAGTCCATAACAGAGGAAAAGTTTTACTCCCCTGAGTGACAGGCTCTCTTTCTTCTCCGCTCCATTCTTCTCCCGTCTGGCAGTGGGAGTCCAAAGTGTCTGCTTTTGCTGAGTGCAGTTGCACGGCCTTCCGTCCCTTGAGAACTTGGCTCCCTGTTTGTTTGTGTGCGTGAGTGAGGGGGAGACAAACAGAAAGACAGGGAGACAATTTGTGTGTGTGTGTGTGTATGTGTGTGAGGGAGAGTGACAGCGTTTATTCGGGGGCTGTTTGAATGGTTTCTGCAGATCTCTACTGAATGGGAAGCAACCGCCTGTTGTGTTTGTACACAAAGAAGCTCTTTTGTTTTGAAAGGAACAATTGAGCTTTTCACAGAAAGCCAGAGAGCACAGACAACCTCGCCGCTGCCTTGAAGGATGCTCACACACACACACAGCTACATCCTTATGCCTGAGCCAGTGTCTGTCACCTTTGTCTAATACAAAGGTAGGATAGGAGACATTGTTTATGCCTCTTTTGTTACGGCTCTTTTCAATGCTGCCAAGTGTGAAGCTGAAGGTTGATGTTTTGTTTTTTTAAGTTTCTTTCTCAATCCTCCAGCAGCTTTGGACACAATAGTTTATATTAGCATATTACGTGTGTCCCAGGTGAGTGTGATCAAAGTTTACCTAAACCTCAATCATGTGAAAAAAAATACAATTTGTTAAATAGGATTTATTAATAATGTTACAAGTGCAGTACGTCCAGGGGCAGACAATAATGTACAATATATATCTGGAGTGTGATAATGCTGTTGATGATCAGTGTCAGTGACTCAACAATTGCTTTGCCAGGTGTGGAGATTTCTGGCACCCAAAACTCAATTTCCAGCCTGCAAAAAAAACTTTCCGACCTCCCAAAACCTACACACATTTTCAGCATTTTCAACAGTGGAGGGTGTAGCCATAGGGCTGCAGGAAGGCATTTTATTCTCAAGTGTAAAACACCAGCAAGTTGATATAATTAAAGATGTTGAACGTGAAGCCGATTTTGCCACTGTCACTAATACAGCCCATTAAAAGTATTGCTTATGGAAGTCTTTGGTTTACACAAAACAAGTATTTTCTAACCATCATCTAAGCTTGTTCTGCTCAAGGTCTGAGAAAAGCTCCAGTGACCCCTAAGAGGCAGGGTGCAACAGACAAATTCATTCATGTTTAACTCAGTTGACGTAAACCGCATGTCTCTTGACTGTGGCAGGAATCTGCACAAACATGGAGAGAACATAGTGCACACACAGATGGTTTTAACTCACGTATGAGCTTTCTGGAAAACTTAAGACCGTTTTTGTTGTGGCTATATGATGAATAAAACAGCCTCATTAGTCTCTGATGTCTTAGGATTAATATATTTACAATAACTGTTAATGGGAAACAGATAGATGTGTGTGTGACTCTCTTTAGCTCCAGTTTCCATCAAACATATCAAGAAATAGAGATACCCCAAGGTCCTATAATGTTTCCAAACAGACAGTCTGAACCTCTTCACATGCTTGTCAGAGCCAGGATCAGTTAACCATAACAATGTAGAGACACAGTACATTTTCAACAACACTATATCATTGTTAGTTCAAAGAAGATGTCAGTATGTTTCTGTTATCTCTAGAGTAAAAGTTTTGTAGCTTCATGCTCATGATAAAAAGTCTTTTTGATTACAAATTCTTCATCAGACACATCTTCAAATCATATCTTTATAAAAGTTCTCTGCAACAAAAAAGAAGCTGACATTTTTCATTTTTTATATTTGCCGTTTTCAAAGATGATTTTAGTCCCGTGAAATCTATTTGCACAATATTAAAAAAGAAGACAAAGAGAAAAAGTCAACAAACAGAGATATCGCTGTTATTGTGCAGGACACGTCGGAAGCCAGAGGATAATGAGCTGAAACCTTCAATGAAATGAAAAGTGTTTGTTATAATTGGTGCAACTAGGACAGCGTCAACTAAAGTCATTCAAGCAAAGAAAAAAGGAAATCGGCAAACACAAAACAAAACTTGTGAACAAATTAAAAAAAAAAAGCATGGAGCAAACAGCGCAGAGTTATGAGATGAGATGTCTTTTTTCCGAGGCAGATGTGAGGTCATGTTTGTTCACTGTTGCTCTCTCCGTTTGCAGGAGAATACTTGAGTCGACATGGAAATTGCCACCTGTGTGACGCTACCTGTATGCAGTGCACGGGTCCGGAGAGAGAGGACTGCACAAGCTGCCCTAAATCATGGTGAGAACCACTGCCATGCAAACATTTATATTCAAAAGATGCAAAGTAATACTGCTGAGGAGGTACACTTGCTGTATTCCAATGCAAGCAGCCCACATACGGTCAGAAAATGAATAATGACCAAAAACTCATGAAGTAGGTTCAAATTAAACTGTTTCAGTAGCAACATTTTTAATTCGTCTTGTATGTACAATATCATATATACAAACACTAAAGACACCACATACTCCCCTGCAGGTTCTTTGATGATGGACGCTGTGACCTCCACTGTAAGAAGGGGCGTTATGCCACAGGGAGGCAGTGCCATCTCTGTCACCACACCTGCCAGGAGTGTACTGATGAGGGGCCTGACAACTGCACCAGCTGTGACAGAGGTACTGAAGCTGGGTTAAGATTTGAAAACCACTCTCCCATTATCTTGTTTGATAGTGAAATGCACACTTAACCAAGCATTTGTATATTTCTCAAATCAAAATGACTGACAGGATAAAGCATGAACAAACCATAAGTACCATCTTATGTATCTGAACAATTCCCACCATATAAGCCCTGCACGCTCTCAGCCTTTGAAGTGACACAGGTTGCTTTTTGCAGAGGTGCACAGTGTTCACTTTAAAAACTCATCAATCTAGCTGTGACTGGAATCGTGCTTTTTCGTTACATCGCATGGATCAAGCCCAAGGCTCATTTGTGCCACACTCCACCAATCAATCCTCTAAAAGTAAATGAAGCTAATTAAAGCAGTAATTCAGCCAAAGCCTCCTGATAGATGTATTAAAAGGGGGAAATCGGTCATTTGCTCGTTGTATCCTCACGCAGAGGTCACTGCACACCTCTTAGATTTTAGCTCAAGCTGTGTCTGGATTTGATGACTACATTTACTTCCTTTAAAAAAAAAAATCTTCTGGTAAGTTTTTCAGCCAATCCAAAGTCCTTAAAAAAAAAAAAAAAAGTCTTTTTCATCAATGTGAAAACAATCGTTATGATAAAACCTGGACGTCATTAGAGGCTCACAGCTGAAGAAATAGGTGGTACTAATAACTGTGTTTATCACAGTGTGACAGACAGTATTATGGCTGTCAGAATGAATGTATTTACACTAGGGAGATTCTGTTACACGCACACTTTAAGATACCAGACAGCCAACGAGAAGATTAACACCAGATTTCCCCTCCTCACACTCACTCTCTCATCTCTCACACACACACACACACACACACACACACACACACACCTATGCACACACACTCTCAATTAGCCGGCAAGTTTGTCAGACTGTTTGCAAATGTGGTTCCATTTAATTGCAGGTCTGTCTGAAGGCTCAATGAGACATAACAATAATAACATGAAGAGACCCTCCATCTGTCTCTCTCTGTGTCATTTCTCTCTCAAAACAACCTCTCTTATCTTGGCCGATCTCACATACACACACACACACACACACACACACACACACACACACACACACGTATACTGGTGTAGACAATTCTTGATGCTGACCGCTGATAGTAATGCTTTTTACACCCCTGCTGTCTCTGGAGGGTGAAAAAAAAATGAAAGACCTGCAGAAGGAGCGTAACAGGGAACAAAGGAAGAAAAGATGGCTAATCAGAAATATGAAAGTGTCCATTTCAAAACACTGACACACACACAGGCCCAGACATGTATGAAATTACAGTCACACACACTAGCACAGAAGTTTTTGACAATTAGAGACACACCGACGTGTGTTTTGATGTTTCTGTGTGACTCTTTGTTCGACTTTTCTTCTTCCTCCTTCTAGATAAGTTTGGGGTGGCCCGGTACCTCTTTAAGGGTCAGTGTCGGGATGTCTGTCCAGAGAGGCACTTCCACTCTGTAAGGAAACAATGTGAACCCTGTCCTTCAGACTGCCTCATCTGTACGGCAGAAGATCGCTGCCTCCGCTGCAGCCCAGGACACAGGCTCAAAAATGGGCAGTGTGTCGCGTTGGAGTGCAGTGCAGGTGAGAGATGCTGGTACAATCAACGAAGACTTTGTTACTGATGTGATGTAAAGCATGCTGAATAGGTGGGTGACTTCTACGGAGAAAAATAAAAGCAGGAATTAAAAATATGTCATCCACCTCGTACCATTGATGAATAAATGAAGAGTTTTGGAAGGAATAGCTGCCATTAATACTCACTACCACTCTCACAGAGCTGGGCTGAATTTGGCAAACGTTACCTCAGGGAACACACATGTAGCACAGTGACCTCATTTTAAAGCAAGTATTAAAATTCAAATTCAAAATATGCCAACACACAGGGCTCTGAGAATAGGGAACTATTCTTTGGACTGGCTTTGAACTCGTACACTATGGTACTAAAAGATTTCGGGGTCAGGTGTGAAAAATGTGCAGTTAAGAGGAGGAATTTTAAGCTGCTGAACATAAATAATTGATTTCTATGGTGCTTTTGATATTTATAAGTAACTATAAATAATATCTGGCCATGAAACTCATTTCAACAAAGCATAAACGCCAAAACTGAAATACAAAAACACTCCATTTGTGTACTGGTATTACATTATGTCTACTGCTTAAGCAAAATACTGTATGAAACAGTCAGTGACTGTTATCTTCATGCCAATGTGTTGTTGCTTCTACTTTCTGTTCTTAATCTGTTCAACTAAAGAACATTTGCTGAATCTATTTTAATCCTCAGATAAATTGTGAAATATGAACACATTGTGCTTTATCTCGTATCGTACGAGATTAAACATGATTGCCAGCCAAAGGAGGACTGAAAAATACTGAAATGTTCTGAGTGCAATGTTTCTGAGATGATGAGGAGAGGTTACAGCTTCATACAGCTACATTCGATGTGAAGCGGATGTGGACGTGACGAGTAAAGATGATGATGTTTGTAAATTCTTATCATGTGAGACAGGCAGGTCTCAACAGGAGACGACTTGAATTCTGGAGAAGACGAAACTTTAGCTGGTGTGGATGATGGTGGGATTTGTCACTTTGTACTTGTTTGGCCAGGCGGCTATTAATTTGGTGGTCTTCATCTTCATCTTCATCTTCTCTTCTCTTCTCTTCTCTTCTCTTCTCTTCTCTTCTCTTCTCTTCTCTTCTCTTCTCTTCTCTTCTCTTCTCTTCTCTTCTCTTCTCTTCATTAACATTACAGTGGTATTTTATGGTAGTAATTTAATTGTCATTTATGTAAGATATCCTGCACTCCAATAGAAAAAACTCTGACTAATTTATGAAAAACAGCAGTGAAAAGTAGCTTTAAATATATATATGTAACTTCTTTTTCATCCACGACTGAACATGAACTCAAATATAACATATTGAATCCAAATGACTTTGGTGGATCTTCTACATGTCATTTCAACACCATCTCCACTGTTTTATCTGCTCTTCTCTTCAGGTGAGGTTACAGATGCAGAGAATGATGCCTGTCTCCCCTGTGATGAGGGCTGCAAGCGATGTAAACGCAGTAAGTAGAACACATCTTCCTCTCACTCCTCACTTTCACTTTTCCGACCTCTTTCATCTTCCTCGTAGATCAAATTGTTGGAGAAAAAAAACAAGTGCACGTACAAGCTTCAGCATCAGCTGAGTACTCTAGCTACATGAAACATGTTTGGGTTAAAAGTGACTGTAGAAGAAAAAAATGGTTAGACTTTTTTCACCTCGTTTCTCAGAAGTAAGATACAGAGAGATGTCGGGATTGCTTGTAACCAAAACATGACACCAAATAAAAGACAAGATAAGTGTAGCTGTAAGGTTTGGTGCCTGCGTTTACTAATGATGCTGTCATTGACTGCTGCTGCACCTGACTCTTTAGCTGTGGGCTCTCTATTAGTACAACAACGTTTATGGTTATTTAAATATCACAGTTAACGTTTGTTAATAAGCCTCATCCATTAGGGAAGTAATTTGGACAAACATAAATGATCTCTGGAACAAATGTTCTTAATTATCAGCCACATCTGCTACTTGGACTCATATCAGTGCATAAAATCTGATATTTTTCCCCTTTTTGAAGCCAAAATAATCAACATCAGTCCACAAGGAAAACTACCTGGAATCTAATTTATGTCAGAGGCAGACATTATATATCCCGCAAAGAGTTAAAAAAAAAATTGATTTTCCACTCCTGGGTGAATGCTGCCGGTAACTATTTGTCCTTCCCCTGCTGTTTCCCTTCATACTGTTAATAAACATCAAAAATCGACGTAGCTTTGTACACAACAAACGGGACACTAAAATGAATGTTGTTGTTTTTGTTCATGTTGTACAGAGTAAACCATGCAGCACATGAGTGTCACACCTCACCCTGTCAGTACAAGACGCTTCACCTCAGAGATGGTTACCAACATACCACAGAAAGTTGTTATTGTGCCGAACGAGTCTGAGGTGGAGACGGGCTGTTATTATGTCATTATGCATTCTGGGTGGAATATCTTTCTTCACTCTCACCCCCCCCACCACAGCCTCCCTGACACCCACTTGATCTTAGTAATCACAATTCTGCAAGCTAAACAAGTCAGTCAGCAGATTAGAGATCTGAGATGATTGGCCCTGTGACGCGGTGCTACGGGCTAAAGTGAAGATGAAACAGCTTGCAGTGTCTGAGACTGGCATCTAATATGTGTGTGTGTGTGTGTGTGTGTTCGTACTTACAGTATGGATTATACGCTTGTGTTGCCAGTTTTAGACATTTACAGTAATGTGAAGACATTTTTGGGATCTGTGGCAACACACACACACACACACACACTTTTAGGTTAGGATTTGGGTGTAGTTCTTAAATCAAAAGTAGAATTGCATATAGATTAGGATTAACACAATGAAAACTTCACACCAAAATGTTATCTTTATCTCTTCAGGCTTGCTTATAAAAACACTGCACCAGCTGGTTACTGGTTCCAAACATTTGCACTTGAGGTTTTGTTTAATTTGGCTTTAATTATACATCTAAGATTAAGTTTACAAGTTTGTAAATGAGCTGTGTGTGTGTGTGTGTGTGTGTGTGTGTGTGTGTGTGTGTGTTTGTGCTTTTGTTTAAGATCTATCAGTGAGCTCAGCAGTCTGACAGCATGTGATAAGATGCAGCAGCACCTTACTCAGTCCTATCTCCCCTATTAAATGGCTTCAGTACTTCTTTTTAACTCATCATCAGTTTAATCCTCTCTGCATACTATACTTCTTAATCAGGATGAATGAGTAAGGGTTGGACATTTTTTTTATTATTGGATTAGTCAGGTTGTTTGTCTCTATGTGCCCTGCGATAAGCTGGCGACTTGTCCTGGGTGTACCCCGCTTTTCACCCAAAGTCAGCTGGGATAGGCTCCAGCCTCACCATGACCCTGATGAGGATAAGCGGTGACAGATAATGGATGGATGGATGGATTAGTCATGTTCCGACATTTGTGTTGGCTCTGTGTAACTTGGGGAATGGTGTTGATGAACATGTCTTGTGTAGCTCGGTGATAAGAGAAGATGTCTTTTACCTGAGATAAAAAAACAAAACTTAATTATCTCGGGCCTCCGTGGCACATGGTGCCATGGCTTCCTTTGTTAAGGGACAATGCTGCTGATCTCTAATCAGTTGTGTGCTGAAAGTTTTTTTTCTCTGAACATCATCTGTGTTCCTACTTCTTTCATTCCTTTGCTTACAACATTTCAAGATGTTTTTTTTCTTTTTCATTGTTGAGGGCTGCTAAACACTTTTTCTCTTTGACCTTCATTGTTCCAGACAAGATGATTTACACAGACAATGCACCATTTCACCACTCTTGCTGCTCAGAGACTATTGGCACACTTGAGCTCATCTCACCTCCAGTGTTCAGCTGTTTTGATGCTGCGCAGCACATTCCTGAGCTTCTCATGAATGTTCATTATATTCACACATCTATTCTCTTCTCAAAAACATCTTGATAAACACACAAGCGACAGCTCCATTCAACCCTATCCCTCCCCTTTTACTGGTACTGAGTGCTCATTACTTTATTGTGTGTGTGTATATATATATATATATATATATATATATAGCTTGTGTGTGTATGTAGACTGTAAATGTGTTTGTATGAGTGCTTGCACATTCCACAAGTGCATACTTGAGGATGTCTATGCCAGTATAAATTCTGTTGAAATCCCCCATCCCCTGGCTTGCACAGTTAATATTTATGCGGGCGCTATTTTCTCTCTTCACATAGACACAGCCTGAAGGCATGATTTCCGGCTCCTCTGTCCCTCCCACCTTTCCTTTCTCCCAGTCCCTCTCTGTATGAGTAATTGCTTTCACAGGTAGTGGCTTGTCGACCGCATTGAAGTGCAAACCAGTGCAGTGTTAAGTTGTGGGTGCTGGAAGGAAACAGAGAGAGGAATGGGGTGTGGGGGTCGATGGAGGCTTTTCTGGAGAGGATGAATGTCCCAAGGGAAAGTCTGCAGAAGGTGCTTTTTAGTAGTTATTTCCATCTCTTCTAACACTCCTTTACCTCCTCTCTCTTTGTTCTTCCTCTCTGATTCTTTCTTTCTCTGACTCTTGCCCCCCTCCTTGTTCCCCCTGTCCTTGGAGATATTTTGACATCGTTGGACTAAAGGATGACAGCGTAGCTCTTTTTTTAGTTACCAGTTGGATGGTTTTGATTGACAGCATGAATTAATTAGTTTGGAGGAGGAATTAACTTTCTCCTTTGCCTTTGCATGTCTTTCTCACACACTCACCTGAATTACTTATTAATAACCTCCTGCATAAGACCCCCTGTCTCCAGTAACAAAAAAACAAAACAAAACAAAACCAACAGAAAAAACACATTAACAGCAAGTTTTACATAAGCTGTCACTCACATCGTGCTTGTTTTTGTGTCGCTCAGCAAAAGTACACCTGCAGTGCAAGCTGCACAGAAACACACACACAGGGCACGACACCTTGTACACATTACAACAGAGCAGCAGCATCTAACTTTGACTTCTTGAGGACGAAGGTTATAAATGTGAACTGAAATGCCTGTAGAGACTCTTTGACATTTACATTTGTTTGAAGACTTCTGGGTTTAATTTGTTTGCTAGTTCTACATTGATCACACTCAGCTGGTGATTGATGTGAGAGTGCCATTCAATTCTACAGTGAAGTGTGTGAACACATTTGTTGTGTGTTGCCAGAGTGCCTCCTGCTGGTGTTAAAGGAAACTGGGTTTGGAGAAATCACAGAGTACTGTTGGGTGCACGGTAGATGAGATGGGATGAAAGTTGGGTTTTTCCACATTTTAATTACATAAACCAACATCTAGTAACACTTTATCTTATTTTGTCATGTTTAGTATGGAGAGATAAGAGAAAAATGTCTGAAATCCATCAAACAAAGACTGCTGCTTCACCTCTACTCATGTCAGTGCATAAAGGGCAACAACTAAACTCTTTTTTGGTCTTGCTTTGCAAACCATTCCACCAAGTCCTGAATTCAAAATCTGCCTGATCTGTTGTTAATTATTCATTATAATTTCTCTTCACCACAGAGGATTCAGGAGATCAGAATCAGGGAACGGTTTGCCTCAAATGTGAAGATAGTTACTACCAGTAAGTCTCTTTGTCTCATAGTTTTATGGAGTTACACCTGCCCATATTCATATGTCCTCATATTCATACTGTCCGTTTGTTTGTCAGGTTAGGCACAGACTGCCATCAGTCCTGTCCAGATCGCACCTACAGTGTGGACGACAACATGATGTGTACTCCGTGTGAAAACAAGAAATGCGTAATCTGTGACCATTCCCAGTGCTACTGGTGTGAAGAAGGATTCTACGTGTTTGGTATGTATATATCATTGTAATGGTGTGAATATCAGCTGACAAACTCCTGGGACCAGAACAAGATGAGGAAACTGTGATCTGCATCTGATTTTGATATAAAATATTGTAATTTACTTAATATCCCAGATGGTATTTAAAAAAAAAAAAAGTAAAAGTAAACAGTAAAAGTCACCATCTGTCGGCCTCTATGATCAAAAGCATTCCAAGTACAAAAAAAAAATGTCAGAGATGACAAATAATTTCTTTTCTTCCTCTCACAAAATATTTGTGTGTCCAGATGGAGAGTGTGTGAGTCACTGTAGAGAAGGTTTCTTTGTGGATGAGGAGAGTCGGGAATGTGAGCCTTGTCACCGCACCTGTCGTACCTGTGGAGGGCCCCGATATGATGACTGTGACTCCTGTGAGGACGAATTCACGCTGAAGAACGGGGAGTGTTTAGAGGCCAAACAGCTCACTCTCTGCCCTGAGAAACAATTCCGAAACCGTACGGGAAATGTTTATTTTAACCTCTGTACTAACACCACCCACCTCTAACCTTTTGTTTTGGGTGGATGTGAATGATTTCCTATGCTTTAAGAAAATTCATGTCTACATAATTTTTCCTGTTTTTTGTTTACCGTCAGGAATGGGCGATTGTGATCTGTGTCACTCGTCCTGTAAGGCTTGCTATGGTTCAGAGAGGGAGAACTGCAGTAGCTGCTACTCAGGTAAACATTTGTTGTCTGTATGCGCCATTAGATTGAGCTTTTTAGACGATCTATCAAAGTACATGTTATTTCTAGAAAGGATGATAAAGAATCTTAAATTTAAACCACTGACAAACTTTGTGCGCCTAATTATTTTTCTTGTATCAGTGGTGTGATTTATCTTTCTATCTCCAGGTCGTTTTTTGACTGCCCGACAGACCTGCATGTCTCGTTGCCCACATGGTACGTTTGCCAACAAGTCGTCCAACAAGTGTGAAGGTTGTTCGAAGGGTTGTGTCATGTGCCAGGACGCCCAGCAGTGCCAGGGCTGTCGCAGTGGACTTTACCTGGAGAATGGAGTGTGTGTGGTGGAGTGTCAAAGGTGCTTTTGCTGTTTTATCATTTCATGACTTGCACATGAATGCACACATCAATGATCATGAAGCTGATCATCATTTTATCCTCTCTCTGCCCTTTTTCCCAGGGGGTTTCCTCAAGATGGTGTATGCCAGCCATGTGCCCCAGAGTGTACATCCTGCAAGGGAAATTCCTCTCACTGTCTGAGCTGTGAGACACAATATTTGCTGCTGGGTCACTCCTGCATGTCACACTGTCCGGACGGCTATTACGCCAAAGAGACAGATTGCCATCACTGTCCAGCTCACTGTAAAGAGTGCAATCAAGATGGCCTATGTAAGAGTAAGTACGCTGGGTGGAGCAGTCAACAAGAGTAGAGAAATGGAAGAATGTGGAGAGGATTAAAGAAATGTGTGTTTTGAACGGTGACTCAGTTTAGTATTGAGGAGGAGGAAGAAGAGGATGAGGAGGTGATGCAGACGGCATAACGATAGGATGAATGCAGAGAGCTCCTTCTTTGCTCACTGGACTGCAAATGGTTCAGCCATGAAGACTAAATGTAAGAGTTGGAAGAGTAAAGGAAGTGAGGAAAATAACAAAAGATGCTAGAAGAGATAAAACCAACATTTATCAAGGTCAGAGTACATTTAGTACCTCCACTTTAGACATGTTGTGCATCCTTATGACTGAATTTTATGATATACACTACACCTAAGTACTAACCCACATCCTGGCACATTTTGTGTATACATCCATCCTTTCTTTCATCCTAGTAAACATCTAGAGTTGTGTAGTGCAAAAGAAACGTAACTAATACTTAAACATTTAACATATGTTTAAGTTTGTTGAATAACGGTTGCCATTAAATTGTTTATAAGACCTTAAGGGCAATTAAGTCAAGTGAAACAAAATGTTTTTAAATGACTCATTATTTGCGTCAGCAGCATTTGATGTCCAACTCTCTGTCTGTCTCCTAGTGTGTGAATATTACTACTTCCTCCATGAGGATGAGTGCATGGATGATTGTCCTGATGGCTACTTTGCCAGCGAGACACAACACGAGTGTGTGCAATGCCATGCTGATTGTTCCTCATGTGACGGACCAGACTCTGATGACTGTGATGTGTGTAAAAACCCGAAAGCTGTCCGTTACAACGGAGAGTGTCTACATCAGTGTCCCAACAACACATATTATGATGAGACTACCAATGAATGCAGAGGTGGGAAAGTTGGAAGTTTGTTTTTAATCATGCAAAATAAAATTATGGTGCATACAATGAATGAAATTCTTGACCATGTCTTCATTGTTCCAGGCTGTGACAGGTCATGTCTGACCTGCTCAGGCCATGAACCCTCATCCTGCCTCAGCTGTGATACCAACAGGCGTAAAGATGCCAGTGGACACTGTGTGTGGTTCATGGAGTGCCCTATGCTGTCATATATAGACCAGAAATTGGAATGTAAACCGTGTCACAAATCTTGCCATCGCTGTTCTGGGCCTGGTCAAGACCACTGCCTCAGCTGCAATGAGCCAAACTTCCTACTAAGTAAGTTGATAAAAGTATTTTTGATTACTCTGTGGTAATTGTTATACTTCTTATCCACCAAATTGAAACTACTCTTTGTATCTGTGTCCATCAGACAACACATGTGTGCAGACGTGTCCTGTGGGTTACTACGGCGAGGATAGGGATGAACGTGTGTGTGAGCGCTGTCACTTCAGCTGTCAGTTGTGTGCTGGTCATCACAGTGTGCAGTGTGTCACCTGTAAAACTGGATTCTTCAAGCAGGGAAGCAGCTGTGTCGAATTCTGTTCAGAGGGGTTAGAATAACACACTTACACACACATATCCTATCGTTTCCTCATTAAATAACACCGCAAACTAAACATCCTCTCTCTTTTTCAGTCACTTTGGCAACACCTCCGCCATGGTTTGCGAGCGATGTGACCCCTCTTGTAGCCAGTGTTGGGGTCGTGGTAACAGAAACTGTCTGAGCTGTCGGCAGGACTATGTATATGTGAAGCAGTGGGGGCAGTGCCTGCAGAGCTGCCCTCCAAACTACTATAAAGACAGCTGGTCTAAGACCTGTCACATGTGTCACCCCACCTGCAAGACCTGCAGCGGTAATGGAAGCCTGTTATGGCTTATTTGGCCTTTGTGTGATTTCACATGAACTGTTGCGTATTTTTGGATTTTACAATGACATAAAAATCACAGTAACTTTCCAGAGTTATTTCTGCACTTGTGTTTATATTGGATTTCATGAGTCACAAAACTTATCTTTAACGGGCGACGACTGTGTAAATGTGCAATATGGGTTGTGGTGGTTATAGTGAACATCGTAGCTAAGATTATTGATACCAAATAAGATCTCTCCTTGATTAGATTTGTTCTCAAACTGTCACAAGGATAAATGGCCATTACAATGATTTCTATTATAGTGATATATTTTTGGGAACACAGACCAAGATTAAAGAGTCCACAAAAAAAAGAAAGAAATTAAAGTACATGCTTTTAAATTTGTTTTGTTTACCTTTTTATTGGAGAGTACAGTTGAGAGCTGACAGATAAGGGGAGAAATGTATGTAATTAAGGATACTGGCTAGACTCTGAGGCAATTACATGGTCAGGGTCCCAAATCCCACTAGGGGTCGCCAAAGCTTCATGGGCTGATATGAAGCCTTTTTGATTTTTAAAGAAAACTAAAAAATATATATACAGTAGGCCTATATCTGATAGTTTAGAATTAATATCCAAGACATAATATTGAAACTTAGTGAGGGGTCGCTAGTTTACTGAACGATAGGAAAGGAGTCCTTTAAGACAAAAGGTTGGATACCACTGGTCTAGGCTACCAGGACACCCAAGGACAAAATAATTCTTCATATCTGGACATATCTTCTCAAATAATCATGTGTCATAGTGCTATTATGATATTATGATTACTTATCTATCTTAGCCATGACATAATCTGCTGTGCCTTTTGATGTCTCCTTTTCAGCCATGTGATGACACTGACATTTGATTTGATTTACTACTGTGTGATATCTCTCTCTGTGAAGGCGAAGGTGCACTGACCTGTCAGTCCTGTTATGAAGGCTTCACGTTCATGAGTGGCATCTGTGAATCCCAGTGTCTCGTAGGCTTCTACGGTATTTCACAGGTGACAGAGCATCTACTCATTTTACAAAGCTTTTCGCCTCAGGACTAGATGAATAACATATCAGAGCTAGAGCTGCAGGTTCTGTAAGTCTTGAACAGTTGTTATGTATTAAACTCTTTTGTTGCCCCAGGACAAGAGCGATGAGGCAATCTGCAAGGCATGTGATCCATCCTGCGTGGACTGCAGAGGTCCCAGCATGTGGAACTGCACAGTGTGCCCCGCACTCCAGATCCGGTCTGATGATGGCCGCTGCTTGTCCTGCTGTGGAGATGAGAAACGCAACGATGATAAACCAATACCCATGGATTGCTGTGACTGTACGGCCTCACGAGGTAACCAAGAAACCACACTGGGTTCCAGCAACACACAAACAGATCACTGTATTGAGACTCCTTTCTGGAAAACAGTGTTTAAGTGTGCATGAGTCATCAGTCATGCTCTTTCAGGGCATTTTCATCTATATAATTCATCTAATTGATAGTTTTGCCACCGTGTATGCATGAGTTTCAAAGAGTCTCAAACCAAACAGTATTTTAGAATGAAAGAAAAAAATCTGATCCTTTTATGAGGAATTTTCCAAGCTGTCTTAGCCTCTGGTCATCGCAGACAAGACTGCATTTCATAAAAAACAAGTCTTGTGAAACACATTCATGCCAGATAGAGATTCATCAGAAACAACCCCAGTTAACAGATTTCTTTTGTCATAACATAAACTCATGGTCTGCTCCATCTCCTTCTTCACAGAGGAGTGCATCATGGGTGTCAACTTTGTGATGACGGAAGCTGAGACAGAAAGCAGCGCTGCCAAAAACCTTGTCACTGTCTATGTTCTACTTGTCATCATTGTGGGTGGAGGGATCTTCCTCTTCCTCAATGCTCGGTCGAAATCAGTCACTATGGCACCCAAAACCAAACCTGGAGGTTACCAGAAACTGGACACTAATAAAGAGATTGTCTCAAAACCCACCACATCTTCATTTGGAGAGTACAGCGACCGAATCATTGACTGTGAGGAAGATGAGGAAGACGATGGTGATGAGGATATTGTGTACATGGGACAAGATGGGACGGTGTATCGGAAGTTCAAGTACGGACTCTTGGAAGATGATGAGATTGAGATGGAGTACGATGATGAGAGCTACTCGTACAGATGAAAAAGTGCAAAAGACCTGACCAGAAACTAGAAGCTCTTCTTTATGTATCATTGCAGTGCTTAAAACAGAGGGGGGGCTGATCACTCTTCATCAGGCCACCTTAGCACAATTAGCAAGTCGTGGGTGATGCAGGGTAACAAGCACACACTTTAATTAAACCAAAATGTTATTAGGATTCAGAATCAGATTTCTTGTTATTACTGTTATTTAATTAGGTTTTCACTTACAAGTAATTTGTCTTGGTGTTATTGTTGCATAACCAACATTAAGTAAAATATAAGGAAGATAAAAAAAAATCAAGTATTAAAACATATAAACAATATAAATATACATACAATATGTTTTAAAATGAAAAGAGCTGTACACACAAGAGCTGAATGTGTAAGTATTTGCCAGGTAATGTGCAACGATTCAGTGCACAGAATATTTCCAATGACACAACCTGCCAGCAAAACCAGCCAATTAGCAATCAATGTTAATATTTTGATATATATGATGGCTGCAACTGAAAGTTTAGACAACAATTATAGGCGCAACTAATATTTTGAAACCTGATTATTGTGGTATAATCAACATCTTCCTGTTTAACTCTCCTCTGGCCATATTTATACAGGCCCCATAAATTTTATGTGGCTGTATTGGTGGCACTGATCAAGACAAACAGTTTGTCATCTGTGGTTACATTTTCTTATCATATTCGTGCTGGTTGTTTCCTTTCTTTCCAGCGTTTCTTGATTTTTCTTTATGATAAATAACGTCAAACCATCTCCAACCAGATATCTTGCTACTAGTTTGTTGACAGCATGCAGTTAGAGTTGATTACAGCTGGCAGACCTGTTTGCCGTGACTACTGCTAACTTTCTTTCAGTGTGAATGGCTGTTCCAAAAAAGGGATCATAGAGAATAAAATGTGCTACAACACATTGTCTTAGCAGCTTCAAGGGTGATATCACAACTCACACTGATAGATGGGATACATAGAAATCTGAGAAGATTGCACGGAACTAAGAATCAATAGTTGGTGTAAATATAATAAATCTAGCACTGAAATACACAATCAAATCACTAGTGCCAGTCTTAAATTAGTCAGTAGACCTGCAAAGGTCATCTAAGTTCAATCAATATTATCTGAGACATATATGTCTCAATTTGGATGTTGACTTCTCTTCTCTTTTAGTCTTTTGCTTCACTTTGGCTTTACTGTTGGATTACGCAGCCTGTTCCTTTAAAAGAGCTTTTCAAATAGACATATTGATTTCTTTTTCACAAACCTCAGGAGTAGCTGTGAGTGCACTGACAATCAGATTTGTGTGTTTGTCTACATTTTCTAGTACAAATAATTTCATTTGTAGAAAATATTGTTTGTTTTTACAACATAGAATTATAGTTAATGTCCACTTATATTGCTCAGAGAGATTTTGACAAAATGCTAATATAATATACATTTCTGCATCATCTGGTTTAAAGGACATCACTGTTGGAATATTACTGGCAGTACTTGCTGTGTCACACATCTGCACATCTGCACGTGTCCTGATTTCTATTCAAAACACAGCATAAAGTTGCCGGAGAGGTGATTTATCAGGATGTTTTCTCACTACTATTAGCTCTCCCTTAATGTTTTGACTTCAGGGTTGTACATTTGGGTTATATTGCTGCGTCTCTGAGATAATAACAGGTCTGCATCCCACTAACCGGAAAGTGTGAAAAGTAAATACATTTTCTTTACACTTGGTTGAGGTGAAATGTGCTGTGAATGTGAATTGTTTCATAATAAAGTTGGACTTTGAGTTCTTGTCGTGAGTGTGCCTGTATTTTGGTGAAATACTTGTGTTATAAATTAACCTGTAGATGTGCTGCTGTACAGAGGTAAGTTGCAGTGGATTTGGGGAAAAAAACTGCATGAAATCGACACACAGGAGAGCGTTATGTTGCCATCGCCTCTAAATGTTGAGCTTAGTAACATGTTCATGCTGCTGTGTGACTGTTATAGAAGAAAGTGGAATTAGTTTTAGAATTTTAATCTGAAATCACTAAATACTAGTCTTATGACGTTATCTAACATCAGTGTAAACCTGGCGCTTAGTAATGTGTTTACCCTGAACTCCACTAGAACAGGTTGAGTCCAGTGTCTTATCTTGTACTAAACTCAACAAATAGACACAACACTGACTCCGGGTAATCTGCAACTGGTCCTTCTTTACACATGTTGGCTAAACGTTGACATTGGTGTCTTTCCTGAGCCTTAACATTAGTAAAACTACCACTTTCTGTCTGATATTTAGAGGCTTAATATGAAATTACTGGAAAATCTGTTGTGTTTATGCCCACTTCCTCTGTGCTTATGCTCTTGGATGTGCAGGATTTATTGGGGTGCATCATTGACTATTAGGACAATAACACTGAGGCAGGTATCAGGCTAGAGGCTTGATCAAACTATTTATTTGATTAAATTATATATAACAAGAATGAAAGCTATACATGCAGTAACCCTGGTCCCGGTGTAAACTATTACATGTAACTGCAACAAACATTTGACCCTACTTCAGTAAATCTGGTTTGAAGAAGCAGCACGTTACAATTCAAAGTTACAGTGAGATTTCTTCTGTACATTAAGTGCTTTAGAGGATGAATATAATGGATAACATAGCATTCAACACAAAAGAAAAGCTTTATATAGCAGTGAATTTTTCAAAAACATAATTACAGTGAAGTACTACTTTCTGTATTGGGTCTTTCATTCTTTCAGTTGGCCTTAATGAAAACCATTTTCAGGCTGTTAGAGACTTTAAATCCATGAAAAAACACACAAAAAAACTAAAAGAAGGGGAAACGGCTAAACTCTTCTTGGGTCAGAGCTATAGTTGCATGATAAATGTCAACATTTATATTGCTCTAAAATATTTTAAAAAACTAAATTACAATACAATCTTAAAGCCCCAAATCACAGAGACAGACTCAGATTTCAGACATTTAAAACAATATTTTAGAAGGGTTTAAAGAAGCTTACTGTGTTTGTATATTAGAATGTTTCATATAATTTTCTTTGTAAAAGCGAAACAGCTGCAGGCACGCACACACACACACACACAGATCTACTACCCTTGGTCAACAATTTTTGAATATAATTGCTGGAGACAAACATTTCAAAAGAATTTTAAAAGGAGCCCATAAACTAAATAAATAATGTGTATTGTAGGATTTCCTGTTTGATCATTCTTTCATATTTTTATCTTATACATTTGTGTTCATGCACTTCAAAAACTGTTGTCCTTTGTAAATATCAGAGCAGGGAACAAGACCTGCGGCCATCATGCTTCTTTGTCTCATCATCCATGTTTTACTATCTATAACAACCCCAGAGAGACAGACAGAGCATCGGGCAAGCTGCAGTGAAAAATGCAAAAAACTTAACCGGTGTGCACAAGAACTTACTTGGCTGATAATGAAAACGCAGTTAAAAGTGTTAAGACAGTACCATTCAAATCCAAAGGGCGATGTTTTTGTACACAGTTCTTAAATAAAAAAACATGTTTCCAGTCTACAAGCTTTTATCTGCATAATGCATCAAAAACTCCAAATCCCATCAGTCCGTTGTAATAGGACCATTCCTCTTTTGGGCAGTGATAAACAGGAGAGGGTTTGTGTCAAAAAAGGAAAAGAAAAGAAGAGAAAAGTAGAAAATAAAGCAAGGATAATTTAATACCATTAAATTTTACACTATTTCATAATTTAACCTCCCTGTCTTCACACAGATGCCTTGCATTCAGCCATATTGTTGCATATAGTCTCAGTGCAACCAGTGTTTTGTTACAGATATAATAATGAATAATGCGCAGACTTTCTTTCTAACCATGTGATGCAGAAACAAATTGCAACAGAAAAGGACTAAAAGCCTCGGCTAAACAGTGTTCACAGAGTTCAGTTTACAGTCTATATGAGATCTGTAATCTTTATGTACAGGTTGTTACAAACTGTGTTTTGCGGTTTCCCTCATCCCAAAATATGTTTAGGTACCTTCTCACATAAAAGATTCAAAATATACAGTCGCACTAGTAGTCATGTTGAACTGAATTTCGAGTAAATCTGCAAAAGAGAATAAAGAGTGGGAATAAATGCTTAAACACGATAGATATTCTCTTCCCTCTTGGCAGGCAGGAGGATACTAATGTCATGGTAATCTTCTGGCCCTCTGTCAGCTTCGTCCTGGTTAGAGAACTTGATGTTTTTTCTTAAACTTGAGAAAATCAAGTACACATTGTAAAGCTCCACAGAGAAATATTTTGCCAGATGGCAACCCATGATTACATCTTTTAAAAATCTAGACTTCCAGTTGATCAGCTATAGTTTTTATTTATTTATTTTTTTAAACTTAGTACAATGTCCCAGGACCCTTATTTAACACCAAGCCGTTACTTATTTATGTATCTGTTTTATTTTTTATTTTTCCTCTTTCCCATTCGTTGTTATTTTATTTATTTCCTTCTTCCCTTTCACTCTTTGTCATCGTGCTGTGTCTCATCATTTGTCTATATGATGATTATTAATAAAATTGTGACATTTTTGTTTATTCCATGTAGTAATGTGAGGAAATTTAGGTCATATCTATGTGGAACAATGTGAGCGATGAAAAGACCGTCGGAGCAGAAAGAGCTGATCAATTATGTGAGTAAAATGTGAAACATCAGATTTGTTTCCATCTCTGATTAAGTGCATTAACCCGCAAAACCAACCTCAAGCGTGAGCAAAAATTCTGGCAAACCTGAGGAAGTTTGTTTTGAAATTTGACGTTTCCATCAACCTTTTCTAATGCAATACTTCAAAAATGCACATAAAAATACGTTGATGGAGAGACGGCTAGTGAGACCCAAGAGCTTCAGGCAATCTGGTGCGAGCATTGTACAAATAATAATAATTGTGATCTATTAAGGGATTGGATGTCTGCAACAAACCAATAACAGAAGTTAAACAGACACACTGACAAAGTAAAAGAAAAAAGACAAAAAAAAAAAGATCGGTTGGTTATGTTTGTGTCCGTGCGCAGCTATGGCGACAGCAAGCAGATCTCAGAATGAGGCTGTGCATTTTAATAGGTACATACACACGCACCTGTGTGTATACAGTGTGTGTGCGCGCATACAACAGCTGCTGTAGTCATAGTCAGACGTCAGTGGCCATTCATAATAGTCTGGGACGTAGATGCGGCAGTGGAGGGCGCGGCTGACAAGGAGCTGGGAGCGCTCGTGAAGAAGTTGTCCTTTCTCAGTTTGAGATGCTCTGGGAGCTCCAGCTTGGCCTTGGCCTCTTCAATGTCATTGCTGATGGCTGTAATGAGGGCTTCTACTAGGAAGAAAGATGAGAGAGATGAAGACACGCAGAAAAGCCATCAGAGAAGACACAAAGAGTGTGTGTGAAATGTACGAAGATGAGAGTAATGTCAGAATATTGAGCGTATAATGTGGATAATAACGTGGGAGTTGTGGTAAATCAAGAGGAAAAATAGTAAGATCAAATCTGGAAGCTTGGGAAAGATCAGATCATTGAGACCAGGCAAAGATGGCAGTTTGTGTGTATGTGTGTATGTATGAGTGAGACAAAGTTGTCATACCAAGTGAGTCGTAGCTTCTCTCCGGACGGATGTAGCCCACCATGACGACACTGAGGATCTCCCCATAAAAGTCCTCTTTGAATGTGTGAATGACATGGGTCTCCTAAAACAAGGAAAGAAGAATAATTAAACAAATGTTTAATGTAATATAACATGACACATTTCTCTTGTTATGTTATCAAACCAGAATGTACTAGAATAGTAGTAGCCCTGCTTTGAATCTGAAATTAGTAAAATTAGGGAGTGTGAATGAAATCTACAAGAATATCTTGATCATTTAAAAAAAAAAAAGCACAGCATAAATGCATATTGTAGGCTCTAAAATCAAATCAAATACTTAATATTATCAATATAATACTGATATTTGTCCCCTCTTTTAAGCTTAATGCCAAACACATTTCACCGGACACACAGAGAACGCTGTGACGTTTTATAAACAGAGAAAACACGACACAGTTTACATGGACTGACCATGGATTTCTTGGTATTTTTGTAGTATGGGTTCCACCCGATGCTCATCACCATTTTGTACACATCACCATTACCGACACAGGCCCAGCCATAGTAGATCCCTGTGCTGATATCTGCTGGAAGACTGTCCACCACTGAGTCAGGGAAGTTAGCTTGAGATGGGAGGAAGAGTCAGAAAGGAGGAAAAAATGTCAACATGTAAGGTCATCCAGAGCAACCTGCTCTGAGTTGCACATTATGTTAACTAAAATCATCAATCATCACACACTTGCTGGATAATTTATACAAAAAGCTCTGTATAAAACTATTTAAAAACACATTTTTTGTCCTCGCAACTAGTAGGCTACTTCATAGGCCACAACTCTGCGACCTCTCAACCTCTGTGACCTGTGACCTGCACTCTCAATCAGTTTCATCAGGTCAGCTAGCCAGCTCATCCTTGTTTTTCCTGCAATCGGAGCGTCAATATTTTGTGAATGAAACGCTGTGGACTCAGCAGTACAGAAAAAGAAACAGAGGCGATATCTCCTCCCTCCAGAGTTACTTTAACTTCGGGTTTTATTGAAGGATGGCTTCGGGCAGAGTGTGTCATTTGTGGTGAGAAGATGTGAAAACAAGTGAAACAAAGACATCACACCTGACTGTGTTATTCTTTTGTGTGTGGCAGGTCGGGAACCATCTCCTGAAATTAAGTTGTTTACTTTGTCTTCGATGAATACAGTTTAACCTGACATTATCTAGTTAGAAAAAACCTTCACTGGTTCTTAAAATATGCTCAGACAGAAATTCATCCACAAAATGTTCAATCATTATTAGAAATGAATTTGTTACTTCAGGGAAACGTCTTTAAACTCTTACACACACACACACACACACACACACACACACAAAAGCAAACTTTAAGTTTGTGGATCTTGTGTATTTGTTGGTGTACACTTTATCCCAATTACTTCAAATCAAAATATTTAATAAGATTTGCTGGCCAACTGATTTAATATTCTTTATGTGCCAACGTTAGGTGATTAACTTCATTCATTCATTGGCATGTTTTCTCCCCTTTCACTGTGATCAAGACAGGACTCTCCTTCACATTTCTAGAAACTTCAATCCTTACATAATAGGAGGCATCATTTTGGTAAATGACGCATTGTCGACGCACAAAAAACAAACAAACAACAACAAAAAAACACGCAAAAATGTGTCATCATCGGAGTGAATCGCAACAGACAATCTTTGGCAACAGCGAGTATGAATGAACAATCATCTGACAGACTTCCAGTGTTGATCATCTGACGTTACTCGTGGCTTTACGTTAATAAGACCGATTCAGACGCAGCTAACGCCATCTACGTAGGCTGGGGCTATAGCTCATTAATAAAAACAAATTTTAAATAAATGGCACGTTAATAACTCACCTGTGGGAATCCCAAGCTCTTTGCTCCCTCTCCCGAAGCCCCGAATGACCTCTCCCCGGCAGAAGTACGGGAGGCTCTTCATGACTAGTTTCCCCCCCGGAGAACAGCTGGCTATCGGATGGACGTCGCACAGAACGACCTCGAACGACACAAGGAAGTCGGACAGGCTAGTTAGCCAGTGCCGCTCTGTCTGTTGGCACCTCTTTAGCTGATATTCTTGCCCTTGTGGAGTTCAGAGTCCGTCCTTGTCTTTAGCTGATAGCTTCACCTGCCCGGCTAGCTCGCTCAAGTTGAACGTTAGTGAGTGAAAAGTTCACTAGCTATGCTAACTTCAGCTAAGCTAACCACTCGTAGCTTCATTAGCCTGTCCCCGAAACGGTTTAATTCAAACGCGGAGGTCGTACAGTACTCCAAAGATGACGGTCCAGGTGTCACTCGCGGTATAAATGCTAAAAAACGAGAGCCGGGTGTTGCATGAGTTGTACACATCTGCGTCCGTTACGCTACCGCTAACGTCACTGACCGCGTGACGCAGAGAGTCGCGTGCTGCCTTCGCGAGTTGTGGGAAATATGATAATTACAAATGAGGCGTTCAATGACACAATAAAATACGAAAAAATTGAGGTTTCTTCATTCATTTCGGTGGAGGGTCGTGCGTTTCCGCATCGGCAGTCCGCAACGCAGGGGTTGCCGCAAAAAACCGCACCGGCGTGCGGGAGAGAAGTTGATCCAGATCCAACTTTGGGGAAAACGGAGCCCCACGATTGGCTCCGCAAGCCAATCAGACACTCAGATCGGTCAAACCTCCACAGACAGCCTGAAATGTCTCTGAAGCAGAGACCATGCATGTGGATTCACGGCTAAACTCTGATAATCTACCTGTGTGTGTTCTGACTTTGTTTGTTTCATGTACCCAGCTTCTTAATCTGAGTCTGACTCGCAATTTACGCCGCAAGATAGTGACACGAAGAAGTTTAATTTGATTTGTGTCCGATTGTTTGAGAAAGAGAGAGAGCGCTTTGGCCGAGAGACTATACAGTATAACAGAGAGCTAGCGCTGTTAATCAGAGAAATAAAAAGTTATTTCCTGATTATTTCACAGCGGTTACATTCAGCACATGTAGACACGCCCACGGCAACCCACCTATTACCTGTAATTTAATATATGAAGTCCTATGTCAGATAATGCAACCGCCAGGGGCCCCCAAAACTGCAAGTTCAGCCTCACATTAGATTATATTTTGGAAGAAAACTAACCTGTCTTGATGTATTAAATAAGTGAGAGGATTTTACTATTATTTGCATTTTAGACTGGATAGACCAGTTCAGAAACGCCAGTAAGTGGAACAGTAATGGATTGAAATGTGTTCTGCCGCTTGTAAAGTCACAGGTAGGAAGTTTTACATGATCTGTTGTTTAAGTTACAGTACTTTTATTTTCATTTAGTTATTTTTCGCATAACTATTGTGATAATAGTTTTATTTTTTTAAATATTCAATAACATGATCCATCCTGTTCTCTTACTGTATGATGTATGCCAACACCGTAAAATCGTAACTTTTATATTTAGAGAAAAATAGTTGTGCAGTGATTGAAGTGAATAGGGAATGTTGAATAGAAGAGATTTTTTTTTTTTTTTATCAGTAGAGTAAAAGTACAAAGTATACAGCAGGTAGTATGCAAAAGTTGACTGACACCTGAGTAATGGTGTAAGAGGATGTAGGATGTGCATTAATGTAATGCATAGAGTCAGTAGACCCTATGTTAATGTAACATTTAGGGTCTGGCGTGAATGGTGAGAGTCAATGTCATAGGCCTGGGTCTTGAAGATGAGGTCAGCGGCAGTCAGGATACAAACTGTTCTTGTAGCATGAGGTTTTGGTCCTGATAGACTGTAGCCTCCTGACAGAGGGGAGTGACTCAAAAAGTTTGTGTCCGGAGCAGGAGGACACAATCTATATACTCAATATACCCTATACACACATTTTTTGGGTCTGTCCAATAAATCAAGGGTTTTGGGTAAATGTTGTATGATCATGTTTGTTTTTAATTCTTGGCAATGTTTTCTGTCTGAAGAATGAATGTATGCATACCATCTCTTTTATCTTGTTTCCAGGGACAATAACATGTGGAGTGACTAATCTGCCTGGATCCGTAATAAGTGGAACTTATCTACACACTGTTAAACAATACTCCATAAACTCAATTTATACCCATGCTGATGTGCAGTC
The DNA here is from genome assembly GCA_036365135.1 of Miichthys miiuy. Lineage (NCBI taxonomy): Eukaryota > Metazoa > Chordata > Actinopteri > Sciaenidae > Miichthys > Miichthys miiuy. The sequence goes on from CM071605.1 coordinate 20,160,077, forward strand.
AATCATAAAAAATTACCTATACTGTGACACATTTTGACTTAGATTTTAGATTACATGTAAATTAGTTATAAAACAGCTCAGCAGTGCATGTTCCAAGTTAATTGTAATGATTCAGGTAGTCCTTAATAAGTTATCTTTATGAAACACATAATGTTTCATAAACAAAAAAAAAGAAAACTATGAAAACAATATAAAGGATAAGTTCAGCTGGACTACATACAGAACTCACACTGTAAAAACATCTTGGTTGAGGTCCTCTTGTCAAATAATGAGGCTCCTGAGTCGACATCGGCTGCAGCTTTTGCTGAAGCTCAATGTTGTACTGGGGTCACTATGGATGCTTTACCTACTCAGTTGGCCTAGAACAGGCTGGAGCCCTACCTACAGTCTCAGGCATAGCAGGTTGGAGTATACAGATGATGATGGCGGTCCAGAGAAAGTGTGTAACTGTTCAGCGATCCTGCAGGGAGAGAGAGAGGCTCTGGATCAGGCCAAAATATTGAGCATCACTAAAGACTTCCAGAAAAGTGTTCACATCCCAGATGAGTATTATATTAATGCAACCCAAGACTGCAGGTGTGTTACTTTTAACTACATGTTTCAGTAATTGTATAACTATAAACCATTATTTAACAAAACATCTTGGGAAGCATATATTACCCATGGTTTTTATTCAGTTTTTAATTACAGTGAATTCAGGTTAAGCAGGAAGTACTTGATGTCCCTGTTAAGCCAGGAAGAAGAGGACTTCCCTCTGGCTTACTCTATTGTTGTGCATCATAAAGGTTTGCACATTTTAAAAACAGTGCAGTAGCAGTTTAAACAATTCACTTTCATCTTTAATTAAAGGGACATTCAACTAATTTTACTCATGAAAATCACAAATGTTACAATGAGTCCATTGAAACGGCTGTCATGTCTTGAAAGTTGCATAATGTGAGGTGTATGATCCAGGCTTCATTTTTAAAAAATGTATTGCGGGTCTGCCAGCTTTGTGGAGGAGCACTACTATTTTTTTCTGATATACTCTAGGTGCAGAACTTTGAACGTCTGCTGCGAGCCATCTACGCACCTCAAAATATTTATTGTATCCATGTGGACAAAAAAACAGAGATCTCAGTCTTCACTGCCATCCAGGCCATTACTTCCTGTTTCCCAAATGTGTTCATGGTCAGCAAGGCTGTGAAGGTGGTGTATGCTCACTGGTCACGCGTCCAGGCTGACCTCAACTGTATGGCTGATCTCTATAACATTAGCACAGAATGGAAGTACTTAATGAACCTTTGTGGCCAGGATTTCCTATGAAAACCAACTTGAGATTGTAAGGATGTTGCGTTCATTGAAGGGTGGCAACAGCATGGAATCAGAACAAATGCCTGAACATAAGAAGCGGAGGGTGACAGATGTTCACCAGATAGTTGATGGGAAAATCCAGGTACTTCTTTTGGAGTTTCATATGTGATATTATATATTGATTATTTGCACAATATCTTAATTATTAATTATCTATTTTGTCTGTCTCAGAGGACAAGTAAGAAAAAGGGGCCACCTCCATTCAACCTGCCTATTTTGAGTGGTAATGCCTACATTGTCGTTAGCCGAGGCTACATCCGCAGCGTGTTGGAGGATAACCGAATACAGGAACTGATCGAGTGGTCCAAAGATACTTACAGTCCTGATGAGTTCTTCTGGGCAACTATTCAACGAATCCCTGGAGTTCCTGGATCAACATGGCCCAACCGCAAATATGATGTGACAGACATAAATGCAATTGCACGGCTGGTGAAGTGGCAGGGCCATGAGGGTCCACAGGATTCACTGCAGTCGGTATACACAGAGTGTCATGGCCACCATGTCAGGGGAATATGTGTGTATGGTGCTGGAGACCTGCAGTGGATGGTTGAGCAGCATCACCTCTTTGCCAACATGTTTGACACAGACAGAGATCCCATTGCTCTCTACTGCCTGGAGAAGTATCTGAGACATAAGACATTGGCTGATGTTGATTAGACGTTGTGATGTTCCTCCCACTGTCTTGGAGGCGGTCCTGATCACTGAATCACTCTTGTTTTAGGAAAATCTCTTGTGTGAACTCCCTACTTGTTACATTCTCTGATGTTTACCACTCTGTTTATCAGCTTTCCTCTGAATAACACTCTGTAAGCATCAACGTCGTCTCGTCAACTGAAGAGATCATTTATGAAATCTAATGTTTCCAATGACTTTCAAATTAATTCTATATAACAAACCAACAGCCGATGTCAGGTTAGAGCCTCCTCCATTCCAAACTGAACAGGTTTGTACAGTCAGGTATCATGACAAAACGTCCCGGAATTGTTAACTGGGTAGACCAGAAGATGCAGAAACGTCAGTCTGTAGTTAGGAAAACACTCATCTGCAGCTTGTAATGTCACAGGTAGGAAGCTTTTACCTGATCCATTGTTTAAATTAAATTACTTTTATCTTTATTTAGTTTTTTTTTTTGCCTAACTATTTGCCTAACTGTTTTTTTGCATTAACTATATTCAATAACATGATCCATCCTGTTGTCTTACTGTATGTTGTATGCCAACACTGTATAATTTTTATATCTAGAGAAAAATAGCGTTAGTTGTGCAGTGATAGAAGTGAATAGAGAATGGCGAATAGAAGAGATAAGTAAGGAAGACATACACGGTTTCCCATAAAGTTTGAATACTTTTGTTTTCCTCTTTCCCAGCAAGCATTTTTTTGGTTGAAAAGACGTTTAAAAAACGTCTATGCTGACCGGTGAAAAGACGTTTAAAATTGGTTCAAAAGTAAAAGTTTGTTTACCGGCTATTAGTAGATATCTATTCAACGTTCACATAGAAACCACATTGCATCCGTTACGCAACGCGTGCTGCCTTCGCGAGTTGTGGGAAATATGATAATTACAAATGAGGCGTTCATTGACACAATAAAATACGCGGAAGAAAAAATTGAGGTTTCTTCATTCATTTCGGTGGAGGGTCGTGCGTTTCCGCATCGGCAGTCTGTAACGCAGGGGTTGCCGCAAAAAACCGCACCGGCGTGCGGGAGAGAAGTTGATCCAGATCCAACTTTTGGGAAAACGGAGCCCCACGATTGGCTCCGCAAGCCAATCAGACACTCAGATCGGTCAAACCTCCACAGACAGCCTGAAATGTCTCTGAAGCAGAGACCATGCAGGTGGATTCACGGCTAAACTCTGATAATCTACCTGTGTGTGTTCTGACTTTGTTTGTTTCATGTACCCAGCTTCTTAATCTGAGTCTGACTCGCAATTTACGCCGCAAGATAGTGACACGAAGAAGTTTAATTTGATTTGTGTCCGATGGTTTGAGAAAGAGAGAGAGCGCTTTGGCCGAGAGACTATAGAGTATAACAGAGAGCTAGCGCTGTTAATCAGAGAAATAAAAAGTTATTTCCTGATTATTTCACAGCGGTTACATTCAGCACATGTAGACACGCCCACGGCAACCCACCTATTACCTGTAATTTAATATATGAAGTCCTATGTCAGATAATGCAACCGCCAGGGGCCCCCAAAACTGCAAGTTCAGCCTTATATTAGATTATATTTAGGAAGAAAACTACCTGGCTTGATGTATTAAATAAGTGAGAGGATAAGCATTTTTTTGGTTGAAAAGACGTTTAAGAAACGTCTATGCTGACCGGTGAAAAGACGTTCAAAATTGGTTGAAAAGTGAAAGTTTGTTTACCGGCTATTTGTAGATGTCTATTTTAACTATTCACTGTCTATTCAACGTTCACATATAAACCATATTTCACCAGTATATTTTGTATTGAAAAGTTTCTGCTTAGTGTGCAGACATTGTTATGGTGGATCATAAGTGGTATATTTCGTCAAAATTTCTCATTTGAAAGCCAGTATTGCAAAAGACGGTTAAATATGGCCTAAATGTGAACGTTCATTAAACGTCTACATATAGCCGGTAAAAAAAAAAACTTTCACTTTTCAACCAATTTTGAACCAGTTTTGAACATAAACGTTTTTTAAACGTCTATTCAACGTTAAAACACTCACTGTAAAATAGTTCACCATGCCGACGTCTAAACCACGTCTTTTCGACGTCATGGTCCGATTATGTATGACAATTTGTAATGCAGCATTCAAAATACATTTTAATTGTTGTCATGCACTGTTAAAGTATAAAAATTGGGGGTATTGTAATGTGTATATTAAATGTTGTGTCCCTCTTTACCCATGATGTGAAATGAAATGCATAAATTGTCATTTGGGCATTATTTAATAGGATTTGTGGGAGATTTCTTGATACGTGTTGTACCGCCGACCTCAGACGGTTAACCCCCCCCAGCTTGCAGCCGCCCTCGCTTTCAGTCATGTATTTTCGATTTTGAATTGGCCTGAATATTAAATTTAAAAGGCTATATCGACAACCCAATTATGAAATTACATGCATTAGCAAGCCATCATTAAAAACACACACCTCAAAGTAGTCTGGCAGAAACGTTACTGCTAATTTGGCATGCCCAAACAAGCGGCCTCGTCCGCATCGTGAGCAGCAGAAAATGCAACAAATGGTGTCATAATTTCTTGTTGGAGCATAGGAAATACTGTACAGTAGTAGATGCACTTACCAAAAAATGCAGTACTCAGCCGACTCAGGCAGCGTAGACCAGTGTTTTTCAAACTTTTTTGAGCCAAGGTACATTTTTTACATTGAAAAAATCATGAGGCACACCACCAACCAACCCTAAAACAGGCAGGAATGGAAAATAAGTTGCAAAAAACAATTTAATGTTATCACTTGTATCTTTAGGCCCTAAGAAAAATATTTCCACATTCAATATATATATATATATATATATATATATATATATATATATATATATATATATATATATATATATATATATATATACATACAGTCAGGTCCATAAATATGTGCAAGATGTGCTTTAACTGCAGACTTTCAACTTTAATTTGAGGGTATTTACATCCAAATCAGGTGAACGGTATAGGAATTACAACAGTTTGTATAATAATGGGACAATTGGCTGCTCAGCTGTTCCATGGCCAGGTGGGTGTTATTCCCTCATTATCCTATTTACAAGGAGCAGATAAAAGTCTAGAGTTCATTTCAAGTGTGCTATTTGCATTTGGAATCTGTTGCTGTCAACTCTCAATATGAGATCCAAAGAGCTGTCACTATCAGTGAAGCAAGCCATCATTAGGCTGAAAAATCAAAACAAACCCATCAGAGAGATAGCAAAAACATTAGGTGTGGCCAAATCAACTGTTTGGTTTGTTTATTCTTAAAAAGAAAGAACGCAATGGTGAGCTCGGCAACACCAAAAGACCCGGAAGACCACGGAAAACAACTGTGGTGGATGACCGAAGAATTCTTTACCTGGTGAAGAAAACACCCTTCACAACAGTTGCCCAGATCAAGAACACTCTCCAGGAGGTAGGTGTATGTGTGTCAAAGTCAACAATCAAGAGAAGACTTCACCAGAGTGAATACAGAGGGTTCACCACAAGATGTAAACCATTGGTGAGCCTCAAAAACAGGAAGGCCAGATTAGAGTTTGCCAAACAACATCTAAAAAAGCCTTCACAGTTCTGGAACAACATCCTATGGACAGATGAGACAAAGATCAGCTTGTACCAGAGTGATGGGAAGAGAAGAGTATGGAGAAGGAAAGGAACTGCTCATGATCCAAAGCATACCACCTCATCAGTGATGCATGGTGGTGGTAGTGTCATGGTGTGGGCATGTATGGCTGCCAATGGAACTGGTTCCCTTGTATTTATTGATGAAGTGACTGCTTACTAAAGCAGCAGGATGAATTCTGAAGTGTTTAAGATAATATTATCTGCTCATATTCAGCTAAATGCTTCAGAACTCATTGGACAGCACTTCACAGTGCAGATGGACAATGACCCAAAGCATACTGCGAAAGCAACCAAAGAGTTTTTTAAGGTAAAGAAGTGGAATGTTATGCAATGGCCAAGTCAATCACCTGACCTGAATCCGATTGAGCATGCATTTCACTTGCTGAAGACAAAACTGAAGGGAAAATGCCCCAAGAACAAGCAGGAACTGAAGACAGTTGCAGTAGAGGCCTAGCAGAGCATCAACAGGGATGAAACCCAGCGTCTGGTGATGTCTATGCGTTCCAGACTTCAGGCTGTAATTGACTGCAAAGAATTTGCAACCAAGTATTAAAAAGTGAAAGTTTGATTTATGATTGTTAATTTGTCACATTACTTTTGGTCCCTTAAAAAGTGGGAGGCACATATACAAACTGTTGTAATTCCTACACCGTTCACCTGATTTGGATGTAAATACCCTCAAATTAAAGCTGAAAGTCTGCAGTTAAAGCACATCTTGTTCGTTTTATTTCAAATCCATTGTGGTGGTGTATAGAGCCAAAAAGATTAGAATTGTGTCAATGTCCCAATATTTACGGACCTGACTGTATGTGTTCAAATACAAATCACGAGGCTGAATTATAAAAGGTATAAGTGGTAAAATCTCTCTCTCTCTCTCTCTCTCTCTCTCTCTCTCTCTCTCTCTCTCTCTCTCTCTCTCTCTCTCTCTCTCTCTCTCTCTCTCTCTCTCTCTCTCTCTCTCTCTCCCTGTGCATTTTTGGTTTAGTTTATGTTATCTTCATAGAAATGGAAACAGGAGCTTTGCTTTATGATCATGTTTGCTTTTAATTCTTGGCAATGTTTTCTGTCTGAAGAATGAATGTATGCATACCATCTCTTTTATCTTGTTTCCAGGGACAATAACACGTGGAGTGACTAATCTGCCTGGATCCATAATAAGTGGAACTTATCTACACACTGTTAAACAATACTCCATAAACTTAATTTATACCCATGCTGATGTGCAGTGGATCATAAAAAAATACCTATACTGTGACACATTTTGACTTAGATTTTAGATTACATGTAAATTAGTTATAAAACAGCTCAGCAGTGCATGTTCCAAGGTAATTGTAATGATTCAGGTAGTCCTTAATAAGTTATCTTTATGAAACACATAATGTTTCATAAACAAAAAAAAACTCTATGAAAACAACATAAAGGATAAGTTCAGCTGGACTACATACAGAACTCACACTGTAAAAACATCTTGGTTGAGGTCCTCTTGTCAAATAATGAGGCTCCTGAGTCGACGTCGGCTGCAGCTTTTGCTGAAGCTCAATGTTACCATAATGGGGTCACTATGGATGCTTTACCTACTCAGTTGGCCTAGAACAGGCTGGAGTCCTACCTACAGTCTCAGGCATAGCTGGTTGGAGTATACAGATGATGATGGCGGTCCAGAGAAAGTGTGTAACTGTTCAGCGATCCTGCAGGGAGAGAGAGAGGCTCTGGATCAGGCCAAAATATTGAGCATCACTAAAGACTTCCAGAAAAGTGTTCACATCCCAGATGAGTATTATATTAATGCAACCCAAGACTGCAGGTGTGTTACTTTTAACTACATGTTTCAGTAATTGTATAACTATAAACCATTATTTAACAAAACATCTTGGGAAGCATATATTACCCATGGTTTTTATTCAATTTTTAATTACAGTGAATTCAGGTTAAGCAGGAAGTACTTGATGTTCCCATTAAGCCAGGAAGAAGAGGACTTCCCTCTGGCTTACTCTATTGTTGTGCATCATAAGGTATGAACATTTTAAAAACAGTGCAGTAGCAGTTTAAACAATTCACTTTCATCTTTAATTAAAGGGACATTCAACTAATTTTACTCATGAAAATCACAAATGTTACAATGAATCCATTGAAACGGCTGTCATGTCTTGAAAGTTGCATAATGTGAGGTGTATGATCCAGGCTTCATTTTTAAAAAATGTATTGCGGGTCTGCCAGCTTTGTGGAGGAGCACTACTAATTTTTTCTGATATACTCTAGGTGCAGAACTTTGAACGTCTGCTGCGAGCCATCTACGCACCTCAAAATATTTATTGTATCCATGTGGACAAAAAAACAGAGATCTCAGTCTTCACTGCCATCCAGGCCATTACTTCCTGTTTCCCAAATGTGTTCATGGTCAGCAAGGCTGTGAAGGTGGTGTATGCTCACTGGTCACGCGTCCAGGCTGACCTCAACTGTATGGCTGATCTCTATAACATTAGCACAGAATGGAAGTACTTAATGAACCTTTGTGGCCAGGATTTCCCTTTGAAAACCAACTTGGAGATTGTAAGGATGTTGCGTTCATTGAAGGGTGGCAACAGCATGGAATCAGAACAAATGCCTGAACATAAGAAGCGGAGGGTGACAGATGTTTACCAGATAGTTGATGGGCAAATCCAGGTACTTCTTTTGGAGTTTCATATGTGATATTATATATTGATTATTTGCACAATATCTTAATTATTAATTATCTATTTTGTCTGTCTCAGAGGACAAGTAAGAAAAAGGGGCCACCTCCATTCAACCTGCCTATTTTGAGTGGTAATGCCTACATTGTCGTTAGCCGAGGCTACATCCGCAGTGTGTTGGAGGATAACCGAATACAGGAACTGATCGAGTGGTCCAAAGATACTTACAGTCCTGATGAGTTCTTCTGGGCAACTATTCAACGAATCCCTGGAGTTCCTGGATCAACATGGCCCAACCGCAAATATGATATGACAGACATAAATGCAATTGCACGGCTGGTGAAGTGGCAGGGCCATGAGGGTCCACAGGATTCACTGCAGTCGGTATACACAGAATGTCATGGCCACCATGTCAGGGGAATATGTGTGTATGGTGCTGGAGACCTGCAGTGGATGGTTGAGCAGCATCACCTCTTTGCCAACAAGTTTGACACAGACAGCGATCCCATTGCTGTCTACTGCCTGGAGAAGTATCTGAGACTTAAGACACTGGCTGATGATGATTAGATGTTGTGATGTTCCTCCCACTGTCTTGGAGGCTGTCCTGATATCATTTTCACTTGGTTTGTTTTATGATGTCTTAATGTTTAATGTTTCATAAATTACTCTTGTTTTAGGAAAATCTCTCATCACTCCCTATTTGTTACATTCTCTGATATTTACCACTCTGTTTATCAGCTCTCCTCTTAATAACACTCTGTAAGCATCTGTCAACTGAAGATACCATTTACTGTAAACTACTGAAAGTGAAATGTGCCGGATATTATCAGTAGGTTACAACTCAGGAATTCAGGTAGTAAAGTTTAGCCCTTGGAGACATGCTGTTGTAGTATGTGTGCAGTATATGAAATTTGTGCAGTTTTAAGATACATATGTTTCTCCAAAATCTGTATATAATATTATTCAGTATGAATGGTATCTTCACAATTGTGCAGGTTAACCTTTACTTTTAAGTTAACTTATTAACTTAACTAATTTTCCAAACAGATGATTTGAGCATTGTCCCTGTCCCTGTCCTGTAACTTTATTGGAATTTGTTTCAAGCATGAAATTAAGAATTGCTGTATATTTACCAAAAGATTTTCAATTTGACCATTAAATATCATGTCTTTGTATTGTTTTGTATGTATGTAATTAAATATATACTGAAGAGGATTTGCAAATGACTGCATTCTGTTTTTTATTTACATTTTATGCAGCATCCCATATATATGGTGTTTTTTTTGTTTGTTTTATTTTCAATTTTATGATGGCATATTTTTTTAAGGGACTATTGAGGAGGAACTAATCTTTTATAAAATATTTGACATATTCAACAAATAAATACTTCGCAAGCCACAAAGAAATGTATACAAATATAAGAAAAAGATAATAAAAGTATGCAAACCTGCACAGTAGGCACTGGCAGCTACAGCATGAGCTGCAGGTATGGTTTAATGCTAGATGTGTATGACGATGTGTGTGTTGGACAAGATGTTTTCACTGTTCTGTTGACTGGCTGACACCGATATAAATGTTACAGTAGGTTTATGACATTCCTTTTTGATAGAGCCTATAACCTATAATTATGGTATTATATATGAAAAGTGTCATGAGAAAACTTCCTCCACCATTCCTCCATCACAGTTAGCTGACAGAGCTACAGTACACTATCATCTGGGGAACATAAATGTTTATTTGTGGGCAGATCGGCTGTAATACAACTTCTGTTTGCATGTATTTTGTTACTAGCCCTCATGACTCTCACCTAATACTCTAATAAATGCAAACAGAAGTTGTGTTACCATGGGTTACAAAATGTACAGACGACAACTCACAGGGTAGATTAATACATGAATGTAACAAAGTTAATTTCTCCAAAGTGAATTACACAAGACTCAAAGCACTGTTGAAATTAAAGATGGATTCAAAGAAAATAAAAGCTACTGAATGGGGAACACAATCAAGTGTTGTGTAACGTACAGTAGCACAGGATAAAGCATCTTCCCTTCAGCACAGTGACAGTCTCTGCACCGTAAATACAGCTTTATGTTAAGCACCCTCATGTTGGTACTATCCTCAATGAACAAGACACTACCTGATGTTTTGTACCATAGCATCTTTCTTTTTAACCCATTGCTAGCTGTTGGTGTGCAACAACTATGTGCTGTATACATCATGCTACAGGCTGGCTAATATTCAGATATGCTGCAGTAGAGTACAGCATAATGCAGGGAGAAGAGAGGCAGCAGTCGGGTATCTTGTAATTGTCAAACAACAGAGTTCCCCTTCTTGTAGGCTCTGAGTGAAAGACAAGATAAAAGAGAAGTATTGTTGTCAGATCAGAAAGAAAACGGAAGTCATAAATTAGAAAAGAGTTCTATTCTATCACCATACTTACCTTTCTGCAGTGTCTTGCAATTCTGTATCCAGTCTGGTTTAGAATTGGGATGGAAAGCAGAGAGTAAAAGTTATTGAGGGCGGTAGAAAACACATGGGGTGACAATATTGTCAGTACACATGCAGGTGCTGGGGATTAGTAATCTGATACATTGCCATAGAAGGGTGAATGGAAGGAAAGGAAAACAAGCATCAGTGCTCTAAAGTGAAAGTGTTCAAGGTCAAAGGAGTGAGGCATGGATGCACTGCAATGCATAAGGTGCAAATCATTTTTACAACAATTAACAGTCAGAAGAGTCAATATTCAACCCTTTTTAAGCAGTGGGTCAAGGTCAGTCTGTGGTTTTCAGACTTGATACATGCTCAGTGGCACAAGACATGAAGGCAGATGCTACACTAACATGTAATCAGGTGAATGGTGTCTGTCATTCCTACTCTGTGCTCCATATGCTTGTTTTTGCACCATGTTCCTTTTTGCTCCGGTTATGATCTCCCGTGAGAAGTATGTAACGCTTTTTGGCATGAAGTCACACACCACAAACTATTTCACTGATTTTGGTGAAACTGATAATATTTTATGGAGAAAATGTTCTCTTGTCTTCCCGCTGATATCCTCCAGCTGTTCCATCTCAACTCTTGGTAATTGACAGAGTTTTCTGATGGACAGAAAAGTAAACTGCTGCAAACTGTAGCTACTGTTAGCCAATGTTAGCTCATTTTGTTAGTCGCACTGCCTGGACTGTGAGCTCACAGCACCGGGGGAGAGTTAGTGTTTGTACCACTGGCCTTTTGGACCACTGGGAAGAGAAAGTTTTCAGGCCCAGGGCATAGGGGAATTTTGACAGAAAGCAGAGCCGGTGTCGTGCCAAAACTGGAGCTGGGCAAGCGGGCAGACTAAGCAAGAGGCTACAGTAATATAATCATATTATTAAAAAAAATATATAAAAAATGCATAAAAGCTGTCCATATTTTTGAAAGTGATATTGCATTCTGAAACTCCACTCTATTTCCACCAAAGAAGCAGCAAGACCCTTTTCCCTTTTTACAGTGCAGAAATTGCTCCATCCATAAAATTTCATGTATCATATTTTACAAAGTATTCAATGTTCCACAGAGACTGTCCTCACCATAGATTGATCAATTGATGAGCAATTTATGGCTGATGAGCAATGATTACACATCACTTCATCATCATATACATAACTGTCCAACGGTCTTCCCAAAAATGCTTTGTGCTAATAGTTGTAATTTATCTCACTGTAGCAAGCTACAATTAAAATACTGTACCTCATATTTTTTACACTGTGGGAATATTCCCAGTCTGCACTGCTGGTCTGTACAGTCCACTGACACACTGACCTTTTGCAACTATTCATACTGACAGAGAAATCTGTGTTTTCCAGTTTGGACATGCATCACATGTAAGTTCCTTAATAGCAAACCATCAATCCAGCCTAGTTTTGGGAGTGACAGTATCTGGTTGTTAGTGCAAGCTACGTCAGGGTATTATGTTCATTAAGTTTCTACTAAAATGTCACAGAGAGGTGAAACAAAGCAATTTACAGGAAAAGCTGCATCACAGACTGAAGTAAGAAAATCAATATCTGGCTCATTTTTTATGTTAGATAAGGAAACAGCCAAAGGTCAATCAAAGGTTAGTCCCAGCATGAGAAAATTCATAGTAGCTTTGAAGGATTTTTCAGGGAAGATTCTACGCAACCAACTGAGACAGGCAGATAGTTAGGCGAGTTACCTCATGCATGCAAATTTGTGTATACCCCTCTCCTCGTCATACCTTGGGGCAAAGTGAGAGATGTATGAGCATGCCTAATTTAGTAATAATTTTCACTTGGAATAAAAGTCTGCACTGTGTTTGTTTCCCTTTTCTTAGGAGAAATTCATTTTGTATTTCTTGAGAAAATCTGTGACATGATTACAGCAGAAATTGCAGTATTTGACATTGACCATGACCCCTATGAAAGACTATATTGGCATACTCTGTCAGCTTCATGAGGTAGCCATTGGGAATAGTTTTCAATTAACAGGTGCCTCACCAAATGTTAATTAGTGGATTTTCTTGCCTTCAATGGTGTATGGGGTACTTTGCTGTTGACACTGTTGAGAAGTTTTTCAGAATTCAAGGTCTGCATGGCTAACATAGCATTCTTCAGCGTCATCCCATCCCATCCCATCAGTTTGCACTTAGTGGAACCATTGTTGATTTTTAAAAATGACAATGACAAAAAACACACCTCCACGCTATGTAAGGGCTATTTGACCAAGAAGGAGATTGATGGAGTGCCGCATCAGATGACTTGGCCTCCACAGTCACCTGACCCAAACCCAGTTGAGGTATTGGGATCAGTTGAGCCACAGAGTGAAGAAAAAGCAGCCAACAAGTACTCAGCATATATAGGAACTACTTCAAGACTGTTGGGAAATAATTGCAGGTGATCACCTCATGAAGCTGATTCAGAGAATGCCGAGAGTGTGCAAAGCCGTCATGAAAGCAAAAGCTGGCTTCTTTGAAGAATCATAGCATATTTACCTTTTTTTTGTTTCCCACATTATTTTATAATTCCTTCAGTGTTAATCTACATTACATTACATAATCTACAGATTCAGATATTAAATATTGATACTGACTCACTTGACAATGCTGGGTGGAATGTGGACATACTCCATTGGGATGATTTCTCCAAGCTCTTGCAGACTATTCACATACTTGATTTTACTGATGAACTTGGAGCTGTAACAGAAATCATAAATGTTTGTCTCAGTAATGTGCTGATTCAAGTATTGTAATGGGGTAAATTGTCTCTTAGATTGCCAGAGTAATCACATTAACTTCCTGGAAATAGAAAAGACCATAAAGAGTGTTGTGTCTTATTTGTGTTGGTGTAAGGTGCTAATAGATCAGTAAGTCCTCATAGATGAGGATAGTGAAATACTGTATCCTGGAAACCTGAGATGGTGTCAAGAGAATTTCTTTCCGGTATGAACTGGCAGCATGGATGTACTGTAATTACTGGTAGACTTAGTGCAACGTGTGCCAATTCTGAAAGTACTAATTACTAATTACGAAAATTACTGTGACGTGAACTACATCCTGTTCTGTAATGTAAACTGCAACACTGAGACCTTATAAAGGGTCTGGTGATTCCCAGCAAAGTCCGTATGAACCAGGAAGGATGGACAATGATGAACATCTTAAGGTTTTTCTTCAATCTGTGGGACAAGAGGATACGGATAAGTGGAGCAAAAAGATTGGTAAAATCTTAATTGAGAACTATATCTTATTAACTCATTATCAAGTATCAATGACTAACTATTACTACAGGAGGAGCAGAGTGACATTGATAGGCAGAGCTCATGGTTTTTCACAGTGAGGTTGTTCAGCCTACAAATCTCAATTTACTGCTCCCTATGCAATTAACTGTCAGCGACAACATTATAGTCAAAAGGTACAACTGAGTTCATAATACATACCGTAAACGCATTAGAAAAAATAGTTTATCCAAGTCAGTTAGTTAGTAAGCACTTGATATAGTATGCCCCCTACTTGCCATCCTATGAAACTGTTAATAAATAGTGATATCTATTTGAGAAGTCATCAAAACCATGTAATAAGTAAAATAACACATGATTAATATGATTGGATAAAAATACTTTTTTGTACTTGTAAAAAGAACCCAAGAGAAGAACAGAAGAGAGAGTAGTTTAATGTGCTGCGGGAAGATGAATGTTTGTACAAGTTAAACATTATACAATATTATAAATAATAGTTACCTTCTGTCTATCATTTGGTAGCATTTTTTCATCCAGGTAAAGCCAGGCATTCTCCTACGAGGTGTGGCACCATTCAGGTAAACGATCATGTAATCTTCTGCCACCATTAGTTCCAAGGTACTGATGACATACCTGCCCACACACAGAGACAAGTGAAAGCACTGTATAAGACAGTCATATGTTAACAAGTAAGGGCTGTAACAAAAGCAACACAAAAGGAAAATCTTGATGCAGCATAATCACGGTATTTAACAGTAGTACAGTATATTTTAGTGGCTTCAAATTTGTGCCAACAGTTTAGAGAAGGCCCTTTCATCTTTCAACACAAAGTCCATTAAGCAATGTTTTTTATTGTTTGGTGTGGATCAATACACTGACAGCAAACCAAATCGCTGTATTACTTCACTGACTTGACCTCAACCCAGTAGCGTAATGGTGTAATCATTTAAAGCAGCCTGCCAGCTAAGGATAAATGTCCTGTATTATCAACAGCGACATGTAAGACTAATGCTTGCATATTCCAGTAGTATTTACACATTGTCACTTAACTTCTGCTGCTTGTCTTTAGGGAGTAAAGATCATTAAGAAACCAACATTAACCACAGAAGAGGTGTAGATTTTCAGTTCCAAGAAATACTGCCTCATGGACAGGTTAGACAACTATACACTTATGCAATTATTCTTTACTCCATCAGCCTATTATAACTGGAGAACTGCAGTATATGCATCATATGTCATCTTAGGAACATCTTAGGAATTCATCAGAGGGATTAAGAGGTGTGTTTGTCTGTCTCACTTTTGACATCACATTCAAAGCCTTGCCAGAAGAAGATTCTAACTATAGAAAGTAATGCCTGTGGTTTCGGAACGAGATTAACTTAGTCACACACCCACATAACTTGTTTAACTGATTTTTCTTCATCATGTGGTGTCACTTTACTTACAGAAAAAGGTTTTCCATTACATAATTGTAATTGTCACAGTTGCTGTCTGGTAGGAAGCATGCTGCAAACACGATGATGGCATTCTGTTCAGCGTAATAACCTGAAAACATAAACATAGACAGTGTCACTGACTTATAGATGCACAAACCTGTGTTTTTCAGGTTTACAGCAAGATACAACTGAATGGGGAGCGTAAAGAGGGATCAGCAGAGATCAAATGATCAAAAGCTATAAAACACAGAGGAGAAACTTGGTTTTTGAGCATTGGTGTTTGGTTACCTCCATGAGAAATGACTCTTTTGTATGGCTCAATGCACTTCATATCAATGCGATGCTCCTGCTCTCCAATCACTACGCTCCTCCACAGCCTGCTATCCCTGTTCTGGTCAGCTGCTATGTGTCCTGCAATAGCATCACTTGATGCTGCTGCTGCTGCACCTAGATCAGACTCTTCTGAGTCCCCTGTTTGTGACATAAAGACAGTTGATATGAACCTTAGGTTTTACTAGTGTGTCGCATATTTAAGCATGTTTGTATCTTAACATGTATGTCTGACCGTGTAAGTCGGCCTCATCAGGTGTGTCCATGTCATCAATATTGACATCCAGTTCATCACCAGTGTCTAAAGCTTCATCCTCAGTGTCCAGAGCATCTTCTGAGAGAAGAGACCCCTCGCTGCGGTCCAGTGACACATTCATTGGTGGAGCTACCAACTTTCTCCTTTGGTTGGATCCCCCTGACAGATCTGCAGAGGAGAGTGGATCTGGTCAAAGAGAGATTGTTTAATTTTTTTCTGATTCATTAAATTCTTTTAGAGAAAGGTTGTAGATCCACTGTAGGTTCACTTCAGGTGACCACATTTTAAGAAGCCTTGGTCTTAAAATAAGGTATATTTAGGTTTAAAAGTCAATTCTGGAATCAACTGACAAGTTTACATTACATTTCAATAGATTGTCATGTGAGCACAAGAGTATGTAGCAACAGAAGACAAAACTCAGCAGCAGACAGTTTTTTATACTTAGGCATTAATCAATAGGATTCAGATTATTTAGCTTCCTAAATCATCCTGTTAGATAGCTAAAATATGCCTTAAACAAAGTCAGAACAGTTACTTAAACTGCAGCAAAGCATTAGATATCAATATCCATCCAACAACAAAAATAATCAGCACTTAAATATCCAAATAACAAGAGAAATATAAGTTTAGTTTATCTTGCTGTTTATTTACCTTCTCTGTTATCCATCTCCTCAGCAGCTTCCTCACTGGAGGCCATTTTCATCATCATCCCTGCTGCACCTTCTCCCTGTTGGGAGTGCCTGCTCAGAGGCACAGAAATACAATAATGAGCCACAACATAAATTATCAATGCTATCATCACTGCCACCATAGGCACAACTACACATAGTATTGGGCCAAACAAGACAAAGACAACCATCTACAAAGAAAAACAATCTAATCTTTCCCATGACACTGAGCAAGAAATCTGTTCATTTGACTCCAAAGATTACAGTAGTGACAAAGCAAACGGAGAGAAAGCAACTCACTTCGCTTCATTCCCAGGCTGCACGTGTGGGCTGAGGAAACAATACTGAGCAGTGTTGCTACCTCCCCCCAACCAAAGCCCCTCTAACAGACTGATTAACATAAAGGCCTAACAATAGAGAGAAGCATAACAGAGAAAACCGTGCACATGAATACAGACACAAACACACACACATATCTATCTCTTTCTCAGGACACGTACCTTTCCCTCACTCTTCTTCTAGCATGACTGAACCACTCTTTCCAAGTCACATGACCACGTAATTATGGAAAGGTCCCTCGTGTATGTACGCAAAGACACACACAGTCAAAAAAAAAACAGGGGAGGGTCATGTATCCCAAAGGCCCAAAGGGGGGCAGTGTGGAAGAGGGTCATCAGAATTACAAAGTAGGGCAAAAAAAAAAAAAATAATTACCACAATGCAACTGCATACACACCCACGCACATAGCATTCTTGTACTCATGTTGGTTTCAGAACATAACTTTTAATTGAGAAAAAAGAGAATCTGTGATTTTCTTTTTTCTTTTAATCCTGAACATCAGTCCTCCATTTCCCATAATGCAACTCAACAACTCAATAACATAACATGTTAGGCCTTCCTTGACTGCCAAATGTCTTTCAAACTCTGTGCCTACATACTGGAGTGGATTGTTTTTGCATGTAAAGGGAGCTGTGGATTTGATCCCCAAGCTATTTCACTGAAAGCTACATGAGGGAGGGATCTTTAATGGACAGGAGAAATGATTACAGCAAACATACAGATACAGCAAATCTACATGAGTGCATGTGAGTATTGTCGTATGACGGAACTGAACACATGTGAATGTATGTATCCATAACATATCCTTTATAATGGGGGTCTATATCAAGAAAGAACAGCAACACAGCAACATATTGCAATCTATGATTCAGAAATAGACCAATTTCTATAAATTCTTATGAACTTACATATCCTGTAATATGATGCAATGACAAAATGATTTTACACCTGCTCGTTTAGGCTTGGCAGGTCAACCATTAACTGCTTTAGCACAAAATACCAAATGTAAAATATCTAAAGAACTGATCACAGTTTTAAAGTAATCTGTGCTGCCTCTTTGTGGCAAAATGTAGTAGTGCAGCTCTTAGGTTTTGAAAAACCTAAGCACGTCTGCTGTTGATCTCTCTTTCACTTTCACACACTTGTAATGGACAGAAAACCCCGATAATCATATTTCAGCTTTTAAGAAAGACCAATGAAAGAAAACCTCTATCTGAAATTACATCAGCTCGCCGAGGCTGGCCTGCAAAGCGGATGGGTCTACCCGTAGTACATGCAATTTTATTAGATTCCAAAGAGCACTAAGAATTAAAGTTTGACAAAGTGCTGAACCTGTTGAACTTACTGAGGGGCTAAATCGAAAGCTCACCTTTCCAGGAGAAAGTGGACATATTCCTCTGGCACATACCGTGCATGATCTTCCCTCTCAGGGTGGACATCTGATCGGTAGAGTGGCTGTCCATCAAACTGATAATGAGCATGGCTGGACTCATATTCACTCTGGCCATCAGCTTGATACTGAGAGCATTGGAGTTCAGAAGTGCACATGGAGTTAGAGTCATCTCCATACTGGCTTTCAGCAATATGTTGAAACTTGGAACCTGGATCATCCAAGCTGAGCTCGGCATTAACTCCAGCCTCATAATAGCTCTCAGCCTGGTCAGATCCATATTGTATAGCTGTGGCATCAGTTGTAAACTCAGCATAGACATCTGTGGTGTTTAGCTGGCCGTTGGATTTAACATCTACGCAGGCTGAATGGACGCTCTGGTTTTCAGTTCTTTGGTCAATGTGGTGGTAGTTGTAGCCATATTGGGTTTGACCCTGAGTTACATTCTGACTTTCCATCCACTGGTATACAGCATTCTCGCTGGTTGGTTGGGAGGAAAATTGCGATGTCGCGTCTTGGTGTCTTCTTCAAGGGGAATAAGGGAAGGGGCAGAGAGGAGACATTCAGAAAGAATTAATATTGATTGCATGCAGTGAACCTCAGCCATCTACGTCTAGGCAATGTATTTTTTAAATGTGTAAAATTTGGGGGCTCAAACTATATATCAGACGCATTTAAACTGCCCAGTATACTCTCATTAGGACAATTTAGTGACTTGCAAGAACAGTTAAATTGAGAAACTTCTGTTTTTTAGCTGTTCAATAGACTGATGAGTTTAAATATCTAAAGTGCACATTAAAAGGTATCCTGTGGAGTTTTTGACCACTAGTAGCACTATAGAGCAATGTTTCATTTGCTCTTGTAAAATCACTTGCACATGAACATGCAAGTGTTGATATACACTCCTGTCATTATGCTACTGATCAACAGGTGGTGGTAATGTACCAGGAAACAAAGCACTGCTCCAGCAAAAGCAGGGCAGAAGAGGACTGCTTGCAAGGAAAATATGGACGTAAACAATGCAGGGTTAAAACATTAATAACAAATCGTCTTTGCAAATGTTTTCTGAAGAGGGAAATGCACTTGTCATGTCTGTCAGGCAGGTCAAAGACACACACAATGTGTTTTGGTGAGTAACACTAAATGTAAACTGTTTGTTAGCAAGAAAACTCCACAGGGTACAATGTGTTAATTCACAAAAAACAGAATGAAATAAGACTTAACAATAAATGCCATTCATTCATATAAAACCATACCTTGTACTATGTGCCTGCAATAATAAAGAGAGTCTGGTTCACATAAAACAATTACACAAAAATAAACAAGACAGACGTAAATATGTCATGTACGCTAATGGAAGTTGAAGCTGCATGGAGAAACTTCTATTGTCTGATACATTGGGTATTACCTATGCACACACTCACACACAGGTTTGGATGCATACACTCACACCCACACCTTGTAAGAGCACTAGGGGAGCTGTTTCCATTAGCTGTGGTGGGGCTCCAGCTGTAATGAGGCAGGTAATGCATATTTAATGAGGCGTAAACAGATTTATAAACACACACACACAGCTGCAGATCAAAGCTTGCTGCCGAACACACCCACAAACACATGCACTGTTTGTTTCTTACTCACACTCAGACACACACACACACACACACACATATAATCTGCTTCTGTCACTCCGCTAATATTCATTCTCACACCGTCAGTCCCAGTCTGTCACTCACCCATACAACACACTCACACACACAACCGCATACACAGATCATCAGATTCAATTCCTCAGGAGGGCCTTCAAGCTCGATTTGAACAGTCTGTTCAGAGATGCTAATATTCCTCTGATGTACAGACTCCATTGAGAAAGCTGCAAAGACTCAAAACCCAGCAGATAGTTAAGACAGAGAGAGGGGAGGGGTGGTTGGCATGTGTGTGGGTGTATGTGCAGTACAGGCAAATGTGTGCACAGGCATTCACTGCCTGTTAGCAGCTTGAGAATAAAAAGTCTGTCATGCATAAAATCCATAATAATGGAAAGATACTTCTGGGGTGGAGCAGAAATATCAGAGACAGATTACTAAAATCACACCAAAACTATCTGCATGGTGAGATATACACTACATGTACATGAGAAAATGTTGTAATTTAGGCTAACCAACCATTTAAGATGATAATTCTTATCATCTTTTTTTTATACAAAAATGATTACTTTGCATGTGGTGGCATACCTGTAAATGTGACTGAAGTAGAACAATACAGCGGATAAGACATAACCATATGATTTGAGGTGCATTGCCTACCTTAAAACAGGTGAATAGCTATCTTGAGAAGCTTCTCCAATCTGTTGTTCAGTGGACCATTTATCACAGTCAACAGTCCTTACAGGTCGTTCGTCATAGAAATCCTCTGTATTCTGTAGGATTCTGTCCCTCTTTGGCTCAAATATTTGTAAATCTGTTTGTTGAAATGAAGAACCTCCAATCATCTCATCAGAAAAACTTAGCAGATCAGAAGATCCTGAATGATGTCTTTCTTCCCTCTGACTTTGCACGTCTGAAGTCCATTTCGTCAGGGTAGTGTGCTCTGTATCAGTTTCCGCTTCCTGCTCTTCCTCATCATTCTCCTCTTCCATTAAATCTCCAGAAAATGGTAATCCAAGTCCTCTGTCACTAGAAATACAAGATTCATTTAATGGAGTACCAATCAAGGAGCTGGTGTGGGAGACTGAACTGTTGGTAAGAACAGGGGATTGTACATCTGATGTGGTTTGAGGCGTGTCTTGCCTCGCTAACTGACCCCTCCAGACCTGCAAGTCAGCCAAAGAAGAAGGACATGGTGAAGGTGCTGAGGGTGACTGCCCACCCTCATCTGAATCCTCCATTGAGATCTGTGAATGAACATAAACCTCCTCTCTGGTTTTCAGGAAGTGATCTGATGGATATCTTAATGATGGCGACACACTTCTGGTCACAATGCTTGATTTATCGTCATAGTGTCCTTCTTCAACCCGTGCTTGACTGCAACCTGTTGGTCTTGAATCTGACTGACTTTTTGATTGGCTCGTAGTGAACATTTCTGGCGCTATGTAATGCTCAGTGGTATTATCAAGATCTGTATCTGCACTAAGTGCACTGTCAGTACTTCCGATCATCTGGTTTTGCCCTCTTTGTTCTGTGTTCTCCTGGTTCTCTCGATGTGCAGCTTGGGCCTGGGTTTGCAGTATTGTGGCAGCATATGAAAGCATGCTAAATGTCTCCATAGACTTTTTTGTTCCTTTTGATTGCCTATTACCTTGTTTAGGCCTATCGTGCCACTCTCTCTCAGCTTCTTTTACTGTGCCAGATACAATTATGTATTCCATTTCTAGACCTGACGATGAATCTCCATCAGAGTTGGACCTGAGTTCGTCTCGACTACATGGTTGAAGACTGTCAGGGCTATACTTTAGTGTGTCTCTTCCCCCTGCAGAACTAGTGTCAAGAGACATAGTTTCTGTTGTTTTACCCTCCAGGCTTCCAATGCTGTCATTGTTAGGATCACCTTGGCTTTCAGTAGCAGGTCTATCTTCACTGCGTGCCACTGTGATTGACAGATCATGTGATGATGACATTGATTCAAAGCCATCGTGTTTCTCGGAAACAAGATTGCCCCAGTTAAGAAGGCTTGGAGATAATGGTTGCTCAGTCTGTATTTGAGACTCAACATCTTCTCTTTGACTTGAACGATGATTGGCTGAATGGTCCTGAGTGACAGTGGAGTAGTCCACCAGAACGAATGGGGAATGATCACCGGGTTGCTCTATCCAGTCAGCTTCCTCTGATCCTCCTCCACTTTTGTTGTCGTACTTACTTTCAACTGAACTTCCCCCACTCCCAGCCATATGATCTAACTCACTTGTTCCCTTAAATAGGAACACTTGGTTGGCTGGCTGTTCCTTGTCTGAAAAGACTGCTGAGTATTCAATCTTTCCAAGAGGATCATCCTGGTATTGATCGTGCTGAACAGGATTTTTCACAGCTACAAAAGGGCTAGACTGTTCCTCAAGCTGTATCATGTCTACTACAGGACTAGAATAGGTCTCAGGGGAGGATGTCCGGCTCCAAGTGTCAGCTCCTACATTGTCATATTCTGAAGTGGACGTGACCATGCCAGGGACAGGTAGGTCCCACATGTCAGTATCATGGTAGCAGGAAGTCCCAGCTTCTGAATGATCAGATGCCAAGTTCTGCAAGACAGACTGTTGATTCTGAACACCCTCGATGTCATTGTCGCCTGTTTCTTCATCCTGTGTTTTACTTTCAGCTACCTCTATGACTATTTTCACATTGTGTTCAGTACCTCTCCACCCCACTTCTTCAAGATTCTGACTGAGCACTTTATATATACCTCTGTCCTCCTCTAAAACTCTATCTTCTTCCACTTTTTTGCTTGCATGTGTCTCGGGAGAATCACTGGCATCCAATGATCCCATGTGACTGAGGTCCTTTCCATTGTCAGGTCCTTCAGGGCTTGTTATTGTGGAAGAGCTGTCTTCCTGTATGGTGGTGTTCCACATCACCATTCCACCATCAGAAAATCCTGGTGGACTTTCCACGGATGTGCCAGCCCTAACATTGGGGTTCACCCCACAGAAAGAGCCAGAGGTTTCAGACAAGTTGTCAGGGGTCGTGAGAGGTGATAGACTGTCATCTCGGATTGTCATATTCCACATATCAAGTGATTCAGGGTAAGATGTGGTGGTCCCACTATCCGATTTGAGAAATCCCTTCTGAGCTGAGTACGTCCAAAAGTCTAGGAGCTCCATCTGTCTGTCTCCTTTTTTTCCTTGTGCTCCTTCATCCTCTTCTTTAGATGTGTCTGGCGTTAAAGTGTTAAGGATTGCTTTCTTCCTTGACAGTGAGGAAGTTTTTTCTTTAACTCCAATGATACCAGCTCTGCATTTTCCAGTTACCTCCTCTTCTGGTGGTGTCAATTGCAGATAAGCCAGTGTGACAGGGTTCCATTGATCCTTAAGTACATAGTCTGGGTTCCAGTTGTCGTATGATTCAGTCTGCTCAGTGATCAGACTAAGCTGAGGTTCAAGGCTCTTTCCCCTTTGGTTCTCTGACTGTATGATCTCTTCTCTGCTTTCTCGTTCTGTCGTTTCATCAACTGACTCTTTCACTCTAACTTCCTCCATAATATTCTGTGGACTGCTGGATTCCTTGGTCCTATTCCAGGCATTATTATCACTAGAGGACAATGCTCCCATTGTGTCAAATCCAAGTTCATCCCAAGTCTCAGATAACGATGATGACACACTATCCTTGTGCTGCAGGCCACTGATCCTTTCAACTACATCTTCTGGAAAGAACCTGACTCCGCAGCTACTTGGGGGGCGGCTACCTACCACACTGTTGACTGGCGTTGGAGGAACCACAGTGTCATTCTGGTGGATTTGACCATGATGGTCAATTGAAGAATTTCTACTTTCACACTCGCCCAATGAATTGGGTGCAGAGAAATCCAGCAAGCTCAGTTCGTCAAGTTCTGAAAAACTGGAGCTCTCTGCTCTTTTTCCTCTTTCGTCTCCTCGTACTCCAGAGTTGGCCACTTCCCCTCCTGTTGGCGTAGAGTGGTCGCTGCTGTGTAGTGGGTCAAAACTAAACAGGTCAAAGTTGTCACTTTTATTTCTGCTAGAGCGGTTCTTTTTCCTCTCAGGTGGGACAGGAGGGGAGAGAGATAATAACCCCAGGGGGGAAGGGTTCCTCAGGAAGAGTCCTCCTGGTCCTGCTGCTTGCCCTCCTCCTGCTATAACCTCACCGACTGGGCTATCATCACTGAGAAACACTGAACTCTCCTTGGAGGAGCGGCTGCTGCGGATGGTGGTCATACCACTGTCAGGGCTCACAAGCTCTCCACCACCACCAACTCCAACACCTCCTGTGTCCTCTTCACCATCTGCCATCACCCTATATACAGGGATAAAACAACACTGTCACTGAATTGTGTCAATGTTTGAAGACTACAAATAAATAATATTTAATCTAGTATTTAAGATTTTGATGACTTTCACTGAAACCGAATTGGAACATTTAATTACCTTGCTATTGCCACTACATCTCCACTGCCTCCCTCGGCTCTCTCTATGTCAGAACCGTCCATATCATTGATACCAGATGATCCCTGGGAAAACTCCACACTGCCTGCCACTCCCTCCGTGGAAGAGGTCCTACTGCTGGGGTGGCAGGCTAATACAGAGCTCCGTCTGTAAACAAAGTCTTTGAGGAGGCCCTGTATTTCTTCTACCAGCAGAGGAGGAGTACCAGAAGATAAAGAGGTATTTAAAGGGATGTTGTATAGCTGGAGACTCTCCCTGGCCTCCAGTTCACCAGAAAGAGACCAGGTGGAAGACTCTTCTAACTCACAGCAGATCTGAAATGAAAGCCACTTTGAGAAGATTGATAACACATGAGTGTTTTGTCTGCTCAATATATGAGGCTATAGCTAGCAGCTGGTTAGTTTAGCTTAGCACACAGTTGGGAAACAGCTAACATGTCACAACATCAACAAATCTGCCTTCCTGTACTTTTAAAGCTTACTAATTAAAAAACAAAACACATTAATTATAATTAACACGGCGTCTTTTGCTTCTTTAATTTGTACACAAACTGAAGAGTTCTTATTAAACTAAACTTATCAAACTATCTTAACTCAAAATAAGTGTGTTTCCAAAATGTTTTAAAAATATTCCTTTTATATTATTGGTCTGGAAAGGCTGACAGCCTAACAACAAAGAACAACCTGTGTTGTTACTAAACATCCTCACCACAGCAACCTTCCCATAGGACACTTTACCCACACCAACAGCCCACAACTCTCAAAGGAAAAATATCTAGGGTCATTACAATGCCTCTCTTCAGTTAACAGCGATTGGTGGTGGTGTCTATCAGAAGTGCCTGTTTTTATTTACCTGGTTTAGCATATCTGTGTTGTTTGAGTAGACAGCCACCTGGTGGCGGGGATGATGAAGTGTATCATTAATGGACAAGAGTACCACCACACCATCATAGCCATGGTGATCACTGAACAATTTCAGCCCATCCACATAACTATGCCAGTCCTGGAGAAGAGAGAGACATAAAAATAAAAAAACAATTAGAGGGAAAGAATCAAGATCAGATATTTATAACACAAACTGCTTGACAGATGCTCACATTCCCCAACTTTTTTGAAATTATATTATTAATGAACTCATCATGAAAAAATGCAATCATTACATTTTATCGTAATAGTCTCAAAAATGATTAATAAACATTTCCACAAACATTTTGGTTACAGCTGTATGGAAAACTTTGTTAGACCCCTGCTTTTTATTGCGCATATGATTTAATTTTTTTTTTGTAAAACTGAAGTGGTTTAAAGTAAGCCTTCATCTGTAGCAATGAGAGACGAAGCTGTCAAAGCGCACAGAGGGGTAGAGAGACACTTTGTGATTTATTGTTTGGAAATTAACTGTTTGCTCTTAAAACAGCTACCATGAACAGATTATGGTAATTCAGTGACAGGCACAATGATTGATGGATGGAAAGTTGCATTAATTAATTGTTTTGTTTGTCAAGGGAACTTGCTTTTTCTTTCTTTCTGAAATGATTAACAACAATGTTATGGAAACCATAATTTGCAACGCAGGGTTACACATAAAGTGTGCAAAGTGATACTTTTGAAAACATATTTGCTTGATTAATCTAGATTTGTTGTACAACTGTTTGTTTTGTGAACTTCTCAAAATTGTTGTTGTGCTTATTTAAGTGGAACTTTTAAACAAAAGAGAATATGTAGTTTTAGTAAAGCTAACAGAAGAACTCTGAGTTTGACATTCATGTGTGTGTGTGTGTGTGTGTGTGTGTGTGTCTTCAAAACATGCTTCTAAAAAACATGTTAAATGGTAAATGGACTGTACTTATATAGCGCCTTTCTAGTCTTCCGACCACTCAAAGCGCTTTACAGTACGTATCTCATTCACCCATTCACACACATTCATACACTGATGGCATTGGCTGCCATGCAAGGTGCCAAGTGCTCATCAGTTTTTAGGAGCTAACCATTCATACACATTCACACACTGATGGCACAGCCTTCGGGAGCAATTTGGGGTTCAGTATCTTGCCCAAGGACACTTCGACACGCAGACTGGAGGGGATCGAACCGGGGATCGAACGGCCGATCTTCTGATTAGTGGACGACCCACTCTACCTCCGAGCCACTGCCTGACTTGTTCACATGGTTTCTGACAGACTTTGAAAGTGTGTTTGTTTTTTTCCCTGTGTGCTGTGTCTTACAGTGTGTGTGGTCCATCTCTTTGCTTGAGCCTGTGTGTGTGTGTGTGTGTGTGTGTGTGTGTGTGTGTGTGTGTGTGTGTGTGTGTGCGTATTTGTATGGGTCCACTGAAAGTGATTGATGAACGCTGTAGGCGCTGTATCTGCCCAGGCTGTGTCAATATTAACCTGTGAGGATGAGGGGGCTACAGTACTCCTCCCCCTGATCCTCCCTCCATCCCATCTTTCTCTCTCTCCACAATATGGCTGCTGTCAGACTCAGGCCCATCAATCCTCACACACACACACAACTGTCATTGTACTGACACAGCCATTTCTCAACACTGATATCCTGATGAGTGCAATGAAGCCTCCCAAGATTCGTTAAAACACACATATTCACTCACATAAGTACAAACACACAAGTAAAGGCACATGGAACAATAACACATGCAGACACACACATAAATCCGCCTGCGGTCGTCTACTGTAATCTCAACGTATGAACAAACATGTACCAGTATGTACACATATGAGCTCTGGTAAAGCAATAAAGTCTTCATGATTTACAGTACAATATACAAAGAAATGCTCAAATGATGCTGATGCTCTAAAGCTACTACCCAAATGCTTGCATATGCACACTAAACTGCACACACACATACTCTCACACACACAGGCAGGGAAATATAGTCAGAAAACGAGCAGAGTGCAAATCTCCGAGATAACACGCAGGGCGACAGTCTGTCTGCCATTTGGCTCTTAACTGAGTAAATTACTACTCTTCCTCCCTCTCTCTGCCACCCCCAGATACACAGATTGCCTTTTCTTATAAATTACCAACATATTAGCTATAAAAATCCACTTGCTAACTGTCTCCAAGAACCTTAGCATACGGACTTAGAAACCTGTTTCTCATTTGTTGAGCTTTTTGGTAAGTGAGATATCAAAAATAAAAGATTTCCCTTTAAAATCTTCAGAATTACTTTTTATGAACTTTCATTTTTATTTAAGTTACTGGAAACAATAGTAGTAGATATTTTGAATATTAACTATTTTTGCAATGAAAGTACTTCAAGAAAATCTTTATCACGTGTGTTGTTGAGAAATGATGAGTATGTAAAAAGTAAGTAGTCATCAAAAATGATGTTAAACTGATGCACAAGTTTGTTTTATCTGCATTTAACCATTATTTATACCCAAAAAGAAAAACTCTATAATAAAAGCAATCTTTTTTTCCCCAACATAAAAAACAAAAGGCAACAAAATGAAATAAATATTCAAACAAAGAAAACATGCAACACAAAACAAAAATAGTAATACAGGTATGGAGAAAGAAACACTTAAAACACAATAACACTGCAACCTTTACACCCACCCAAGTTTTTATTGGTTTTAATTAAGGAACCAGAGAGATGGTGACATTCTTGTAACTCTCTCTCAGAAATGATTTCTGATCCTGTTGATTGCCAGGACACTTCACTGCAGTGTACGACAACTTTTCACTGACCATAACAGAATAATCAAAACTTTGTCTAATTACAGTTGCTGCCCAAAATCTGAGGACAAGGACAATTAAAAGCAGGCTTAACCCATGTTCATTGTCTCATTATGAAGATCATTTGAGCATCAAAGGGGAAATTATTCTACCTTTTATCTTAAAAATAAACTTTGTGTGTTACATCTCTTGGTTTTTTTTCTAATAGTATCCTCGCCTTTATGTTTCCTTTATCCAAATCGTCTCCATTTATCTAATTTTTTCCCCTCCCTCACCTGTGTCTCTCTGTTTCCCTGTCACACTTTAGATCTTCATCTCTTGCTCTTGCAGCTTCATCTTTCTCCCACACTAGGCCGCAATACACATACACATACACACACCCTCCCTCTCTCTTTGGTTGTCTTTGCTCCACAGGTAGCAAGTCTTTAGCGGCTGCTTGCAGTTCTCCCAACCTGCCATCATTATGCACAATAGCCTTAGGTACAAAACTCAGGCCTCATAACTCACGCCCCGCGCGCGTAAATTCCCGTGCAAACACAGTCAAAGCAAAAACACATTTCCTGCTGTCGCAAACATCTCCGGCAAAGAATTAATCAAGCGTTCATCCATTTAGGCTCTTTGCATACCCTTTCCGTCAGAACACAGAACGCTAAGAGAGTTGCGAGTTCTTCTCAGGCGATCGTTTCGCCACCCTGATGAATCCATCAAGCGAGGTTTGATTTATACATCTGTCTGTGATCACAGCGGTACAGCTACAGCAAATGGGGTGGCAAGGAGCGAGCTGACACCACCCTGCTCAAACACACACACACACACATGCAAATGCACACACACATGTGCAACATATACCACTCACCACACACACACACACACATGCACAACCATACTCACACATGCATGTGCTCACAAACCCGCAAACAGTCATGCGCATACACACATACACAAGAGTATTGCTGCTTATGAAGTTTTTTGGAGAGACAGAGGGAAAAGGGAGGGAGGGGGTAAAGTTTGCAGAGAAAGAAGCCCAAATGTCTTTCTGTCTGTCTTTCTCATATGGGCCTTCTCCGCATGCTTCATTCACTCAGCTCTAAGTGCAGGGATTTGGGGGCCAAGATGCAAGCGCTGAGTCTATAAATGTTTTGTTTTGTTTATTTGTTTGCCCTCAAAGCCCAAGGAAGCCACAGGGGGAGAATGAAAATGGGGGAAGAGAGAATGAGTGTTTCAGAAGAGATGATGATGAAGAAGAAACATCAGTGTAAGTAACTTGAGATACAGTGTGCTGACGATCTTGTGCAGCAGTTAAACCTGTTTATACAAACGGCATATTTTTGTAGTTGAAACAGTTCATATAATGTGTGCTACAGCCCAACAAATCTCTGGCAAAAATATTTTCACAGAGGAGATAAAAGTGATGTATTTCTGTATAATGCTGAATGTATTCCCTGAGCTACAGCAAAAACAACATTAAACTCAATAAGGAAACATGCTTTAGTGTCCTGATGGCACAAATAAATCACAGGTTTCTGTAAATAGGATGTTTTATTTATGCATGTAGATTTAGAATCAGAAGATTTCAATCTCCCCCCCGAAACTGAAGGAGCTAGCAGTATGTACTATAAATATCAAGAGGAACCAGGAAGTCAGAGGGGACAATAAATATTGGAGGGATGGAGGGGCGGGGCACCCTGACTTCCTGGTCTTCAATCTTAGTCCCTGGGAGGCCCACCCTGCACCTGCTGTCTCATAGTGCCTCTCATCAGAAAGGCATTTACCAAGTGCCGTGGCTGCGGGCCTCTTCATTAGCAAGCATAATTATTTGTGCAAGTGGCGTAGGGCAAAACTGGCCCCGCATAAACAAACAGAAGGGCCGGAGGACTGTGAACAAACAACACATTAGAGACAATCAACGTCGCCAAAATGAAACCTAAAGCGTACCTCGGATGGAGAGACGGACACAGACACACACATGCACAGAAAGAACAGAACAAACAAATCAACAACATAAAACATTATTACAACAGCTCTCACACAGAACAAAAGATGATTGATTTTGTTTACCACACAGAGAAAACAAACAACATTACAATTATTCGGATATCCTGGTGGTATTAACTAGATTAGCCTCTATTCATATGAGACAAACTTCTATTACTTTCTCCTCTCTACAGTCTCAATAGTTTGCAAAGGACAGAAAACAAAGAAGTCTAAAACATATTGTTATACTTAGAAGCCCATATTAACACACAAAAACATATTATTCACATATTCATGACTATGTGTGTGTGTGTGTGTGTGTGTGTGAGGCTGTGGGCTCCTGTCCTTCCCACAGTTCATCAACTCCACAGCATGACAACTCTTTATCCGACCAATGCTTCATCTGCCAGCGCTAATTACTGAGCCATGAAAACCCCTGATACACAAACACACACGCTCGCTGACATGAACATGTGAATAATGTGTTTCTAGTGCGTTTGTGTGTTTATTAATCCGGACTTTGTTACACAAACTCTTACATACGAGAAAGAAACGCTTTCCCTGTGAGCTGTCATGTCTTTCACATCTACAGGTGATGCTGCGCAATGACTGTGTGCCCCTGAGCAAGGCACTTGACCTCTTTTTGGCTCCTGTGGAGCCTCTGACACAGTGCTGCTACCAGTCCATTAGACAATGTAGTATTCCTGTATGCTCTGTACACAGGGACAAATTGTTGACATTATAATATAGGGGTTAGGGTTAGGGGGGTTAGGGTTAGGGGTTAGGGTTAGGGTTATATATATATATATAAATAATATATATATATATATATATAAAGCCCCAGTTGGCTTGACCACACAAAAGTAAATACCACACTGTGCTGGCTGAATACTTTGTCTTTTTTTTTTTTTTTACAGCGAGATGCTGTGAAACAACAGCAAATGAAGAAACTGTTCTGATGCATAAGACACAATACATAATAACTAGAAATGATTCTAAAGGCTACTGATCATTGCTAATACAGATTAAGTATTTTATTTATTGGATTTCATTTCTAAGAAATACTTAAAATGTCTAACCTATCAGGGATTTTGTACAATACACTTTTAACAGTGATAACAATGTGGCTCTATTTAAAAAGGAGTATGTATTTATGTTTAGTCGTCCCTGTACAGTAACACTGTAACGTGTTCTGTATAGAGTACAGCTCGTGTTATTTGAATGTCAGCCCAAGCTCACAGTTTTCATAGGATTGTGACAAAAAGCACAAATTGTTTGTTGGGCTACAATTACAGGTGCGGGCTTCACCTATTCTAACAACAATAAACACAGCAGTCTATGCTTTGAATGCAGGATTGATCCATTGTGAGTTGTTTCACTTGATTGGACTCACTAAGATTCAGTAACTTTAGCTGGTTATTGATATACTGACTGCTTCAGAAAGCAGACGTTACAACATGCATGTACGGCAGCAATACGGGAACAAGCAGGGACCGCGACAAATATGTACCATATGAACTAAACAACAAACAAGCTATACCTGACAGCCAGAAATGTCTCATTCTTAATGTACAGACAGTGAATTATTTAACTGAATTTAACAATATTTACAATATGCAATAAAGCAAAGTTGGCATGGCAAATATGTTACTGCTTTCACAGCTTTATCTCCATTGTGATAATTATATGCAGTGTGATAGCTTTAATAGAGCTGTTTATATATGCTAAATTACAAAAAAAAACTTCACAAAGCCTCCCAGACAAATTCATATAATTGTTGTGAATTGTGCAGCATCATGGGATTTTTTTTCTTGATAGTTTTTAAGCAGTGTTTTGTTCCATTGTGGGCACACACTGTAAAATGATTTGAGGCACTGATATTTTGCGTTTTCAAATGTAGCGCACATTGATAAGCAGATACACAGAAACATCCAGACAGGCGCTGTGTTTTTAAAACAGTGAAACTCTCATTCATTTCCACGTTTCTCTTCCGTAATAGAGGAGCACACAGACTGACTAATGTATGTTTGTACTGTATACAACAATACATTAGTCAGTCTATACGATGTGTCCATATCGTTAGACCAAACACACTGAAGCTTTTTCTTCTGCTAACTAGGCAATCACAGACAGATCTCTTTTTTTACCCCCAAATCTAACTCTGTCCTCTTTAGGAGCTATCTAACACACACACACACACACGCACACACAGACAAAAAACACACTTTGACGAACACATAACACATAAACCATTAAAGACTAATTGAATCTAATTTATTTAGTTTTCTGGAAAGAATCATTTAAGGCAGAACTTCCCTAAGCCTCCTCAATAAATGACATTCTCATACCGTTTTACTCTCTTTTCAAACACAATTAAAAAATAATATATAAATATATACACACTGCAAATGACATGCATATAAGGAGTTCATTTTGGAGCCCGATCTCAGGTCATTAGTAACCCACCATGACGCTGTGGAGTTGGAGGGTCCGCTGGCGACACAGAGGCCCCTGGCCATTTATTCTATATTAAGTCTCTAATGGGCCCCCTCTCTCTCTCCGTCGCTCACACTCTCTCGCGCTCTCTCTCTCTCACTCCTGACACACAGCATGTAGGCACAGCGCTGGTAAAATATGCACAGAAAGTCCGGTGCGCACACGCAGACAAAGCCATTCAAATGAATGGTTATTTATTCGCTAAACGAGGATCTGGGTGTTTAATGTTCCTTGGACGTTAGGTAGTTTTCTGGGGGAGGCAGAGCCATACCCCTACGGCTACAGACATCATTTATTTTACACATAGCCTAATACCGCACGCTAGGCAGCCGCTGAGAAAAATGGGCTTTGGAAGTGAGAAGGAGATATAAAAGAAATAATGAATGATTTTTTTGGGGTGGGGGGGTAGTGGTGGTGGTGGGAGGGGGGTGAACACATTAGAAGTTGCAGCAGGGAGAAAAGCAAGGGGTAGGCTTAAAGGCTTAAAGCACCCTCTGTGTGTGTGTGTGTGTGTGTGTGAGTGAAGAGGAAGAACAAGAGAGCGACCGAGATAGAAAGACAGCAAAGTCAACAAAAAAACATCCCACAAATGTGTGTGAAAATGTATGTATGTTTCAGTGTGTGTGTTGGATTTTAAGATAACAGTGGGGAGTGAGGTGATACCTAGTGTGTGTGTGTGTGTGTGTGTGTGTGTGTGTGTGTGTGTGTGTGTGAGAGAGAGAGAGACACTCAGGCCTCCATCTGCATCTCATCCAAATGCAGAACATCACAACATCAGAGGGGCTTCTCTACATCCAAAACAAAACGACACAGCGCAGGTATGATGTATTCGAAACATCAAGAGTAACTTTTTATTTAAAAAAAACAACACATTGTTTTATTATGTTTTTACTATTCAAGTTATCCTCTTTGAAAACAACTAACAAAGGGAAGTGGACTACATTATATCCCAATATAATCACCATGATATATTAAAAAGAACCAGCCAGGCTAATGAGGCCATTAATTGAAGTAATAAGTGTATTAATTAGCCAATATTTCTATGTCAGAACATTTATCTTCACATATCACGTGCTGGATTCATTTGCACAATATGCATAGTTTTAATTGTTACCGTGTAGTTAGAAATATTGAAGTTGTAAGTTGTGGTCTTTAAATCTGAAACTCTCCCAGATGATTCATCATCAGTGAGCTTCAGCTAAATCTTAATCTTTAATGGGTTTTCTGCCTTGCACAGATGGGTTCAATCCACCTTAAATCAAACAGTCACTACTGAACTTTTTTCAACATTCAAAAATCATTAACTAAATGGAATCAGGCATTTTAAGCTTTTTATGATAAAAACTTACCTCCTTATCTGTGTTTACTGAAGCGAGCGCTATGGTCATCTCTCCATCAGAAAACTCCTTCAGCTCCATAGTCAGCAGCTGCTCCAAGTCTACATCCAGTCAGCACACACAAATAGACTAACAGTTATATAAAACACACACAAAAAGAGTACAAAACAATTTCACGACAGACAGAAAGAAACAAAACATGAATGTCCTCTTGACAATTGGTAAGGTAATTGAAAGGATTGTTGCAATACTTGCAATATAAAATGTGACACTGAACTTTTGACAATGCTGGCAACAGTTGAACATGGAGTAACAGAGATGCCCTCAAACTACAACACCTTAAAACATGTCTGTCTTGTCCTTCTCTGTTTGTGTGCGTTGGCCTTCAGTTTTCCCTCTCACCTGTCTGACCAAATTGTTCAGTCTGTATTGTGGTCACAGATGCTACAGCCGACTATTCTTTTAAAAAATCGGGTTTTTTTGTGCTGTTGCAAACCTCGATCTCCCTGTGCTTCAGGATATCCTCCTGCCATCCACATAAACCACTTACAGCGCTGCCTCATCTCCGTTCCTGCTTTGGACTTTTGCCACCACCAGCCCCGCATCTGCTCTTGGATTTCCTCTCAGCAAGATTTCAACCTGCCCCTGCACTTCACCTCTGTTACTAATAAACTGTTTAAACTGTTCTTTGGCTGGTGTTTGCACTTTGGATCCACTAAAATATTCAACTTAACATCAGCCTCGCTAACAATTTGTTCCTGTCACAAAAATCCCCTGTCGCCCAGAAAGCATTTTCCCCGTACACCACCATTATAAAACACATCATAAAACTTTTGACTGGACACTTGTCACCTTTCTCTCCCTCTCTCTCCTACTGCTATACGTATAAACTCACCTTGTAACTTTGCCTCATCATGTTGACTCACAGTGACGTCACTCCATTGCTCCAAGGATCTCATGAGCTCCTCCAGTTGTGCTGACCGACAACCATGTTTGCTCCACAAAGCTTCGCTTTGCAACCGCAAGGCCTCTGTAGACACATAAACACATATGGGTACATCCAATTAAGGTTCATGTAAGTTCAATATTTGATATTTGACTCTTTGATTCATTTCTGCCTTTCAGAAAGAAATCTACAATCCTAAACTGTTCCAGAGACCAATCCAGTGCAGATCCTCGATTGCCAATACTGATCAATAAAAATCATCCATTACTGAAGACCTTTATGACCTTTGTGGTGAGCTGGACTCCATAATTAATGTTGTGAATTCTGCCATACTTGTAATTAAGTTACTGAGTGTAAATTTGCCATCATCATGAAAAACGTCTGACCAAAACTTGTGTCCTTTTGCTGAAACTGTGTGGGGACATTCAGGTAAGATTAGACTTTCTATTGTTTGTACAGTGCCAGTTAGTAAGTTAGTAGTGCTAGTTAGTAAATCATTCACGTTAAATGAAAGGCAACAATAACAACATTTGGGACTATGGTCTTAAACTTTTGTGCTATCCGTGCTCCACGAAACATTTCCCATTGGTCTCAACAAAGAATGCAAATGGGTACAATTAAATAAAGTACAAATACTGTAAATAAATCATGTTAAAGGCCAGTTTAAAATTACTTCATGTCCTCAGATCACATGTCTCTTATGAGCATCAGGAATCGAGTTGAGGTACTCGACTCTTTAGAAATCAATTATCCTGAAAATGCCCTGTCCAGAGAACTCACTTTCCTGCTTGTTCTGTCTGTTTCTGCACTTTATTTTGCTCTTCTCCTCTCACTCCATCCACATTAATTCACTTTCCCCTCTATCAGACCATCCTCTCTCTGTTCGTCTCTGTAAATTACAGCGTGAGAAGGCAGAGAAAAAACGTGTTATTGAGCAGAGATTAGTCATGTCTTAAATTTAGGACCTTTTTGGCAGGCTGTTTAACTGACTTAACATAGTCAGATACACACAGAGAAATGCTATTTCTTCACTGTTTTGTCACCGAGGTGCCCAGATGTATTTGAAAGCCACCTACAGTGAGTTTAAATGATAGTTACTCATCGACATTATTTTACCCAAGCCAACATAGATTTCCCTCTCACACATACAGACATAAAGTTTTGTTCTCTACCCTGCTCGTCTTTTTACTGCTTCCTCTTACCTGCCTTTTATCCCTTTCAAACATTTACTGATTTCTCGATTTCTTGTAACAACTTTTCTTACTTTAGTGGGAAAATGAAAAAAACAGAAACAACTTAAGAGACTAAACTAACTTCAATAAAAAAAGAGTCACATTATGGGACTCTGTGTGTCTTTCTGCGCTCTTCCTTACTCACACTCACTACCCCTCATCTCTCTCTTTCTCCATCTCTCCTGGTGGGTGTTAAGCGAGTCATGTCAGGGGATTTGTGTGTGTCCTCCTTCACCGCCCCATTACTCCCCCTGGGGGGGCGCCTGCGCCTCCCTCACCTCCGAGAGTCTCCCCCAGTGCTGCTCCGATGTGCTCTGCTGCTTCTTGAAGAATCTCCCTGGCGACTGTTGTCAACGCGGACGATGCCCCATCATCCCCTGCGTCCTGCTGCCCGTCGTGATGGACCACTCGCAGGATGCTGGACTCCAAAGTGCGGTACTCAGAGCTAGGGGAGTTGGGAGAAGGGGGTGAAGGAGATATGAATGGCTGCAGGGGGACGAGCGATGATTGTGAGGCATTTGCATAAATACAACTCCCCTTTGGGTCATGAGTGATGAACACATACAAGGCCTGAAATACACACTCAAACATACTCTCTATCTCATTTTTGCATCAACAAATACAGTCTTCTCAGCCAGAACCCAATGTATCCGCATATGTTTGTGGTCTGTCGCATATGTTTCTGCTCTGGTTCTGGTGTTCTGTGGTCAGTGAAACATAACACATCCTGAATTACCTGAACCCACTTTCAGGTAAGGTTTTAATAACATCCCTGGAGTCTCATCTATAAAGAAGTTAAATATTAGCTGAAGTTGTCTACAAACTGACCTAGTGTGTGTGCTTTGGTATGATTTGCATATGTGAGTGTGTTTACCTATCCAGCAGTCCATCTCTCAGCACAGTGAGCGAGAGTTTTCCAGTGCGCTGAAGCTTCACGAGGTCTACATCCTCCCTCCAAAGCAGCGAGCGCTCACAAATTTTTACCCGCTGCAGATACCTCACCGTCTCCCTTGGCAACGCATCGTCACATCGCTGGCCGCAGAGCACCGGCACACACACTCCACCTGAGGTTTCCTTCTGATGCACACAAACATGAAAGATGAAGATTGGATCTGGATTGTCCGCCTACAGATAGTTTGTAACATTTCAATAACTTATTAGTCAAGAGCCAACAATTTAATTGTTTCACAAATAAAAACGTTTTCTTATATCACACCACTGTGGTTAAGGTTTGGTTAAGTTTAGTCACAATAGTTTTCCCTTTATGATAAAAGTATCTAACATGTACAGTGAAACAAAGGAAAAGTAGACTGAACTTCAGGAGTACCTCACTGGAATAGATGAGCATATCATATATTGGCCAAGGTAGACCTTTAGCTTGTACTGAATGCCAGCATTTTTATTTTTGTGTATTTCCATAAAAATACTTAGTTGGCAAGCAGCCAAATAAATCCAGAGCAATGTCTCCAGTGTTTAAATGATTTCTTGAAACAGAAAAGAAGATTTGAGCAACAACTACCAGCAGCTGTGTTGTGATATATCCGTATTGACAAATTAAATACTGATTTATTGTTAATAATACACATCTTC
This sequence comes from Miichthys miiuy, assembly GCA_036365135.1. Lineage (NCBI taxonomy): Eukaryota > Metazoa > Chordata > Actinopteri > Sciaenidae > Miichthys > Miichthys miiuy. Next base: position 20,197,931 of record CM071605.1, read on the forward strand.
TGATTGTGTAAATGATTCTCCACATCTTAAACAATGTCTGTTTCTTTCTATTCAGGATTTTTGGTTCTTTCTGAGTATGTCTGTGTGGTTACAGACTGTAATTCATTTTCTATAGTCATTGCGATAATGCTGTTATTGTGAATTCTTTTGGCCGCGATAATCATGGAGTGAAAATCTGATATCAGCCCAAGCTACCACTGTACCTGAAACATTAACACAAATCAAATAACATTATGCGAGTGCCACTGACAGCCATAAAAGTATACTTTAAACATTAAAGTATGCATTATAAATATATGGTTGATTTTTGAGTGTCCCATAAATGGACACCACTCTCCCACAATGCAATGCACAAAGAAAATCGCGGAGCTCTCATGGCTGGAGAAAAAAATTAAATAAATTATAAATTATTTATTTTTTTGTGTACTAACTGATAAAACAGTATGCTAGACATAGCAAGTTCTGTTTTTAGGTAGAAAACATAGTAAACAGATGCACACAAACAGACAGAACTTATGTTACCTGGTTAAGGTGTAGTGCTAAGCACAGTGTTGCGGCCACAGTGTCAACATCTGGCTCTGGTCCGCCTAAAACAGCATGTATGGCACCCTCTAATGCATCTGCCTGAAAACACACAAACACAAACATAAAATGTTACTGTGCCTGTGGCTTTTTGGCTTTTTTCATTCCTTAATATGCCTGACAAGACATCATTCAGTCATAGTTAATCTCTTTGTTTTCCAAAAGCAGAAGCAGGTGACAGTCTTGTAGATTACTGTTTGATCTGATAGCTGATATAACTGTATCACATGAAACATGAACCAGCATGACTGTGTTAGATGACTGCAGCATTTTGTAACCAACAGTATGCATTAATAATGCAATCATGGTGCTGCAAGGTTTAGCTCATACTTGAAAGAGAATATTATTCAACATGCGCTACACCAGAGGCAAAATCAGTTGTAAGAGCGAAGCAACGGTCTAAATTAACAAGAGAAACTTTTTCACTGCTAACACGCTTTATCAAAGGAGTGATGAGTTCCATTAATTTCACTTAACAATGCAGACAAACACTCCTCATTTAGGTTAAGTGGACATTAATGACAGCTCCATTAGTGAGATTAAAAATTCATTTCTGGGTGAAAAAGGCAGAAAATTAAGTTTCTCGCTTTCTAATACAGTGGATATTTTATGAAACCATTCCTGACTTACATAGCCAGAATTGGTATTTAAATACAGGTATTTACATTGTGTTACATGGGCACACACATCTACAGGTCAGGTCATTGGACGTAATATTTGTATTTGTTGTGGAAAAAAACGATTAAAACATTTTGGGAATTTAAAACATCATAATAGAAGTAAGCAAAGGCTTCCTCTTTAAGGACATGCATCCTCATTAATTACACTTACTGAAAGTCAAAGGAAACAGTGCTATAATGTTTGATAATTGAGAACAAAATAGCCCTCAACCAGCTTGCACCGGGTGTTCTCTGTCAATCTGTAATGTTTTATCTACAACAGATAATCTGACTCACTGCCCTGTAGCCCGCACCATTAATCAAGAAGCAAAATGTGGATACAATGAATATTCTGGCTATCTGTAGCTTATCTTAATGGGCTTGTAGGATGCTCTGATGAGAGAGAATGGAGCAGTGGAGTGGGAAGAAACAAGTTTACAGAGAGAGCCTGGACTATTCATGTTGCCTAGCTGGATTCATGCAGGTAGCCCAAAATGGCAATTTTATGGCCACAAGATCATTTGTATATCCTCTAAGCATCTTCCAACTTTATGTAATACGGGATATGCTGGCTTTGTTCATCAGAACTGTTTGAGTGGGTATATGAAGTAGTATACAACTCCATAAGTTAATCAGGAATCAGACATTGGTGCAAAAAATCTGTTCAACTGGTCATTTAACCCTCTTAACACAGGCAGAATAAGTAAACAATGTTTTTTTTTAATGTTTTGTAGTGTGTAGGATTTAGTGGCACCTAGCAGTGTAGTTACCATTTGCAAACCCATCACTTCACCATCTTCTTCCAAGCGTGATCAAGAAACTACAGTGCTAGCCTTATCTAGAGCAAATGTTTGATTTATCTGGTCTGGGGCTAATGTAGAAACATGGCTGTTCTACACTACGTCTTATGATGAAAGCACATCGATATTATAATAAAAATACAGTTGTATTAAAGAGGTGCCAACAGTCACTCGACAGTTAGCGTCTGCAGAGCATTAGAGCTTTGTTTATATTCAAACAATGTTGTAGCAATATGAAATACTGAAATCAAACTGTTAGCAAATACTGCAAAATGTGTTATGAAAAGGATAATGTGAATTTTAAAAGAAGTTACAAAAATTGCAGGAGACACTCATTGCCTGCATGTGGGGCTGTTAAAAACTACCACAGCTGCCTCTTTCTTGTCCTTTTAGTAACACAGATTAATATTTGCCAGTGACTGAACAGATTTCCAGGTTGCAGTGGTTAGCACGGTCACCTCACAGCAAGACGGTTCCTGGCTCATGGGCTTTTCTGTGTGGATTTTCCATGTTCTCCCTGTGTCTGCTTGCGTTCTCTCTGACTTCTCCAACTTCCTCCCACAGTCCAAAGACATGCAGTCAATCAGTTAATTGGTGAGTCTAAATTGTCTGTAGGTGTGAATGTAATTTGTCTCTATGTGTCAGCCCTGTGATGAACTGGCAACTTGTCCAGGTTATACCCCGCCATTTGTCCAATGTCAGCTTGAAAAGGCTCCATCCCTCTGCAATAAGCAGTTACAGAAAATGGATGGACGGATGAACAGATTTCCCTTGTGGACAATCTACAGCTGATTGGGTGTTATTGAATCACATCAAACTGTGAGTGAGTTACATGCCAGCTCTATGAGATGCTTTTCATGCTTTTCTATAAATGTTATCTGTAACTGATCAACTATTTTTAAGCAGACTTTAAGTCTGCATATCGATTTCATACTATACAGAAATGAATGGAAGTCAATGGCTGCAAAATCAGTCTACAAACTCAGCGATAATGTCAATGTTCAATCTTTTGAGGCCCACAAACTGCTGAGACTTTTACATTTTAATTGAACTAGGCAAACCTGCTTTCTCAAATCATCACACAGGAATCTTAGCTTCCACTTAGCACATCTGTTCACATGTCAAATATATAATGGAGCCCTCGTGATTTAAGGGAGCTTAAAGCCTGGACTATATGAATAAAGCATACACAATGTAGTTAGAGTCTTGTTTCTGTTCATAGAGCCTTGCTGCTAAAGCCAGATGGATAAATGAAATGAAGGGAGAAGAAATGAGAGGCCAAAGCACAGAGAGGGAGGGGAGGAGAGAGGTTAGAGGCTGTTGATTAGACTGAGAATGAGAAAGGAAGGAGTGTAGTGAGATTGGAGAAAGGAGGGAAATGAATTTGAAAAAGGGGGATGAAATATAGGGAGTAAGCTATGGGCAGCTAGGTTGATAAGTCAGACATGTAGAAGAGGTGGGGGGAGGGAGGGGGGACAGGAAAAACATGGGGATGGACAGGTGAAAATGTGAGGCAACGAAGTGGAAAAGGAAGGAAAGGATACTATGTAGAGGGAATTGAAGGGGAAGGAGGTCTGCAGCCACTTCCTTCATAGGAGAGAGAGAAAGAGAGAGAGGAGAATAAATCAATACTAGATAGAAAGGAAGCGATGCATTAGCAGGAGAAAAGGCCACTCGGTGTCTGTTATACTGCAGCAGGAGAACACTGGTGTGTGCGTACGTGTATATGTGCACGAGCATGCATTGGCCATTTGATATCCTTCAATCTAAGTGCTCTTCCTCTGAGCTCTATCTCCCTGTCTCACCACATTCATCCCCTCTCCTCTCCTCTCCTCTCCTCTCCTCTCCTCTCCTCTGAGCTGCCTCAATGTATATTTTCACCCGAATATCACTCTGAAATGAGGTGATATACAGCAATCGTTCCTCGTATAAAAGCTGTGGGGCATTTAAATACAACATTTAAAACGTATTCTGGGACAGCAAATGTTTACATGTGTGGTGTTTGCAATCATTGGAGCAACTGGAGCCTGTCCGAGCACATAAAATTGAAGTGACCCGTGCATCACACACAGGCATATCTACAAATCGGAGGTCTCAAAATCACCTGGACTACATGTCTTTGGACTGTGTGTGTCACAAAAGTGAAACACCCAGAGAAAACCTTGTTAACACACACATAACACAAAAACTCCACACAGGAAGGACCTGGATTGAGAATGAGAGCCAAGTTCTCCTCCACTGAGCAACAATATCACATTAATATAATATACATTTACACTTTTTGGGAATTTTTCCATTTTCATTACATCTAATGTAATGACTTGCAGTATAATTTACACCTTGTATTGAGAGTGAAAGTGAAACAATCACCATGTTCTTTGCACATACAAAATAGTAAATGTTTTAATAAATTTTAAAAGGGGAATCCATTAACTTATGAAAGATGGTATCAATATATATTTTTAACTTTTATTTCAGTGATGGTAATAAATGCTTTTAAATTGATTGCACTTTCCATAGCCAAACTTCCTTTTAACAGATGGAGTGCTTTAGAAAGTCTGTGGACTTCTTTTATCTAGCAATTCGTTTTACGTCTCAACTATTATCTGCTGTAGTAAACATTTATTGGGATGAAGAGTAACAAATGTTAGCACACCATACAGTCAGGTTTCGAATGATATCTTTAAGCACAAAGCCAAAGCCATAAACAAAATGGTCTAAAAAACCTTTTTTAGGTGTGTGAAGGACAGACGCTTGGACGTCCACTCAGCATATTGCTTGAGCTGTACGCCAAAATATGGGAGAGAGAAGGAGGGAGAGCTTTGGAGCTATATGGAGAAAAACTGAGCAAGAAAAAAAAGATTTCAGTAAGCACTAAGAGCCAAGCCAATTAGGGGTATGGATGTTCTGGATGGTGGCCATCCAGAGAGTAGAGCGAGAGAGAGAGAGAGATTGACAGAGAGTAGAGAGTGGTCAGCAAAAGAGAGAGAATCAAAGTTTATATTGGAGAGCGAGATAAAGTGTGTCTGTATGCACGGCTGAGAAATGGTTGCTAATCGTGACATGTGTTAGACTTTATCTGCAACCTCCATGACACTCATCAGTTGCCCTCCTTATCACTCAATTACCCCGCTGTGCTCTGATCTGAAGATCTGCTTCTTTGATCTTTTCTTCTCCTTGGCTTTCCCTTAGTTTATGTGAAGATGAAAATCCTCTTTTCATTCCAGACAGACTGCTCATATTTGTACTGTGCTGACAAACACCTGTGTATATTAATCAACTGAATAATCTGCATGGCTAAAATGCTAATTAATTAAGAGAATACAGCAAATACAAGCATCTTATTAGTGATGTATGAAATATCGCATTACTGCTGATCATTTTAAGAAAAAAAAAAAGTTTGTAGACTGATTTTCTACGTTCATGGTAGCCATTGATTTCCATTCATTTCTGTATACATCGACTCTGCTTAAAAATAGTCAATCAATCATAAATAACATTTAGTCTCTTTTGTGTTTTAGATGAAAAGCTTCTCAAAGAACTGCCCCATAACTCACTGACAATTTGTAATCATTCAGTAATGGCCAATATAACAGTTGGTCTACATATCAATGCATCTTCTCCATAGTCCCTGTAACTAATAATAATAATAATCATTTTGTTCATGTTTACGCACATTGTCATTGTTCCTCTTCAGAATTTCTTCAAAGGCATTCACTATAATTCAGCTTTTGCACACATAACAACATCTTTAATTACCTAAATGACCAAGGAGTGAACGGTTTGTAGTTTCTGTAGTATAATTTACAGAAAGTGAATTATCTGTCTGAGCTTTGTGGACACACACAGACTATATATGTTCCTTACCCTGTGTGTAACAAACAGTATAAGATACATACAGATTACGCATACACAATCTTTATCTGCTGATGAAGACCATGTAATATAAACAAAAGCTCCAGAACCTCTACTATGTGGATGTTAAGGTTAGACTGGATTGGTTTATGTTTAGGATGAGATATTGCTTGCAGATAGTGGTGATTGGTAAATGTGACAAACTGAATGTGACTTATGAAATTGTAGAAAATAACATCTGTAAATCATGTGTGTCAATATACAAACATGTGAATAATTGTAGGTGTATGTTTGCCCAAGACTAAGTGGACTTACTAACCAAAACATGAGAGTCATTGCTGTTATTATTCCCGATCAATCTGTAACATTCACTGCCTAGACATCGAATGAAAAGCTAAAACATAAATGCAAAAGATGCCTATAAAACACAGCAGGGCCGATGTCAACTGGACTCTGAGTCATCACAAATGCTCTTTGGAGGTGAGACTATGTTTACTGCTCAAACCCTTTGAAAGATACTGTCATGGCCATGCACTGCAACTGATAACATGGTCATGCTATTTGAACAACACATGTAGAAAGAGCAATTTTTGGAGCTCCGTAGCCTCGAGGCATGTTTATCATCCATGAAAGGCTCCCTGATGTGACAGTCTGTGCAAGTGTTGCAGGGCTCTCCTGGCAGACTTAATGTATACAGGCCAAGACAGTATACAGACAACCCACAGATTTATAATCTATAACAATATGCAAGTGTGTGTACCCCAAAGGCTCCAGTCATTTAGTCTATATAAATTAGTATTTGCATGAATGTGTGAACAGATATCCAGTCCTGGATCAAATGCAAATTATGAGTCACTATCTGCAGAGCTACCAGATAGCAGGGCAGGAGAGCCTCTGGCTAAACTTGTTGATGTCACGCCTCCCCCTCATTAGAAATCAGCTCCTCATTCAAATGCACACACTGATGCTCCTGTAAACACAACGAGCTTATTGTATGGGGCCAAACCCGCCTAGCCTCCCCCCCTGTACTGTCGTATAGTCGATCTACAGGTGCTTCGGGGGGACCGAAGGGACGTGAGAGGCTTTGCTTCTTTCCAGCAACAGGAAAACAGCCTGTAGCACAGCGGTATCAGCCTCCCCATCATGGTCTCATTCATTTACACCCACAAGCTGCTCTGAACGCCGCTGAAGGCTCTCAACTCACCCCGAGTCTGCTCTGGACCCTCCGCAAATACTCTTCCATGTCGGCCTGCGTTGTTACGGTGTCGCTGCAGATCTCTCCATAGACCAAGTTTCGACGATAAGGATGCTGATGTGTGTGTGTATATGTGTGTGTGTGTGTGTTTTTCTCTCAGCTCCCGAGTACCCCCGCTGCGCTCGCACTGCAGCACTCTCTAATGCTGCGTGTGTGTGTATGTGTGTGTGTGTGTGCTGTCGGTCCTCCCCTTCTCTACGGGGTGAACCCACAACACCGAGCAGTGGGTGTGACGGCAGGAAGAGGAGATCCGACGGAGGCGCGCTCGGTGATTCAACCGCGCTCCCTGCGGTAGGGAGCAACCCCAACCGTCCCTCCACCCACACACATACACACACCTATCCTATCCCTTCATAGCCTCAGCGTCCACCAATGAAAACACGTAGTGAATGATAAATGGCAGTGCTCCAGCATCATCACGGACAGCAGACTCACATTGGCAGTGCACATTTGGCGCACAGAACACGTCTCGGTGTGCCGCTGTTCCATTTTGCCGCAATATGATCAAAACCACAGCTAGAATCAAGGTGCACTGCAATGCCTTGTGTGTATGTGACTCTGATTGTGTGTGTGTGTGTGTGAGAGAGAGAGACAGGGAGCACTTTAATTAATCTGAAAGATGGCCTGTGAGTAACAACCAGAAAAAAACAGAGAATACGCAAAGACAGGGACTCTCTCTCCTGCACACTCACGTCCAGCAGTCAAACTTTAATATTCAAAATGGACAAGTCGTTTATCACTGGGTCAGGGTGCCACTGGATTTATCTTTTTATATATTAGTCTCTCTCTCTATCTATCTCCTGGCCCTATTGACCATCCCACCAACCATGCTACATGGCCCCAAGGTTTTCATGAGTCATTGTGGAAATTTGATTGAACAGAATAATAATTTAGGAACTGTGCCATGCAAACACATTATAAATTACAAATAATTGAAGTATTACATTTAGGTTCTGACACATCAGGGCAAGTCACATCAGCTCTACATTTGTGACTCTGTCTTGCAGGACTGATAAGCGGTGAACCTGAAGCTTCTGGACCATCTGGGCAGTTGCCTAGTGTTGTCATAGGACTCGACTACCATAGTTGAAACTATGCACATTCTGGACTGATCTCTAGTCTACAATAGCGGCTCTGAAAGAACAACTGAAATGGGATATTACTGTTTTTATTGGTAACACACAGTTCTGTTCAGACAACAGTTAGTCTCACATCCAACATATCTCAAAGTTTTCCAACACTAACACTCTGTCACTCATTACACAATGACCTAAAAAGCATTCACTGCGTCCAAGACGGACAACTGATCATGTGGCTGATGGTCATAAACTTTCCACCTCCATGAAGAAAAGAATCTGTGAAGTTGACGATGAGCTGTACACCACTCTGTGACTGGGAGAGATCAGTGAAATGCCACATTGTCCCATAAAATTACAAAAAATCTGGGCTCTGCCTCAGTTATCCCCTTTCCAGACTTTGCTCAAGTGTTTCATAGAGGTCAACAAAACATGAAAAATAGTGTTGTATGTCCAAAAAATAGGGTTTATTTTCATTTTTAATACTAAGATGAGATGCAGATGTATCAGTCTAGAAAATGTCACTCTAATATACAGTAATTGTGTGATATGTGTTGTATATATATGTGTGTGTGTGTGTTACAATAGTATGTCAAAATGTGCAAAATTGTGAAGTGTAAATACACCAAATTTTCATGGTAGTGGTTGAGTTTGAATGAGAGAAAAGTTCATGAAATTTGGAATATATGCTCACTGAAAAGTGAAAAGTTTGTGAAACCATGTTGACTGTTTGAGTGACAAGTTTTGAGTGTTACAAATGATTAAAAAAACAGATTATTTTCTTATAAGAGGTCATAAAAGGACCAGTGAAGTTGTAACACTGGAGCACATGTTAATACATTACACATACAGTAATACTCAAACTGTATGGCTTTTAGTTCTGGACCACATTCACTAGAATCCACCTATCTCTTTTTTAGTGCATTAGGCAATATGAGCATCTCTAAAGGATGTTGTGGTTTCCCATTTGTGGTGAAGGCAGTGATATTCTGGCCTTACAGTAATGGAGGCTGAGTTAGTGCACTATCAATGTGGGGAGCCAAAAGGTCTTTATACTCTCAGACCAGAGTCAAGCAAGACATAATCAATACGATTTCCGGTCACAATCTTCAAAATAAAACCCACATTGATTTTTTTAAGTAATACAGAGTGAGAATATACACACACACCTATATCATTATTATTATTATTATTGTTTATTTATTTATTTGTTTTTACAAAGGAATCATTGTGTAAAGTATATTTTCTGAAAGATGACTCCATATATTCAGAATTATTAATTATTATCACTTGTTACCTTTTCCTTCAATTTGTAATTTATTTCCCACAATGCCTTTCATGCACCACTTGAGTCCAAATGAGTCCAGCTTGTTAAACTAAAACTGACAATATAAGCCCAAACAGAGAAAGCAATAGTGACATTAACAGGAGTGAGACATTTTCCATTAGAGTAGTGAGTTCCAAGTGAGTCATGTTCCTGATATAAAACATAACACGCCTTTAGTTGTGATATATTAAATATGAATTAATGAGACATTTCTATCTCTTTCTTTCCCTCTGTGATTCCTCAGTGTAAAAACAGTAAACACATCTCAAAATAAAAAGCTCATTGTCAATTTTTTAAAACAAAATACTGTACCTGAAGATTTTAAGGTTTGAGGTTTTCCTTTGAGATCTGAAGTGAGCTTCTGTCTGCATTATAATCCAGATGAGTGACTGCTGTGAACAGAGCAGCTGACAGCACCTGACCTGACCTGCGATGACAGTTGACGGGGAGGAATAGACCTCAGTATGGTGTAGTTCCAGTATATTTCATAGGGCTAATTCGGTCAAATGGATACTCTTTATGAAGAATACCCTATGAAGAAACCTCACAGCTAAATGGATGAAAAACTATACACGTTTGTTTAAGAGGGCCTCAGTATTCACTGAGTTGCCTAGTGAAGTTGAGTTCAGTAGGTCGTTGGCTGGTGAGAGCTCTTAGACGGTCTAGAAGCGTGTTACTATGCTACAAAGCCTTCAAATTTGTCTTCACAGGCAGTGTGAAACATATACAGAAGTTAGTAGAAAAGGTCAGAGAAGGAAGCTCCAGAGCCTCTTTTTAAATTAAATACATACTAGCATAGTAGCCATCCTCCAGGATGAAGGATGTGTGAGTTAGGGTGAAGCGTACAACAGTCGGATTATACAGTCTTTTTTTCTTTACTAAAAGCACTAAAGGAAAAAACAGAGCCCATGTAAAGATCTCCCAATTACATTCATCAGTTGCTCTTGAAGCAACATTGTGTAACTTTTCTACCATAAAACAACAGATTTTAAATCATTTCGTCTCTCTCTGTCATTCCCACTCTGCACCCCGTACATCTGTTCATGCACTATGTAACTTTATGCTCTCTCTGCAAAAAGTGTGTAACACACACCAACAACTATTTCAATGATTTTAGTGAAACTGGATTATATTTTATGGAGAAAATGTTTTCTGGAATTTCCCTCTGATGTCCTCCAGCTGATCCGCATCAACAGTTTCTTGATGGACAGTTAAGTGAACTGTTATGTCTGGTGTTGTCACATTTGCTTGATGTTTGACTTGCAAGTTTTTGATCCGAAGTAGTATAATGGTAATGCATGTGCACGTCTGTTCATATTTCTGACAGTGGTATTGCACTATGAAACTGGGTTAAACCACAAAAATACTAAATTTCTGTGCAATGGTGCTTTAATTGTACTCATCAACACAGATGCATAATGGTAGGTCAAGAATCTTGATTAGTGATTTAGTTTGTTCGTGTGGTGTGTGAGTGAGTGAGTGTGTGTGTGTATGAGAGAAAGAGGGATTTATGGTAATGTTGAGAAAGACAGAGAGCAGCCCAGTTTTGTCATCTTCCACTGCAGATTTCAGACTTAGTGAGAGAGTCAAGACATGTTTGTTTATTTCATTGCATTTGAATGTACATTATACTTTATTTGCAATATGACAATAAACTTGAACCTGCCCAGCTCAAAGTTCAGCCATTGCTAACCCTGTAAAGTCAAAATTCAGATTAGAAAAAGTGGTAAAAATGTGTTTAAATTGTTTTCCAGTTAAAGGAATATTTTAAAACACAGTGCAGTCCAACAACACAGCACCACAAATTACAATCTAAAAATAAGTATAGAGTTATATTAACACATCTGTATAATGCAGCCAGTGGTGTGAATGTTACATGCAATGCACAATGAGGAGCAATTACAAATCTCATGAGCAATAAATATGCATTTTGTTGTGATGATAGTTTTCTTGTTTTTCTTCAGTTTAAGGTCAGAGAGTTTGAAGACTAAAGCTCTATACGCAGTACTATGCAGTATACTAAGTTTGCCGCTGTGATGAATAATGATGGTGTAGTTTTACCTGAGCTGACTGAGATAACTCTGGAAGGCAACAGGCAGACACACTGCAGCTTTGATCCATTAATGCTCCTGCCTGCTCGCTCTTTTATGAGGGGAAACGGAAAGATCTGTCGTATTTCGCCTCTAAATAATTTCCCATTACACAAGTAAAGCTTACAGCGTCTGCACAACAGTTCTGAGCTGGTTTAATTTTCCATTGAAAACAATAGGCCTCGCTAATTGATTTTAATGGCTCTCTCCGCGACGATGCGCCCCTTATGACTTGGAGAGAGGTCTTTAAGATTATTATTATTAGTATAATTGCCATTACCCCCACACTTTCCCTTTGCGAATGGCAGACAGAGAAAGAAGATCTTTGCCCTTAAGCTGAACAAATAATTATTAGAGACAGGAAACAAACAGACGACCGTCACTCACACGCACACACACACACACACGCACACACAAACGCACCACCTTAGACTAGACCCCCTCCTGGCGACCCTCATTCCCTCCGCCGCCCTCTTCGTGCAGCGTGCCGCTTGTAATTTATGCAAAATTAATTGATACATCTTTTATAATTGATGTGCTGTAAACTTAATGAGTAATTTATGTAATTAGTCAATTAAGGATAATTCCAGCATATGTTCCGTATGCCCAGAAGGTGTGCTTTACAACTAGTTATTTGTCCAGGAGTTGGGTGCAGGCGAAGACTGCCGTAGACTACCTAATTAATTTTGTTATGCAGATCAGCCACGGTGTCTATTTAACGGCCCCCTTTGTGAAAACAGATTTAATATTGATCTTTCCCGGGCGTTTAAAGAGGATGCTTTTACCCGCGTTGGCCTCTGAGGGCCTCAGAGTTTCAAAACTCATTTTTCAGGCACCGGGAAAACAATTATGCAAAGAAAACAAAAAAAACACAAGCACAACAACGACTGTCTTTATTTAGCTTTGAATATATAATTGTTCACTCTCCTTTTTTCCCTTTCTTTTCGAGCAAAGTGGCACTAAAATGTGATTTCCTTGCAATTACATGATGTCTTTAAAATATGCTCTCCGTCGACACAGTTGACCTTTTGAGTGGGCTTGAAGGACTGAGACATAACGGGAGAGATACACCGGCTAATTAATTGACACAGTTTTGAATATTCATACCTAATACAGCGAGCTTGCCCTTAATTACATTGTTGGACTTCTCTCCTAGGAGGCTAAATCACGGAAGGCTTAATTATTGTAATGTATTCGGGGGCCCATCGGGGCACCGGGGAAGACAGGAGCCGTCAAGGACCCAGTCATGACACCTGGCTGGAGGAAAAAAATACACGGTAAAGATGGGGAGCAGCTTTTGTTGTTCTCCGCTGAACAGAACTCTGAGCAGGGGATGAAGTTTGTTTACATCCTTGTAGGATTCACCGGAGAGTGTTTGAACAGACAGACAGCCGCCGGACTCCCCTCTCAGCAATTAATCAACAACAGCGCCTCTCTCTCTCTTCCTGAGTGTTTGTGTGTGTGCGTGCGCGCCTGTGTAATTGAGAGCAGAAGAGGAGCGCGCTGATGATTGTGCGCAAAGGAAGACATGATTTATTGTTTGCAAAGTCTGAAAGTGCAGTCGGGCAATTTTTTTTTTTAAAAGAGGTTGTATTCATATATTCCATTCTTTACTATTTATTTCCTCAAGTGGACTAGGAAGGCAAATGAAATCCACGTTCTGTCATGATTATTTCAATCATGTTAACATTTTTTTAGAAATGTTCATGACACAGCAAACTTTATACGCACTACACAGCACGTAGTGAATCCCGTTTAAACTGACTGACTGCTTTTTTCCCCCCCAAGGGGTCAAAGGTCAGGGTCAGCTTCAGAGGAGCAGTCATGGAGCTGTTGGAGATTCAGCGACTTGCTGAAAGGCACTTAAAAGAATGGCCCCTTTAAACACAGTTTAGTGGTTAATAACGATCACTACGGTTAGTTTCTGTCCATGTGTACTTTACGCAGGACTCGTTGATTGGCAAACAGGAGATTAGAAGCGAACGCGTGTGTTAAACGCGCCACCCACCCCTCATTTTTATTCATTTCTTTACCCCCATCTTTCGGTCTTCTCTCCCTCTCTCTCTCGCTCGCTCACACACACACACACACACACGTACACACACACGTACACACACACACACACACACACACACACACACACACACACAGCCCTCTGCTCTCTCCTGACGTGTCCCCTAAGTGTCTGGATAATAGATAATAGAGCCAAGCGACCTGCGGGGGTCTTACAAAAACGGCGCTCGGCGAGTGGGAGCATCGCACAAGAGGAGAGGAGCGCGCACACACACAGACAGACAGCGAAGCAAGCTGGGGGGAAACTGAGAGGATCAACTCAACTTTTACGCACAGAGACTGGCTTTCACGCATAACGCCAAGAGCATAATTTGACAGAGAGAAGTCCTCAGAAGAAATTCTCCTGGGATGCAAGAGCCTCTCAAGGATCTTACCTGACAGCAGCGGGCCTTTAGGCTACACTGTATTAATCGATATAACGAAAAATTGCCAGCTTCAAATCTGATGGCTCAGAACTTTGGAACAGATCCGTCAGATGGAGACTGATATGAAGTTATCTCCTTAAAATATAGCGTTTAAAATTTTAACTTGCTGCTTTTTTTTTTTTTAACTATTTAAACTTGAAGAAAACAGTAACCAGTCATGCCTCGTCCTGGGAAGAACTCTTACAGCGACCAGAAGCCTCCATACTCCTACATATCACTGACAGCGATGGCTATCCAGAACTCAACCGAAAAGATGCTGCCTCTGAGTGACATTTATAAGTTCATCATGGACCGCTTTCCGTATTATCGAGAGAATACCCAAAGGTGGCAGAATTCCCTGCGACACAACCTCTCTTTTAACGACTGCTTCATCAAGATCCCTCGGCGGCCTGATCAGCCAGGGAAAGGCAGCTTCTGGGCTCTGCACCCGGACTGCGGTGACATGTTTGAGAATGGCAGCTTCCTGAGGAGACGGAAGCGCTTCAAGGTGCTGCGCGCTGAGCATATGGCCTGCAAGAGCTCCCCGATGATGCACTACTTTCACCATCACCACCACCACCCAGGCGGCAAGCTGGGCACGGCATCCAGCCACCACGACCACTCAGCTGGCCCGGCAAGCACTGTGGGTCGGCTCCCTCACTTTCAGGGTTACGGGGGCATTACTTGCGCACAGCCCGGCGGGTTTAAACACCCATTCGCCATCGAGAACATTATAGGTCGGGACTACAAGGGTGTGATGGCCAGCGGGCTCCCCCTCACCTCAGTCATGCACCACCTGGGTTACCCGGTGCCATCGCAGCTCAGCAGCGTGGTCAACTCCATGTGGCCGCACGTCGGGATGCTGTCGGAGTCCATGGGTGGTGTGCCCGTGCCCGTGCCCGCATCATCAGAGTACGCCCCCTTCAGCATGTCAGCAAAGGGCCTGTACCACAATGCCAACGGGCAAACCCTGCCTGCCGTCCCCGTGCCAATAAAACCCACCCCATCCCTGGGTCCCGTGCCCGGTTTGACGGGGCTGCAGTCCGGCCCGACCCAGCTCTGCTCACCAGCCTCAGTAATGGAGAAAAGTGATCTGCTAGAGGGGAAAGGCAACCCTCTACACCCGGCCCTCCTGCTGTCCTAACTGGGTAAATTGCGGGTTGTTTTTGAAAACATGAAGGACATTGTCACTGCGTAAAGTAAGACAGAATAGGCCTGTCAGCAACGTCATAGTTTAAGTTATGTGCAGCTGTAGGAGAGTTGTAAAAAGTAAGGTTAACATTGTGCTGTGTAATGAATTTTTCATTAGACCCATGTTGATTGAAATCATAATTTATTTGCACAGTTTGTGAGGGCACTTACCACATACTGTAATGTGGCACTGATAAATACAATCAGACAAGTAGATACGCTGAACCCAAAGAAAGCTCTGATTTGGGAGACAGACAATTCTTTCCAAATGCAAACCAACAACTCCGTTTCTATTTTTTGCTCTTATTCTATTTATTTTATTTGAATCTATTGGCAGGCTTAAAGACAAACAGGCCTTCGTGTTGTTTAATTGGCCTGTTGCACTTTTTTTCGTGTGTTACTTAGCGGTGCATTGAAAACGTTATGCTTGTATTATAACACTATTTATCTGAGGATATTTATAAAGAACCTAAAACCGAATCTTCTTTGTTGTTGTAGTTATTTACTCATTTTAATTTCCGCACTTTTTTTGGAGGGGAGGATCACCGTTTGCACAACTGAAGAAAAAAATAAGATTAATTCAATTACATTCCGGCATTCTTTTATGTAAATTACCCTGAAATGAAGTTAATCTGACGCAGAAAACTCGCCTTTTCAAGCGCATTCTGACTTTTACTGACTGATCTTACCGTGTGTGATAATTACTACACATAATTATTCAAATATTGTAATAAGCAGTGCTCACATCACCGATACCGGCGCAGCTTACTGTACACACTTGACACCAGTTGCTCAAAAATTATGATACGTTTATTTTACTTATTTTATACGACTTGTCAGACGCAACAGACCCCCTTTTTACTGAGAAAGACTGATTTTTATTCCAACTGAATTTTGGATGCACCTGGACATGCAGTAATAATGATGAGTGAAAGGGGTGATTATGCAGCAATTTTGCCTGAATTTTGCCTTTTTACTGAATGAAAACATAATGACAGGAAAGTGATTTTAAGATTTTAGGAGTCTCAATCAAATTCAAGAAGCTCTCTAACTCATCAAAGAGGAAGTGAATATTGAATATTAAATAATTCAGCAGGAGGATGTGTGAATTTCACACATACGTTCCCCAAATTCAAGAGATAGCCTTTAGGAAAAAATTTTAAAAATTCAAACTTTGCAAAGCAAATGTTGCCCTCTCAGAGAGATGTTTAAATTGAGGTCATCTCCTATAATTCATCATTATGTGCACACATTCATGCACATGTGGGCAACATGACATGAATCACATCTGGAATGGCCATATGTGCTGATGCACGCTGTGTCCAGGAGAGGTGTGTATGATCTTCATAAGATGGATATGAGCAGCCGACATTGCTGCTTCACAACTTCAAAAGCAAGGCAGGGTGATCAGATCAAGTTCTTGCTCTTTTGTTTCCTCTCTTTAAACGTAGCTTTGAAGCTTCTCCTCTCCAGCAGCACAAAGCGCCAGGTTCAGCCCACTGAAAATGACTTATATTCAACCTCCTGTGCCCTGTTTAGCATCCCAAAGGCTCCCACAGCCGACACTATTGTCACACCAGCCTCTGAACAAATAATTGAGATGCACCAGTGGAGGAGAGGCGTGGGAGTGAAGAATTAAAACCTATTTGGTTGTCATTGCTAACGAGCTTTAATACATATAATAGTGACTGGCCTTATCTTCTTCATCTTCATCCTAATGTTATTATTTTATCATCCTGTTTTCTCTATCTTCATCATTCTCTTTTTTTCTTCTGAGACACAGGTATTATTATTATTATTTTTTTTGCTGTCTCTAGTTTTACTCTGTTGCAATTAGATTTCAAAGGTTACATTTTATCTATTTCTTTCTCTTGTCTACACATTTTCACACACACTTTCACTGCAGGGTGTCTGTGATTCCTAGTTAAAGGGAACTGCAATTTCAATGGCATGACAAAAGTGTCTATGTGAAAAGTGTGTACCCCTGCCTGTAGGTGTGTGTGTGTGTGTGTGTGTGTGTGTGTGTGTGTGTGTGTGTGTGTGTGTGTGCGTGTGCATGTTGCTTTAATTCCCTGATCAGCAGGCCTCAATGTCTTTAATAGCCCTCACTGCATTAGTGTATAATTAAATGCTACTAATTAAGACACAATAAGAGGAGTAATAATGCAGCCATTATTACCCTCCATGATCCTCTGTCCTCACAACAGTGGATGTTAGATGCCTCTGGAATCATAATACCACATGAGGTCTCCCTAATGTGCACATGTGTTTATGCACAGGCTAATAGGAGGTATATGTGCAGTTTATTTTTTCTTTTTATAAATGTAGGCACTGTGCTGGTTGTGTCAAATCATTTAACAGCATATGTTAAATGATTTTCAGTACAAGTCTCCGGAGCAAGTTGGAAAAAAAAGGCGTGATGCGCTTGTTTTTGTAGGTATGTTGGTATGCAGATTACTGTGCTAGATTTTATCCTATAACTGGTTTTGAGTTTCTGGATGTTTCAATATAATATACATTATGTTATACATGTTGATGAGAAACATGATTTAGGTAGTGTTGGTGTTTGGATTGAGGTATAAAGAGGTGCACTTTTGGATAACTTTTTGAGTTTCGATCAATTAATTTACCAAAATAAATCTATTTTTTTCTGTATTCAGACAAATATGCGCACGGCAAGATTCTCTCTTCAATTTAAAATACAAGCGATGAGTATCTTGGGTGAAGTTTTGAAGAATATAAATCCTGAGCTGAAGGTCATCATGATGTAAAACATCTTAGAATAATTAAATGAATAAAATTAATACAGAGGTTGTTTTAGTGTTGTGTCTTACTCTGAAATGAAAACGACAGAGAAGTCCTGTTGGATACTTGTTGGATTGCCATAAAGTGATTACACTGTTGTCTTGTTGTCTACTTATCTCTTTTTAAAACAATGATGAGGTTTTCATTCAAAATAACGTGAACTGATTAGATGATCCCGATTCTTCTCTAAATATGTTACAAATAAGGCCTGGAAACTTTTAACATCAACACGGCAGCTTTTAATGAAAGACAATGCTCAAAGACTGAGCTGGAAGCAAAGACAGTTAAAAATTTGTTTCAAAACTACTTATGTTGGGTGACTAAAGACTTCTAAAGTATACATAAAAACTGATAATTAATACTGAAAACATATATGACTTATGACAAAGAAAATGTTCAGTAACGGAGTAATCAGCGTGTAAAATCAGTTTTGGGTCTGTTTGTAACTTGATTTGGGTTTTCTATCAAGCTTCTCATGAATCCATTATAGTAATCGTAGGTTTAGGCTGACAGTGATATGATGATATTTCATTTAAACAACCCAAATATAATATTACAGCATATGAAAAACTGTTAGCGCTGATAAAAGTGTATGAGAGAACTCTGTATTCATGGAAAAACTGTTCATCATATTAAATATGAGTTTAAAATGAATAATAGGAGTCCTATGAATGAATAAAACATTTGGGTCAGAGGTGTTTCACTCTCAGCCCTCAGAATCGAAACGTTACGGTCTTGAATAGACGATGATACATTAGTGGTAATTACCCACACTTCATAGGGGCCAGGGTGGCAAATTCTACATGCGTTTTTCTTAATGACCAGCAAGAGCAGGCCATCATAATGAGCAGCTTAATTCATTGATCTGATCCATCGTTCACAAACTCAAGCACACCGGCATACATACACATTCACATTCACACCAACCTTAAATATTATTCTTTGTCCCGGACAGCAGTCTTTTATTCAACGCTGGCAACATCATATAACAGAAATTTGTTCTAATTTCTTTAAACCTATAATTGCTATACAAGGATTCCTTGTTCAGTCACAGCTTGAATAAAAATTAAAAATATCAGTGGAGCCATTTGGACAATAAATGGAGGCATAAATTTACATTATAACAACTATTAACTTTGTTAAACAATTTTAACAGAGAACAGAAATCTGTCTTTCACACAGACTTCATAAACTCATTATTAAAAGTTAAAATGCATCAAATTGTTTCTTAATTTGCAGAATCAGAATACATTAGGAAACACTTCTACTGGAAATCATCGTAGGCTTTCTCATATTTCTAAGAACAGCCACAAGAGATAAAACCAAAAAGCGGGACGACGAACAGAAGCAGAGAAAGAAATGAAAGTGAGAGTGTGACAAAGAAGACCAAGGAGGCAGAGAAAGAAAGAAAGAAAGAAAGAAAGAAAGAAAGCAAGAAAGAAAGAAAGAAAGAAAGAAAACTGTAAGTAGATGTACAGCTAGACAAGGTCATTGAGACTTCTTGCCCTCTTATAATGAAACTTTAATATTCTTAAGAGGTTTTTTTCCTGCTCCAAATGTGTCACCATGAGGACCTCGAAACAGACAGACAGACAGACAGACAGACAGACAGACAGACAGACAGACAGACAGACAGACAGACACTTAAGAAAGAGAATGACTATACCACCTAATTATACAAAAAACAAATCATAACCAATTCCCTAAATTGAACTAAAACAGAGGGCGATAATATAACTACAATATGACATGATGTTAAAATTCTTTTTTAAGTTGGAACTCAAACTGCATTACACACTGAATACATCGTAGTGGTTTTTGTGAAATATATCCAAGAATACACTATATTTTTTAACAACAAGAGATATACAGCTCACATTTTGGTATAGAAAGAACTAAGATGAATTTGTCTTTTTGTCTATAACATTGATGTATGTATCACAAAATGTACATGTAAAATAATATGTCTATACTTTCTTACAATATTTCTCCTGCTTTCACCTGTATGCGTCAGAGTAACGATTATATTTTTCCACATTTTCATACATCAATTGGTTAATACATAGAAATACATAAAACAGAACAGAAAGATTAATTAACCGATTAATCATATTCACATTTAAATTACACATTAAAGAGAACTATCATTAGAATTATTAAACTATTATTAGCTGGTTAATAATCCTATTATTCTGTCTTTAAATTATCAACAAGTTATTGAAAGTGTATTCTTTGTTAATCAATTTGCTAAAGTGTTTACGAGTTATGTTTCATCTCACAATTAATTTGTTTTTTTGCACAAAACTAACAAAACATCAAATTCAGTTTCATCTGCGGCTTAATTAAGACACACACAGCGGCAGGAAAGTCTTGAATACTCTCAGTTAACTTCCCTGCGTGTTTACTCTTCAAGGCAATATGTAATTCCCGATCTGCTGTCATCAGTTCAGCCTACAAATGAACCTAATTTCAAATTGTAAGATTTATTCATTTTCCTATATCCTATATTTAGTCCATTTATCAAAAAAAACCTACTACAGTATAGGGAACAGTATATCATTTCTTTATTCAGGGAAGTTTTACTAGGAATGATGTTGCTGAGTACACACATTCACACCTGGAAGCTACCCAGTACAACCACAGTCTGATCTGCTTACCACTGCGCAGGCAGTTCACCCCAGTGGCCACAACTACATTTATCCTGCTAGTTTGTGGACTGGACCTGGGGATTAAATCCGGTCACGAGTTTGATCCTTATTTGGGTCGTCCTATTACTTTTCACCATATCTACAAACACCATGTGTTTTATAGTACATGTCTATCTTCACTACCGCAGTCTCTGTTTACTGTAATACCTGTGATGGTGGGCTGCAGTTCTTGTACACGCAATAACTTATTGTAACAGTCTATGTGATTCAGAGCAAGCAGGCAGCCGGCATACGGCTAGATCTGCTCTTATCTTGGTAATGGTCGCCTTGCCATATTCACGGCTGTGGTCTTTAATAGTAAGACTAGGGGGACAGTCATCTGGCATGTGTCGACAGGAGTCAGCATCAGCCAATGAAAAGGCCATCTGAGGGGAATTAGCATATTGGCATCAGGCCTGGAGACAGGAAGAAGCTGTCAGGGGAGAGAGTCCTAACGACAGGTCACTCCGGACCACCGCGCATTGCTATAACTCTTCCTCTCTGTCATTCCTCCATATTGTACCCTATTCTCACTTTTCCCCCCTCCATCTTCTTCGACGCTCTTTTGTGTTTTAAAATGTAGCTTATCTGATCCTTCCAGACATAAAAGGATGTGACTCTCAATTTATTTCTCGACCTATTCCCCAAAACTGCTTCCCCATCTCCCCTTCCCTTCCTTCACCCACTCTCCCTCCCTTCCCTCTTAATAATTAGACAATGATTCACTGATCTAGGGTCGAATTTTATCTGCCCCCTCTGGCTGAAGTGTATTGTCTGCGTCGTCCTCGAAGTAAGGTCTTCTGACGCAGCTCATCTTTAATCTGCCATCTATCTTTATTGGCCCAAATTATTACACCTTATTAGCCATTATTACATTTTATTATCAATTCAAAACAGGTCAGTGGTTCAGCCATTCTGGCCACCTTCCCACTGTTTCTCCTCTCCGACTTTCTCACTTTCTCTTAGGACTTCAGACCAAGAAGTTCTCTGACCACAAAACTTCAGCAATTTCATAAGAGGTTAAGTGCTTTGCAAGAGGGTGAGTGCCCATATAGGCTCATTTGACTCCTCAATAATAGAGATTAAAGTGAAGTGGAAATTAACAAAGTGTATCATCAGCTCTTCTCCTGCTCGGAGTTTGTACTTGGAATTTTAAATCACATCACACAATGTCAAAACATAATAATTGGCAGTGTTACAGAGAAAACCTTATGACAAAGGTTTGGCTTACTAAAACTGCCTTGGATCTAGGCAGGACGTGTTTGGTTACACAAAGATACAGAGTGAAAATGTGTGCAGGCGCTTTCTATTATGGCACCAGTCAAACGGCTCAAATCAGGCAATCAGTGATTGTTCTGATACATTTCTATAATGTGAAATCTAAGGAATTAAAAAAACAAAAACATACTTTTTATTGAAACAATATCAAACAGTTTAAATACTTTTAATGTAATGTAGCACTATTACAAATGCAGGTCTCAAATTGATTTCTTTGTTTCATCATTTTGTCTATTTTCTGCACAGTGGTGGATAATAAACTGTCAAATTGCATTATTATTGTTGATTTGTTTCGGTTTTGTGTGTGTATTTGCTTACTTTAACTATTACTAAGAGCTTATTCCATGTATCTTACTATGATATATATGATATATATATATATATATATATATATATATATATTTATCCTTTGAAATTGGAGCTAGAGATGCTTTAAGCAAAGAATAACCACACAGATTCTACAAAGACTTGTTTGACTGATCTTCGATCATCAAGCACCTATTCACTACACTGAACTGAATCACCACAAACACTTATGAGAGTAATTCTTCTTACTGAGCAAGTTTGAAAGAATCAGCTTCCATGAAAACGGAGTTGAAGTTTCCATTGTATCGTTTTTGTGATGAAGGAAGGCCAGCAGGTCACTTTTAGCTCTGGGCAGTTGGTTAAAGGGATGAAGTTACAGCCCGCAGTGGGGAGAGAGATGTGATACATCAATTATAATGTACGCAAATGCAGAGGTGAAGTGTGGTTTTTAACAAAGTGGCTGTTTTGCTTAGGTCCTTATTGGTTTAACTCTCTCTCCTGCTAACCAGAGGCTGCTGCCTTATCCCTGCGGCAGTCAATATTACTGTAAGCAACCGCCACAAGTCAGTAAGATGCTAGATGTTTTCAGTGTTTTCATGGTGCAATAAAGTGTACATGCAAGGTCTTTAAACTTGTTTTGGGTAATGCACTGAAAAGTACGGCTTTGTTGCATGTATGTGAGCAGCATAAAGAGGGAAACTGCAGAGTGTTAAATTACACAGCACAGGATATTAGTGTTTTTCAAAGGCTGGGAATGAATTAAACAGTTATTGTTCAGAAGGTTCTAAGTTTGAGTTTTCACAAGAAAGTGAGGCTGAATAAAATACAATGGGTACATTTGAGAAGACGTTTGGTTTTCTGGTTGATTTGTTAACGACGAATTACCAAAATGAAATCCACAATATTAAAAAAATGAATTATTGTTTTAAAAATGTAGAGTTCCAGAACAAAAAGGTTTTAACACTAATGCACTCGACAGCGTTAGAGCATTTGGCAACAATGCACTGCTCTCTCGTTAGCGTTAATTGCAGCTGTGACAGCGGTTAAAGGCAAGGTCCTCCTCTGACTCCCAATCATTTATCTCTCCATTACAGAGAGCACTCTGGGTTTTTATTAGTGTAATAAAGTCGATCTTCACTACCACAAAAAGCCTCCTGACCCCTTGGCGCTCCGGAGGCCCCTGACTCCTCCCGAACGGATTCATCATCTTCATATTCATTCTCTGTCACACACACACACAGGCGGCACACATACACACACGGGCAGAGATGTTTCTCATTTAACTTACTGTTTAATTAGAACAATAAGAGAGGATCTTTTTAATGAACCACCACACAGGTGTCTTGAGTGTGGGTGTGTTTTTGTCTGTGTGAACAAATTTGAATAACCCTTTGATTCCTGTTTCCTGTACAAAAACATTAACTTTATCCCACTGATGTCTTATCAAAGAAAAATGGAAGTTAGAGGTTGCCCGACAGTAAATCTAAACCATGTATGCCCTCTGGTGGTTGAAGAAGGTTCAAAGGGACTTTTGGTTCGGCAACCATCTGTGTACAGAGTACAACACAACCATGTTTCATAATATGAAATATATGTAGTTTCTCCACACGATGAGGTTCAGAAAAATCGTACCAACAACTCAGTGTTCTTAGATAGAAATGACACTGCCTTATCAATTAGTTGACAAATTTCCAGGGAGGCATGAAGCCCCCAGAAAGTGAATATGACCTAGACTAAAGCTTGGATAAAAAGGAAACCACAGAATGTGGTATAAATTATTAGCATTATTAACACATAATTATGATTCAATTAAAAATATGGACATTAACCAAGGAGAAAAAAAGGCAAATCATAGTATTGAGGGAGCACGATTATTCAATATAAAATTCTTTGATTTTAATATGTGGGATTGCATCAGTGCCATGTAATCATTTGCACCCCGAAAATGTCTGAGACT
The DNA here is from genome assembly GCA_036365135.1 of Miichthys miiuy. Classification (NCBI taxonomy): domain Eukaryota; kingdom Metazoa; phylum Chordata; class Actinopteri; family Sciaenidae; genus Miichthys; species Miichthys miiuy. The sequence goes on from CM071605.1 coordinate 20,222,276, forward strand.
GAATGACAGGAGGATGAATCCATACTGCAGAGAGAGATCTTTAGTAATTCATATGTTGAGTCGGCATTTACTGTTACAAGTGCATTAAAATCAATAAAGGCAGTCAAACTAAAAGAACCTATAAGGTATGCAACCCTATAATTCAGGCCAGAAGTCAGCAACCATTAGTCGTGTCTGAAATTTCAAAAAAGTTGTTTGTTAAACTATCTGCAAACAGATGTGTTTATCAGCATGCATTCACATTTGGACTATTATTATTGCTTTGACACAGTTAATGGGGTTTGACCTAAATGAGCTGCCTGGCACACATCAGGTCAGTTGTGTGTCTGGACTATACCGGTTGTTTAAAGGTCAGTGGGTCTTTGAGGTGGTGGGTGTTGTCGGTCAGGCCTGGTGTGCTCCTGTCTTTGAATGAGAGGTCAGCTCTTCTCAAAAGCAGATTATAGTTATGTCATCAGGACCACCACCACCACCAACAACAACAAGCTTCAATATTTTGTTGTGTCTTAATCAGAATTAAATTCTATTGAACACTTTAGCCTTAAATATTTAGTTAGACTTCTCTGAGTGTGGGGTCATACATAATCTAATTGTGATTATGAATATTTTAAATATTTTATGCATCAAATATTATACTATTATACTATTATTATTTTTAAATTGTGTTCTAAATTTGAACACTTTGTATGTTAAATTAAAATTTAGAGCATCATGTTATACTTAATAATTTACAGTACAATAGAAAAGCACATTTTAGTGATGATATAAATCACTGCTTCCCAACCTGTGGGTCCTGAACCCCATAGAAGTCGCCAAAGATTCACACAGTTTCGATTATAATTTCAGATATAAATAAAATAAAAAATTAAAAATCTCACAGGATAAGGCCAAACTAAAGACCAGCTATAGTCACAGAGCCTTCACTCTCTGTATTAGAAAAATATGCACTTAAAAACAACCAAAGAGCTAACAGAACAACAGTTAAGCATCAGGGAGAAGAAAACACTGAATTTGGCGTAAAAGAAGCCTATTAAGCTTGTATCAGTGTTAAACTTCAGATAAATACATATTACAGACAAGAAATAGTTTAACACTTTTCTTAAAATAAATATCAGGAAAACTCATCTCTGATGCAATATTCACAGGAAATAATCTGCTCAAAATTCATTCAGTTCACAAACTTCCTGCAGGAACGACGATATAAAAGGTCTCAAACAAATGAAAAGCTGACATCACATCCTTGTAGCACAACTAAATGCACACAGACGCACCTGTTCCTGATTACCATCCATGCAGTCTCCAACAGACAGTTATGTATGTTTTTGATGTGTGTGTGTATGTACGTGTACAGCCTGTTTTGTGACGCAGGTGGGGGCAGCCGACCAGTGATGCAGAGCAAAGCACTCACCTTTAAAATCTGTCACTGGCACATCAGTCACAGTCACACAGATCTTTCTTTGGAGGTGGAAACATCAAGACCTCAACAGGTGAGAAGAAAATATTTGCTATATCACCATTTGAGATAAATTTCAGTGTGCTCTGTTTGATTAATTGTTTGATTCATCTAAATCTTATTTTTCTTATTCTGGTTACCAGAGAGATTTATGCAGAGACTTTACACATCGTATTAAATCATCAGAAGATAGAACTATGTGGGTGCTTGGGAAGATCAGAGAGAGCATGGAGAGCATTCCTCTAGAGCTGAGTCGTTACATGGGGAAGAGTGAGGAGGATCTTTTTCTCTCTTCTAAAGCCAGTCTCTCTCACAATCTGCACATCAACATCCTCACCCCAGACAAGATCCCAGAGTTCTGCCTACCCCCACGGCTTTGCAAGAAAAGCCCGCTGCTGGAAGCTCAGACAATGGTACCTAACCTGTGCGGTCAGAAGAGGAGCCCTCCTTCATACACTACACATGTAAAAGTGAAGGATGAGAAGGTGGAGACTGGCGATGCATCAGTGGATTCGAAAGCTATAAAGAAACCCTTGCCATTCTCTGCAGAGGGGTACGGTCTCGCAGGTATATATGAGAGCCCCAACACTCGAAGGAAAGAGTCTTTGTTCCACTCAAAGAGCTCCGTTTACATGATTGATAGACGTATTCCTGCAGCACGCAGGCTAGCAAAGCAGACAACCCTGCCAAAGAAACCTGGGTTTCTCCCTCTGTTTTTATGCAAGAGTCTGTCAGAGACAGGAAGTACAGAAAGTACAGAAAGTGAAACACCTTCTTCTAGTGACTGCTCTCCCCTCAGTTCCCCTTGTAGTGCTAAATTCTCCTCCTCCATCCCATCAGGCCGTGGACGCCTTAAAGGAGCAACATCCTGTCCCTCATTAACTGACAGCCGAGAGGACAGAGGGAGGTGGAAGAGTTCGGGTTTAACAACCTCTCCCAGTTGCCCCCCAAGCTTAAAGGGAAGCTCACTCACCCTAGCCCCACCTGTCCTCTTCCCACTTGATGTTCTGCAGCGCCAGGATAGACATCAACATGAGCAAGTCCTCCCTTTGCAGGGCCGTGGTAAAGTGCGCCTCTTCGCTGAGCACACCACGTTTTCCACCAACAGACTCTCATCTTTTTCCACAGTCAAAGTCCATGTGGTGTCTGTGGAAGGCCTGTGGGATGATACTGACCGACGAACCCTGAATTGTGCAGTTATTCTGTGTCTGACCCCAGGGAAGCTGCAGCAACAGCAGAGTGCCACCATCAGGAACTGCCGCAGCCCTGTGTTTAATGAAGATTTCTTCTTTACAGAGCTCACTACAGAGGATCTGCAGGAACTGCAGCTCAGGTTAAGAGTGATAAATAAACCTGCAACTGGAACATTGAGGAGAGGGACAGTGATAGGAGCAATCACTAAACCACTGTCTCAGTTACTACCTATTAAAAATGGGGTACAAGAATAATTCATTTGTGTTATCTGGTTGGAAGACAGCACGATATGAACGGCAACAGCTTGGTGTGTTAAGATAACTATTACAATTTGTACAAAAGAAAAGGGTTGAAGAGGGGGACATAATAAATAACACAGTTTATGTAGGTTATCTGTGCATTTAGCACCTGCTATGTAAAATGTTGTATTTGCATTTTTAAGTATTCCCTTGTAATCTCTTTAAAGTACTTCCTTGACAAAATAGCTTTGTCAAACACCAACCAAACTGCAGGGTGACTTGTTATGTTTATGTTAGGTTACCTTGCTCCCAGACATAACTATACAGATGATAACAGTTCTGCATCTGACGCGAACTAGATAGAAGATCATGTGAGGTTTTATTCTCTTTGTCTGAAAATGTTTTTTTGGGATGTAACAGTATACCAAATAACATAATATGAAAAGCCAGCTTACTACCTGACATACTGTAGTACGTTCTAGCCTGAAAAATTGATATTAAAAATGAAAGTTTTTTCAGTACCTTGTATTGAATTGCCATAGTTTAAAATTCTCCTTGTTGCTTGCAAATATAATTTGTGACTCACTATCTAGTTTTAAAATTCAACAAGTGTGTGTGAAAAAGAGAATGCAAAAGCTGAAAGTGATGTAGAAGTGCTTTAAAACAGTGTCCTTGTCAGCACTTACCCCTCTGGCCTCCTGCTGCCCCATATGAGCCTGAAGAAAGAGGACCAGGTCCAAAATGGTCGGCTCCTCACCTTTCTACTGCTCCAGAAGCTCAATTTTGTTCCTTTTCACCACTGACTTGCCTCTCTGGGGCAATTATTAGTAATGTCCTTGCTTTCACCTCTACAATGCATTTCTTATTTTCATTTCTTTAAATGTTGGAGGATCCTACAATGTTCACCATTTGTTTGGGACCAAGCAACTAGGCAATGAGGAAACAGGAGTTGTAGATGAAAGGTGAGTTCATTTACCCCCAATATACAAAATGATTTAATAACTTGGCCTCCAAAACAAGTCAATGAAATAAAGCCATACTAGCTAAAACTGACCAGATGAGACCACATGTCCTGAAAGGAAAGCAAAAAAAAAAAAACAGCCCAAACCACACAGGAAGCTTATATACTGGCTTGATCAAACCAAATAGTGCACAAGGGTTAAACAAGGTGAACAGCAACTACAACAAGGCAAAACTAACTAAACCGAAATCACCCCCATTACATGGTAGCACATGGTTTGGCCCAATGAGCTGGATCAGCTACACTTTTTTGCTCCACTAGGAGGAGACCTACCCAACAACCACGGTATCTCAAAGGCCAAGAAACAAAACACATGATTATGACTCCATCTAAACAATGTAAGGTTAAAGACAAATAAACTGATTCCAAAGCAAACCAACTTTGACGTTAATTGTTTGTGTGGTTGACTGCAAATGGAATTAAAATGTAGGTAGAAAACTAACAAGGTGAGAGAGTGTGAAGTGGGAGAGCATGGACTCATATACAATAAACAAACATATTAAATAGAGAAATATAAAAAAAGATATATGGGAGGTATAAATGTGTGTTAGTAGAAATGCATTAAATTATTACTTGAACTCGTTATGTAAACAGTTTTTCCCTCTTCAAAGTCATTTCCTGTTATTCCTTCTTGTGGTTACCTCCTATCCTTAGTAGAGCAGGGTGTCTTTGCACTATGATGATGTCCAAACTTTTGTAAACCGGTGTTTCTCCTGGGAAGTGATACCATCCAAAGTAGTTTTTGATCAACTCTACTTATGTGTAACCTTATGTCTTTCACTCTACAGACTGATATGTACTCTGTATGACTGCTGAACTTTGCAAAGAATTCAACTATTCAAAGACAGCTTGATTTTCAAGTGTTTATTTCAGTCTCACACCAGTAAATAAGGCACTGAATTTGTCCACGAATACTAAATGCTAGTTTGGCTCGTGTCTTAACAGACCCAGAACTCTGCTGTTCGTTTTTTTTGTTGCTTTTTAAAAATAATTTTCTAATTACTTTGTGTCCCTTTATGATTAATACCTGTGTCTTTTTTTTTACTTCCTGTCTTTCTTTCTTTTCTCCTTCCTGTGAAACACCTTTAAAAACAGACACACTGATTTCAAGTTCACTCTCTTAAATAACTCCTTATGACTTCTTAACCTAAAAACCAAACTAATCACTGTACGTATGGACACACTCGCTATTTTGCAAATGCTAAACTGCATTTTGTTGTCTTAATACTACTCTGTGCAATGATAATAAAGTTGGATCTAATCTAATCTAAACCAATCTAATCTAATCTAATCTAATCTAATCTAATCTAAAATGTCTTGACATAAAAACATGATCACATTGTCATACTGTTTGTATGTTATGTCAGCGTTTGCATTCATGTTTTTCTTCCCCAATAAAATCATTAAATACAGGCACTATTTCCTCAGTTATGAGTCTTACCCTCACCTCCCCTCTTTCCCCAGTGTTGCAGCAGCAGGTGCGTCATGACGTCAGGGCGCCGCCCACCGCAGGACGTCCAAATCTGACGTTGGGTCAAACGAGTTCTCAGAATGTAAACATGGTGACAGACAGATGAAACAAACGCCAAAATGGTCTTCGAAAGCGTGGTGGTTGATGTCCTCAACCGGTTTTTAGGGGACTACGTTGTCAACCTCGACAGCTCACAGCTGAAGCTCGGCATATGGGGAGGTAAACCCAACTTGTTTTTCTCATTTTAGCTTGCTCGCCCAGCTAGGCTAGCTAGCGCCTGCTAACGCTAGCCACAAGTCGTGTGTGTGTGTGTGTGTGTGTGGCAAGCTGCCTCAGCTGTCAGTGTCACTTTATCTGTCCTGAAATGTAATTTTAGCCGTCCTGTGTGAGTAAAATTGTGCAGACACATGCTAGGTTATGGATAGGCCAATCTATTATGTCAGTGTCTAAACGCTGCACTCATTATCTCACGTTAACCAACCTTATTTGCTACTGCAAGGAGTGTCTGTGAAGCGAAGGGGTGACACCCTTTCACACAGCCAGGTTATGACTAGCCACTGTGTCCTTTTTTTACAAGCTCTACCAGAAAGGCTGGCACACACACTCTCTGAAACATTATCCAGACAAATGAGAGGATTAGAAGAGAGTTTCAGAGCCAGTGCTAAACATGTGCCAACTTGCAACAACTAAGTTAAATACAGAGTGAATACATTGTCATGAATGGCTTTAATAATATAACAGTGTGCACTTCAGTCAATAGATAAAGGATTGTCTATGGATTGTTTCTGACACAATACTAATCTATTTGACTTATCACACTGTACATAGTAACAATGAGTAAACATTTCTTCTTCTCCTCACAGGTGACGCTATACTAACAAATCTTGAAATAAAGGAAAATGCCTTGGTAAGTTGTAAATAAATGTGCAAGTAAACAATGAACGTGGCATTAATGAGGGATTTGTGTCGCAGTAATTTCCTGTTATTTTGTTACAGAGTCAACTTGACATTCCCTTTAAAGTGAGAGCTGGCCATATAGGTGAGATTGTAGTCACTGGCCCCATCTGCCACCTTTCCTTTGATTCAGAAGAAGATTTTCTCACTTCTTGTGTTTTTGTTCACAGGACGGTTGGAACTAAAGATCCCATGGAAGAACCTCTACACCCAGTCAGTGGAGGCGACACTGGATGGTGTCTTTCTGCTCATAGTCCCCACAGCAAGTAAGATTAACATCTTTATCCAGCTAAATATGATAAAAAAGTTTGAGATTTAAGTACTCATCCTAGACATTATAGCGTATACTGTTGATTTCCACCATTTCAATAGACACATACAGCAGTGTTTCCCATTAATCTCAAAGACAGTGGTGGTTTACCACAGTGTCATAATGAAAATGAAAATTTGACACTTTTACACTACTCCTAAAAAACATGAAAGATCCTCTGTCAGCTAATGTGTTCATGAGTTAATAGGGCACAAAGTTCTTCGTAGCAAACACCTTAATCCGTCTAAAAGGTTCAAGGTCCAGCCACAACACTCTCACAAAATCCTTGAAGCAAACACTGTACAGTGTTTGAAGGAAATTAACCTGCTGCGTGTCAAAGTTAAGATGACTAAGCTCCCATTTTACATGGTTAGTGTTTTAAAAAATATAAAACACATTAAAACATCTTTGCATTTTAATCACATGTGAAAAAAATCCCAGTAATCAGTAATATCAAGTTCAGTCTATTGAATAACTACACTGACACAACACAGTGTAGCAGACAAAAGAGGTCTCATTTATTCATGATCCTGAAGTCCTTGTCAGGACAAACAGGAAACTTAAGCTCAAGCTTCGGTCTGTTTCATTGTTCTCAGATATGTGCAGACAAATAATCACTTGTATTGACCCCTTTCTTTCCAGGTATAAAGTATGATGCAGAAAAAGAGGAGAAGCAGCTACAGGAGGCTCGTCAGAGGGAGCTACAGAGGATAGAGGAAACAAAGCTGAAGGCTGCTGAGCAAGGTCAGGATTCTCCTTTGATTGGGGACTGTGTGTGTAAAAGTGTGTGAGTCTAGCAAATATTTTGTTTGCGTAACTGCAAAAAAAAAAAAAAAAAGCCAGACATTTTTGCATCCTATTAAGTTTTCATCAGGTTTCAGACATTCTTAGCCAAGCTGTAAAACTGAATGTGCAGGAGTAAGCAGCGTTAGTGTTGGGTTGTGAAGCCAGGAGAGTAAAAAGCCCAAAAAACATGGTTTTGTGTTGAGTAGATGCAGCAAAAGCAGAGAGATTTGTGGCCATGTGCTCATGGTTTGTCTGGTTTGTGAGTTCCTTTGTTGTATTTGGAGCAGCCGGCGGTTTTTACACTTGATATTTTCTGTGGTTTAACATTGCTGAGCCAGACTACACTGATCTGAGCTGTGCTGTGTGAGCCTGTTGTCAACATTGTCTGATACTCCCTTATGCTGAATACTGTATGAATAGAACACCAGTTATCTGTAGTGTGAACAGTGCTGTATTTCAACAGAAGAGCAATTTGCATTAAGATAATAAAATATTTTGGTAATTCACACAGTATAACATAATATCTTCTTTCCACACATTCAAATTTTGAGAGGACAAATTTACATTAGTCTGTCAGGTAGGACTTTATGATATTTCAGCATCAGTATTGCAGTAGCATTTAGTGCAGTGCGCATACTGCAATGTAAAACAATTGATTGCAATTGCTATTTATTGCTTAGTAACATATTAACACATGTTTCATGACGAATCTTGATTAACAATTAATCAGAAATGTGTCATTTAGTCTAATTATTTGTATGGAATGAAAAAATGTGTTGTGTGTTTTTGAGGTGAGTCAGGAAGAGTAAAATTAGTCAAACTGTATAACTGCTGGTGAAAAAACAGAAGTGAAAATTAAAAAATGAACTTATGGTAAGATTGTATGTTGTATCTTTAAGCAATGGTAGAAAGATCTCTTATAAGGTTAACAATGAGTCTCAACAGCAGTAATGACAGCTGGCCAACTGTTAGAACAAACAATGATGAGTAGGGATATGTGAAAGGTTGTTCAGATAGCAAAACTGCACGACGAGGTCAGGTCTCATATTCATCATACTTATCTGTGTTTGGCAGAGAATCCTAATCTGGAAAAGCAGGACACCTTTGTGGAGAAGCTTGTCACTCAGGTCATCAAAAACCTGCAGGTCAAGATTTCAAATATCCACGTACGCTATGAAGATGATGTGAGTATTCAGGCTAGAGTTACCTTAGTAATATATGTCTGTACAGCATATCTCAAATTGCTGTATAAGTAAACAGTATGTGATCAACTCAGCTGTTATTTCTCTTTTCCACAGGTCACTAATCCAAACTGCCCTTTGTCATTTGGAGTGTCACTTAAAAACCTCAGCCTCCAGGTAATGTGTTGTAATGTTCCTCCACTCACGTTATATCTTATATTACGTTTAGCAATTAAGTAATTCTTAATTATAAATGAATATCATCAAACTTAAACACAATTTATTTATGTAAACAACATTTCAGTAAGGCCCCCATACATCACTGCTTGTTTGATCTTACAGACAGCTGATAAGAACTGGAATCCCAGTCTATTGGATGAGAATTCAAGGCTTTTCTTCAAGGTAAGAATTTTAGTCACTTAATTTAGTCAGCTTTTTATATTGTCAGTTTATATATTATAGGAAACATCAAATGTATCCTGCACTGCATGGTTTTGCAATTGTATTTGATTACTTTGTCCTTTGACTTTGTTTAACTTAACAGTTTTAAGTTAAATTACCTTTTTGAAAATGAACCCGTTGGTTTGGTTCTATGAAATGCGTTTGTCAACAGCGGTTCAACAGAACCAGTTATATTTCTTTGGGCTTTGATCCAAGCACATTAGCTCTGTTTTTTCTCAGCTGTGTCAGCTCTACACTACTCAAATTCCTTTGCGTTTACCTTCTTCACAGTTGGTTCAACTAGACAACTTGTTTGCCTACTGGAATGTCAACTCAGTACTCTTCTCCAATCACAATGCAGATGAGGCCTTGGTGAGTCACCCTATTATTGCTGCGTTGCACCTTGTCTCCACCAGCCTGGATTTAGCGATGCTATTGTCTGTCTTATGCTGCTTTTTTGAGACACAGCCTGTGGGCATACAGGACAATCTTAGCCAGAGAGTCAGACAGTTTCAGAGCTACAGTTTCACATTATGAAAGGCCTTTTTCTTAAATGCTTTTAAAGGTCCAGTGTGTCAGATTTAAACGGCTCTATTTACAAAAAAAAATTATAAAAAATTGTATATAATATGCCTATCTATGTTTTCATTTGTGTCAGATCCAGACAGTCCCAGTTAGTAAAATGTTCAGAAATGTCGTGTTGGTTTACTTCTAACATGTTGTTCAAGCAGTAATAAAGAGAGGTTAAGAAAATTGTTAGCTCAGTAGGTAGAGTGTGCTCCCCATGTACAAAGGCTCAGTCCTTGCTGCAGCGGCCCAGGGTTCGAACCCGACCTGTGGTTTGTTGCATGTCATCCCCCTTCTCTCTCCACTTTCCTGTCATTCTTCAGTTGCTACTGTCCAATAAAAGTTCAAAAAGCCCAAAAAAATATCTTTAAAAAAAGAAGAAACGTGTGAGTAAAATAAACAAATGAATATCTTCTCCTTGTGTCTTTAGCGATGTCTCCAGAGCAGCATGGAAGTCCACACTTCTCTTTCTGTCAGCCATGACTTCAGTGAGTGTGTCACTGTCATCTTTTATTTCACAGTTTAATACTTTAAAACGAGTCTAGACCAACTAATGAATCCAACCTAAAGCCACTGTTACTTAACATGCATGAAGCAGTATTTTGCATATAGAATGTAAATTGGCACTTGTAATGTTTTGTTCTGACACTTCAGTGACAGAAACAAATGAGTGAATCACACAGCTTGAATCACCACCACCAACACATTTCAGCAGATTTTGTTTTGAGTTTCAATTGTAGGCACAAGCTCACAGATTTTTTTTAAAGGCTACCCTTGCTAAAGAAAAACATATTTACGATGCCACAAAATACATTTGTCATTTTTTTGTGCAAACATCATTATGCCGAGACAGCTTGCTTTAAATAATCTATTTCTTGTTGGTGGTCCACAGTTTTTCGTCCTATCTCAGCGGATGCAAAACTGAAGATGAATCCCAGGTCAGATGTCGACTTCTCCTCTCCCAAACTGGACCTAATGGTCAATCTTAGTGAGGTGGCCATTGAACTCAACAGACCCCAGGTAGGTGTGTGTGTTGTGTGTAAACTTGTCTATGAAAAAGCCTAATTAAAACAAAGTTTTGGGGTGAGAAAGGAAGAGACGCAGAGTGAAGTGAGACAAACAAGGTGAGATAAATGCACTTCTGTCACTGCTCACTGTGAGTAATTGCTGACTTCCTCTCTTTCCAGTACATTAGCATCTTGGAGCTGCTGGGCTCAGTGGATATGATGTCACGAAACCTACCATACAGGAAGTTCAGACCCATGGTCCACGTTCACAGGAATGCCCGTATATGGTCAGAAAACACCTTGACTTCGATTTTTTTTTTTAATGCTATATGACGATATGCGATGCAACAATTGACTTAATCATGCAGTTTGTGAAGTTAACTGTATGCTTATATGCGCCTACCTTGCAGGTGGAAGTACGTAATCACGGGCATACTGGAGATAGATGTAAAGCCTCGTCTCCACATGTGGTCATGGCAGCACATTCGCCACCACCGGCAGATGGTAAAACGCTATCGAGAGCTCTACAAAACCAAACTCACCAGCAAGAAACCCAGCGAAGAGCTGCTCAAAGCACTGGAGGTGGGACTGAGCTGAAATTAATGTCTATTTTCCAACTTTCTTCTAATATTTGAACCACTGCAGAAGAAAAGGAGTTAACACAACATTGTTCTTTATTTGTCTTTCAATGTTGTCAAGTTCTGGATAATCTAAGTGATCCAACTTTTTTATATATTTGATTTCATTGTTTTGTTCTGCTTGATTGTACACTACAAACACCTACTTGACCACAGTGACCATAACTCATTGCATATATGAAATTTAAAAGTAACATATTATGCAAGTAGTTAATTACAGAAATATTTAACCTCCTCCATATCCTTTCAGTGGTGCATTTACCACTTATCCACAGTTCAATACTATAAAAAGACCCGTTTAAGTGAATTTGAAATTGATTATTTATAAATCTATCTCTGTCTCCCCTCTGCTGTGTAAGCATCATCTTTTTCTGATGTTATTAACAATGGACATTTGATAATTTAAGGATCTCTGCAGTAGCAAGAAGCTGCTAAAAGCTCAAATCTTGTTTGTCTTGTATTGATTCTCAGGAGCCTGAGAAGACCTTGGATATTTTTAACATCACGTTGGCCAGACAGCAGGCTGAGGTGGAGGTAAGGTCTCTGTTTTACCTACTGTATAGTGGGCATCTTCATGTTGTATATTACTGCATCCGTTTCATAGATTGTAATGACTGAAGTGTCATAGCTAACACATTTCTGCGGTCAACAGCTGTGCTTTGAATCTCCACAACCTTCCACAGACCCAGAAAAAACGTGTTATTACTGATAGAAAAGACACAGTGTGTGTCTCCACTAACATAACACATATGACCACAGTGATACATGACTAAGCACAAAACAGACAGTGGTCACAGTTATCAGCAGCTGCATCTAATGGTTGAGGTTTTGGCTGAACTACCACAGTGTGCCACATCTCGTCACATAATTTCAGCTTCCCTTCACAGCACTACAGCCATAAACCCCAATTTTATATATTTCTCATACAGTATAATGCTAATAAATATTGTTGGCCAGCAGAATAAATTTTGTTTTAAAGTTTAGGTGACACATGTACACAAATATGTGCTTTATATACAATTAGTTTAGATGTTTGAATCAGTCTCATTGTTCAGAAAAGATGGTGCCTTGTTCATAAATTGCAAAGAAAGTCACACCTTAACTGTTTTTTTCTTTACTTACCCAGGCGAGCAAGGCAGGCATGATTATTTACCGTCCGGGGATTAAGATGGAAGAAGAGGAGTCTCAAGGTTGGCTCAGCTGGATGTGGAATTGGGGAGGAGAGCCTGAAAATCAAACAAAAGAAGTCAAGACTGGAGGTAGGATGCAGAAAATAGGCGAAGATATTGAAATATTTAAAAACAGCAAGACGTGTACGTGTTGGACCAAAGCAACGTGCTCCAGTATATTTTTGTAGTTTATGATTAATTCCCTCTTGTCAGGTTTTGATGAGCTGTTAACCCCTGCTGAAAAATCTAAACTCTACACTGCCATTGGATACAGTGAGACCGCTGCTAATCCCAACCTGCCAAAGAATGTGAGTCACATCCCTCTCCCTGACACCCACCTGTCAACTAATAATACACTTTTGTATGGCTCTCCTAACCCTTAATAATATTACTAAAATTACAATATACTGTATCAGATACTTTGATTGTGTACTATGTTGCATTTCTTTGTAGTTTGAAGACATGAAGGTCAATTTCCACATGGAGAGACTGACTGTGTCCATCAAAGATGACAAGGACAAAAATGAGATCATCAGGCTGACTGTGGGAGAGCTCATGTCCACACTCACACAGAGACCTGGAGCACAAGCCATCAAGTTTGTTACCACTTTTTGTTTTTTTGTGGGGGTCCTCTTTAATGGCATCAGTACTGTAACTTTTAAAGAGACTTTTAATGATTTCAGCAATGAGTAGAAGCAGGTTGTGTTTTTTTTTTTTTAGTCAGTTCAAATTACACAAAGACTAATTTGATGGAGTGATTGTTTTTACTTATTGTCACATGTCAGACTGCAGAGTCTATTCCCAAGTAGTAACCTTGTTGCTGTTTTTTTTTATTTATTTATTCAGGGTGGATAATGGACAGCATAGGCTCATCCAGTTTGCATATCTCCTCCTTAGGATCCTGTCATGGGTGGCATTGACATTTGATTTCTTTTTCTCTTTTTATCAGACTCACTGCCCAGCTTAGTTTGTTTGAAGTCACAGGCCTGGCCAGTAACCGGCCTGCACCAACCCTCCTGTCATCGAGGAAGGCAGCCACAGGAGCAGGGACCCCGCTGCTTTACATCCTGTTTGAGACCAACCCGCTGGATGAAAGTGCTAACCAGCGGCTTCATGTGGAATCACAACCTCTGGAAATCATCTATGATGCTGTGAGTGGTGTCTGTCAGTGTGCGTGTATGAACTTGAAAAAAAAAACACGAAAGGGCTATATATTAATAGTATTGTTTGTTTGTCTGTGTAGATAACGGTGAACAGCATGTCACTGTTCTTCATGCCTCCTGACGACCTGCAGCTGGATGAGCTCACCAACGCAACGCTCATGAAACTGGAGCAGTTTAGAGATCGCACATCCACTGGTTAGTTGCACATACATGTGCAAACATTTGCTGTATGTCAGGATTGTTTCAAGCCTGGTCTCAACTCTGACATTTACATTTTCCTATGTGCCTACACAGATTTGTTTACACACCTCTGAGTTAGCTGGATTAGCGTCCTTCTGTTTATTTTCAAGAGACTGATTGTTTCCTGAGATTGTTTGAAGTTTGAACAATCATGTGATTCACTGTAGCTTCTTTGGGTACATGCAACAAGGCTGTATGATATTGATAATATATCATTGGGTTTTTACTGTTAAGTTAACAATATATCAGTGCTCACTAGACCCATATCTGATCATAGTTCCCAAGGGTCCTTGAAATACTTGAAAGTTTGTGAATCCCATAAATAGACATGAATCACTGAAAGATCTTGAATATATTTTGTGCAAGAATACATTGAAAATGTTTTGATATTTTTAACTTAATGTAACATAACTGTATCACAGCACAAGCATCGAGAGGTGTTTATTCATTCAAGCTTCTCTCTTATTAATTGTTTCTGTGAGCTTCTGTAAAGCCTCCTAATCCTCATTATAAAAATTCTCAGTGTTGCAATTAATCTTAGCAATTAATTTTAATCCGTGTCACAAACTGTGCTGCGTTAGGTCCTTGAATTGAGCCTGGAAAGCCCTTGAATTTGGTGTCTAAGAAGGTTTGGGAACCATGTCTGATATAAACCAGTAGTGCTTGATCTTGAACTTTGTTTGTATCATCATTATTAATTAAATACAAAGATTTCCTGTGAAGTCATGAAAGGTTACTATGTTTGATCACAAAGTCGACCCACTGTGTTTTCTGTTCTGGCTTTGATTGAGAAGTTGATGACATTTTGTTTTTTAGGTCTAATGTACGTGATCGAAACACAGAAAGTTCTCGACCTGAAGGTGAACCTGATGGCCTCCTACGTCATCATTCCACAAACCGGCTTTTACAATGGCACTCAGAACATCTTACTGTTGGATCTTGGACATTTCAAGGTCAGAAAGTGCACATCCAACCAACACAAAATTGCTTCAAAATCTGAAACTGGTCTTACTTTTAACTATGGGGTACAAATACATGAATATTGTGGTTTCTTCTTAATTTGAAAGCTTACTAAGTTTAAACATTTTTAATGGTGAAAAACATAATTTTGTCTTTTCAGATGTCCAGCCAAAGCAAGAAGGATCTTCCTCAGCTGTCAGCGTACTCCAGCAACATTGAAGACATCATGTCCAGAGCATACGACAGCTTTGATGTACAACTTAGCAGTCTGCAGTTCCTTTATAGCAAACCAGGTACATAAACGAGCGCGTGCACATGTCACGTGTCAAAGGTTCTTTATTAGGACCCTGTAGAAACATATGAGGTTATTGTTTATTGTTGTTTTTGATTGTTACAGTATAACACAATTTACACAGAAAATTGAGAAAATCTTAGTGGTTCTTAAATATTTTTTATATTTATTTTATATTTAGATTTTTTTGAGTATGTTGAATAAAAAGAAATATAAAACATTTCTGTGTGTGACAGATGGTGACTGGAAAATGGCCCGTAAGCAGAAACAGTCACCGCTCCACATCCTTGAGCCAGTGGATCTAAAAGTGGTTTTCAGCAGGGCGATGGTCGTCAAAGACTCCCGCATGGCAAGGTAAGTTTGTAGTGTTATTTTCCATACATCACGGGCATACTTTTGTGTTTGCATCCTTGTATTTCCATGTTTGCATATATGTTCCAGATATAAGATGTCTGGAGAGCTTCCTCTGCTGTCTCTTCGTATTTCTGATGATAAACTTCGAAGCGTTCTGGAGCTGGTAGAAAGCATCCCACTACCTGAGAGCAGACCTGCTGCACATGGCACTGCTCCATCCTCGACAAAGGTAACCACGGCAGAATGGTCTCTGGAAAATAAATAAAAATTGCTGTACAGCAGTGTAGAAATAAAGTGCTACGAATATCAATTGATAATGACAATGTACTTTAATAATAACACTGACAGACTTGTATAAATCTTTTTACCATTGTGGCCCATGTTTTTTTTTTCTCCGTAGCCAAAGCAGTTCACCCCACAGCTCACTCCCAGAAGACCTCTGAACTTAGCAGACCAGCGCTCCTCTGTCATGTTCGAATCATGTGAGACCATCAGCATCACCTCACTGGGTAAAAGCCATATCCCTGTCATGCAGCCACACATACGTTAAAAAAACTTTGAACACTCTATACTGTGTACCCACAGTATCACAGATGGTGACATGGTGTGTGTTTTTTTTTTTTTTTGTGGTCAGGGTCAGAGGAAGATTTGTTCTACGACGCTCCCAGCTCTCCCGTCGGTGATAAACCCTTCTTCTCAGATAATCCTATGCCACTGCGCTACGGGGACTTACACAAAAGAGCAAGTCTTGTCAAGGAAGACTCTCAGAAGAACATGACTGACTTGATCCTGACATTTGAAATCAGTGAGGTATAGAGAAGTCTTGTTGATCTTGGTGGCAAACATCTATAACGACATTTTTAATACTCTCATTGTTTAATTATTCTAATCTTTCTTTCCCCCTTGCCCCCCCTGTACTTGTTCTCTTCCTCTATGTCCTCTTTGTTCATCCAGTTTTCTGTTCAGCTGTGTCGTCTCTCTGGGGGTCAGGAGGTCACAGTGCTCCACTTGGACGTAGAGGGTTTGGGCACTGAACTGAAAATACGCACCTTTGACATGGCATCTAACACCTACCTTCGAGAGATCTGCCTCAAGTGCCCTGAATACATGGGTCAGTAGACACTGTGTCTCACTTTTACATAAGCCAGTTCAGGAGACATTCTTCATAACTCAAATGCTGACTAGTATTGCCTGCAGTTTTTTAAAGGTCACGTTTTGTTTGTTCCCTCCTTATACAGATTCTGAAGACAAGCAGGTTCAGCTGATCACCACTCTAGACAACACAGAAGTCGACCTGCTCACCCTGGAGTATTTCAGAGTATGTGTAATACCATACTATACATTCATTTTTGTTAAAAGTAGTTCCACAAATTGTCAGTATCTTGAATTATTATTTTTAAGATGGTGATACGTGGCTTTCTCATTGAGGATTGTATTGTCTTTATTAGGCTGACAAGAATGGCCCTGAGTTCAAGTCTCAACACAACAATACAGAACAGCTCATCAAGGTGAGGGAAAGGTTAATCATGACATGTTGTTCTGTCCTGCTGTGTTGGAATAGTCAACTTTTTAATCGTATAATTACGATGAATTACAAATTACGTACTGCATTTAAAACCAAGCTTATCTTGACAGTATGGAAACAAAAACAATTAAACATGATGCGAAAAAAGATGTCCTATCATTCTTCACTAACAATCTCACACTGCATTCCCCATCAGGTGACCTTCTCATCCCTGGATGTCCATCTCCATACAGAGGCTCTACTCAATGCCATGAACTTCCTCAACAACCTCCTTCCTCCATCCACTAAGAAGGAGGGCGGACAGGAGGAACTCCCCACCATCCCTGAGGAGGATGAGGCAGAGCCAGAGAAGGAGGAAGGAGGAAGGAAAGAGGAAGCTGTTGTAACCAAGAAAAAAAGTAACTAATCCTTATAAACCCTTTCAGAGATCCACTAAATTTCACAATCTAAAACCATCAGTCTACTGTGGTTGCCTTAAATTACTCCCCTTTTCTTTCTCATCACCTTTTTTTAACAGGTTCAAAGAGTTCAAAATTTGCTGATATCATCAATCTGCATATCAGAGCTGATCTCCGCTGTCTCAAGGTTTTCATTCGAGGACAGAAAGCCAGGATCTCTGAGATCAGTATTGAAGGTATGAAGATGCTGCTCCATGACACAAATGATATTAAATTTAGCCCTGTACACTGCATTTTTATGTGTTGTTACTGTTTCAATATTCATAAAGGGTGTTGCGCGTCCCAGTGGTGCCCGCCACAGCCTGTTGCCACCTTAAGTTCTTTATTTACAGTTGTCTTATGATGCAACCGTCTTATTTGTGCCTCCATTCATCGCACTTGGCAAGTATAACATTAAGTGTCCCACTGTCTTAACCACCCAGGTCTGGTTTCTGAGGTTCTGATGAGGAAAAAGGAGATGGAGGTTTTGGCCAATCTGAAGAGCATCGTGATCCTAGACTGCGACAAAGATGCAGTTTATAAGAAGGTACAGTCAGCATATGCTAATCTTGCTTGTAGCAATGCACTACAATACTCTTATAATGTGTTTGTTCCTGAATAATCATATTTTTATTTTATCTCCTGTATAGCTGTGTTCATTTTAACTCTGCTGCCTCGTCTGTCATTCATTTCTTAGGCCGTGTCTATAGCGGATAAGGAAGTGTTTGCCTTCCGCATGATAAATTACACAGATGCAACAGAAGGAGATGCCTATCTGGACATGTCTAAAGTTGACACCTCTATCTCACTGACCGTGGGATGCATTCAGGTCATCTTCCTCAACAAGCTCGTCTCCTCCATACTGGTATGAATCACACATTGCTGTCACAGTCCAAGAGTTTTAACAGTTGGTCCCACACAGTTCACCTGTGATTGATAATGATTGTTTTATTATTTTATTTAAGTGATTATTTTATAAGGTAATGATAAAATTAAGACTCAAAATGTGAAAACTGCCATAAAACCTTTTTTCTGCATTCCCTGCGACCTTAATTCCTATTAATTTATCTCCTGCACTCTGTTGTTTTCTTTCTTCCTCCCAGGCATTCATCAATAACTTCCAGGAGGCTAAAGAGGCCCTGGCTGAGGTGACAGTCCAGGCTGCAGAAAAGGCAGCGTCAGGTGTGAAGGAGCTCGCAGAGCGGAGCACCCGGATTGCTCTGAATGTTCACTTCAATGCACCCGTCATCTTCCTGCCCCAGTCATCCTCTTCCTACAATGTCATTGTTGCTGACCTTGGCCGGCTGTCTGTCAAGAACCGTTTTGCAAAGCAGCCCTTTAAAAGTGATGCAAAGATCCCACCTGTTGTGGATATAATGACTGTGAGACTAACCGACCTCAAGATGTACAGGTCAGAGACCAGCCGTCTTTAAGAATTAGGATTTAACCATCCATAATGAAATGTTTACTTGCTAAGCAAAGCTGCAAAAATCTGATTGATTCAGAATTACAGTAATCTCCTTAACATCTCTCATTACTTGTTTATTATCGCTGCTTCCAGGACCACATACATAAATGAAGGTTTTCAGGGAGAGACCCAGCTGCTGAAGCCAGTCAGCCTGGACTTGGAAGTCCAGAGAAATCTTTCATCCAACTGGTACCACAGCATACCTGACATAGAGATCACTGCTCATCTTAAGCCTATAAGTGTGAGTAGTGCTGTAAGGAATGACTGATTTACATCAAATATTAAAGGTTTTATAAACTGTGTGTCAATCTTTTATTGAGTTTGAAGTTTGTTAAATTATTCCTATTGGATTAATATGCTAATTTATCCCGTGTTTGTTTCCTGCAGCTGATCCTTAGTCAGGATGACATGATAGTGGTCCTGAGGACTCTGAGTGAGAACTTCTCAGAGAAGTCTGATGCTGTTCCACCTCCAGCTCGCCCGCCCGCCATCGACCACTCCTCTGACTGTGTATCTAACAAAGAATCGCAGGGCTCTGGAACCACTGGACCACCCAGCAGTAAGGAGCTTTTTTCTTGTTTGTGTACATCTTCGTATTCATATGTGTATAGTGAAATATTAGATAATAAAAAATAAAAAAAACAATACACCTTTTAAACGTTTGTTTGTGCTGTGATAACTATATCTGTAGGTAATACAGTAGTGATAGCTGCTGTTGTGGAGACCCATAAAACCTCCAAGATGAAGAACACGCTCAAATTAGACTTCAAGTTTGACTCAATGACGCTCGTCTTGTACAGCCCGAATGAGAATGTGGTAATGCATACATGCACACACACTCACACAGAAATCCATGCCCAAGTGATGTGTGAACTGGCTAGCTAATACCGTCTAACACGTTTTTTTAGATACAGCTAATGGATGCACACGATGAGCAGCTAATGCTGGCAGAGTTTACTCTGGGCGCCATCTCTACCTCCGTCCACATGTACTCCGACAGCTCCATGAAGGCCTCAGTCCGTATGGCTGCATGCCTCCTGGATGATAAGAGACCCAGAATCAAGGTGGCCAACCCGAGGTACAGGTGACACACAAACACACTGTCTCACCATGTAACACATAAGTATCATGTCTAAAAATATGTAGGGCAATTTATATTTAACGTTTTGTTTCTTTCTTCCTCGACTTGAAACAATGTGATAATCACTACTCATTCTTCAATCTCTCAATCACTCTTTCATGTCCTTCTTTGTCTCTGACCATCTGAGACTCTCACTTTGTCCTCTCCACATCTCGTGTGTTATTATCTTATAACCCTCTTAACTATGTTTTCTGCAGAATGATGGCAATGCGTCCCGGTGCAGAACAGAACATGATGGTGGAGGTGAACTATCGTCAGGGCCGTGATGGCACCATTTTGGACACAGTGGTGCAGGATGTGTACCTGTGTGCCAGCATGGAGTTCTTGCTCACAGTGGCGGATATCTTTCTTAAGGCCACCCAGCAGGGTTTTGCTCAAGCGCCGCAAGCAAAGAGCAGTTCTGGAGCAGGAAAAGAAAAGAACATAAACTCCTCTGTGACATCTAAAGAGTCTGGTAAGTCTGGTTAATCATATGCTTTTTGTGTCTTTGGTAACATCATATATCATAGGTCATGACTTCATCTCACATAATTTATACCTTGTTGTCTTATGGCCTGAGCTGATGTTGTGCTCTTTTCCTGTGTGCCGCCCGTCAGCTACATCTCAAGCTGTGGTGTCAAAGACAGAGATGAATGTTCTGGTGCGTAACCCGGAGATTGTGTTTGTGGCTGACCTGACGCGTGCTGACGCTCCGGCCCTGGTGATGACCACAGAGTGTGAACTAGTGATGAAAAGTGGTGTAGAGGGATCACAGATGACTGCTGTTATCAAGGACCTTAAGGTTTGTATTGTCTCTGTAATGTAAACCTGAAAAGGCAGAACATTAAAAGAATCAAGAAGTTATCTTGCATTTTTTTTGATTGTGGTTGTTATTTTAGGTGGTGGCATGTCCCTTCATGACAGAGAAAAGAAAAAACAACGTGACCACGGTGCTGCAGCCTTGTCAGGTGTTCTACCAGAGTAGTCAGACTCTAACATCTCCTCAGGCTATGGAGGTTTCCATCAATGCTCTCACACTAAAGGTAGATGTTTTATTATTATTTCATATTCTGGGTCCAGGAATTAAACCAATGAAATGCATGGGATCAACTCAACTCCCTTGTATGCACCCATTCAATCAAAAGAGACACAAAGTCAGTCAGTATGTCTGGAAACACCAGCTTACATATTCAAAAAGGGATGATCATGATGCCCTTCGAATATCCATTTCACATACTGATTCTCTCACTGATCAGAATTGTTTTATGAGAAGCATAGAGCTACAGTGGCATATTTTCTAATAATTGTTTCAGCTAGGCAACACATAAAACCAAATGTTAAATTATGAAATAGGTATAAAACAGTTTTATGTCTCTCTGCCCAGGTATCTCCAATCATCATCAACACAGTGATCACCATCCAGTCAGCACTGACTCCCACTGCGGAGACCCCTGAGGAGCTGGAAAGTCCTGTTCCTGTGGACCTGTGGAAAAAACAAGGGTGGAAGGAGCTCAAACTCTGGTTCCTAGAAGAGGATGGGGATGAAGACACAGCATCACTGGCCCCACTGATACCACAGGGAGAGTCATTACAGGTATTTATCTGCTTTGTGACTCAACTGATAATACTGTGTGGCTGATTGCATGCTACAATAGCATGTCAGTTATGATTTTTATAGCAGTCTTTTATTTATTAAGTTTGCCCACTTTAATTCCACAGACCTTTGAAATCTTGTAGTGGTATTTTATTCTATACATGGAGTAAAAGATAGTTCAGTTTGATGCTAAAAAAACAGTTTCTGTCATTTAATTGGCTTTCCATCTCTGCAGGTGACCATCAAATCGATCTGTCTGACTCTGGAGGCTGGAGTGGGACACCGCACTATCCCCATGCTTTTGGCCAAGTCCTCCTTCCAAGGACATGTGACAAACTGGTCCACGCTCATTAATTTGCACAGTGAGCTCAACCTGGAGGTAACACACAAGCATTACAATTACATTACAATTGTACAACAGCCCTGGAGCAATGTTTGACATATTTTTGATATTCTTTGGCCAATACAATTACAAGGAATTTACATATCCTTATATATTATATTATATTATATTATATTATATTATATTATATTATATTATATTATATTATATTATATTATATTATATTATATTTAAAACATATTCCAGCTTGTTATAACCAAAGGTTCAAAGGTTGTTAACGTTCTCGTGTGTTTTGCCTTTAGGTTCACTATTACAATGAGGTGATGGGAGTGTGGGAACCACTGCTGGAGCCTTTAGAAGATGAGACAAGAGATGGTTTTAGATCGTGGAGACTAGAACTGAAGGTACTGAGATATACATATATATATATATATATATTGACACACACATGCAAACAATATTTCTAACATTTTTCTATTCTATAACCAGATGAAGAAGAAGCCACAGAAGTACTCAGGCTTATCAGATGAAGTGGATTACAATGTCCCGGACTATAAGACAGTGATCGTCATCAGCAGCAAAGACCAGCTCAACATCACTCTGTCCAAATGTGGCCTGGCCATGCTGAGTAACCTGGGCACGGTAAGAGAAGGGCTGTAATCATTTTAAAAGGAAGTCTAAAGATGGATGGTCATCTATAATGTTCATGTTCTTGCTTTTCCCCAGGCATTTGCAGAAGCTGCCAAACAGACAGCTGAGTCCTTCCAGGATGAGGCTCCATTTGTGGTGAAAAACCGCCTGGGCCTGCCGGTGTCCGTCCGCCACAGCGAGATGTTCTCGCCCATCGGACAACAGAGCATCGACCGCACTGTGAAGCTGCAGGATGGGGAAACCCTCGGGATGGACTATTCAACCACAACGGACTCCGACCAGTTCTCAGCCATGATCTCCTTGAGTGGAAAGGACTACTACATACAGCCTAGTAAGTTTATCTGTACACACAGGTTATCATTAGTTGTTGCAATGTCAGTACACATTACTGTCAGCACTGTTTAGTTGCACACACAGGCTACAGTATACTCACTGTGGGTGAAGTTAAATCACAAAATGTAGATAATAATTTTTAATGTTTTTACATTTAAAAAACAAGTAATTATCATTAATGTATGTGGCCAGCCCCTCTCCCCTCTGTCTATTTCTTGTTGCTTTTCATCATCTATCTAATATAAGAAAAACATCCTAATAAAATTAAGCACATATCTTGTTTCTCCTGCACTTTCCAGCTCCGATGGGCCACACCTCAGCCAGTGTTATCCCTCTGATCAAGGTCGGCAGGGGAATGTACAGTGTAATGCACAAAGACTCAGGAGTCACTCGTTTCCTGGTCTGTCAGATTTATTCTGTGGAAGGCAGCAAGTACATCAAGATCCGCTCCCCTTTCCAGGTACTTCATCTGAACACACTTTTATACTTGAGTTTTGCCTTAGATGTTATGATGTGTTGTGATTATATAAATGACACTCTCCCTTTACAATGCATTGTTCTCCTACTGGATCTCCTCTTAACGTCGTCCTTTAAGCTAATTAAATGTGCATTATTGTCAGTTAGTCAGAAGGTTCCTGTAAAAGTGCATTTTAAGGCATGCAGTTCCTTAGCAGTAGTCTAAAGAGATAGTTCTTTATTTATGTAGATCAAATTTGAAATGCAAGAAAATAATTATTTGTTTTTCTCTCCTTTCATGCAGATCATCAATCATTTCTCGATCCCTTTCAAAGTTTTTGAAGGATCAACATGTCTGGGTACAGCTCTCCCTACTGAGGAGTTCTGTGTGCCTCTAGACTCCTATAGGTGATTAAAACACATCTTCATACAGTCTCTTCTTTGTCTCATTTTCTCTGCCTCAAATAATCACACTCTGTTTTCTCCCACACCTGCTCTCTGCTGCCCCCCTCAGGTCTGAGCTGAGCCTTCAGCCGGTAACAGAGGACGACGGTGACAACCAGGGCGAGCAGTTTGAGTGCTCAGAGGGCTTCAGTTACGAAGACGTCAGCAACCAGCAGCCCGAGACACAGCTCCAGCAGACCTGCCGTCGCCGTGGGGAGGAGGGTGGTGTGCTGATGGTCAACATTGTGCCAGTAAAAGATGCTGTGACATTCAAACACACTGGAGGTGTTGGGGAGAACTTTGATGTGCCGTTTGTGCTTCACTTGTGGCCTTCCATCCTGCTACGCAACCTGCTGCCTTACCCTATCTCCTACAAACTAAAGGTAGGATGTGTCTGGTCATCACTACTCAATGTTAGGCCTAAGTTGTTTATATTCCAGGTTGTATATTTTTACCACCACAGCTTGTGAAACCAGCGATCTTGCTAAAATCTGATTCTCCAAATTCACTGCTGTACTCAGTGTTCTTCTCCCTGCTGCTCAATAGGACAGTGGAGTCTCTGCCCCCGAGGCCACTCTGAACCCAGGCCACTCTGCCCAACTTCACACTGCAGTCATCAACCAATCAAAGCTCAATCTCTGCCTGCTGAACTACTTGGCTCAGGACTGGTCCTCCGAGTACAGGTTTGACTTTTTGCTGTTATTTAAATATAAACTTAAACTTGCCCTCTGCAATAACATTTTTCATCGGAATAAACAAATTATCCTCTCATACAGTCTCCAGAGTGACCAGGAAGAGATCACCTTCATAGTGTTCCAGTCTCTACGAGAGGATGATGAAGACGATGGTGAAGGGACGGAGAGGGAAAGGGCTGAGTTGGACATAGCAGTGCATGTCAAATATGACCTGGGACAGACGGTGGTTGCTATTCACTCTCCATATTGGATGCTGAACAAGACAGGCAGGTTGCTGCAGTACAAGGCCGATGATATCCACCGTAAACACCCCCTGGACTACGACATGCCACTGCTCTTCTCCTTCAAGCCCCGGTACTTCCTGAGAAACAATAAGGTAAGAGGGTTTTCATGCACTACCCTCTGTAGGCCAACCTGAACATTGAGGTTTGCGAGCAATAAACTGTTCAATAGGCAATCCCAAATATCCAAATCCATATCTCTTGTTATCATTTCTTAGTGTATTTGAGTGTGATGTTCTTTTGGTCCTTCAGGTCCGTCTCATGATCTCAGACAGTGAACTCTCCGATGATTTCTCCCTGGATACAGTTGGTAGCCATGGAGATGTCAAATGTAAAGGCCGATACAAAGATTACCTGGTAAGAGGCAGATATTTAGAGATAAAATCACACTTACATGAGCTTTGTTTAAACAGTACATTATCATTATCTGTGTATTTGTGTGACGTCTCTCTTACCTCAGGTTGGTGTGAAGATTGATGCAAGTAGTTTCAGTCTGACCCGGATCGTGAGCTTCGTGCCGTTTTACATGCTGGTTAACAGAACCAAGCACAGTGTCTTCATATGTGAAGAGGAGCAGGACAACTGGACCGAGGCTCAACCAGAACAGGTCAGAGTCAAACCAGTTACTGTTTACAGTCTGTTCCCTCGCACATGCATCTTTTTAAATACAGGTGGATTATACTTACACTTACATGCTGTAAAAACTGAATGTGTTAAATCAAAGTCAACGCTGATTTTTATGCTGCAAAGATGGCAAACTAATACCTTTGGGTGCAAAATACTCCAAACATTTTGATATGAAATTCTGAAACAGTAACGTACAATGTTGTATAAGATTTTGTTTTATTCCGACATTCAGACAGCCATTCCTTTCTGGCCTGAGACTGACACCAAGCGCCTAAAGATTAAAGTAGAAGGTTGTTTATTGCCTCCTCGGACTATTGACTTTACACGGCCAGAAAACTGCCTATTGCTGCATCTGGATGACTCTGTAAGTACACAAATAAACAAGATGTACTGCATAAAGACCTTGTTTCCATCTGTGATATTTGATGTTCAATGTTTATTCCTGGTAAAATATACCCACATTATCTTCCAGAGCATTACACTATACTCTCTAGACTGTTATTTGTTTCCTGTCTGCAGGTGGGTGGGATCATTGTAGATGTGAATCTGTCAGAGCACTCTGCCACAATCCGATTCTCTGAGTACCACGACGGCGCTGCCCCTTTTCTCATCATCAACCACACGAAAGACCAGACTCTGCTCTTCCATCAGAGGTGAGAGAACATGAAGTTTTAAACCATTCAGGGTAGGATGTACATCTTATTTGTAAATAAGCTCAGACAGTGGAGGAGGAAGAATAGAAGTTAGATATTAAATATGGTGGGGAAGAAACACATCAGTATGGTTCATCATGTTACCAAACATGTTATACAGAGATCTGTGTTTTTATACTAGCTCAAAAAAGAAACATGAAAATTATGTAGGGCCTTGAGACAGAGGCAGGGAAGACAGGCGGTGGATAGGAAAAGGTGTAAAACGCAGTTTAGTGTTAGTTGATAACAGTCCTTTAATAACATTTAATGCATCTTATTTAAGTGTTATCACAGTGGTTCTTTGATGTAAATGTTGTCTGTGAATGTGCTTTCAAAGTGCTGCGAGTTCATTTGAATTACTGTATGTTGTGGATGTGCCACACTCACCTTAAGATGAAGACGTGTACAATCAAGTGTAAACAGAAAACCTCTCAGAAATCAAAGGAGAATGATATGCCATGTTGTGTTGTGCCTTTTCATCCAGCTTCTGTGTTTTATTTGAGGTTTTTCTCCTTATTTCTTTCTCCATATTTTGTTGAAAGTACTCACTTTGTAAACAGCAGGTTTAAATCTTCCCCAAAAAGCAGGATTTATCCATGCACAGCATTCACCTTTGCATTTCACTGAAGTGTATTTCTCATATTTGTTGAATGACAATACTCTTCTCTTGTTGCAGCAGCCTTAAACAGTTTAGTTAATGATAACTAACAGTGTTTGTTTTTGCTGATAGTGATTTATGTTTGTGTGTTGTGGGTCATGCAGCATCGAGACAGAAAACCCGTGGGTGGCTGACCAGCTGCTCGACCTCTCCTTCTCAATGGAGGAGGACAGGTAGAAAAATGTGAAAACTCTTCTGACACACTCTGAACTCGGTAAAAGACAGAGAATTAAGATGGGAGGAGAAAACAACATAGTGCTGCATTAATTGTTTATTGCTGTCGCTCTTTCTGCCAAATGATTTATTCATGTTGAGAAAAAAAAATAGAGGAATTGAGTTGCTAGATTTCTCATAAACAGGAAAATGGAGGGTGATAAGATACATGTAACAATATAGATAATGAGATAGAAAATGAAGGAGGAAGACCAAGCAGAAGAGTGAATGAAGTACAGAATTAAAACACTTGAAAAGATCAGGAAACATCCAAATACTGTTTAACAATTCACGAGGCAGGAAAGAGGGCAGAAACATACAAATGATGCAGCGTGTAAATAGGAATTGGTGTAATATTCACTTCAATGTGACAACAAACATGAGTGCAGAGTGTGATCAGACCAAGGGTGCAGGTAAAGATAAGTAGAAGAAGACTGCTTCAGCTCTGATACTGGTTTGTCTGTGTAATCTGCTCCTCACTCTTTCCAATGAGAATAAATACTATAAAGGCCTTCTTAATAACTCTATCATATTGTCGCATATATCACAGTGTTGTACAAACTATAATTTATACTATATTACCCACCTATATCTTTATTGACCTGCTGGAAATTGACACTAAATTTACACTCTACATAAAATGTTGAAAGCCACTGGAAACCCAAATCCACAGAAGCTTTCTAATTATGTAATTTAATGTTTTATGTATATAGTAGTAAGCATCTAAAAAGTATGAGGAATTAGTTTCAATCCAGATTTGAAATATTGTCATTTAATTGGACGTGGTTATGCTCTGACATTTATTACACAATTAATTCTGGGAACCAATCATAAAAAATCCGCAAAACAAAAGCTCTCTGCTCTCTCACTCAATCTGCCTCTAAAGCAGCCAGAGCCGAAACAAACCGACTTCTCTGCTTATGGTGCAATAAATAAACTCATAATCTGTCAAGAAAGAAAATGTTTTCCTTATTAAACAGAAAAATATAACAAACACACCATCTGAATTTAAGTTTGCCTTGTTAACTCATCGTAAAACACACTTCATTCAAAAGCCACAGAAACAAAATAAAACTCACAGAAAACATCTCGCTTAGTCTTTCTGCTGCTCCAACAAACAGCAAACTCTGGACTGTTTGATATAAATCCTCAGTTCACGAAGTGAGATGTGAAATAATCTGGTAAAATTACTGTTTTTGAAAAAGGAATCTGCTTCCGTTCCCTGTCGGAAAGGACTGTTTTCTTATGTTTTAAAACTAGGTTTTTTAATAGTTAGGAATATTTATTTTCACTCAGATTTTTGTGGACACTCCACTTTGATATCATATATGCACTTTTACTATTTCAAGCCACATTTCCAGAGGCTTTAAAGACCATTGGAGTAGAGTAAAAGGAGCAGGTTAGACGTCTTAACCCATTTATGCATTTATTACTATGTCTTGTAGAAATACTAGTTTTGAATGCTGCTGACTGGATGGGATTCTGCCCGTGGAATCACACCTCCTGCTTCTTCCTGTAGTTCTGTTGTCTTGTTTCTGTAAACTATGGCTTCTTTTATTTCCTCATGTCTGCTCTGTCTCATCTGAACTAAGAGCAGTATCAGAGTGAACATGCATATTTAAGCCCTCCAAGAGAGGTATTGGGGACTTTTCAGTGTTTGGCCGTCATCCTGTCATATCTGTCTGTTTATGGGAACTGTTTGTGTCTTCTGTTGGACAGGTACTTTGGATTGGTTGTCATGGCGGTAGATTCTTGGTGGCTGGGCTCTGTTATATTGTCTTCTGCTTTACTGTTACACTGTACCGTTGTCTATCATTATTTGCTTCCTGTCATCTCAAATCAGTGGAATATTATTTCTTGATTTTTAGCAGTTATAAGTAATGTTACTGATATATACTGTATGTGTGTGTGTGTGCGTGTGTCTGCGTGGGTTTTCATGTGTGTGCAGCTCTCAGAAGGAGGCAGAGCAGGATGAGCTTGAAGCTGGGAACGCTGTGCACTACACATGGACTGAACCCACCGGGTCCCGACAGCTTTGCTGGAAGTGCGGTGCTTACAGTGGGAAGCTGAAGTCTGAAGAGGTACTGTATCGTACCTGAGACACAATCATGTTTGTCTTTGAGGAATGATGTGGTACTTATTAGTTTATCAGTTCACTAAACAGACACCTTAACTTCTTTTTTTACATTGTATTGTATTCTATCAATATTAAAGTAAATGTGTTACCTTACACATAAACCTTGGAGACATCACACTCTTCACTGTGCTCAAGTATTTACTTAAACAATGAACACAGATGCTCTTGAATCAAACCCTAAAATAAATTCCCTTGTGTTGTTAACGTGTGCGATCAATATCAACCTCTCCTAATTAGGTGTATTTGTTCCAAATAAAACAACATATTGAGTCTCACTTTATAAATAGTTGTACATTGTTTTAGGGGAGGCCAGTATCATAGTGACAGTGGATACTTTTGCTGGTTAAATGCCAAACCATGTAGTTTGGGTGATGATGTACTTATGGCGAAGAAGAGTTGGTCTTTATCTATTTTTCTTTTCCTCTTTTTGAATGAATAATACTCTTTTGAATATAATGATATAAATTCTCAACACAGTTGTTATGAGATGAGATATTGTGATGTTTCCTTAAACAGTATGTGTGTTTGTCTGCTCTTGCGTCTTCAGGACCGGCGTGATGACATGAACAATGAGGGGAAACTGTTTGTGATCTCCTTTTATGAAGGTAAAGTCCACCTGACCACCTAAATGCATTCTGTAGTTTTACTTGTCATATTAATTTGAAATAATATTCACAATTGCCAGTTTATTGTCATGCAAAAACAAAAAACAATGTGCCATATTGATCACAGGATTCAGGTCGAACTTGTGTTCATCCTTGATGAAATTAAATAATGAATGACAATGCTGTAACTAATCCTGACTTCTGACCTCCCTCAAGTTCAGAAGGATGACAAGACTTCCTCCGGGGATTAACTAAGCGTTAAATCAGTATTGTTTGGGTTTATTGTTGATTCGAAGGTCTCCAGCGAGTCGTGCTGTTCACTGAGGAACAAAGCATCTACAAGCTGCTCTGTGAGAGCGAGAAGGCTCAGCTGGCCGAACAGGAAATCATCTTGTCGCTACAGAACGTGGGCGTGTCTCTCGTCAACAACAGCAGCAGTCAGGAGGTCTCCTTTATTGGGATCACAAGGTAGATAATCAGCAACATACCCATGTGTACATACATACTCATATAATAAAAAGCACACAACCTGGCCTGGCTCAAGCCTGCAGGGCACGTGTTCATGTTACGACCATGGCTCATGTGTGTAAGAAAGAGGGGGCTGTGTTTAATGTTTGCATCTATAAAGGATGTGGTTGTGTAAACATAATACTGGGGTAAGATGCATAGAGGTTTGGCCACTCATAGTTAATCCAACATGTCAAGACTTTACACTCAATTGTTTCTATTTTCTTGTCATAGCTCTGATGTGGTGTGGGAATTAAAGCCTAAGAAGAAGAGTCGGTGGAAGACAATGAGCACTAAAGAAGCTGAGATGCTGGAGAGCAGTTTCAAAAGATACACTGAATCTGGACCCGTGGACAACTCCATCGTGGACCTGGAAAACAATTACCAGGTTAGAGATAGAAAAAATGGTAAAAAAAAAAATTAAAGCTGTGTGCCGGGTGTATACTCAAAAAAATAAACATTAAAGCTGCAGATGGTTAATAAAATCAAATCATTAGTTGTAGGCCTCTTTGTTCAGTTGTGGTATTGTCTTTCAGGTGTGCTTCACTCCCAATGGTGCTGATATGCGGATGCTGCAGCCGTGTGATGCTCCTCTCAGGAGGCACTTCCTGCCTGGGGTGAAGGTGGAGTACAGCGTCTCACCACGACAGCGAGCATACCGCGTCCAAATCCACCGCATTCAGGTGAAAATAAGTCAAATATAAGCAAAATATCTATCTTTTAGAGGTAGTAATATGTCCATGTCTGTATTACAGCGCTACAAATCACCCAGTTGCCGTCTTCAGCTTTGGTTCTTTTAATGCAGTTCCTTTTTATCTATTCACTTTCATGTATGCATCCTGCTCTCCTACAGATCCAGAATCAGCTACCAGGAGCCATCTTCCCTTATGTTTTTTACCCTATAAAACTGCCAAAATCTATCACCATGGACTCAGGTCTGTTGATCCACATTTTATGTCATATTTAATTTAACATTAGGTGTTGTTTATTTGCAATATTTCAGACACATGTATGATTTTTATTTGTGTCTTACTACAGAACCTAAACCTCTAACTGATATCAGCATCGTCACCAGAACAGCAGGGCACTCTGATATCTCTCGCATCAAGTAACTGTTTTTTTTTTTTTTACTGTCGTGTTCCTCCCTTCAGTTATACTTTGTTTCTGAGTCTTATCTGCCCCCTACAGTCCAGATGGGTGCTTTCCATGTTAGCCACATGCTGGCATAGAATTCTTACATTGGCTGTTTTTTTCCAATTTTATGACAAAATGCTGATCGAGATTTCTGCTTACCTCAGGTACTTCAAGGTTTTGATTCAAGAGATGGATCTGAAGCTCGATCTGGGCTTTCTGTATGCCATCCTGGACCTGTTCACACCTGAGAATGCCAGCATCATGACCTCAGAACAGGAGGTCAGATACTCACAGATTCAAGCACATTTACATTTACACATTAAAATAATGTTTGTTGACATGAAGATTCACCAAGAGCCATTCTGATCTTTGTGTTTCTGTGTCTGTACATCTATATTCCTGCTCTAGGTGGAACTGTTTGAGAAGGACCTGGAGTATATGAAGACAGAACTGAACGATGTCTCTGCTGCTGATACTACTCCGATCAGCCTCTATGAGTACTTCCACATTTCCCCCATCAAGGTTTGTACAGTATACAGTGTGTATGTAGGTAATGCTATCGTTAATCCTAACTTTATCTTCTCTGCAATGATAGCACAAGTGATTTAAACAAAAGTAAAACAAAACATTTACTGTTGAAGCAAATGTGAATAAAACAGCATCAAAATCTAATCACAAGACACCTGGAAAATTGGGAACAGCGATGCTTAGTCATGTTTTTTTGTTTATGCAGCTGCACCTGAGTTTCTCTCTGAGTACCGGAGGAGAAGATGGCCTGAAACAAAAGAGAGAAACAGAACTCATTCCCGTCCAGTCACTCAACCTGCTGCTGAAGAGCATCGGAGCCACACTCACTGATGTGCAGGACGTTGTCTTCAAGTACGGACACATGCAAAGGCCCGAATTTGAAAGAAATCACACAGTGACATACATTTATTTATGACTCATTTTGTCTTTTATTTCAGGCTGGCCTTCTTTGAGTTGACCTTCCAGTTTTGTACCACCCAGCAGCTACAGTGGGCAGTCATCAGACATTATTCTAAGCAGGTAACATACACGCACAATGAGGAAGCCAAAGTAACCCAGAAACTGGACTAGTGGAGTATTTTTCATGCGTCATTCATTTATATATCCCTCAAGGCATTAAGAAGTTACTATTTATCCACATTTCAGGCTATTAAACAAATGTATGTACTGGTGCTCGGCCTGGATGTACTTGGAAATCCTTTTGGACTGATCAGAGGTCTGTCGGAGGGAGTTGAAGCCTTCTTCTATGAGCCCTACCAGGTAGGAATGTGATACAAGTACTGATGTGTGCTAAAGCAATGTATCACTGTATTTATGGTCAACATTTACATGATACACTATCTTTGAATATATAACGGCTATTAAAAATAAAACATTAGGTTTATGTTAACATTTACAATAGTGCAGACAGTGTCTCTGTGTCTTCTTCATGTTTGACTGTTATCTTTGGGGGTATTTTTCCAGGGAGCCATCCAGGGACCCGAGGAATTTGTTGAAGGAATGGCTCTTGGGGTGAAGGCTCTGGTTGGAGGAGCTGTAGGTAAGCATGGGGCTCGGATAAAAATGATATCTGTAAAAATGTGTCGGATTCATTTAGGAGAAACCTAAATAATATCTCTGTGGTATATCGATATGCAAACACTTTATTCCTCCTTTTGTTGTGGTTTGTCAGTGTCTTTTGAAGGGTGGTGACCAAAGTTCTTGACATATTAAAAAATGTTGTAACTATAAAGACTCGTATTTGCCTTCCAGGGGGTTTAGCGGGTGCGGCCTCCAGAATCACAGGCGCCATGGCGAAGGGTGTTGCTGCCATCACCATGGACGAGGAATACCAGCAGAAGAGACGAGAGGCTATGAACAAACAACCTAGTGGCCTGAAAGAAGGACTGACCAGGGGTGGAAAAGGATTAGTGTCTGTATGTACTCACACTCAACACTTTGCCACATGTTTTTAAGTGTAAGAATGCACAGTAATTACCTAAAGTAGACTGTCTGTTGCTCCTTGGTAACATCGTTGTGTTTTGCTTTCAGGGATTTGTCAGTGGGATCACAGGGATCGTTACAAAACCTATTAAAGGTATGTTGAACTGGACCCTCATACAGATTTTTAGTGATTATTATAAACCTTTTCTTTATTCAGCATGTTTGTAACTGTTCTTTTTACCATATACACAATGTTTATATGTCATTAAAAACATATTAAAGTGGTGATTACTATCACAATGGTGTTATTTTGCAGGAGCCCAGAAGGAGGGTGCAGCAGGCTTCTTTAAAGGTGTTGGGAAAGGTCTGGTTGGTGCAGTAGCCAGACCTACAGGAGGCATTATTGACATGGCCAGTAGTACTTTCCAAGGGATCAAGAGGTACGTTCAGAAGCAGTTTAGACTATTCAGCAGTACAGTATATATATATTTATACACCTGTCTTGTGTGTACGCTGTAATCCATGTGTCTCAAAATGCATGCGTGTGTGTCTTATCTCCTTTTTAGGGCAGCAGAGACTTCACAAGATATCGAATCTCTGCGTCCTCCTCGCTTCATCCACGAGGATGGTGTCATACGACCATATAAGGAGAGGAGGGCTCGGCAGTCAGATGCTCCAGGTAGGACAAAAATCATAAACTCGCCATAGTCAAACCTGAGCAAACAACAGTAAACAGTAAAATACCATTTCGAGCCAGTGAGTGCATCCATACAGAGCTCAGGTTTGCTAGTGGAGATGCACGTTCACGCACACAGGCATGAATTACTCACAGGAAAACCTTTTTTTTCTTTTTTTAACCATCCTCTCATCAGTCTGCTTTATTTGAATGATCTTTTCACATAATTTAGTAATTGGATTAGTCTTTCCTGTTTATACATCCTTAGACAGCAATTCAGCTCAATTTTCAATGATTAATTCACCTCTGTGACGTCCTGCTTTCTGTTGTAAGGATGTAAAATGAGATCACGCTTTTAACCAAAGTAAATAAGCAAAAGTAGAGAGACATTTGAGAGCAGAAGTCACATCTGGTGTTCATATGGATGTTTTATATCATTCAGAGGAAAAACTGTTTATGTTACGTACTGCCATCGAGCTTTTGTGCCTCACTCTTTTTTTGTTTTTGCTCCATACAGTTACTCAAATAATGTGTTTGGTTTAGTAAATTGTGATGTGTTATGTGATGTTGTTCTGGATGAAAGTTCAAGGTTTTAGTAAAATAATCCTAGCAGCCATATGGCTGAACATATTGCTGACTGGCAGGGTGAGTGTGAGTAGCATGGGTTTCTCATATTTGTGTTCTGCTTCATTAAAGTTATTAACTGTGGGTCACTTTTTTTGTGATGACGTTATGATGCATATTTAGCTGTCGTGCTGGATGGATTGGGTTGAAGTTTCTGTCTAATGGTAAAGATGTCATGTGTAGGATTTACAGAGAGGTGCCACGGTGCCTCAGTGAAGCGGTACAGCTTTAATGATCCACCCCGAACTCCACGAGAGGGATTCAAACCATTCTAGATATTTCCCTCATTTGTTGTCTTGAAGGGTGTTCAGTTCGAGTCGAGATCATTTTATTCATTTTCCTTTATCACCAGCTTTAGAACTAGGCTCGGTTTGTGTGTATATTGATGTGTTAGTGACAGTTTATGTTTTTAAATTAAGAAAAAGATAAATCATCGTTCTTGTGTTCCTGTTGTAGCTCGTGCAGTAGGCTTCAAATAAATATAAACTCTTGACATGAGAAGAAAGCCTAACCGCTCTTTAGACAAAAAGATTAAGAAAACTGAAATTTACATCAGAATAAAAGCCACATTTGTTTCTAGCTCCACCAGTGCTCTTCACATAAGATAATTCAATTACTTTATGGTGTTGAGCTTCATCCCATTTAAACACATTTACATTTTTACAAGGCATAGGAGTGGCTACAGAAGCTTCTAATATATTTTGTTAAATGGAGCAATTCCAGATCAGATATATCATATTTACTTTACTGTTTGGAAAATGTCATGCAAGTCCTAACAACCTTTACAACAGGTGGTGGTGCATTTAGAGATTTCAAGGGCAGAGTTGTTGCAACTTTGGGGACTGAGAGTCAGATTAGATTAATATTTATTTACCTGACACTCAGAGCGATTGTTGACTAGGGCTGTCACTGAATATTCGAAATTCGAATATATTTGAATATTTAAAAAAAACAGAGATTCGATTGTGAAAATTAGAAGTCTACGGCCTTAAAAGTTTTACGGTATAGGCCATTAGTTCATTTACTTATTTAGTAATGTGTAGGTATGTTTTCAAAGACATGTTAAAACTGAAATAAAAATACCTAGACAAGTAGTTACGTCTCGTATTAGTTTGTCCTCCTGTTATTGACATAACGCGCAAATATAGATATTCGATTGGTTCGAACCTTTGTGTGTTTTTTTTAGAGCGAATATTCGAATGTCGTCGTTGACCTCACTCCTCACATCACAGTGAGCCTCTGGAGTTGATTCGTACAGTACAGTAGGTCTCTGGGTAGATTCTCTCTGCTCTGACCTTGACTATTCTCTCTTGTCATGTCCACAGAGGAGACTGGCCTACAGTGAATGGAGTAGAAGTGACTCAGAGGATGAGAGTGATGAGGAAAACAGCTAGAAGCTAGTAGTTACAGCTGTAGTGTAGCGTTGTTGTTGTTGTTGTTGTGTTTTGTCTGTAGTCTGTGCTGGAGATTTTCTCTCAGTTTGGAGGTCACTTTGTGAGAAACCAAAGAAAGACGTTTGAGTAATTTAAGAAATGTGTTTTCATGTATTTTTAGTTGTTTATTGACTTTGTGTGTTATCTTTTATTTTGTGTGTCTTTACTCCATCACTCCTTTATTCCTTACTCTTTTCTTTCATCATTTCATCTTACAAGCCTCTCTTCTCATTGTTCTTATGTTCATTCACTGTCAAATATTCTTTGTGTCTATTTTCATTATTTTTCAGTGCTTGTTTTATCACTTTGTCATCCACTGCCCTGTTGTTCTCAATAAAATGTTTCAAAATTGTCTTTGTTTCATCCCATCTTTCCTCCTCACCACCTCACATTTATATTTTTCTTATTCATTCGCTCTTTCTTCATGGTAGCTCAGATTTATTTATAGTGTGTTGTAGTTTGACGCCTGGTCATTCATATTTTAGTTTAATTCAGAACAAACAAGCTGTTGTTTTTTTTCAGTCTTGCTGTTTGTTTAAATATTCATTTACTTTATTTCTGTCTTCCTGCAGAAAATTGAGAACGGACGCTTTGCCAAGTACAGATACTTTGCTCATGCCAAGGTCAACGAATCCGACTTCCTCATGATCACCAAGAGGTGAGCGTTTTTGGCAGCTTTCTGACCACCAGAGATAGTTACATTTGAGCTGAGCATTACATTTTGTTTTCTGTTTGTCCATTTGTCAGTTTAACTACCCGTCAGTGTATCTCCATCCAGTGTATTGTATCCTTGGAGTTCATAAAGATAAAAAAAAAAAAAAAAAGATTCATATTTGTTGCTTTTTCTCATCCTGATTATGTGGATTCTTCTGCAGGGGAATATTTTTTGTGACGAAAGGCACATTTGGTCAGCTGACCTGTGAATGGCAATATCTGTTTGAAGAGTTTACAAAGGATCCAATGATTGTAGAAAACCGCCGACTTCGCATTGAGGCCAAGGTACAATCAGAAAAATCACTTTTCCCCTTAAAAATTGCACCGATTTTAATCAATTATTCATCAGATTATTGCACTAAATGCTTTTGTCTTGTGTGCTACAGGAGAGAGTAAAGTCTGTCTTCCATGCCAAAGAGTTTGGAAAGATCATAAACTTCAGAACTCCCGAGATAGCCAAGGTAAGTTGACTGCTATTCAACTCGTGTTTCCTTTTGTCATGAAGGCCAAAGTTATGTGTCCAACCTGCAGTCGTAGTCTGTTCTGACTTTGGTTCTTTCTTTATTTTCAGTGGGTTCTTGCCAAATTGGAGGATGCAAGAGAGAGTTTACCCAAATACTAACTCATCGAGAAGAGCGAGAAATTATAAGATGTAAAAAAAAAAAAAAGTTAAAAAAAATGTAAAAAAAAAGAGAGAAGAAAGAAAACACACACACACACACAACATGTGTGTCAGTGCCTTTGTTCTTTACTGCATGCTACTTTTGTTTACCTCCTGTGTGGGTAGTGGTAACAAACATAAAGCTGTATGTTGACTGTTAGTGTGTGTCTGGAGTGAAAGACTGAGTGAGTAGTTTGTATGTGTGCATGCATAGAAATGTGCTATCAACGGACAGCTAACTTACATTCATTTACAACAGAAGCACTGAATGCATTGAACAAAACTTTGTTTCACTCTCTTCACTCTTGATTCCACTCGCCGGGCCCATGCTGTATCATTGACTTTTAATAGTTTCTTTTATGAATATGATGTCTGGTGTTTTCAGATGTGTCTTATCACTGTCTGCCTGTGTCTGAAATACTTCTGAAACTGGAAATATTTTCAGTTTCCAGGACCCATTTGCCATACTCAATCTAACACACTCATTTCATTCATTTTCATTCCTGTTTCATTGAACATATTTCAAGTTGTGTAGAAGCTACGCCGTTAGTGAGAGATATTATAGAAACAGCTTGAATAACACAGAGGCCAAATCAACCATAATTGTTGTTGTAGCACATTAAATGTTGTTAATTTTACTTGATATAAAGGGGGGACTAATTCAGTTTTCGAGTATGGCTTCATAAATCATGTAATTCAAAAAGTGCTGTTTTTCAAATCTCTGTTTTCGTCACTTTTACTCCTCTTTTTTCTTTTTATACATTTCTGCAGTTGAAGACTGTTCAGTGTGTGATTTATGCTGAGATGAGATGCATGCTATTTTTTTATACTCTACTTACACCTATCAATCTGAGCTGTATATTGATCTAATATAGAATCATATCTGTATATATACATCCTCACACAATAGTCTGTATTATGGCGTTACAGATTGTAATTTTGTGATTTTTATGTTTTTATACCACACATATGCAATGCCAGTTATGTAGATGAATTATGCAGAAAGAAGTATATTTAAAAGAAATGAATGCTAATTATTGTCAGCCGCTGTTTACTCTGATGTGTATTTTAAAGGTTGACTTTTGGTTTGGGGTGCATCGCAGTTTAATAATAAGACTATATATTTCTTTTGCTATTAATGTTTGTCGTTTATGTTTATGGGGAGCAAAATATTCACTGCAGTGGCTTAATGTTTTTCCC
This sequence comes from Miichthys miiuy, assembly GCA_036365135.1. NCBI lineage: Eukaryota > Metazoa > Chordata > Actinopteri > Sciaenidae > Miichthys > Miichthys miiuy. Next base: position 20,260,894 of record CM071605.1, read on the forward strand.
TCACTGTTTTAAAAAAAATAAAAATAAAATGTGTTTCAGATTTCATCGTGCTCCAACTTAATTCTTGTATCCAGAAAATCTCAAGCACACAAGTTGCACTTTTCTTTAAGTAACTGATTTATTGAAGTTACATAAATATGTTTTCCATTTCTCCTGAGAAGAGACAGTTGAGTAGGACTTTTATCGAAGCACAACTTGGATTATTTACATCTAAAACAAACTCTGGTTGTGCTCACTGTCCTGAGTAAATAAGGCACATGCAGGTAAAAGCAGGCACACAAAACTCAGGACTGAAGGGAACTCTTACAAAATGCTATTGCATGAGCAGTTAAAGCGCTCCGATACTATTTCTGAAGTCAAATAATTATCCCACACAATGATATTACTTTACACTAATTTATACATTCTCACTTCTGCTGAAAAGTGTCATTTTCTTACAGTACATCTCTATAAAGGCTGGAATGGGCTCGACTACAAAGTACACACAGAACACAAAAATTGCATTTCAAACAGCGACCTACAGAAACAGTAGTTTTGGTATGTCTCTTTCATGTTCATATTCTCTTTTGCTGGACTTTTACAGACACAAATGATGAAAAATAAAACCAAAAATCTTTCCTGTGGTTGTGTAAACAGGGACGAGCATTGTAAAATCGAATTGTTCTCTGTTTACACAGCCCAAAAAAAAAAAAAAAGTACAATAATGTTTTATTTTATGTAATTCTCCTATCTTGGCTCTCCTCATGTTTTTCCTTCTACCCTCTTGTATCCCTTCGTCTCCTTTCCTGTCCTCCTGCTCATCTTTACACCAGATTGAATTCCTTCAGGTTGTGTCTGAGGATGGTGTCTTTGACGGCCACAAAGACGAAGCGGATATTTTCTGTGTCTGTGGCGCAGGTAAAGTGAGGGTACAGCGTCTTCTCCTTGTCTGGGTTTTGATCTTGGTACATTTTCAGGATGAATTCTTGAGCAGCTACCTGGTCCTGCTGAGGTCCTGCAATTCAAGGTGAATATTATTATAATGTGTTTTCTGTAAAGACCAAATATTACAAATATAACATTTTTTATTGAAACTTTTTAGAAAGAATCCATTTTAAGATCGTTTTGGAGGATGTAGTTTGTTGAGTTGTATTACTTTACACAGAGAGATGTTCCTGTTATTTAGCCAGATACAAATCCCATTTACTAGACTTGAAACACACAGATCTGGCACTCCAAACCCAAAACTTGGATAGTTATTGCACCGTAGATTTTATTTCTTACCCAATCAGATTAAAAACAGCTAAAATGTGCAAAAGCTGGTCACTTATGATTAAACAGAGGATCTAACAGATGGAACATGGACACAAATGACCTACCTACATGCATCTTCAGGATGATAATTCAAACTAACTAACTAACCTGTGAATTCAGGGAAGTAGGTGGCTACATGAGAGTACACGATCTTCTCCTGGAGGATGTCAGTCTTGTTGAGGAAAAGTATGACAGAGGAGCGCTGGAACCAGGGATAGGTTATGATGGTTTTGAACAGGGCCATGCTCTCCTCCATACGGTTCTGAAGAATAATTGCAGCATAGAAAGAGGCGACAATGAAGACACATTTTATGGGATCAAAGTCTGAAATCATCTGCTGCCGAGCTGTATTCTCACCTCGTTGTCGCACTCAGCAAGGACCTGGTCGTACTCGCTGAGCGCCACCAGGAAGATGATGGAGGTGACGTTCTCAAAGCAGTGGATCCACTTCCTCCTCTCTGACCTCTGACCCCCCACATCCACCATCCTGCAGTAACATCCACAGAAAAGGTATGTTACAAAACACAAGTGTGCCGCCTACTGCATGGCCAGATCCAAAGCAGCACATTAAATCCATCAACGAACATATTGGTATGTTATATCTCACCTGAAGATGACATTGTCCATGTCAAACGGATACTCGATGATACCTGTGGTTGGCACTCGGACTCTGAGGATGTCCTGTAGGTCAGGTAAATAAGAGGGTTGGGAAATTCGATCCAGTTCGCTGAGATAGCTGAAACAAGAAGGAAAAAATGAACACAAGGAGAGGAAACATAGAGGAAAATAACAGAGTCAGAGAGTTTTGTGGAGAGTGTTGTAGCTTAAAATGGGTAGAAAAAACACTGAATCTGCCTGAAAATTAGATGTCGTCACAAACCCGGTCTATCTTAAATTATAAGATTGGAGGCAGTTATCTGTACATCGTCGTTTATTCTACTATTAGCAGGTACCTGTTTATGTAGTCAGGGCGTGAACAAAATTACAGGAACACCTCTACTTGGAATCTTACATATATAACCAAACCCACCATTGATATCTGAATATTTTTCCTCTTACTCATTTATGTTGGGCTCAAAGTAGTCTGGTAGTAATCTAAAAATGTAAGGAAACGTTTTTACCTGCAGAGGAAAAAATTCCCAGCAGGTTGGTAAACTCCAATGAAACAGGAAACAATAATGAGGACATTATAATAGGACAGTATAATACTCAAATCATAATAAATTCATTGAGGCTGTGTCAGAGACCTGTTTAAGAGTTTTATTTTATTCCGCGGTGCATTATATTGTAAAATGGCCCTGTTATTTTGTCTGTAATATGGCTGAGCTAAAAAAGAGTGAATCTCTGTGTGCGCATTATATGTCGTATATCTAATGCTCACTATTTGGTGGAGTCAGACAGCTGGTATTCCCTGCGTCGGTCGTAGCACTCCTGGATTCCTCCATCCTCCCACAGACTCTTGATGCCCGCTGCGAGGTCTTCATCTAACGTTTCCACCTTATCCACTTCAACATCCAGGACTGCGTCTGCATGGCTCTATGGACACACGGACAGACATGAAGACAATTAGAAAATGGTCCATACGTTGTGTTTCCAAGCTTCCCTTACTTTATTTATAGTAACATAACTTTATCTCTGTATCATGCTGGGAGAAGCTGAAGAAACAAGTTGCAGAATTTGCAAGTTGAAAGGACAGATTTTTTAAACCTGTAAATTATTAATATTTCAAGTTATTTACACGACATTCACATATATAAATGGAAAAGGCACAAAAACTCATTTTAGATGTAAGTAGACTATGTTTTTTCTTTTCTAATTGCGTGTATGAATGTATGAATGGTGAACAATATATTTTTTTTTACAACCAATCACAAAAGATTTCTATATTTGTATTGGTGCCTGCGTCATTTTTCTTGGGTTTTGGGTTCCTTTCAGCTTTATACTTTGTCAAATTAGCAAAGTGATAAATCAGACTTATATCTGGGTTTGTGCTGAAAAGAATCATGCACCCCAAAAAAAAATGCATAATGAACTCGAGAGTCGAAAATAAGTTCTCACTGATAGCAAAATCAGCAGACCCAGTTCGACTCTGTCTGTCTGTACCTTGTTCTTGGCATCAGCGAAAGCTATACTGAGTGTCTCCATTGCTCGGATCATCGACTGCATGGATGTGTAGATGTTTTGGTAGACCAGTTTGGCGTAGCTCCTCTTGTCCTCGTCTGTGTATCCTCCTCCATGGATAATCCTCATTTGTTTGATAAAAGTACTCTTCCCACTCTCTCCAGTACCTGTTGGATACAGCAAGGATTAAATCTATTAATATGTTTTTGTACACGTCATACACGTTTTATATATAATTACATATTAATACACTACAAATAGTGGTCGAGGGACTTCAGCTGGACGTTTGGTGAGACAGGAGTGGAGGGTGGAGTACTGCTGTTTTAGCTCTTGTTTTTTGGCTGAAAAAGGATCATGTTGACAGCTAAACGAGGAGGAAAATTTGAGAATTAAATGAAGAGGCTCTAATATATTATTGAGGTTGAATTCAAGTAAAAGTAGCCCAATTTAAAAATACTAGTAGAAGCCATATTTCAAAGTTTAATCACCCTCTTGTTTCAAGTGTGTAGCAGGACGTAAGGTGGCCCCTCAAACCCTAAAAACTCAAAAGGCCCTATATAGAGCCCATGTTTGGTTTGTCCTTTCTGAGCTACTGTAGAAACACGGCGATTAAACATGCCAGACTCTGTGGAAGACAACGTGCAGCGTCTGTAGACAAACAAAGCTGGTCCTAGCTCTCTTAATTTATTAATTATACACTAATAAAAAATAAAAAAGATCAAGAAGACATCAAGATGTACTTTAATCAAGTCAAGATGAACCTGAGTAGTACAACAGATAATATTTTATAAAACGTATTAATTTATATGTGCAATCTTAAAAAATGCTAAAAAAAAGTAGACTACAAAAAGAAGAGGAGCATGCATTCATTTGTATAAAATGTAAATACAAGTAAATTAAATGAAATTAAAAACACTCATCAGCCTGTAAAATATTAGAAACATCTTTAATCAGAGTGAAATAGATGTAGTTGGTGTGTCTGATAAACTAACTACTGACTGTTTTACCAATAATTAGGACATACCGATCAATGTGTGCATGTGATAGTCAGCTATATGTGTCTGCCACATACCTCTTCAGTTTTTACAGCACAAGCGCCTAATTTTCTCATTCAGGCCACATGATGCTGAAGCTATTTGTTTAACAAATGTGTGTTTGTTACCAGAATATAGGAAGTTGTCCTGGGTGTGTGTGTGCTTGCACCATGCGTGTGAGTGTGCGCGTCTGTACTTTACTCTCTCTCAGTAACGTGTGTTAAAGCACTGCGACGAGCCCTGCTGAGAGCTGCCAGCTGTTTTCTCGTTTCCTGGCTGTTTTGCATGGCATCATGAATACTTGAGTTTTGACATCTTTGCAAATAAAACTTAGACAAATCGTCTAGATTTGAATGCGCCTTGTTTACAAGTCAAGTTTCTTCGAGATGAGGGCAAGACAGGCAAGTAAACTCTGAGATGGAGGCAAATCATCATCTTAAATGTTTGCTGTGTTTTAAAGAGTCGGCTTTAAATCAGCTCAGCGGCCTCGCTCCTTTATGACTTTATACATCCTGTTTCATGTATGATTATTAAGTTTACTTTTATTGTGACATATTTGTCTTTAATGTAGCTGACTTAGGACCAAAACTGCAATTTTATGTCATTATTTCAATGGAGCAGATCTGTGCTGTTCATTAGTATCCAAATATGACACATGGACTCCTCCAGTGTATATTAATATTACATGATAAACATAAACACAGTTGATTAATCATATTATGCTCTAAAAAGTCACACAAAAGTCAGTTGTTGTTGTTTGTTAAGATGTAAAAAGTTCCAGTTTTTAGCTAATGAATGAATAAAATATTCATGTTAATCTCTAATCTATTCTGTTAATCTACTAACTCGCTGATTTATTGCTTCACCTCTTTTAGCTAAACACATACACACTTCAGATATGGATCATAAATTGCTGAATATCAGTAAAGTTCTCCCTCAGTAAACACAAGAAGCTCCGATACAATATAGAATACATAATGAATGACCTGCCACTTAAATGAAAAGATTATAAAAGTTCGAATTGAATCAATATTTTAAGGGGGACTACACTGATTTCACACATAAAGGTTATTTTATTTGTCACGGGGATTTGTGATCAGGGACATTACAAACTGGGGAGGGCAATCGGAGAGTTCACCAGCCAGAGAAGGTCGAACAAATAGATGTGATCAAGTTGTACAACATGAAATGCTACCAGGAGCCAAAATTATGTTTAGATGTGTGTATCGAAAGTGATTTACTGACTAGGACATTGTAGCAATGTTAAAACACATTGCTTAATTCATTTAAAGTTTTGGTGGCTTGTTGGTGTATGTTTCTGTACATGAATACATGTTTATTTGCCTACATTTGTGTGTTCGTGCGCATCTGCCTGTCTTTCTTAAGGAAGCCAAGTTCTTGTTAACTCTTACAGAGGACCAATAGATAGACATCCTGACAGGATTTGGGGATGGGATTTGAACAGGACAGGAGGGCTCTGCAGCAGCCAGAACATTATTGGTAACCATCTATCGAGTATCAGTGAGGAGAGCTCCCTGCACCGACCCTAAAAGATACTAAAATAAAAACACCCACCCCAGTAACATCATGTTCACCCTGCTGATCACACACACACACACACACACACACACACACACACACACACACACACACACACACACACACACACACACACACACACACAGAAGTATCTGCTTCTTTCCTCCTGCACATTTCATATTCATACTCCACCATAAAAATGTTTGTTTGTTTTATGATTTCATTCATTTTTAATATGCATTATTTTCTATCATTTTCATTTTGTGAGTAGCATAAAGGGACTACAATTAGCTTTTCATTATACAACCCTGTGTTGCAGAATAATAAATAAACGGACTTTGTACCTTGAATATATGTGTGTGTGTGTGTGTGTGTGTGTGTGTGTGTGTGTGTGTGTGTATTTGTTTTGTTTTACAGTTTCCCCGTGAGGGATGAATGCCTACACACACATACACACACACACACACACACACACCCACACCATGAGAACAGCTGCATAATTGTGATTGTGAAGTGGCGAAAAAAGAAGACGTTTATATCTTTTTGCGAAGAGACACTGCTCACAAAACTAACCCAATCCAGTTTATTCTTGTTTGTCCAGGTTTTGTCTCCCTGTGAATAAATATATTCAACTTTTATCTTCTTTATCACTGTGTTGTTTTGTTCTTGCACGAGTCTGTTCGAATGCCCACATGGTTGATGGTCCATAAAAATGCTCGATTCCTGCTTGAACATGTTTTATATGCTTTCACTATTTATTCTTATTCATGTTTTCCAGTGACTTGCAGTGAACTAAATGAGCACTACTTGAATGCTGTACTGTATAGATCAGTGCTGACATGTGTGCATTGTCCTGCAGGTTTTCAGGTGAATCAGCGGAAGAGGCAGAATGTGTACATGACGTGTTGATCCTTCATTCTGCTTCACTCCCACTCGTCCTCTCCGGGGATCTGACTGTGACCATCCTAATGAAATCCACTGAGAGTCTCTGAGTCACTCTGATCAGGAAAATAAATGTTTTTGTTAAAGAACTTCTCTTGTAATAACTCATCTCATTCCTCATAATATTTTGAGTTTTCTGGGATAGGTAATGGATTGTATTGGATTGCCACTGGACACAACATGTATTGTGTAATTTGTTTAGTTTTTTTTTCCTTCAGTGGCATGTAAAACCTGTTTACGCTCATCAGAGAGTTGTTTCTGTGTTTTTTCACGCCACATAAATTGTTCAGACCTTTCCAGCAGCTCTTACACTGACCTTTTCATCACGTGAAGCAGCATGACACTACCAGAATTCACATGAGGCCAAATGTTTCTATCTACCACCTTTTTCAGATGTTACCGTACAGTGAGCTGAGAAAATCATTTTCCAATCAAATGGCGGTCGTGAGCAGCAACCTGACTCTCTCTTCAGAAAAAGACCTTTCCAAGAGAGCAGTGGGGTTAAACCAATACCTCACATCGAGAACACAGCTGCATTTGCATGACGTTTGCATGAGGCGCGCCCGCACCAGCTAGTTATGGCTTCCAGGCACACCACAAGCTGAGGCCTTGACACTGACTGCTGTCCCTGGTGTGTTGCCACACTGCTGCATTAAAATGTGATGTGTCTAGAGCACTCATAGGCTCATGAATGCACATGGAAACACCCTTATTCTCAAGCTCTTTCTCAGCCTGCTGAAATGCCCTCGAGCGAGTCAGTGAACTCATACCTTCACTGGAATAAAAACGATTTTTTCTTTGCGAATCAGAAGCTTCTTATTGTTGACGTCTCCATAAAAGACCTAATGTCACAATGTTTAATCATCAGAACCATGAAGCATCTGTCTCATCTGACACAAAGCTCACTTAAGTTAACTGACCCTGTCCATCAGCTGTACTGACCATTTACACCTGAACAACCTTATTTTCTTTATTCCTTTCCCTACTGTTAAATTTCAAATAGTGATACAACTCCCACATCTCCCCATCCATCACTGAGGAAACACAAAACTCCTCCAACGCGCAGCTCTGAGAGAATTTAACTGGAAATGAATGCCTTGCTAGTAACTAGTTTCGGTTTCCACGCGCAACTTGACTGGAAGCGAGTCAAAGCTAAATTGCCACTATCAGATCAGCTCTATCTGCATGTGGCTGTTTGCAGTGTGACTGTGCCATGCGGCAATTAAATAAGTCTAGCGGATAAATGAATGAAGGTTGAACGCTCTCCATAGTGCGTAAAATCAATGGTGCGACTATGGCGCGCAGCAGCTCACACCCTGAATGTGCAGACTGAGCCAGTGCGCACTGCATCACATCCGGAGAACAGGCAAGTGAATGAGGAGATAGGAAATGCAGAGAAGTTAGATATGAAAAGTTGCATGCATTCAAAACTATCAAACACACAAGTGTCGGATTATTCCTATAATATACAAATCTATAATTAAACTTCAGTTTAGTCGACAGGCTGATGAAACCTGCTGTCCCACCTGACATGATACCTGCATGTCCAGGTGTGGCCAGGAAGCAGTCCTAGATAATTCACTTACCTCAAGCTAGGCACGAGGAATATAGACTACAACCCAAAAATATTAAAATTACGAATTATTACACCAGAGGAACGTTTTAAGAGCTCTGAAAAAGATTAAAATCCATATGTTCATAGTCTATACTATTTAAAGAAACTAAGAATGTGTGAAAGGACTTAAACCAGTCTGTGGCTGTACAAACTCAGTTACCCTGCAGGCTTAGTGATGCTCACCTAACAGCAGCAGCTTCAGCTCCCTGCGAGAGTCCTTCTTGTCTCTGCGCAGCTGCTTCTCAATCTCCTCGTTGATCCTCTGGTTCTCTTTGTCCTCTGCAGACACACAACATCCAGCCATCGTTCAAAACTATGCAGCCCGCCCTCCAGTGAGCCCTCTGATATCAACGTGAAAGGCTGAAGGCTGTTCGACTTCTTCTTCTCCTCCTCTCGCTCCTGTGCCTCACTTCACAAATTCAGATGGAAAAGCGCGCAGAGCATCTTTAAAAGTGATGCCTTCTTCTTCCTCTGGATGGAAGATATGGACGTTTTATGGTTTAAATAGTGCGCAGGTCAAATAGGCAATTCTTCCTTTATGGAAAAAGTCCAGAGATCTTTTATTTAGAGTTAAAGAAAACTCTGACCCTCTGTGATAATGTGCTGCGGTTGGTCTGAAGTAGGAGGACACTTGTTGAACTTTATCCAGCTGGGTAAAGAGGGCGTGGCACAAGCTGTAAATAGAAAGGGATAAAAATGGGAAGCTCGCACCGATAGCGGGCATACTGTGCTGTCTTTACACACAGAGATGTACGACATGACAAGCAATGAGCAAAAACTTAAGAGTTGGTGGAGTGGAGGTGCTAGGCTTTAATCAAAAGGGGGACAAAGGGGAGAGAAGCAGTTTTGTACACCAGACAGATGTTAGAAGGGTCCAGGACGTGAAAAATCCTCTACAGTTCCGCAGCATCGCAGGGAGAGGGGGGAAGTGAAGGATCCCGCCTCAGTGCGTCCTCTGACACTCATGTCATGTCTGCTAACAGCCACAAGGGGTCAGGAAGGACAAGTGTGAGCGTATATCCAAAGGCTCATGAGAAACTTTGCATCTTCAACACACACAGGTTGTTTGAGAATGGAAGCCATGTATTTACAGTGATGTTGCAGTATGATCATGCAAATGAGATATCCGCTTCACAGATCAGTGCTCATTATCATTACGGAACTCAGAGGTGAGGAAATGCAATAAATTGGGAGGCAAATTCAAATTAATATCAAATGAATCCTAAGAGATGAAAAGATAGATACTACAACTAAACACAAAACTATTATTAGATGAATTTTCCCACAGGTTGGTAGGCAAACTCCTAATCTAGTCTAGGAAGAACGCATCTTTATTAGGAATTTATGAATGGACAAATCATCAAATAGTGGCTGTGAATATGTAGTAATGAGATTTAAAAAAAGATAAAAAAAAAAGCCCAGAAATGTGGGAAAAGACTACTACTAAATGTGAATCCTGAGTACATCTAACCTTAACAAAATAACCACAAGCAGTCTTTGGCCTTTTTTGTGCAGTTTACTCTCTGTTTATCCACACTTGTGTCCAGACTAGTCTGTATCATCATGATTGCTTTGCAACAAGAACATTTATAAAAACACAAAGACTAGACGTGTTAAGATCATTTATATCACTTTTATATTGAGTCTGGACCGTGACAATTTGTTGTCTTGGGAGGGGGCAGTAAATTTATCAAATGTGATGAGTTTTCTTGAAGCTGTTGACTTGATTTACAACCAGATCTTTCTCTCCAAGTATTCTTGTCTCTCTTTCTTCTTTTGAGGGAGTTATGGTGCTAAAATAACCTCTAATAACCTCTGAACTATGATGGGGAGTATTGGTACACATTTAAAGACACTGAATTGATCACATTATAGAAATGATAGCTCAGTTACTGAAATAACAGATAAAGATAAAAAAATAAAAAAATCAGAGTCGAGATACTTTTGAAAAGAAACATGTTGCTTCATTCAGAAACATGTTGAAGGAGTGTGAGTTTATGGATACAGGAAACATTTTACACAGTTATGACTGGAGGTCATCATAACAGCACTATTTCAAAATGAGTCATTAAACTTCATATCTTCATGATTTGGAGCAAAGAAACCCATGAGTAGGCCGAGACTGGTGTCTGAGACTTAGAGTAGAAGAGCAGCTCATGGAAAGTTATTTTCCCTAAAAATCGACCGTACAGTTCTACGTAACGTAGTTCACAATACACTGTATCTAACACTGCGCTGCTCTTGAACATACTGCACGACTGAACTGCAGCACAGGTTTCCAAACCATATGTGTCAGCAAGTTAACACCAGCTGGAGTCTGAGCTCTCTTAAAGGGAAAATCCAGCCTGAAGAACTCACATGTGCTCCCTCAGAATAATGATGTGAACACGAAGTCACAAAGCTTGGAAACAATCCTTCATGGCTCAAATTGATCTGATAAAATTGAATTATAATTTGCATTTTTGCTTGTGCAATATCATTATTTTTATAATCTACCTTCATTATTGTATAAAAAAAGCTAAACCATGACATTATTCTTAGATTCACTATCAGTTGATGCCACACTTTTACTTTCTGAATTATTTGGGGCTCACAGACATGGATGGACAGTCTCTGCTCAGTTGGTTGGATGCTGTATGCGGATTGTTTAGAGAAGGATTTTCCCTTTAAGAAACAAGAACAGTGTAAATGGCCGCTTTACAACAGCGGGGACGCAGTTACTGATTACTGCAAACTCAACAATGAGAAGTTAAAACTGTAGTTCAGCTTCAAAACATCTCCTCTGGCAACATTAACACCATTTAGTAAAATGTGTGTCGAGTTGGCCATCAGTTTTTCCTATTACGCCCTGCTGTTAATAAGTGGTTATTGTAAGATCTTCATTTACTTCACAGTACACTGTGAACTGGACTGGAGATTAACTTGCTGAAGTGGTGGTTGTCTGCCAAAATCAACCATCCTTGTAAGTAATTTCACCAGCCAGCTGAAAACAACAGGACCTCCAAGTGAAGCCTGGTTACCTGCCAAAGTGGCCGGTAGATGCCAAACCACAGCCAAACGTCACAAAACACTCTGCAGGTGGCTGGTGGTGATTTGGAGTCCAGATTGTGACATCTTGCAAGCACATCAGGCAGTTCAATGTAATATAATGCACTGTGGCACAGGTTTTAAGACATGAATCTGATGTGACAATATTATGAAATCAATAGAAAGTGTGTTCTGATTACAATTCACTCATGATGTGCTTATAATGTCCTGTAATTATGTCATATTAGCTACATGAGCTGCACTTTAATGCTGTTCCCAGGTCTTCTTATAGTACAGAATAACAAAGAGAGACCACCAAGCCAAAACCAAACAATCCTCCAGCTGCACAATGGGACATTATTGGCTGCACTAGCTTCACTTCTCATAAAAACACAGGTGCCTTTGCATGGGACTTCAGAGGCACAGCTTATTCAATAAGGCAATATGTACATGTGAACTGTTGTGTATTTTCTCCTATGCTGTCATTTCATAAATAAAGTCTAAAATAATACTGTATACTCTAATGAAATGGCGACAACCACGATGGAAATTCATTTAAAGAAGAGGAAATAAAGCACCTGTAACATACTAATTAGGCCGAATGGTGGAGTCATGTTTGTGTACACTGGTCAGACAATACTCTAGTTTCTATCAGGCTTGAGGTTCATTTGAGGGCGTGTAAAGGGTGATGGCATTCCCATCTGTTAGCACAAACAGTTAGATAATTACATCTCGTCCTTAACAAGATTTTCAGACAAAAATCTGAGCCAAAGCAACACTTTACCTGTTAGCCATCCAGCTTGTTGTAGCACTACTTGTTATCACATCTAGCCTATACAGTTGATCGGTGGTGGGTATTCAGGATCACACTGTGTGCTGTAGACTAAGAAATCTCAAAGTTAAATCAATACTTACTGAGAAGCTGTGTAATAATGAAATATAAAAATAAAAAGAATCAATGAGTGATGTGATTACAGCTATATGACAAGTGCTCTGTTCCTTAAGAACTAAACTATTACAATTAGCCCTGTAGATTGGATTCAGTCTGCAGTTTTTCATATAAAAGTCAATTTAACAGACCGGCTACTATAAGTACTGGCATACCAATCAATCTGTTATAGATAATACTAGTCCTCTTTATGCAGTTCAGAAGATGAACAATGCTTTTTTTTTTTTTTTTTTGCTGAGAAATAAAACTGGCAAAACACAAAATTTACATTCTCCTCTTAAAAAAAGGAAACAAAAACAAACATGTAAATAACATATTTTTTCTTCCAAAAATGAATTAGCCATTAGACATACAATACAATTACATAGATACATATTTTCAATACTGCACATTCAATCTGCCAAAAAAAGTAATGATTACGAAGCCAACAAAGATGCTGCCATATATATATATATATAGAGAGAGATGTATGTACAATGATTATAGCATTCATAATTGCACTATGCCTCAATAAATGTAAATTACAGGCTTATGTTCTTGGGAATTGTTAGGAAATAAAATACTTAAAGTAACCTGGGAATGAGGAAGGTAGTGCCAATCAGAAACAAGAAGGGCTTACTTTGGTTAAAAACAACACTCTGCCCTTTTATGTAGGAATTGGCCAAATTGTTTCTCCACTGCTATTGAACTACAACAGTCAAGACAGCCGAGCTGTGATCGGATCATTATAAACACACAGCTATAATGTGACGGCAGGCCAGGGAGGAGGCGGTTTGTAGCCAACGCACAATGTTGTGATTTTGACAGTTCAAGCAGTTCAGTGCGCTGGGTGGCATCCTCCTCTCTGACAGGCTGATAGCTAACTGTAGCTTAGGTCAGTCCACAGTGGAGATATGTGTGTATGTGTGTGTGTGTGTGTGTGAGGGAATACCTTAGTTGAATACTTCAAAATCTGCAGGAATCAGTTGGTCGATTAATTGGTCAGTCAGTCTGATTCTGCGTTCATTGGCCCCGCTTTATGTCCTCAACACTTTTCATTAAAATAGTAAACAGCGCAAAAGTGGAGTTTGAGTTGTTTTGGCATTGGCAATAAATACACATATTACCATAAGAAAAAGCGTTAATGTGGCACAGTTGAACATAATCATTTCATAACATTGTCTCAAATTATTACCTCTTTAGTCTGTGTAAATCAACCGGCCCCATCATGACTCTCATGACAGAGCAGAGGTCCCCCCCTGTGCCTCATCACCTGGTGCTCAGAGCTCAGAAAGCAATTTTAAGAACCAGTTTCTCTCACGCTACTGAGCTTCAATGGTCGTGTCCATGCTGGAGAACTGACATGTGACTGTCACTCAACGCACGACTCGGGCTATCTCCCCCCAAAAAATGTGAAGGATGCATGCTCTACTTATCGGATGGTACCAAAGTCAATGCAATGCAATGTAATAATAATAATAATAATAATAATAATAATAATAATAATAATAATAATAATAATAATAATAATAATAATAATAATTGAAGTCAATCAATATCAAATCAGTGTGAAATAATTTAAAAATCACAGTTTATGCCTACATAGGAAGCGACTTGCTAATCAGTCCTTTTTGAAGGAAAAAGTTCAAGCTGTAAATTAGAGATCTGTTACATCATTTCCTGTTGGGCAAACAGGTAAATGCCCGGGATGAAGCTTCAGAATGAACCGACAGGTAAGGAGGGAGGGGATATAAGGAATTAAAACCTTTTTTTTCCTTCTTCGTGTTGTTTATAAAAAGGCAGGAGGGAGAGAGCACATTGCATTTGTTCCAGCTCTGATGTATCAGACTGACCTCAAGTGCACAAAGTAGTTTCTTTCTCTGTCAAAAAAACAAAAACGAAACAAAAAATCTTCACAATGCGCAAAGCCTAAAAATGAGGATAGCTGCTGTACATATTCAGCAGCAAATCCCTCCCCAACCCTTCCAAATATCTTGCCCCCCTCCATCCCTATATTTCATTAACTCCTTAAATAGCAAGATAACATTTACTTTGCTCACCCCTCGGGGACCAAGAGATCAACAAATGGCAAATAAATTAGTATTATGCAACCATTAGACGTTTTTTTTTTTCTCTGATTTTCTTTTCACGTTTGTATGATGTATCTTTTCACAGATTGCGTCAGTCAGTGTGTGTCGAGGGCCTTTTGCTGGCGGCCCTGCTTCGCTCTACACCAGATTGTACTCCTTTAGGTTGAGCTGCAGGATGGTGTCTTTGACGGCAGCGAAGACGAAACGGATGTTCTCTGTGTCGGTGGCACAGGTGAAGTGAGAGTAGATGATCTTGTCGCTGTCTGGATTCAGGTCCACAAACATCTTGAGGATAAACTCTCGCCCTGCTTGGGCATCCCTCTGGGGACCTGGAGAGGGAAGATTAAGCTCGATGAATACATGATTGTTTCATTCAGTTTGTTCTCACTACTGTTTGTCTGTATTCGCTGAGTCCAAAACAAACAACTTTTCCAACATCTTTTCTGGGTGATAACAAAGACACAATAAATCTACTTTCTACTCTGAAAATGTTTATAATACACATTTTTATGAAATTGATATGAAATCAAATTTAGTTAGTCAATCAGTACATCTTACAATAAAACAATAAACTTAAAGCAGCTTTCTGTTTCTGCTCTCTAAAAGTACAGTCTGATCCATTCTCCTCTGTTGTTCCTCCTGTTTTTTTTCAACATGTTAACTGCCTCCAATAGGAACAAACTCACACGCACCACGCCTCCAAAATCATGAGTGTCCCCACCCCTAACCTCTCAGACCTCAACAGTAAAGCCATTACACACAGAGCACAGAGTATTGCATACCACCCCAGCCACCACCTCCACCCTCTGGTCGTAGATACAGGTCCCTGGCCTTGAAACAGGGTTTTTCCCCTCTGCTATAGCATCACTTAACAAAACACCTTTGTGACTGTCATGTGTAGGTGCTATACATATGGAACACAGGTGGAAAATGTGCTTTATTGGATGCTTATTTTTGTGGTTTTGTGGTGCCGTTACTCACCATCATACTCTGGGAAGTAGTCAACCAGATGAGAGTACATGATCTTCTCCTCCAACAGGTCCTTCTTGTTGAGGAACAGAATGACTGAGGAGTTTTGGAACCAGGGGTATGTGATTATTGTCCTAAACAGAGCTTTACTCTCCTCCATCCGGTTCTACAGAGAGAGTGTGTGAATGCGTGTGTGAGGGGGGGGAAGACATACAGAGAGAAAGAAAGAGTTGTCTTAATTAAACTACAGTCTTTCATACTCATTACAGTACAGATTTTAATAAACGTTTTACCGCACCAGAGGGAGAGCAGTAAAGATGAGAGAGAAGGGCGGTCATGTACCCTTCAAGAGTTTAATTTCTCCACTAGCATCATTTCTGTGCTTTAATTGGACAAAACAACTATTCTGAAAGCAAGCCTTAGGACTGCGCTGCTAAACACAATATCTCTTGTATATATGATAAAAAGTGATCTGACGTCAAGATACAGAGGACTTGCAGCTGGTCAGTCTTTCTCTTTTGCAGTTTGTAGTAACAAAGGAAGGAAAACACACATGGCCCACGAAAACAAGACTACACACACATATATGAACACACACCTGCTCATTAATACACTTTAGCAAACTGACACACACTCTTAAGAAGGAGATGTGGCCTGAGGCGATATTCAAAACAGCTGGCTGATCATTTACAAATGCTTTCCAAGGAAAAAAAGGTGGAGCACAGCCAGGCAGGAGGAGAACCTGATTTCCATTGTTTTGAATGAGGAATAGCTTTTCATCTTCAGAGCCAACTCTTCTTCAACATCACATGAAATAATGAAGCCTTTTAAGAGGTGATTTTGAAGATGTGAAATGAAGCATCACGCGGGCAATATAATCGCTCAGTTTGGTCATTAAATGCGCTCGCCTTCATTTGGCACAAATAAAACTAATCTGATTTTGAGGGAGTGTGTGTATTCATCGTTCACCTCGTTGTCCGATTCCACCAAAACTTGGTCGTACTCGCTGAGCGCTACCAGAAACATGATGGATGTGACGTTTTCAAAGCAGTGGATCCACTTCCTCCTCTCCGACCTCTGTCCTCCAACATCCACCATCCTGTCATGGTGGCAGCAATGCAGAGGAAAGAGAAAACAGTCACTACAAGCACTGAAAATGTTCGCAAGTCTGTTTGAATCTCTTCTTAACTGAGAAAGCAACATATTTTGAGGGGCCAAAGGTGAAACACGTGACGTGTTGATTTTTGTGTGTGACTATGACTACTACTTCCACCATGATTCCACCTAAAATGAGACTAAACACAAAAGGGATGTACTCTGTATAATATTCTCAAGAATCAAAAGTGAAAGTACATATTCCAAAACACTTAAATTCTTTTGAAGTAAATACCACAAATATAAATATAAAAAATACTCCATTTTTTACACCTTAACAAAGCACCATATGTTATTTATACTCTGAGTTTACTGTAGTCGCATATAAAACATGAATCCACAGTGTAAACAATCATATACAACCTGATAAATGTACTAAATAACTGGTCAAATCCATAGTTGTAGTTGAGGATTATTATTATTCTATTGTTTTAAGAATTATTGAATGAATTAAAGTGTTTGCTTTGCACATTTTCTGTGTTATAAGCTGTGACTATTAACAGCAGATATATTTCTTCACTCACCTGAATATGACGCTCTGCAGGTCAAACGGGTATTCAATGATGCCCGTGGTGGGGACTCGAACCCTCAACACATCCTGCTGGGTGGGAAGGTAGGCAGGCTCAGCGATCCGGTCCAACGCGTTCAGGTAACTACAATCACACAGAGACAGAACATAGTCATATTTAAGAGTCTTTTTTTTGACATCTGTATCTCTTGAATTGTATTCCAGTCTACTCACTATTTAGTGGAGTCTGAGAGTTGGTATTCCCTCCTTCGATCGTAGCACTCCTGGATGCCTGGGTCATTCCATAAACTCTTAATTGCATCTACATAAGGATTCTCGAACATGCTGATCTTTTCTACGTCCACCTCTCTCACAATGTTGGCGTTGCCCTGAAAAGAAGAGACAAAGAGAAAAAGTTTATTCATACATTTTTATTTAACAACCCCAAACAAAAAGGTAGCACTGCATTTTTTTTTGGATAATCTAAAAACACAGTAACTAGAAAAGCCAATCAACATACAGCTTATGCAGTCCTGATTATCACTGGCTTATTTTCCTCACTCGCTCACATTTTCTATATCCAGAAATTTCTTTACACCTCCAGGCTCAGCATGGACCTAATATCTGAAGCTCAAATCCCACTGGGCCTATTAAGGGGAAAGTTTTTTCTGTCCCAGATTCCCATTAAAACTCTCCTGTGTCCCCTGAGAAAAGATCAACATGTGCCTGAATGTTGAAACTGTTTTATTACCATAAAACAAACTATAGCTATTATGATAACAACAAACTATGAGTCCTTAGACTATAAGCCCCCAATTTAAAAGTTTCGTGGTCTGCTCAGTGGTCTACACTCTAATATTTTCATGGTTGGTCTTGATTAGCCTGCAGTTGTGACATTTCCGATAAATGCTCACACAGCCAGTATAAACACGATTGACAGGTTTTATTTTCACTTCCTTTATGTCCCTTTGTCAAAGGTATTATAGTTCCCCTTTTTAGCCTGATGTATATGAGAACACAGGGATGTTGGGTGTAAAGTTAGACGGACATTCAGTTTCCATTTCATTAT
Source organism: Miichthys miiuy (assembly GCA_036365135.1). Classification (NCBI taxonomy): domain Eukaryota; kingdom Metazoa; phylum Chordata; class Actinopteri; family Sciaenidae; genus Miichthys; species Miichthys miiuy. Next base: position 20,279,184 of record CM071605.1, read on the forward strand.
ATCATTAATTTTACTGTTTGCTGTGCTTTCATTTGTACTACAGTGTTTTTCTACTGACTTCTAAAATGTCTCTAAATATACAAACTTGTACACACACTGACCATTGATTTACTGTGTAGTGAAATGTAGCAATCGGGAAATTTGTCTTTTTTTTTTAAATATATAAAGAGGATTACGGTGACATTGTTTTTACTCAGCATATTTGAGGGATGTGCTTGGCTTTTAGTGTGTTCAAGGTGGCTGAAACAGCACATTCAGTTTCATTCTAACGAGCAGGAGGGAAATGAAAGCACACACGGAGAATGATGACCCACCAAAACACCACAGATAAGTGCCGGTGCTGTGGTCAAGTTAGATCCAAGTTGTGGTGCTACCATTTAAAATCTCCCTGTTCATGTAATACACCTTTTTGATCTTTTTTTTTGTCTTAAGCATGGAAATCTAATGTTTTATATGACAAAGCTGTATCTCAGTGCATGCAGTGTGTGAGAATTAAACCATTTCTTCTTGTTTAAAGATAGAGCTGTTTGTTCTGTCAGCATAATGTCACACATACAAGAAATATAACCAGCATGGAGTGGCATCTGTTATGTGACAACCTGCCCTTATTTTTTCAGAAATACCTACTTTTCATTAAAAACATCTGTCTTCTGATGCAAATCACTGACTGCATCATTCAAATGTTCTGCTCTATCCAGACCATTATCAAACAAGTAAAGCACAGAGCAGAACTTTAAGAATTAATTTACTAACATGAGGAGGTCTCTACACATTTCCTCATCTACTGAAATTAATGGTATATTAATGGACAATGGTAACTGGTGTACTTGTATATTATAAAATGTGATTAACCAAAATATATTTCTAATACAGTTACAATATCAAAGTGTTACCTTTCCTGTGCATTATCAATAAAATACTCATCTTAACATCTCAAGATTATGACCCGAGTTGAGTATATCACACTAAAATCTACTAAATAATCTGTCAAACCCTTCTAACCAAATCTCTACAAAACCTTTCAGCAAACAACATCGGACTGGACCGTGGCAAGGCAGGGAGGGGCTAAAGCTGAGTGGTGTGCTGTCACCTGTAATGGTCTGTAATGGTGATGACTACTACGCTCCACTTCCTTTCATTCGTCACTCTGGCGGGGGAATAAACTGCGGTTAAGAGGTCATTGTTACAGCTCCCATAGCTTTGACTACAAGGGTAACTCATGCAAATGAAAAAGGTGGATAAAAAAAAAAAAAAAAAGAACCTGCTGAAGTGATAGTTACGTAAAGTGAGGTCAAATTTGGTCTCTCTTGTGTATTTGCATATGTGTATTTGTGTGTACACAGTATATCCAGGGAAACACACAAGCAAACACAAATACACACAGGGTGTGATGGAGGGCTGGAGTGCTCTAAGGACACAGGAAGTGTCAAAAAGTGACAGGAAATGATTATGGACGACTGTTCTAAATAAGATAGACAGCACTCTAATAATAAACAAGAATGCTGTGGCATCTTTCTCTCTCTTTTTCCTCAAACTATTAGTCATCCATGACGATGTTGATATTTCAGTTGAAGAATTTGAAATGGCTCGAGTGAGAGGATCTCATTTACCTTGTTGTGCTCATATTTGTAGGGGATCTTAAGCGTCTCCATGGCTCGGATCATTGCCTGCATGGCTGTGAAGATATTCTGATAAACCAGTTTGGTGAAACCCCTTTTGTCCTCGTCTGAGTAACCAGTGCCGTGGATAATCCTCATCTGTTTGATGAATGTGCTCTTCCCACTTTCCCCAGTGCCTGAGAAAGTAGACAGGGAAATACACAGGAACAAAAGAGGAGAGTTTATTTATCTTGTCCCCAAACGGACATTTAGTCATTTGCGATGTTCCAGCACAAAAGGGAAACAGCAGGGGCATAACAAAAGTTTAATTTTCACAATAAAACAATTAATTAGTTAATAATTAGAGTCGAGCAACTAGAGGACAGCCATAAAATTCTTCAAACATGCTGACATTCTTGCAGATAAAGAGTCCAATAAGACACCTCGTTCCACAGTTATGCGTTAGGGTGGACATGCAAGTGGGACATTCTAACACTTCCCATCAGATTCTGATAGTTATATCATTGAATATGAAATTAATTAAACAGATTCAATTTAAAAAAAAGGTGCAATGCAGGAGATCGTAAATCAATAATGAATTAACTGCCATAAAACAAACAAGAACACAAAAAGGCAACCTGCAATCAATCATTTAAAAGATGCCAAAAAATCCAATCCTATACAGATTCTGCACCGAATTGTTTGGTTACATTAATAATGATGTACAAATCTGCCCCTTCAGCAGCTAAATACAGCACGAAATTCTGTGTGCAAGTTTTAATTTGTTGAAGAGAATTGATCTCCTCAGATCTGATCAGCCTATAAAAATTATTCCACCCTCGCGGTGACATCAAAATTTGCTTTCTGATAAATAAAACTGAAAAATGATTAAATTAGTGCTAAAATGAATCAGACGCGGGGGTGAACATTCCTCACACTCACTACTGTCGTTAATTAAGGCTTCAACAGCAAAATAAGCTTTAAAGTCCATTAGTGATGCACAAAATACAACACTTACAACATTTTCAATTCCCAGCTGCTCTTTCCTATCTCTGCTCTTGCACACCGGGTGCCAAATATCATGCGAGTACACACAGCTTTTGTGCTGTTATATCTGGAACCATAAGAAACATTAATGTGTCTGAATCACAAAAGGCCATCACTTTAACGGACAGATAGAAGATGGTGGTCAAAAAAACCCTAAAACAATGATCCTAAATCGACTGAAAGGCCAAAAAGAGCTGAGGGATTCAGCAGAATTGGGTGATAATTCTCTGTGGTTTTGTTACTATGAACAACCCTTTTCACATTGCACATGGTCACTTGATCTATTGTTAATGTAGAAATATTGACTAGTGCAGCTTTAAAGTGAAGTGCAAGCAAGGCAAATTATCTGGGAATGAAAACTATTCTAAAAATATTTATAAATTGAAAAGCTTATTTGGACTTGTCCTGAGGGGGAAAAAAAGCTGAATCATGGCTCTCTGTAACACAACATCCTATCTTGGAAGAAACATGTGCACACACATTTATATGCGCATACACACACACACACACACACACACACACACACACACACACACACACACACACACACACACACACACACACACACACACACACACACACACACACACACACACACACACAGTATGTACTCACTCACTCATGCACAGAGTCAGTCACACATGTAATATTATGTGCTGGTTACTTTCCTCTCAGCCTGTTTGCTTGGTCTGGTGACAGACCAAGAACAACATCTCTCTCCTCTCAGTGGTGACAGGGATTATTTGGGTGTGAAGAGCTGGGGGTGTAGTTTCTCTTTGGTTCATTGAGAATCTTGGCAGACGAACAGAACGGTCTAACTTTACTTCACCGCTAACTCTTGAATAACTTTGGCAGGAAGGAGTGTATATGTGTGTTTTGCATGGCAGTGGCCAAGAGATGTGTTGCATTCCAGTGTAACCTACAGACTGTTATAAAAGCCTAGATGTTTTACACTCCTTTGTACTGTATAATATAAACTCTATTTTAGCCAAATTAGCCTCTCTATTTTGGGCCCACAACACAGACCAAGCACTTTACAAATCCAAGCTACAGAATAAACTATTCCTGAAACACTATAACCTCTACAGAAACAGCTTTTCTATTGTAGGGCTGCCGATTTAGAAGCCTGAAATGAGTGGGGAAGGTAGTAATGACAAAAGTGGAGTTGGCACGGTTACCCTTGAAGTGCTTTTTGGCCAAGCTTTAACCCTTAAAATCCTTTTCACAAATTCATTTTATAAAGTGCATGAAGCAATGAGGATATGCTACCATGCACAGAGACCAATCAGAAAAACACCAAGGAAAAGTTCAAACATGCTCACGCCATTCGACTGGATTTTTAATGAATTTGTGCTAGATGCTACTGCTAAATAAATATTGTTGCATTATCCTTTGGTGCATTTTGAAATACACACCTTGTAACCCCAAAGGGTGGGCAGGACTTGCCACCGCCTGCCTTCCATCCACATACACACTCTGTCCACCTATTACATTAACCTCAGTGACAAGTAGGAGATCTTGCAGACCACAAACAGTGTTGCACAAGAGTTAATGCCTTACAGCATCCACCCTAAAAATAGACACTCTATTTTTTAAAAAACAGCCAAAGTGGAACAGTGAGTAATCTCAAAAAACTTAAATTAACCGTGCCAGTGGGTTTTTGGATTTGTACAGGCACAGAGTTTCCGAGTTGCTCGTGTGCAGCACAGTTCTAATCTCCTCGTGGCTGTTCAAACACAGAAAAGAAGCTGATGTCCTCACAAAAGAAGAAGCATGTGAGCGGTTCATAAATTCTCGGATTTTGTTTTATGTTACAAAAAATTAAATGCAATGGTTCTTGAGACAACCAAATCTACTTTTAAAAAGGTTGAATGTGTGGAGTAAATGTTTCCACCCATTCAAGTAAATGTTCATAAACTACTATCCTACAATACAGTATTCTACACAGGTTACCTTACGTTACAGAAAAATGGGAAAGTTATACAGCATTGTATTATCAACAGCTGTGTGAGTAATTCAAATTCAAATGTTTTAAAATATTAAAGAAAACTATTTCTCCAGAATAATACATTGCTTCACCACATCTGGGTTCTAATGGATTTTCTCTATTATCCAAGGGTGAGACACTGAAAAAGATAAGAGAGACAGAGAGTGTGAGTAGACTGAGTGTGTGCTCGCCATTAGAGGCTGCACAGTCGCCTTTCAAACCAATACAATGACCCAGGATTAACCCGGTGTTTGAGATTGGTGTGAAAGGATCGACATTACATCTGAGGTGAGCATGCCTGATCCGTTTCAATGTCTAGGAGCATGGAGCATGGAGCAACTCCTGGACTCCTGGGTGTAGTTGGGACTCCGAGGGTGAAAAAGAAAAGAATATAAAAAAAAAGGGAAAGAGGTGAGAAAAAAAAGAATGTCTTCACAATGTACGCTGTCACAAACTGAACTAAAACAAACAATAAGCATTTATTATAGTAATAAAAAAATATCATGTAAATTTAGTAACTTCTTCTATTATAAAGGACTGATGTTCATTGGCCTTACAAGATGTGCCTTTCCACAGCCCCTGAATGCACCACAACATCAGTGACAGCTATGCACAGAGACGCCTGAAACGTGTGTTTTAAACCAAATAGAATAAAGGACAGATACGATGTGTAAATATCTTTAGAAATAACGCACGAGTGAAGATGAGGAAAATAACTCAACAGTTTAGCTGCACCTCAAAGAGAGAGTTAAAAGAGAGCAAAAGGTGGCCATGCTGCAATACCACACGCTTTAGTCTAAATATATATTATATATATATACACATGTATAAATCTGTAGTGTTGCAGTGTTGTGTGTGGTGCTACAGTTGCAGATCTGGGACTGACCCGTATTTATCAGTCTTGATTGAACGATAAATCCCACAGAATGAAACTGAACTTGATCTTTTATTGAGCAGCTGGAACTCTTGAATGATGTTTGTAGAAATGATCTGAGAAGCCGGTTCTCACTCCTGTGGGTGTCAAATCGATTCAGTGTTAATGGCAGGCAGCCTTAAGCCAGCACCGGCAAATCTCTAGGTAAACCAAAGGCAGAGACATGAATTCAATGAAAAAAAAATACTTTGCTGTGCCCACGTAGTTTACTAGACAGCATTTTGATTCTTCTCTACTGGTGTTAATATCTGCCTGTTAATGTTGAGTTATTTTAGTTTAAGACAACTAGATGTCAATAATATTAGTGTATTATGACCTGTTGTAGTAGAATATAATCATATTATAAAATGTTTTAAAAAGGTTTAAGTTTTCCTCCCTAATTCTGCTTTCCTCCCTTATTCTGCTGTTTCTTCGCAGCACTTGGCTGCATTCATAAAAGAATCATATGACATCTTTAGTGCTTCCTCTCACAATTACAACCATGTGTTTGTTAAAAGCTTGTAAAAGTTTGTGGTGGACTTTGTTCAGACGTAGCCTTGACAAAGTTCCCACAGCTTTCATTTGATCCGATAAAAGCAGCTGACAGTGATTGGAAAGATCAACACTTTTGCGAATGTTTTTGACAGACGATATGCAAAAATCTGAGTGTAAACGTGCAGATGAAACGTGTTCAGTCAAAGTTGTACAGCTGTGCAAACTCTGAACACAGTTTAGCAGATATTTTCTGTGACTATGAAGATAATTCCATCATCAAAGTTGTACCTTTACCTTCAAACCCCGTCATCCAACTTGTCTATGATTTTCTCTGTGGATGTGTATAAGTATGTGTAAGTGTGTAAAGGGGGACAGACATTATAATCTAGGTCCAATGGTCTCTTGAGGGTTTGAGCTGGGCTGTGCCACTTTCGTAATTGAGCCATTTCAAATCAATTTAGCAGACAGACAAGCCTGATAATTATTCATGTTTAACCCCTTTGACCTCAATGCTGAATAAAGTTTGTGAGGTTGCACAAAAATGCAAGAAAGTAAAACACATTCATTTTATACTGTATATCTTGTCTGAATTGTACTGTATCCTAAAATTGTAGCACACCAACTACTGGTTATCTCATTTTTGATTAATCCACTGATTATTTACGAATTATTAACCATTTAAAATATGAAATTGACAGATTTACATTAAAATTGCTTCTTTTAACTCCAAATCCAAAATATACTTAGTTTACTGTCATATATGACAAAGAAAAAGCAAATCCTCATATTTCTATATATGTGTGTGTGTGCATGCACAGTAAACACAATCCACTCGTAGATAGTATAAAATATGGATGACGTATCCGTGATATCACCCATAGTGTTCTGTGTGTGGTAGCTTTGGCCTCCGCCATCTTGGCAGTCCTGCCTCTGCCTCCAGGCTAATCTAAAAAAATGGGCAAAGATGTGGAAGGTCGGTGGAGCTGTTGTCGTCTGAATGACGCCTCGGTGCTCAAACAAACCACCTTTAACACACCCACCCCTCAATTAAAATCGCTATACGGTTAATTATGCAAAACTTCAGCCTCAGCACTGTGAAGTTGGACATTTTAATATGGGGGCTTATGAAGATTGACTCATTCTGTAGCCAGCCTCAAGTGGTCGTCAGGTGAACTGCAGTTTTTGGCATTTCTGAATTATGTATAGAGGTTGCCACTTGGTGCCAATGATGCAAAGTGTTTCTAGTTAAAAGTACTGTATTCATGATCTATACAAACACTACACAAACATGGCCATCATACAAAGGATCATGGGAATTTGGTTGGCTGATCATAGGGATTAAAAATAAAAACAAAAAATACTGCTGGATGTCAGAACATCAGTCAGTTTTCAAAATTTCAAAAACATCTGTGTTCACAGCTGCATTACCATACTTCCATGAAAAAAAAATAGTGTATAGAAGAACACAGATTCTTTATTTCTCTTCAGACTCTATGTCACCATTGCTAGGCTAAATTGCTGCTTTCCTCTCTCCTCCATTCATCTTGAACTTCCCATGACTGCAGAGGTTTGGAATCTCAGCTAATGTAATGGAGCCACAGCTTCTACCTTCTTTCCCCTGTCACTTTACATTTCTCCAGATCTAATGTCATGCTTAAGGAGAAGTTAACTTTTAAACTAAAGATAAGTCTAGATGTTTAAAGTGTATTTTCCCTTAAACAAGGTCTTACAATCAAATAAATCTCCCCAAATCAATGCATAGTCACAGTGATGATAGCCACATAAACATTGGACATGTAGGGTTTGAATTTCCAGCACATTTTAGAAAGTTTTGCAAGTCTAGGAGAAGTGCCTCTCTTTATCTCAACAACTAGTCAAGTGCCCTCTTAGCTTTGTCCACCACTCCTCCAGTGCAGCAGCTCGGTCAATGAACCTTAATAACAAAGTAAGTTCATTTTTTCCATTCTAAATGCACAGAAAATTGAAAGTTTGTTTGTGGGTGTGCTTCTGGGTACACTTCAGTTCAATAAACTACATCTTATTTTATCTCCTACCCTGGCTTGCATGTGTCCATCACTTTTATAAGTGGTTACCAGTTTGAAAGACATTACTACAAAAATCAGACAAAATCATGTTTGTTTTGGTTTAGGAATAAATCTTGTTAACATAAATCTTAGATATTAGAGCACACTTGTTTTCTCTTGATTTGTCGTTCTCAAATGAATCTGATTCCTCAACATTTTTCAAGCAGACATTTTGACTTGTGATGAAGAAAACCACAGATGGAACTTATAAAATTAATGATGGCTCTGGTTTTTTGCCATGCAATGAAGCACTTAACTTGACAAGTCAAGATGTCTGCTGTAGAAAAGGTTCTGTTCAACTTATGTTATTTCACTTTTTGTTGCCCAGAATAGAATACATCACAAAATATCAGAGTCGTTGATGATACAGCTGTATTTTGGCTTTGTCAGTTAACGTGAAACTTGATGAACAAGAAGACTTATCTGTGTTTACTTCCCTTGCAAACGAGAGCTATGAGCTGTTTGAATGTGCTATGACAGTGATTTAATTTTCAGTTCACGTGTTTATGCTCGTGTATTGCTGGAGGAGATCGATTTCAGTTGGTTCACGCTGAGATGCCCTGCCTCATTGTTCTTGTGCTTTTGGCGGACATCGATTCTTACTGGACATTTCCTGAGTCACCTTTCTTGGTGAAGACTTTAGTATCTCTGACTCATTAGCTGGCTTTAAACTATTCATGTGCCAGACATTTCCTAAGTGTTACACTAGCATACCCCATCCTCCTCCTCCTCCTCCCTCTTCATTACTCTGTTGCTAGTTATGTATTCTTGGTCATCTGCCCAGGAAAAATGAGTGTTAATTTTAGTAAATGTGCCTTATTAGTTTAGAATGCCTTAATGGATATTAAATGCACAATGAGGTTGGATTAAATGCTTGCAATGTTTTTTAAACTCGCTCATGTGTGGGCCTCAATGTACAAAGTAGTTAGTAGTAAAAGTAGTTAGTAGGTTTTAAAAGACTAAAAGTAAAGTTTAAAAGTTAATATAGCTCACCAGGTAGAGTGTGTACCACATACCCAGGCTGAGTTGTTACCGCAGGTTTGAGTCAGGCTAGAGTCCTTTGCTGCACGTCATGCCCTTTCCTAAAGTAAATGGACTGTACTTATATAGTACTTTCTAGTCTTCTGACCACTCAAAGCACTTTTACACTACATATATCATTTACCCATTCATTCAAAACTTATGGCATTGGCTGCCATGCAAAAGGTGCCAATTGCTCATCAGTTTCTGGGAGCTAACCATTCCCACGCATTCACACACCGACGGCGCAGCCTTCGGGTTCAGAGTCTTGCCCAAGAACACTTCGACATGCAATCTAGAGGAGCCAGGGATCGAACAACCGATTATCTGATTAGTGGACAACCCGCTCAACCGCCTCATTAAAGCAAAAAGGCCATTAACTAAGCAAAGGATAACTTTGAAACTTGACTAGGAAAGTTTTGTTCCAGATCCCACGGGACATTAAGCAATTAGTGAGTTTGACAACCCACAATATGCTGATATCACATGGGTTAATGAATCCATATAGCGTATGTACAATTTCCTTTGGTTAACTCTACCACTGATAGTGGGAGTGGTGGAGTCTGTATCAAATATAAAGCGCTTTCACTGTGAATTCAGAGCCATGTGTATAAGCTCATAAATTTAATGAGCTCTTGTCTCGCTGAAAAAACGGTTGTTTTAACCATAATTGTTTTGTGAGCTCAGACATGCGCACGTTGGTGTATGTATGAGTGTCTCTTATCCTGGTTTAGCCCAGAACATACTCCTATCACATTTCCTATCTATACTCCAGCCAGCCTCTAAATGCCACCACTTAAATTGTCCCTACAGCACCACACAGCAGACAACTATCTGTTAAAACAGTTTAAAAATACAGTAGTAGTAACATCTTCATATAAAATTTAACTTTCTCATTTCAGAAAATTCATAAAGGTTATCTGTGTTTGTTAGAGAGGAATCACACATATGGTGCATCATTACAGGAAACTTTTTACTCTGCTGCTTAATGGATCGTATCTTCCCTAGTAGTCGATACTCAAAGACATTAATTGTAAGCATCCTGTCATTAGAGGCGTGCTATTAAAACCACTCTGAAATATAATAGCCTCTATTGATAGGACCAACTGATGTAGAAGTAGCTACGAGCAAAAAATAAAAATATTGCACATGAATCATAATCATTAATACTTTTAATGTAGGTCGTCAAATGTTTTGTATCACATGGGAATAGTGACTAATTATTGAATAAATACCATATACGGTCTAAAAAAATACAGCTAAACTTCATTGCTTTTCAGTTTGGGTCACTAGCTGTTTATGTGTTTGCATAATGGGCGAATTGTTGGGTATTAAAAGAGATTAGAGTGCAACAACAACACAATTATTTGCTCATAGTTAACAAGGGAGGTGGCAGCCTTCAAATCCTGTTAAGGGGGATTCATTTCCTCATTTTGTACTAACAGGAGGGCAAAGGGGAACTCTTTGTCCTTCAACCTATCTTAAAAACATCCCTCAAGAAGCAGCCTTTGTTACAAAGTAGCTTGGATGATGTGACCTCAAGTCCACCACCACCTTCTCCTCTGTGCATTCTCTGAGGAACTGAGAAAGAGGAGGGCGCTGGATCGGGAAGAGAGGTTTCTGGCACCACTCACCACGGTCATCACAACTAATGGGCTTTTTGTTGAAAATCTAATTAAAAGCGGGATGGTGAGTAGATGACTTGTTTTCCTCAAATTTCTCCAGTATGACTAATGCTTCTCGACAGGACTGCCACCCCGCCACCCTCACATTTCACAACCCCAGTGTGAAAACGCACAGGTACTCCATGATATTTACTAAAGTCAGTTATTTTAGAATTAGTCGTTTAGAGGCTTAAAAAAATATGACAAGGAAATAGGATAGACAAATAGATCTGTCTCCACTCATTGTCTCTCTGCTGCTGCTGCTGCGTGAACAGATTTATGCATTCATGTATATAAAGGTGGATGCATGAGCATACCAACACACATGCTTCTATGCATGATGGGACAGCATGCTTCCAACCTTGCTCCACAGACTTGACACCTGTTATATAATCATTGCCAGGGTTAGGTGTTAAGCTGCAATACTGCCTTGATTACTCCCAATAAAACGCTAGACTTTGGCCCAGGTTAAAGCAAGTACATGACCTGGAAGAGTCCCTCTAGGGCCTGGCTACACAGGTTGCAATGCATAGGGGGAAAAAAAGGGTAAGAATTATCTGACCTGTTTGCATTAACTGGTGAGCATTTGTTTCCTAACTGGTTGCAGTTATTCAAATCAGGTGTGTGTTTCACACTATAGGCCTGGCTGGGCAGCATCTCCTCCCTCTGCTGACCTGCCAATCTGTGCACTCCACTCACATATTTCAACCACACACACTCCCCAACTTCACTCAGGTAGAAAGTCCCAATAATAGACCCCCATGTTCGTATACATTTCCCCACCCTTGCTCTCCCCCCGATAAAGGTATTTCAAGTGAGAGGTGCGCTCTCCGTGTGCACCGTGTCGAGCTTACCGAGAAGCAACAGTTTCAGTTCCCGGCGTGCGTCCCTCTTATCCCGGCGGAGCTGCCTTTCGATCTCGTCGTTGATCCGCCTGGCTTCTTTCGCCTCCTCGCTGAGGCAACACGCCATTATGGATTCCAGGGTCATCCTCTCTCCTTTATTTGTTTTTTTGTTTGTTTTTTTTAACAAAGAAACACGCACTTTTCTGCTTTCCCACCTCCTTTCTTTAGCGATTCATTCAGATTTCAGATCGGAGTAAGAAGGGGAAAAAACAAAAACAAAAAAAGGCCCGTGAATGCAAAATATCGTCCTCATACAGGCCCGGTTGTGGTGAAATAAACGCGTGGACGCCCTTTATAATGAGTCTGAACAGCGCACAGATTGTGCTGGAAAGGAAAACTAGATATTTGAGAAATTACTGACCCCCCCCCCTTTCGTTTCGCTTTCTGGGCCTCTCGACAGCTTCAAAATAAGTGTCCAAAGCGGTCTGAGTTGAATATCTGTGCAATCTTAATTGGTGTAATCTGCTTTTCCTTCTCAATATGATCAACAGATCCTTCTAAGACACATCCTCCGTGCTGCTCTGTGTGATCTCGTTAAGCGTTGCCATCCGTACCCGGCCACCCTCTCTCTCTCTCTCTCTCTCTCTCTCTCTCTCTCTCTCTCTCTCTCTCTCTCTCTCTCTCTGAAAGTCTTTCAATGTTGGTATTTTTCAATCAGCGAAATCCCTTATGTTCAAGTTATCGTCCGTGGGTGAGGGCAACAGGAAAAACACATGAGTAAAGCTGTCGCTTTTTATTTTCCAATGGCTCGACTCCCGGGCGTGGTAAGGCAGAATATGGCGGACTTTCACTCCAATCCGCTAGGCTGGGATACAGTACAGTTATCTCTCTCTGTCTGCTCAAAAAAAAAAAAAAACAACCCAAGAAAGCCACACATAACATAGCATTTCAACCGGAGCTCTCGGTGCCGCAATGGAAATATATATCCCAGCTTTGTGTTTAAAAAAAAAAAAAGACGTTTCACATCCACGGCTGTTTGTAGTTGCAAGGTTGAGAAGGAAGGAAGGGAATAAACGCTGTGTTGTTGATTTCTCTCTCTCCCCACCGGTCAATCTTCTCCTTTTCCTCAATTCTCTTCATGTATTTTTATTACAGAGCCCATCCACTCCTCCGCTGGCTGGGTGACGTCGGCCTCCCATCGACTGTCACGTCAAACAAACGCCAGACAAAGTATTTATACCCCCAACCTGTGGAATAGAAAATGTGCATGAATGGAGGAGCTGGACTCATATCTCTATGGTCATGTGTGTAATAGAAGGTAATTCCACTTCAATCATGTTTTGTGTGTGTGTGTGTGTGTGTGTGTGTGTGTGTTTTGGCTTTGTGGGAGGAAGTAGTAAAGTAAATATAATGGGTCTTTTGTGTGTGTGTGTGCGTGTGTGTGTGGGGAGGGATTTTCTGCAGATATGACTCATTTTTGTGACTGCATGGTAGTCACAAATCATCTTGGCTTTTGAACTTTACTATAACTGGATTTATAGTTACTGTGTGGACTGAATCCAACATAAAAAAAATATTGAAAGCATTAAATCCATCCTTCTTGTACCTAAATCTTGTTTAAATGTATTTAAACATGTTTATTCATACTGTATTTGTGTGTTGTGTTCAGCAAATTAACTATAATCTATGTCTGTCAATCCCAATCCTTGTGAGCGGTGTTTCATGTTGCAGCTACTATCTTTGCATAATTTGGGGATGGACCTACAGTATACAGAGTTACTTGTTTCTCTGATCATAAAACTTGATCAACTCTCGACAAAGCCTTTTTAATGTAGTGGATTTTATTGAATATACAGTTTAAATATGTCCTGATAAGTTGATGTATGTTAGAGGCTATATCATGTATTGTTCTATTATGATCATCCCCATTGTTCTTGCCTGTGCCACGTTATCAGTGGACACAACTAGCTAACTAGAAGGATAGTCAGTTCTATAAGTTAACACATTATTTGGTTTGATAATGAGCTTGAATCCCAAGCAACATATTGAATTTCTCATTTGGATCCCAGTCAGATTAAAGTCCAGAGCTGTAGTATGAATGCTGACCTGCTTTATAGGTCAGTTTTGGTTTAAAGGCCTTTTGTGTTCAAGGCCTGCTTGAAAACTTGCCAGCTTTGCTTCTCGGTGGGTCACATGCTGGATTTCACCTGTAGTACAGACTCAATTTACTTTGCTTCTTATTTTGGGAAATAGCCACACTCCACTAACATTATCTAAAACCTTCAAATGGAAGTCCAATCGACAGATTGACATTTGCAGAGCAAAGTTCAGGACTTTTTAACTGCATCATAAAAGATCTACAGTACTATAGCATACTTACGGCACGTGTAAGAAAAACTTTGTGTTACGTACAAAATATAGACTCAAACTCAAACCATTTGGTGCAAACAAAGTTAGAATTGAGGTCGTCTCACAAAGGTATTGAACAGTGTTGATTGTAACCTAACTAAGTGGCCTATTTAGACCGTTTAAATGGGAACATCCCAGTGACTCAGTGCTTAATTGCATGTAATGCATTTGTTTAAATCTAGCTCATGAAATCAAAGCCGATCTTATCTTTACTGACTTTATCTACCAAGCAGGCAAAGAATCCGAGCTACAATGACAAAGCAAACGCCATGAAAAGACAAGTTGTAAAATGGTTTCTTTAGAATGAATGTTAGGTGTCCAGGGACCTGACTGATTTGTCCCAGATTTCCACCGTGGGGAGCCATTCAACCTGTGCCTGTAATGAAGGTCAACAAACCAACTCTCTAGAGGAACACCCAGCCACAGGCCAGTAACATTTTAACCTGTCATGTGTTGTTCAGCATTGTTTAAAGGTGAGTTTCTCCTTCATACAATTGAAACTATGAAAACATGCAAGTTCTATTTTTTTTTTTTTTTTTGGCTGAGCGTCATGTGTCTCCAGTCCAATGTATTATGCACATACACAAAAGATCATAAGAAACTTTCTCGAATCTTTCTATGACGTTGGACAGTGTGAGGATAAAAGTAAGATCACTGAGGCATTGATGATATCTGCAAAGAAACATGTGAGCTTTTGGTTCTTCACCTGACAGTGTTAATGCCTTCATGGATTGATTAGTAGCTTAGAAACTGATCTGGATAACAGCTTATGGATGTTGGAAAAAATGTCCATAGCTACATTAGACCAGGCCTATTGAATACTGATGAGTATTACTGAGTGTCTAGAAGGGTGTAGACAAGGCTGGATTACCAACTGTGCAAATCGGAAACTGCTACAGGGTCCCCACAAGTTACTGTGATAACAGGTCATATATTTATTACTTATATGGGAATATGCATTATTAAAACACAATATCAAATGATGAGGGTAGTACCTGAAGGTGTCCTGCTTCTTCCCTGATCTTTACGTCTCTCTTAATTATTTCAGCTGATTTTGTGTTCATATGGTGTATATATTTGTGAATTTGTGTTTAATTACTAATACTAGAGACAATGCACATAGAGTGGAAGAGGGTTAGGAAGATCAACAGCTCGTTTTTTTGCCTTTTTAGATTTGCTAGTGGAAGAAAAATAAATTAAGTCATCAAATCTCTGAGTGTGCTCACTTGATTTATTTAATAAAAAACAACAATGAATTGTAACGTACACGGCCAGAAATTGAACAATAAATCGTTAATAGTAGACAAGACTTTTATTCTGAAAGAAGAAAACCCTTTCGCTTACTTCCTGCCCCGTGTCACGTGACCTCGCCCTCGCCTAGATACGAGAAAGCGTCGCTCCGTGGTCG
This sequence comes from Miichthys miiuy, assembly GCA_036365135.1. Lineage (NCBI taxonomy): Eukaryota > Metazoa > Chordata > Actinopteri > Sciaenidae > Miichthys > Miichthys miiuy. The sequence continues at coordinate 20,294,654 of CM071605.1, forward strand.
CTACGGAGAGAGGGATGGGTCCGTGTAGTTAAAAGACACTTCTGTGCACTTTTCCACACAGTTAGGACACCTTACAGTCATGGCAGGGAACGGGAAACGCTTCTCGGTCGTTTTGACAACGACTCAAGCGAGTTTTAACGTTTGTGCGGCCACGTTTTGGTGCTACTAGTGCATTGATCTACCTTGGCATGACAGATAAAGATTGGTTAGCATGCCAGCGAGCTAGCCACACTACCTCAGAATCACACAGCGACCACATCTGCTAGTGACAGGTAAGAAGAAATCTTGTTTTTAGGTCTGTGTACCATTTATGTTTTCATCGTTTGTGAACTTACGGTTTAAATCCCCCCCTGTTTCTGTTGCGTAATGACTGACGGCACAGTTCATAGCAGGTGTTTTCGAGTGACTAATTCCTTGTGACAGTAATGATGCGGCTCTAATAGGATTTGAGCCCATCTCCTTCCTGTCGATTGTTTGAGAAGTACGCCGGGATAACGAGGGAGGAGCTTAGCTATGTGTGTGTGTGTGTGTGTGTGTGTGTGTGTGTGTGTGTGTGTGTGTGTGTGTGTGTGTGTGTGTGTGTGTGTGAGTGAGAGACAGAGTAGTGTTTGCGTGGTAACGTGTGGTTTAATCTCACCTTGTAGACTGGTCTGTCTTACCCTTATCCAAGGTAAGAGGCTGTATATTGAAGTTGAGATGTGTGATATGTTGATGCAGGTAAGTATAACAGTGTGCTTTACAATGATACATCTGCAACACATGAAACACTTTAGTTTCCTAAGTTTCAGTCTGAAATATTTAGGATTTCAGCCAATGACCTGAGTGTATTTAATGTAAACGATATACAGCACTTATTCTCAAACTGTGGTACAAGTACCACTGGTGGTACGCAACCTCCTTGTGGTGGTACTTGAAGATCTCTGAAATAAATTCATTTAAAAACATATAATACTATAAAAATACTACGCTGGAGTGTAATTTAAGCCTGATACGTAGTCACTTTCATGTAGGTGGAGCATGCATACATCTGTGATTAGTTATGAGCTAAAATCTGACATTAACTTAGTGAGTGGAGGTAAAATGAGCGCTGCAATCGTGGCTCCGAACAGGAAATATTAGACAGAGAAGTGCAGATCAGAGCAACACCTTTCCGCCAAATCAGCTCTGGTTCTGTTCAAGATTCGACAACAGTCAACAATAATCTCTAAAAAATGTTGTAGGTTTTACTGTGAAAAACTGTCAAACCGTGACAGTAAAAGACTGTAAAATTTGCCATTAAGTATCACAGTATTTTAGTGTCTTTAATATAAAATACTACTGTATGAATTCCCTTAAAATGACGTATAAATAAAGGTTTTGAAAAACTTCATGATATTTTATGGTCTTTTACTGTCATGGTTTGCAGTTTTTCACCATAAAATCTACAGTCTAGAATAAACCTGCCTTCTATGTGAATGGCCTGTAGAGAACACCCAGTGTATTGCTGCTTTTTTTGCTGAATGTGATTATTGCTATTGCCTTGATCAATTGCCACTCATCATCACCACTCACTGAAGGGAAGGAGTGATGTTGACGGATGCGACCATGATTTTCGCCCAAGTTTCATACCAATTCATTCTGTGTGTCAGTGTGGCTGCAGGTTCCTACCAGTCATGGGCAAACTACAGAGCAAGTTTCGCAAGAGGTCTGAGCTCTACAGGTGAGAGAAGTGCACTACTCAAACAGTTTGTGAGTCGCTCTATATACTCCGGGAACATCTTGTAAGATAAACAATTTATTTATTTCTGGAAAAATGTTTCTCTTTGGAGTTTACTTCAATTTAGCTTAGAGTAGCAAACTCCAGTACGATGAAGATATGTATGTTGTAAAGATGATTGTAGTACATATAGTGTGTTATTAGTATATTTAGCATGGTGTATATCTACACCTTCATGGGAAATGACATCAACAGATGTGGTGACAGCCATTTCTTGTTTATTGTTTTCATCTTAATAATGTGCAGATTAGCAGTGCAGTTTATATATAATATGGGATTTAGAGATAGATTAGAATTAGAGATATTTGATATCTTTAATTAGAGATAGAGATCGACATGGACTAAAATCACTTACCCTCACCAACGTTAATGTTAATTAATATATTAATTAATAGCAAGCTGTCCAGTAAAATGACAAAAACAAGTTCGGTTACCTCCCCATATGCCAAGCTTTAGCTGTGAGCTGTCAAGGTAGTCCCATTAAAAACTGGTTGACGACATCAACCACCAAGCTGTGTTTACATTCTGAGTACTGAAATGAAAGTAGTGTCTGAATGTATTTGTAAGTTGTTGTTTTTTTCTTTCGTGTTCAGGGCATCTCAGGGGGAGAAGGCAGATAATACTTTTGACAGTCAGGTGGTGCAGTATGAACCTGCTCATCAAGGGTCCATCAACACTGTCACGTGTCTCAGCCCAGAACTGTGTGTTTCTGGTGGGAGTGACCAGGTAAATTATTCTATGTACTAGTAGCTGATTACTTCAAAATAATAGAAATTTATATTTATATTTTTTGTCTGGCCTTTAGAGAAGTTCACGTGATAAATGAACCAGTGTAAAAGTTTAAGATCACTTATTAGAATGACTAATGTGAGAAAAAGTCATTATTATTATATAAGTTAAACAATTTACATCTTCATTTAGATGCTACAGAAAGTGTGATGGGTTGTGCAAGACATGATAATCCCTGAATGACTGAAATAAGAATTAGAAATTAGGTGGAAAATCCTCATGTAGTAATTACTTTCTGTGTGTGTATGTATTATGCATGTGTGTGTCCACCCATGTAGGCTGTGGTGGTGTATGACTGGCAACAAGGCCGGATGTGTCAGTCCTTCCAGGGTCACAACCGAGAGGTTACCAAGGTAACGTCAATACAGTGTGTGCGCAAACTGATAAAGGTGTGACGTTGTTCAGAGCTATTGCATATTTCATATACGTTTCCTCTTAATTCTTGCTACATGTCAGACGGTGTGTTATCCGGGCAGCACATGGATCTTCAGCGCCTCACGGGACAAGACTGTTTTGATGTGGGACCTGAACCAGGGAGATGAACCTATTCAGGAATTTTGTGGGCATGAGTTGGTGGTCAATGGATTAGCTATCAGTCCTGGTACACAGACACACACACACACACACACACACACACACACACACCTGGTACACAGACACACACACACACACACACACATACAGCATCTCCACTCATGAGTACACATTATAACTGTCTATTATCATACCAAATGTTTTCTGTTATATCTCTCTGCTGATGACATCTTATTTATCCCAAAACATAGCTTACTATCAAAAACAATTCATAGTTCTACACTCTCTTGATACTGTATATTGTAGTTGGTACGGGAGCTGATAGCTCTCTGAGGACAGTTTGATGAATACAAAACAAAAAGCACATCTCGTCCTTTTGCAGAGGACAGAAATATCTGCAGACTTGGCTAAATATATCTGTTCCTATTAGCTGCCAGTCATTGCAGCACTAAATATACAAAAGTGATGTAAAAAGGAAACTGTAGGTGTAACTGGATGATAAATACTTAGGCAATGTTTGTATAACCGTTCACTGTCAGACCTCGTGCTGACGGCTGAGGGAATGTCTCTGATCTGATCTTATGTCCCTGTTCAGTCAAGATACTGCTAGAATATATGATGCAATATATCAAACTGTCACCTGTGATGAATGCAAGTGGTGATAAATATTTTTAAATATTTATTATCAACTTTATTTCATTGAGATATGACATTTTATTTATCATCTCATATCTTTTAGTTACCAGGTAAACCAGTAAAGTAGATTTCATTTGGATTGTTCTTTTCGGCAATAGGAATGTTTTACTTTTTAAACATTTGAACTAGTCCTGGGGCCTTTCAATGTCATTTTATACACACTGTCATTTATTTCACAGTATTTGTCTGATCTGAACTGTTTTCATTGTGGTTTGTAGATGGGAGAAAGCTGTGCACCGGTTCTCGTGACAACTGGATGTGCCTGTGGGATATTGAATCTGCAAAATGTGAACAGAGACACAACATTTCTAGAAACCTGGTGAGAATAATACTGTTTGCCTTTTTTGTACACAGAGCTTTGTACAAAGAATTATTTCAAACATACTGGATTGCCTTAGGTGTGTACCTGAGTATGTGAGAAAAAAGAATCAAATCAATACACCATTCAGTCTTCCCCAGTTCATGCCCTGCAGGCTTTAAACTTTTGCACTTTCCACTCGTTTCTCTCCAGGTTACTCATGTGTGTTGGGTGCCAGGCAGCTCCTCTGTAGTCCAGACCTCTGAGGACAAGACAGTAAGGTATGGAAAAATTCACTATTCCAACTATATTACTGTGCACTTTGGTAACGTGAAATATTCTGACACATTTCTACATGGACTTGGATTCGCACAGCGGTTAATTTCTGGATTATGAGTTTCTGGAACACAGTCATAGTGATGAAATAAATAGTAAAGATATGTTGACAATTGAAGATTCCTGTTATTCAACACTATAATGCACAATAATAAAACTAAAATAACATTTGGAGCACAGCGTTCCATTGGCATTTATTAGTGTACAACTCAAAACATTGACTACAGTTATCCCAACAAGATCAGCCAAAATTTAGCTGCTCCTACTGTAATCAACTAGAATTCTGGAGGCGGTATCAAGTCTTTGAGCTAATAAATCAGCAGCTCAACATACAGTAGTTGTGGTTGGTGGAATGTAGTGATTACTCATCTTTTTACTTGACCTAACATCTCTTTGAACCCTTGAACCTCTGACATCATCCCATGTAGCTAACTCTTTATTAGGAATAAATCGTGCCGAGCATATTTATTCCAACTCTGTGTTTATAATGAGACACTGGGTAATGCAGTCTATAAAACTTTGATGTTTTATAGACTGTGCTGCTTTTAACCACACCACTTTATTTTAGTTTTATTCACCTCTTATTATTGCTCTCTTTGTGCTGCTGTATCAACTAAATTTGCTCTGCAGGGTAACAATAAAGGTTTATTTTTATAGAGTAGAGCAGAGGTATTTTCTCCATCTATAAATGTTATCGTCATCAGATAATGGTATAGTACTGTAAGCACGTGTCTGATTATTACTCTGATTTGGAGGCTAGATCCTGTTATGTATTTAAGCAGTGTTTCTATTAATGGTATAATCTAAGAGATTTGAACTGTAAGTAAATTCTTAGCATGTACAATACAACAAATACTGAGAAGCACAACAGCCTGAGCTAATCCAGGATTACAGCCAAAATGGATGATCAGCTGTTAATCTTCATCATATGCTAATATGTCAATATTATCTATAACTATCTAAAATCTGGATGTGTCAGAGAGTCGTGCCATTCTAAAAACATAGCAACCAGTGTCTTTAATTTTATGTTTTGGATAAACCTGCGTTTTTCAAAGGACGTCATCTTTGCATCGTCAGTGTCAGTGTTCTTGCTAGTGTGTGTATCTCTACAGTAATGTTTCTGTGCATTTGTACAGGGTGTGGGACAGCCGTGCGTGGCAGGTGACAAATACTTTTCCAGCCAAGCAATACATCCAGACCCACTGTGACGTTTCTCCGAATGGAAACTACATGGTATCCAGCAGCAACGGCTTTGGAGGCCAGGGCTGTGAAGCTACGGTGAGACCACTGGAGGTGTTTGAGTAGCTGTTGGTATAGGTATAGATGTACTTCATCAAGAGTCAAATATGAAGAAGGTAATCCGGTGCAGGAGCACCTATTTGACTAATTACACTACCAGTTCTGTAGTACAGTCCAATCTAGTAAAAAGGAAAACATTTGTTTAGAATATATGACGCATATCAGTAGGTTTTATTACACTCTCATGTTTAGTTTCCATTGTTTAGATTCAGAATAAGAATGGTCATTTGTTTTCAGTGGAGTTGTGTCTCTGTTATTAGCTCTGGGATCTGCGTCAGCCCGGTTGTAAAGTTGTGGAGTACAGAGGCCATCTACAGACCACAGCCTGCTGTATGTTTCTGCCTGGGCCTCCTGGTGGCACAGCTCGGGTAGGAACATCCTCCCATGACAGCTCCGTCAAAATCTGGGATCAGAACACAGCAGGTAACACCCACTCACAGATGTAAACAAATACAAACACACATGTTGGCACATATGCAGACATTGGTTGGGTCTCTTTAGACTAACTCTCCACCAACTCTCCCTCTGCTATTCTCTGCTCAGTCTGTTTAGCGACGTTGTCTCTGGATGGTGCTGGTCCTCTGGTTTCTCTGTCACCCAACGACTCCATCAATCTGCTGTGTGCCAGCTTCAACTCTGGCCTCCACCATATCGAGGTGGGCCATGGATCACACCAGGCTCAGGGTTCTGGAGCAGGTTCAGGTGGATCAGGCAGCCTGGACATAAAAGTTGTTGCACGCTTCTAAAAGACCCAGAAGAACCTGGTGACTCGTAACCCTCACCTGTGAACAGCCAGTGAATCAGCGAGCAGTCACTGAATATGGACATCCTGTCTGTTCATTTTTGTTTTTATTTTTTATAATTGTACATATTTCTAGAGACATTTTTGCTTTACTAGACTGCCATACAGTGAAAAATGACAGAATAGACCTGTGAGAAAAGGAACTGGTGATAATGAGGAGAATGGAGGATGCACCTGGATGCCCATCACTGCTGCTCTTCTGGGAAACTGGTCTGTAAGTCATACTAGCCAGTAAATCATGAGACTATAAAGACCAAACTGTTCCTGTTTGGATTGCTGCCTTCTTGGACCAGGCCAGAATAACTGGAGAGTACTCTCAGTTTTCTACACTACTACATCTAGGTGGAGTTGACAGGATGCTCCATGTACATGGATATGTGTTTGGAGAACTTCTTACTTCTGTGGCACGGGTGATGTTAAAATATAAAATATTTGGTTAGGTATTAATTCTGAGTCTCATAGAGGATTTGAAGCCAAATAGAATTTCATACTAAGAGTATTTTGTTTTTTCCTGGATTAGAAGGAGCAGTCAGAATTGTAGTCATGTCTATAAAACACTTTGTAGAAAGTTCTTTTTAATCACCAAGACAGAGTTATGAGGAACACGTGTATGTTGATACTAATGTGATTAGTTTGTACTGTAGCTTTAACCTGTCGAGTGTTAGACCAAATGAATACCTGTGACACAAGACTACAAACATGCTTTATTTTTAGGTAGAATTTAATCAGTCAAGGTTTTTAAAGATACAGATTGATATTTTTTAACTGAGACAGTTAACAGTTGAACAGATAGCTGATGTTTGCTGCCGATATCCAATATATTTAAATTTGAAAATAACTATGCAAAATACCTGAGTACTTTTTTATAATAAAATACTGTTGGAGAAAATGAATAGGAATAAAAAATATTGAAATGTCAAAGTGTTGAAATGTTCTGCAACTTGTCAGCATAAAACCAGTTACCAGTCAATTACTAAGATACTGTTTTATCAACGTTGTGTAAGTTTTCAGGATTAAAAAAAAAAAAATGATGTGGCTACTGTGTTAGAACTACTACTGTAGTTTAGCCAGCACACGCTAATGTTAATATTGTACTTGTCTGTGTAAAGGCAATTCAGAGATTTCTTTCAAAATACATTAAATATGTTGGAAAATAGTTGCTGAGAACATGTGAAAAGACCTTGAACGATATATTACTGAAATGTGGAGTTAGAGGTTAAAACAGTTTTTCACCAGTTTTCAGTTCAGGATTTTTTGGGCGGTCCTTAAAGGGTGGCTCGATGACACGCTGAGGCCACCCCTGCACCCCTAGCAGAGGGATAGAGATGAATTCATCTCGAGTATTTCAAAGTTAGTCATGCCATTTTCTGAACTCATCTGATACGTTTAAGTCGCTTCAAAATTGCTGCTGGACTGCTCCTACGAGTGGGTTTGGCATCAGTGTCCCCACAGTCCTGGAGCTGATCTTTGAGCTCTCTAAGCTCATTTTTAGCCGATTTTGACACCTAATTTCATAAACCTGTCAATATTCAAATTTGTCTGGTTGGTTAATAACACTTAGTTCTTTGGTGTGACAGACTCAGAACACATTTATTCTCTTCGTTGCACATCATATTCCTACCTGAACTGGACATGAGTTAAACCACTTGTGAAGTTTAATACTGATTACTTTGTCTATGTATTCTCAGGTGATTCCAAATGCACTTATGAATATTAATCTGAAAGTATAAATTGGTTTAGTACCTGCTAAACATGGGGTTGTCACAGGCAGCCAAGATGCAACAACAAAATATTGCAGGTCACAGTGAAAACTTAAGAGTTGCGATTAAAAAAAACTTATTCTACTGTGATGTGTGGCTTTGTTGTAAGGCGCTAGGAGTCCAAGTTCAATAATGAATTATTTTTATAAAATGTAGGGAACACTATAAGCAGTATCGAACCAAAGGTAATCAGATATTTAATTTGTGACAGTGTATTTGGGTATTTGTTCCTCTACATCACAAATTTTTGGTTTTGATTTTATCTATTTGTGTTTGATACATTTTGATTAAGCAATAAATGAGACATTTTATAATGTCTGAGGAGTAAATCTTGGTTGTAACTTGAGACTTTTTTAACTTGGTTGGAGGCTTATATTTTAATATGCCATTTACATACTTTAAATATGAATGCTTCATCTCATTCAGTGGAATAGTACGGGTAGATAATCATCATCATAATCATTTGTTATACCGGATGTATCCCGATGCAAATCAGTGGTGTACATTGTGCCTACTGTGAGAGAAGATCTACTAGAAATTATATATATATGCTGTCTTTTCTAGTACCATAATTTAAAATGTCTAACTCTCACAAGGTTACACCTGAACGCTTCTCTGCACAAAAAAAAAATTCTATAAAAATTCTTTACAACAAAATAAAAACGACAGTAAAAGCGATTCATCCAATAAAAATGGAAATTTTATCTCAAATCAGCCTTATATTCATTTCAATTAATTTCTATGACGATATAGCCTACTTGATGAACGACTGGTGACATATTTAACAGTTTTCCAAAATCCTGAACATAACACACACATTCACGTTCCAGGATATTACATCTGCATGAAATTATAATAAAACAGAGGACAATGTCATACTGTGGTACTTTTAATTTATTCAAATCTGGACCTCATTTTCACTTTTGATACACACAACACAAGAATCATTTAGCCATCATTTAGCAGGTTTTTGTTAAAGACGCACTCACACACAAAGTAGACAACAGCACGCAGAACAGTTTGGTGCTTGCCACATCACGGAAGTACAGAAATATTCAGATTAAAAGAACGGTCTAAAAATATTTTGATGAGATGATACGAAAAAAAAAACATCTACTCATAATTTAACAGATACAAATCATTAAAGAAAAGTATACATTATTGGCACAGCATGTTACAAAAAGCAGGCTACATGGAATAATAGGAATAAGTAGGATACAGTACATTAAATTCATGGAATTACTAACCATTCAACAGACAGAATAAACATAATCTGAATGTAGCATTCAATCCAGTACTCAGAGATAATAACAGAAAGATTCACTGGCATCTTTAAACATCCAAGTAGTAATGTCAAGTGGTACACGAGTAGGTTTACAGCTAGCGGCAACTTTAAGTATACAGAACCTCCACACGTCCATATTTCAAAGGATGGTTCAAGTCTCCCTTTTGGTGCCTTTAGAGTGTTTTCAAGCTGGTTTCTGTTTCAGACATTTTTGTGAGAAAGAAAATATGAATAAAACAGTGAGAAAACTCTAATTTCACTCCTGTTCTTTCTTCTCTAACAGTTTTCATAGTCTAAAAAAGTACCCCTCAAAATGCTGAATCTTTTGACACCTTGAAGCATCTATGATACAGTACCATACGTCTGTTTGAATTCCATACAAATAAATCTAACCCCTTAAAATAACCTGACTCCAACTTTAGACCACAGTCTGTTGAAGAACTGGTTAAAACTTTTCTTCAGTGGCATACATTAGTTTTACAATTCTATTAACACCTTTATAAATCACACATAGACAAGTCACTGGCTACTGACTGTAACCACACACTTACAACACACCATCATGAAGCCCCTCCTTCAAGTCAGCCTTACTGTAGCCAATTATGGAAGAAAACTATTTTCATTTTTCACATTTTAAAATTTGCCAAGATGTCAGAGACTGAAAGGCTGACGATGGAATGAGAGAAATTCAAAAGGTTTGTGTCTGGTTTAGTCTCAGATTGTAAAACAGCCCAGGGCAAGTGAGATGATTTGGTCTATACAGTACAGTCATCAGTGCAAATGTTGACGTCAATGTATTGGTACAGAAAAAAATAAGGCTCATTATGAAACAAATCCCAAATATAATCATTACGTCACATTTCAAGTGTTCTCTATCTAAGCAGTCCACAACATGTATATAATTCAAGATAACACAGCTTATAGGCATAAAAACATAGCATGCAAGAAAATCCCAGACTGATTTGGCAATATGGGCTACCTTGGGATGGAGGGTTCACTGCAGAGGAAATCTTTTAAAACTGAGAGATTTTCAAACAATAAGACACATTAAGTCAACCTGTATTATTTTTGTTGCGTTTTGCTGGGACCAACCCCTGATTCCAAGATTAAGATGTAAGGCAATACTATTCTAGTAAGAATATATGTATCCAGAATACATGAAATGGCAACATCTGCACCTTTACTACGCTGAGAAACATTAAGGAGGGGGGAAAAAAAAAGAAAAAAGAAAATGCATCCCAAAAAGTATTTCACACATAGCTGCTGAGGAGTGTCACTGCTGTAAATACTGATCAATTCAACAATTGTGTAACATTACTGTCCTTCTTTACTCAATCTTCCTCATGAGACGCTGAAAGCAACATTTATTTCCCCAAAATATGCACAGCATTAGGGTCGTTTGTATAAAAACATGTTTACAGAGTCCAGATTGTAAAAATTGGAATTACAAAAACAAAACAAAACAAGGGGAATATGACCAGCTGATGAGATAAACATAGAGGCGCATGGCAGGGAAAGTCTCAGCCGGTTAAGACAGCTCACGATGAGAAATATATAAAAAAAGATTGGCAGAAATAATACAGATATAAAAATCAAACTAACAAACTAGAGTTGGCTACAGTGATGCACACTAAGCATGTGTTTGAAGCACAGTTTCTATTAATCAGGCTGGTTGTTAATCTCTCATTAAGTTACTGGTAAGAGCTGTAATCATACTGACATGAAACAGAAGAATATTGTCTTTTCCAATGCAGGTGCAGGGTCGAATGAGATTATACAGTACAAGCTTCAAAGCTCAAAGGCACTAGACCTAATTTAATCTGCAATCAAGTTGAGAAATTGATTTTACGCTTTCACAAAAAAAAACAAAAACAAAGAAAAATAAAGATGTATTAAGATGTACTTTAAGCCAGTGTGATGTGACTTTTCTAACCCACTATTGTGGATAATTTGTTTGTGCACTCACACATTTAAAAATGCTTTAAGTCCATTAGCTGCAGTTCAAATCCCCACAATAATTCCACACAAGTATCAAAACGATGAATAAAAAGCTCGATTTGGTCTTAGACACATTAATCAAACTTCAATTCCAACATGATGGAAGAACAAACTGTGCGCTTATTTATCAGTAAGTATTGTACCGTACAGAGACAGAATTCAATCCATATCTGAAAAACTGTGACTCAAAGAGACCAAGACATGATTTTAATATACTTGATATCTCTTTTCCAATTCTATATGCGTGTTGGTTGAGTCCCTGAGATATTGCTGCCTGTCTGCATTTTCTCCTAGTCTGATGGTGACTTTTTAATACAGTGCTTTTCCATTTTACAAGCTTGAAACACACACGCAAACAATAATGCATTCGCACACACGAGTAGGTCACCCAGATGCATCTGCTCATACACACAAACACAAACACACACAATGAAAAAGAGGTCCTGATGTCAAACTATTGCCACTATGGAACGGTGACTTCAAGAAACAAACAAGAGCTACATGATTTTAACATTTTGGATGGACAATGGAATAAATAAATCGTACTATGAACAACTATCCAACGCCTTGAGGATTTTACATATTAGAAATACAATGTTTGTAGCTGTCCCCTGCATCAGACACCTAATCCCGCTCCTACTTCAATAGTTTCAAAAAGGTGGGTGGGGGGGATCATAACCCCCAGGTTATTCACAAGGATAGAAATAAACAAAGATACATCAAATATGTGTATTTGTTTAACACAAGCATTGACGATGCTTATCCAAACGCCAAAAATTCAAGCCCCAACTTTTCTCAAAAGTAGCTGAGGAGTAGAATTATGCCAACATTTAGAAAACCATGGATGTCTATCCCTCTGACAACAAACCTCGCAAAAAGCCTTGAGACAAAAATAAAGTAAAAATTGTTGTTTGGTTGAGTTGCATGAGCGCCAAGTCAACTGTCCACACCTCTGAGGATTTTTAGTTATTCTGTAACTAAAATCAGCTCAAGGAGTTAAAATACTATTTTCAAATACAATAGAGTTTTAAATAGGTAACCCAGTAGTTGTGTTGCTGCAGATGTGTAAAGGAAACAGAATTCTGACGTCAACTGCAGCTGGTTGTACTTTATCCCCTCCCTCCCCCTCATCCTCGCTGCCAACTATTGGTCGCCAGTGCGTTCCAGGCCGTCTATGACACGGCTCAGCCTGATGTTAAGCAGCCTGATCTGAGTGTCCAGGTGGTCGATTTTCTCTTCCAGTGAACCTGCGCCTCCTCCCCGACGCCAGTACGCTCCCACCGGCCCCGTCATGAAGTACACCGCCATGATGAAGCACAGTGGCAGGACAGCCCGCTCAGGGTCACCCTCAAACTTCTGCAGGATGTAGAGGCAGGACAGGGCAAAGAGTGTGACGCGTGCCAGCCAGAAAAAGCGACCGAACACAGCGTGCAGCAGGTAAAAGAAACCCCCTAGGAACATGGAGAGGAACCAGTAGGCCAAGAGAACAGCAGCGACAAGGAGAAGGGCGCGTGCTGGAGAGTTGGTGAGAGATGTGGGGCTGAAGTAGTGGCTGAGGTTTGAAGCTACAAAGAGAGAAAAGAAATACATAAACATACATGCTTAGTGTAAATCTTCCTCGTCTCTTTGTTAGCACAGTCATAATACATTTTAAACTTACAGTCGATGCCCATCACATCCAGCAAATCCGACCAGATCTTCCAGATGGTGTCGAGAAAAGAGTCCACTCCATGGACAAACCGCTCTGTCGTTTTGGAGAAAAACTACAGAACCAAGAAATGTAAAGCGAAAAGTAAGTTTAATTGACACGTGACATTTCTAGTCTAGATCTACAGTATATACAGAAGAATCCTTCAATGGAAACAAATCGAAATCAATAACAAGAGATAAGAAAATGTACGCGGCTGTGTATCCTGGTTATGACATCTAAATGAATGAAAATATACAAGAAATATTAAGCTTTACGTTTTATAGTAGTATAAAGTGTTTCATTACCAGATAATTCTCCGTGCTCAGATACAGTATCAATGAAAGGTTTTGTGTTGTCAGGATCCACATGTCATTTACATTCACCCGTGTGTTAAGGTCTACAAAATGGACTCCACAGATTTGGAGAAGTAGCATAACAGCTTCCGATCTTGTGATTTGTAAAAAAAAAAAAAGCAGATGTGTAATTAATGACACTAACAATGCTTCATGTTATTTAGGTGTGCCAATGAGCCACTGCGCAATATTAAAGGCTGTTCCTCTGGGGCCTTTCACATCAGTTAAAAAGGCAGACTAGGCTGATAATCCCAAATCGCAAGACCAGGAGTCTGGACTATTGTATGCAACTCATCACCACTGTTTCTATGTCCTTAACTTTAATCAATCACTCTCTATGTGGAGACGAGCTGAGACACAGGGCTTTCATTAGACATTGTCAAGGTCTACAAGGACTAAGTAAATGAGGCCATTTTTTTTTCTCAAATAGGTAATGCTGCCTGTGTGCAGATCACGTGTGCAGCCCAACATGTCACTTTGGTTTGGCTTTGGCGGCTACAAACAGGAAACAACATTACATTTCAAATAGCAGGAAGTGCTGCTGGACCAATGAGAGCATAAAAAAAGGGTTTCTGAGGAAACACATCAGCTTTCTACACAGCAGACATGAGGAAGCAGCTGTTAAAGCCTGGACCAATGGGGCTACCTGCCTGCCTGCCATCTGTGCGGTGACATTAGATGCACTGGCTGATGGAGCCAGTACAATGAATGACAATATTGGATACACGACAAAACATTGTATTTTAAAAGAGCCACGGCGTGAAAACATGCCTCATTTCATTGCTCACAACAACGCCACGTCCTCTGACACCTTCCATAGATGGATAAAACAATGTGATAAAGGCTAATTTTTCAAAATGGCATCCGTGAAACTGTTGGCCAGGGCCCGGGCGCGCTTGTTTCCTGTTCGCCCTTCTCAGACCGCAAACCCGCCTTTTGCTGCTAGCTTCCACAAGCCATACCCCAAAACAAGTTATCTTGATAATACACATCCCCACACTGACCTTGTATAACCCTCTAATGTTGTCCTCTCCGAAGACGCTGCTCAGAGTCTGGTAGATGCCATTAGCTGCCCGTCGGAAGCTGTTCTGGTTGCTGGTCCTGCTCCTGGCCGCTTCGGTAGGGTACAGCAGAGACGCGGAAAGCACCAAGAAAATCACGAAAAACCTGATTCCCTTCATGGCACCAAAGGCCCAAAGATGTCGAGCAGAAATATGTATCAAAATGGTGTAATAAAACGCGAAGTAAAATGATCAGTTAGCTGCCTGGAAGCGACACCTTGCTGGGTGTTGACAGACTGGCTGTGATGGTGGTGGTGGTGGTGGTAAGGCGTGTTGCCTTCAATGCGGCTCGTAAACTCCTTACTTCCGCGCCCTTGAATTGGCTTCTCGTGCTTTTTGGACAGCAGGTGAGAAAAGCGGTTAATCGATATTTGTTGTTTGCTTATCTGAAACACCCATGAAGCGTCATAACATGACATCAGTACGTTTCTTAGTTTGCCTTATGAAATCTGGTGTTATATCTCTCGATTACAACATTTACTATGACAGTAAAGGCATCACCTGCCTTCTTTTGAATTTGAGGCAGGATACACTGATCTGAGGCTCGCTGCTGCCCTCAAGCGGTGAAGTAGTTTCATTGGCCTTCGCGGTTTTTCTCCAAAATATTTAAATAAATTTTGCAGTAACTGTAGTTAATAAACCCCAGGTCTTAGTGATCCACTTTTTATAGTCACAAATCATTTAGAAACAAAACTAATCTCTGCAATGATTTTGTCTATTTTTCTTTTTGTTTTGTAGGCTCACTGCTCTGTTTGCATGTTGTTAATAAGTAAAGAGAATACTGATGACATATTCACAAGAAAATTAGCTCATTTCATATAGAAATGTTTTTCAGCATGGTATGGGAATATCATCCCTTAGAAATTCTAACAAATACATTTTGTACTATAATATGGTCAACATCTTAATGATACTTTCAGACGTAGTACTATTTTCATCTGTGCAGTTTTCAGTAAATGTCTCACTGACTTTGTACAGAAGTGAGGAAAGTCTTGGGTGAGAAACTGTAGTGTTGAGTTTGAGGACATGATTTCACTTTGAGCTTATGGTTGACTGATTAATAAGACGTTTGATATTGTTTCTCTACTGATGTAATTCATTGCACCAGTGGTAAGATGCCCACTACAGTAACAGTAATCATGTCATTAATAAAATACAATATTTGTCTCCACTGCATGTTTCATTACCACTGTTGTTGCTCTGTAATTGGATGTCCTTGTGTCCGTCTGCCTCTTGGGGATTAATAACAGTTTTCAAATCAAATACCAGTGTCTAGACCAAACCTCTTGTTTATGGGACACGACAGGAATTTCAAATAAAGATGCAGTTCACTGCTGTTCCAGAGGAGCACTTGTTACTTGGATGGCTTTCCCCCGAGTTCTCATTATCCAAATCTTGACTACATTGTGCTGCAGACTAATGGTGCAGGAGGAAGTAGGTCAAGACTGCAAATAATGACAACAGCAGTGGTGACAAGAGTGGTGCAATAAGGGCCAAATGCAGGAAGCAGCAGGCTGTGTTTCTGAAATTTGCTTAATCACAAGAACATGAGTCTTCATTAGTTCTTCTCTTTAAATGAACACTAAATGGCCCACTTTACAGAAAGATAAATGGTTAAATGGTTGGAGTCACCCACTAGATGGTAGGATTGGGCTATGGTTGCACCTTTAGAACACGATCCACTAAAATATGCATGAGAATAATGTACTGTAGTCTGATTGTAAGACATTTTGCAGTGGATGAAAGTTAATTCTAGGGTGGTTTCACACATATGCAAGCAAATCTCATAGTGGCAATAATGTCAACTTTATTTATTAGAGTTAAAAATATGATACAGGTGGTAGGAAATAGCAACTGTGCGGCTAAGTTTTAGTAGATGACCTTACTTTGTTTCCTCCTTTCCTTGTTTCCTTCTTTCTGCAATGATATGTGGTATCCAGGCAACGACGCACGTAACGTAACGCAGACATGACAACAGATCTACTGTAAACAACAGAGCAGTGAAGGAATGCTTTAACATAGCACATAATAAAGTAAGAGTAATATCTGGGACGACTCCAGGTGTCGAGCAGGTGTCTGTAGCCTACTGTAACGTTATACATGAAGTATAGTCAAGCTTGTTAAAATGTACGACCGAGCGCAAAGAGTGACCACCAAAATAACAAACGGGACTTCACCCACAGTGGGCCCCGGATCATATGATGTCTCCACGTGCAATTATACAGTAGCAGGTAAGAATTAATTATTATTATTATTGGTGACACACTTTACTTTTCATAAATACACCTTTTTTTCTTCCGTAGAAAATAAATGTAGGCTTGTAGTGATGGAGTCAAAATTTCATCTATTTTTTTCAAATATTTGAAAGATGACACAACATCCAAGCTTCACAACATAATATGCAACATACATTAGTAACTCAGTACATTAGCTGTGTGATATATAGGCTAATTTAAATTGTTCATGCTCCTGTTATTTTATCTGTATTTGTACTGCAGATGGCTATGCTCCATTCCTGTCCTTGAGCAAAAGACCGCCAGTATTCAGTGTGTCCAGTCAGAGTATACCAGCACCTGGACAGTATGACCCCTCCCCTGTCAAGGTATTGTAAGTCAGAGACAATCATTTACATACAATTAAGTCAAAGCCAAGGGTGTACCTGACAGCCATATACTGGGTTGAGAGGCTGATGTCTTACTAAAATGCCAGGGCCATGAAAGCAGCAGATCTGGCTGAAAAAGTCTTTGTCTAGCATGTAGAAATGTACGGTACAAATAAAAATATACTTGTGTTTATATCAGCATATTTTCCAAAGAATGATGGTAGGTATCCACTAGTTCACTCGTAACACAGAAAAAGAGAACAATTGGAGGAGAGGCGAAATGTTTCGTGGTAACACTGTTTACCACTAATTTATCAGGCCAGCAGCTCTTGAATTGATTTTTTCCCAGTTGAAACATATACTACTATTCATTTTAAGAAGGAATGAAGTGCAGCTTCTAATACCAGATGAGAAAAATAAACCGTTGAGGACATCTCATCCTCTGTGTGTGTGTGTTTATTTGTCTCTCTGTTGTATCTGTGTCTCTTCAGCTCAACATCCATGGAGGCTGCAGTCTCCAGAACTGCTCCAAGCGCTTTAATGATGTAGAATCGAATGTCCCAGGCCCCGGGGCCTACAATGTGCTGCCTGCTTCAGGAAACACGCTGAGGACCGCCATGGCTGATGCACGACAAGCTGAGAAGCTTGGCAAGAAAATGGTAGGCATATGAGTGAAGTTATGAGGACAAAGTAAATGAGCAGTCAAGCTATAGAAAATCATTTATTATTGATTTTCTCCTTCCAGCCTATTATATCATATAAACATCACAGTATGTCCTATATATGAAGAATATATGTGGAAAACTGCTCTCTTACTTTGACCTGGTCAGGATCCACCATGGAATAAAAAGTTATCTAATACCTATAAAAAAGATAGATGTCAAGGTTTTTTTTTACTTTTGTACTCGGAACAATCTAATGCTTTTGTATTATCAGCCTCATGTTAAACATGTTAAAAGTATTAATCTGTGCTGGTGAGAGGTCACCCTTATCTAGGAGGAGGGAAGAGTCTCATGTTCTGTTAGCACTACACACACATAGTTAATAACTCTTATTTTCACACATTCAATAATAATACAGTAACATTTTAAACTCTCTCAGCTCTACAGTGATAAGACAAAGATAAAAGATAAAAGATAAGAATAGCAGCAACTCCTCCAAATGTGGAGACTGCCAATACATGCAGGCAGTACCTTGCCAGTACCTTATCCCAGCTATCTCTGGAATCTCTGCCATCTGCAGATCGCTCAACACCAATCTATGAGAATTAGAAGCTGCTATTTAAAAAACCCCAAAAACAAACAAACTTTGAGAGAAGCAGTATTTCTAGACTAGCTTCTCACCTCTCCATTGTGCTTATAAAAAAAACACACCATCTGGTGTATCTGCTCTAATATTTGAAATCTTATTACATTTAGTAAGGGCACTTGGGAACATAGAGGACAAAACAAAAGGAAACATAGAATATGACATATTTTATCACATCTAACAATGTAAAGGCAGTCATTTATAACATGCAGCAGAGACTCAGTAACAAGTGTTGTGGAGAAATTACTTATGTCAAAGGTCAATGGTGAGGTCAGGAGGGAAGAAAGTGTTCAGGAGCCTTTGATGTCTTATGCTGTAATATTTATTGAAGCTTGGCCAAGGAGAATTAGACACAGAAGACAGAAGACAGAAGTGCCTGAGTCAGTCTCACATTCTGCCGAACTCATGCTGGTGGTCAGACTTTAAACCCCAATATAACACCACAAATACTATACACCCAGAAATAGTCAAAGAGAATGTTTTTACCCATGGAGGTGTTATTGTCAACATATTCTAGTCTGGAGACACAGATGTCTGTTTACGCAGATTGGAACGTCAACAGCAAGCTATCTATTATGTCTAGGAAGGCAGCAATAGGTCTTTTCGACCCTGACCACCACAGTGTTGAGATAGACTGGCACCTACTGTTCTCAATCAAAGCCAAACAATTAATACTGTCGAGGACCTCAAGGCCCACACGTGACCTCGTGTAACCTAAGGATAGAAAATTCCATAACAACAAGGTCATGAGTCATGGAGCTCATGAGGATCCAAAACAGTAAAGACATCAGACTGAGAGAGTCTTGTAAGGACCTGTAACTTGATTTTAACTGTTCAAGTGACACTTATCTTTGTCTTGAAGATTTCTTTGTGCCACTGAAACAGTAGAATAAAAGTCCTACTAGGTTGAATATGCTGTTTTTAAGTAGCTGTCACAGTGGCAGAATCAGACATTATTCTGTCTAGGGACAGTTCTAACACAGCCCAAAGACAACAGTGTGTTCATTCAAACAGGTTCCTGTGTGTCCTGGAGAACCTGGAAAACAGTTGACCAATTTTCCAGTCATGCACAACACATGAAAAAGGAGAGAAAAAGTAAAATCTCCTGGAAAATAATATAAACTTTCTCTTGTTGTCCTTTAGCTGAGATTGAACTACGAGACTGTCTATCAGAGCTCAACAAAACCTTTGTAGCGGTAGCTCACAAAGGTTTTGATTAACCTTGTTTAAGACTCTACTTACAATTACTAGTAAAGGGGCTAAAGTCTGACGTGATAAAATGATAAAAGTCAGTGGCCAACGCATACTTTGAAGTGTACATTTAGGTGTGCAAAGTCAGGTTATAAATTGATGATAACAATAAATTAAATTTACTTGCCAAACATAGAGCAAGGGCTTTCCAAAAGAACATAACAGAGCCAATGTTTGGTTGTCTGTTCTGAGCTGCTGTAGAAATATGGCAGTTCAACATATCGAACTCTGTGGAAAAGGAACCAGGGAGTCTGTAGATATAAAAGGCTCATTGTAAAAACCCCAAAACAAACAAACAAAGATTATTATTTTCAGGCGTTCATACAGTAGAGACAGTAAGATGAAATATCAAAATTGTATGTATCTGTACTGAAATATGCTTAAACACTTTAGTTCTTTAGTTACAGGAGTGAGTGGAAGATAGTGCAAATATGAGTTTAAGTCAGACTTCCACAGGGTGGAACATATCAGTGTATGGTGCATACACTCTGTCATACCAGCTGAAAATGATCTCTAGAAAGGAGTGGGGTTTTACCTCTGTTCTTCGTAAGGCCGATGAAACCTTGCTCACCCTTTTGTGTTTTGTGTCCAGAAACAATGATGAATAGCAATGATAAAGCACTGACAGTTTTATCATTGCTATTCATCAAACTGAACAAATAGAAGAGCCTGTAGCTTTGTAAATCTACATTTGGTGCAGCGAACCGTACCTCCTGTTTGCTTTGAAAGATAATGTCTCGGGTGGTTTGACAATTTAAAACAAGGCACTTACAAAGCAAGCAAGCAAGTTTTATTATTTAGTGCCAAATTCCTTGTATGATATATACTCTGGAGAAAAGATATAACATTTTGGATGATGTGGCTTGTCCTGTCACCCTCTTCAGCTTCATCAGCACTGATACTATAGTAGTAAAACACAATAAGTTCAGCCTAGCAGTGTACTGAGATGATATTATCGTACACTTTCCATTCACCTGCTGTGATCAGTTTATGCCAAGAATAATTAAGCTTTAAAGTTAACACTGAGATCAGGGCTTTTATCTGATCTAGACTGATACCAATGACCAGATCTGATCAAGAGATTATGCTCACCCTCTCTTACTTAGTTGTGATTATCTGAAGAGCACACACACACTTACTTACTTGCAGCTACAGAAAGTTTTCATGCATTTTTGACTGAGATAGCCTGTTCCTTCAGCAGATATTGTTCCTATTCCTACACTCCTACTTCTGTCTTTCCTCCTTCTTTTCCTCCATTGTTTCTTATCGTCTACCCCTCGCTCCTTCTCTCTCTGTTCCTCCCTCAGCATCACACCATATTGGCCCCAGGCAGTGCTCAGCTACTTTGTAAGCTATGGCATCCTTTCCATCGCAAAACATGACTTCTCTCCTCCCCTCTCCCTGTCTTTCTGTCTGCGCAGTGGCTGCAGCATAAAGGTCTCCGACTGGTTCGTCACTCAGCTATCCCATCCATCCCTTCCCCAGACAAGGCCTTTGGCTACGAGGAGGATGCACAGGGTGTGCTCAGGAAAAAGCAGCCCCCTCCCAGGGACACAACCCTGGGGCCAGCTTACTACAACCCACTGCTGGTAAGGACGGCTACACACATGCACACTCATGTTGAAGTTTGAATGTACATCCATCAGAGAATGTGAAGTGTTCATTTGTGCACGCGTGTGTGCTTTCATTAGTCTGTACGAGTGTGTGTTAGAGTATACTTACTCTGCCCGGGAGGCGAGGTCCATTAGTGTTAGGCAGATCTAATGCACTGCTGAACCTCCACCCCACCCCCGTTCAGTTGGCCCAAAACCCATTTCCATAGCTAATGAATGCAGCTCCACTTTAAAAAAGCCACAGCGCACCAATGCTCATCCATTTTACATGCCAACAAAGAGAGCCATTAGTAATTATTCTCCAAGCTATATTACAATATTCACTTAAAATAATGCACACGCCTGCTGGTCTGGCTCTCAATTAAGTCATTTTTCATCTGTTAATGACCAGAGGAAGTCAACTGCGTCCTTGAGTGTTGGCCGAGGTTGTGTCAACACACCGGTGCAGGCACAGAGGCGCGCTGTGATTTAGGGCTATCAGCAGTGCATCCATCCACGGCTCTTTTTTTCCCCGTCTAGACTTCTGTTGCCTTTCCTTTGAAAGTTCAACCTCCGTTTGTATGTGTCTTCCTCCCTCTGTCTCTCCGTCTGACACGCTCATTTCTTTAAACTCAAACACTTCCCCCGCCCCGTGCACTGACTGAGTTCAAAAGTGTGGAGAAGCGGAATTAAGTGGTTGTCTGAGGACGTAACTTCAAAGTGGCTGGGGCAGCCTTTGAATGATAAGACATTAGACATCAAGAAGAAAATCAAAAAGAGCAAGTTATAGAGAAAAACATTTTAATCAGTTTTATCCACTGACCCTACACATATGGTTCATGGCTGTATTGATAGAACAATTACTTTATTGCATCGACTGATGCTTCAAACTTAGTACACAGAATTAGAGACAGACTAACATGCTGGAATAGTAAGTGGTTATTGGCAGATACAGAGTTATCACAGATATATTGGTACAGGCACATATGATGGCTGAAATGTAAAAAAAAAAAAAACAGTGCAAAATGCAGAGTGCAACAATATCACAACAAGATTTGTTGTTAATACAGACTGTGTAGTGTTAGATTAGGCAGATTAAATTAGCATAACACAGCTGGCCAGACTGTGATATGGAAGCCAGACTGTGTTAGCAAAAATGAGGCCAGAGCGCCCAAATCAGTTTAGAAAGGGAACAACTGAAAGGTAAAGATTGTAGAACTTTCTGTGTTCATGACAGGTCATACAAGTGGGGACGTAGCACACCACACCAAAATCTGTTGTAGGAATTTACACACACACACACACACATCCATTCATCCATCCATTATCTGTAACTGCTTATCTTCATCAGGGTCACGGTGGGGCTGGCGCCAGCTGACTTTGGGCGAGAGGTGGTACATCCCTGACAAGTCTCCATCTTATTAAACAAGTAGAGACTAACAACCATTAACACTCATATTCACACCTACAGCTAAATTAGAGTCACCAATTAACCTGTTAAATGCATGTCTTTTGACTGTGGGAGGAAGCCAGAGTAGAACCCACACAGACATGGGGAGAACATGCAAACTCACACACAGAAAGACCCCAGTCGAGGTTCAAACCAGGAACCTTCTTGCTGTGAGGTGACAGTGCTAACCACTGCACCATTCTTCCAAATTATAGTCCCTTGTTTAGTGTTTTAATCACTGATAGAGTGCGGTCGCTCTGGCTGCCGCCAAGTTGGTACTCGTGCTTCTTCTGCCTCCCACCTAATCTACAAATTGGCAAAGACCGGACTGGATCATTGGTGGACCTGAAGCGGGCCGAATGACACCTGGGTGCTCACACAAGTAATCTGTAATGGCACCCACCTGTCAATCAAAGCGGCTGTTAATTATGCATTTAAGCCTTAATATAATTTAACAGGTGAGTTAAAATAAATTCAGACTCAGTACAGTTGTCATGAACAGGGAAATTAATTAAAGAGACCAAAACAGTTTTTTTGTACCAGGCTGTAAACATGTTTATCTCTGCTGTGAAGTTGGACATTTTAACATGGGGACTTATGGAGACTGACTCGTTCTGCAGTCAGCCTCAAGGGGCCATTGAAGGAACTGCATTTGTGTCTGGGAAGTTGGTTCAAAACGTCCAGCATGTGTCCAGCTGGGTTAAAGTCAGTTTTCATATTCGTGAAATCTTTCTGTGATCCCTCATTCAACCCTGTGTTTCTTCACTTATTTCTACAGTTTTTCCTTTATTTTGTCAGCCGTCTTTTTTAATGATAGACTTTATTGTTTATTATTGTTTATATGAACACTACTGTCTGTGACGGTCCGTAGGTGGATCCAGTCGCACACGCAGGCAGGAAAGTACCGTTCTTGATGTATGAGTTTATACCACAGACTAGGGTACAGGCAAAGAGGGGAGTCCAGAGCAGGCAGGGTCGGCAACAGGAGGTCCAAAGGATAAACGCTGGGGAGTCTTGCATGGGATCCACTAAGAACAATCTGGCCATGAGTGTGTGGGGATCTGGGGTTTCAGTAGTGGCTGAGTAGATGAGAATCAGGTGTGTGTGCAGGTGAGTAGCAGTGTGTGATAGTCCTGATTGCAGCGGAGCAGAGTGGAGCAGGGGTGTGGCAGAGTCAATGAATGAAATGAGCTGAGAAATGCAGATTGTGACACTTCTGGCATTGTTTTTCTGTATATACCCTCCCTCTGAAATTGTTACACAGAATCAGTATTTGACTTGAAGACGCGAAATGAGGAATGGAGACATGTGTGAGACTGTCCTCTCTATAGAGCCTGAATTAGCTTCACTCCCATACTGTGTTGTATGTACGTTTATCCAAACAATTTCCGCCTGGATCAGCAGGGTCCTGCCCACAAATGACCCTACTGACAAAAACTTTTATTTCTGGTCGACTTTTTTTTTTATTCTTGTTTAAATAATAAATAGCCTGCCATTCCATTTTTATCAAAGCTGAATGAATATGTTTATACCCACAAGCTGTGTTTTTGTTTTGCTTTTAAAAGCTCTCCTTGACATAAATAGGCAATTTATGTCTTTGAACTCAATGCCAGCTGTGATACCATCACGGTGCTTGTATGTGTCTGTGTGCAACGCAGAACAGTTATGTTTTTCTTTTTCACTTTAAGCATCTGAACATCCTTGTTTCCTATCTCCCCTCCAAGAGACTGTAGTGGTACATCACAGGGGACAGAACCTCAGATCTCGTCCTCTAGTCACAGTTGAAGTTGAGATAAGGAGACAGACCACATGGAGACAGAAACTTTTTGAGACTCCCTGCCAGTCCTCTCTTAATCTCCCTCACAGAATAGACGCTGACAGTTAGGTCAAGGAAAAGTTTGGAATGGAAGAGAAGAATTTTAGATGTTTGTTTCATTTTAAAACAACTATTTTTTTTTTTTTTGAGGGATAAGCAGCAGACT
Source organism: Miichthys miiuy (assembly GCA_036365135.1). NCBI lineage: Eukaryota > Metazoa > Chordata > Actinopteri > Sciaenidae > Miichthys > Miichthys miiuy. Next base: position 20,319,496 of record CM071605.1, read on the forward strand.
TCTTTCACTGTCAGGAATGTGAACTGAACCAGTGAAAGGAGCCATTTAAGAAAAATCCATTACATTTTGTTTCTATTTGGTTATCTTATTTTCCATAAACTGCAGATAGTTTGGTCTGGTCTTTGAAAACTCCAATGTTAGACTTTATCATGAATACATTATTTCATATTTAATTTTTACCTCTCACTGCTGTTTTAACCATACCAACAGCATTCCTCTAGAACAGGGGTGTCCAAACTTTTTTAAAGAGGGCCAGATCTGACAATGTGAAGATGCCCGGGGGGCCAAAACTAACATTTTAAAAATGAAAAATCACCAATAAAAATTACATACAAATGTTCTGTAACAATTTTGTTTTCATTGTCACAATTATAATTTTTTAAAATGACAATGTAACCAAATCTAAGCCAATCAGGCCTGAACAAATCTAAAAACCAGTTCTTCCTTTCTTTTACATCTGGAGTCAGATAACAAAGAATAAATTGTGTGGAATATGTTAAACTTGATACAAATCTTAACCTCATGTTCATTTTAAACATTTAGGTAAAAAAGTAATATTTTGTGTCACATCTACAGATATATAACACCAGTAGTTTTGTCCTTAGAGGTTCAAATGCTTCGTTATGTCAACCAAAAAAAAGACAGATCTTCCAGCCATACAGTATCTGACAATCCTAGCAGGCCATAAATAATATATTATAAAAATGAAGCTTCGGGCCGCATGAAATCTGACCGCGGGCCATACTTTGGACATCCCTGCTCTAGAACGTCCACTCATGATCCCCACAGGGGAATGAATGAAACAAGAATGTGGTTATCCACTGACTTTTCCTCTAGTGCAGGGATGTCAAACATATGGCACATGGGCCAAAACCGTCAGAGGGTCCAATCCGGCCCACGGAAGACATTAACTGCAAATTTCCCAAAAAATGTAACTGCTGTTTCAACTGGGAGTCGAACACAACACTGTCAAGCAAGCAAACTGTTCATGGTGGTTAAAAATCGTTACTATCATCTGTTCTATGTGTTCTTTTGCTGTTTTGGTTTCAGGTCCTTGGTAAACTTCTAATCTGCCTGTCGACAACCAACTTGAAATAACTGACTTACAGTGTGATTCAGATTTGAAAGACAAATTTGCCTCTTGTCGGCTTGGACACATTTTATCAGTATATCTTGCCTGGGGCCCCAAATTGACAGCCCTCTTTCTGCAAACATTTTGTGCATGTTTGGGACTGCCTACCTTTGTGAACAGGTTTTCTCTCTAATGAGCATCAATAAAAACGAAGCTACGCTCAAGGCTCACACACAAGCACTTTAATCACATCTTGAAATTAGCTGCGACTCAAGATTTGACGGCTGATATTATATTATTTTGATCATAGAGTAACATTCTATATTGTTCAGTTCCTGATACCTCTTATTAAATATTTTGTGCCTTTTGTAGATACACTGTAAGTTGTAATGTACATGTGTAAATGATAATTGCACTTATTTTTAAGACATTTCAGGGTCATAATGTTTTGTAAAAATATAGTTCAGTAAAAGTGACATTTTTAGAATGTACCTTTTGGAGCTGTCTTTATTTGTAGGTTATTATGCTATGACTTCATTGGTGTGGCCCACTTGAGATCAAATTGGGCTGTATGTGGCCCCTGAACTAGTCAACGAGTTTGACACTCCTGCTGTAGTGTCACAATGAGGTTTACGTTTGTGGTTTTGCCATTAAATGTGTTCCAGACATGCATGCCCCAATAAATAGTAAACATTATAGCTGCAAAACATCATTATGTTAGCAGATCTGCTAGCATGACTAAAGACTGTTAGTCTTATTGATGAATTAACTTACCAGTTTCTATGAGAGATTAGTACAGGGATTCAAAACCCAGTAGTTGTGTTTGTTTTTTAATTTCTTTTGGCAGAACCGTTGCAACATATTTTTTAGCGAATCTCATGCATAGTATCTCTAAAATGTGTTTGGCAACAGCTAGCCAACTCATTTCCAGATGTAGCCTCTCTCAGTTGCTGCTGCAGAATGAACTGGTCCTGTCTGAAAGGCCGGAGGCAGAGGAAGCATGCCGTAAAACCCAGAGAGATAAGAAAGGACGGAGGGTCTCCCCTAGATCTCTGACATACTCATCATTTGGCTTAACTTCACATTTCATTCAGCCCCAACTTCATGAGCCTCTAGCTGGAAGAGAAACCAGATAAGTGTGAATGAGTCAATTCTATTTTCTTGTTCTTTGTTCATCCATTTATCCTCATGTTATCTTGTTCTCTCCCTCCTCCTATCACTTTCTTTTTCTCATTCTCTCTTCCTGACCAATCCTTTGTTTCATCCACTCCTCACCTCCTCTCTCTTGGTCTATTTTTATTTATTTCTGTAGCCAGAGATGAGTTCTGCGCAGAAGTATAAAGGAGACCACTTTGGCAACATGACAGGGAAGAGAGGTGAGGTGACAGTGGTGGATGGACCGGGTCCAGGACACTATCACTCTGAGATGTGAGTACCAAATGTCATCGCACTTTATTCAATAAGTTTTTAAGTACCAGTGGCATATGAACAACTGTATTAATTATCATGTTGTGGCCTGGCACATATGTTAAATCTTAAAGCAAACAGTTATGCTCTCATACTTAAATATAAGACTACATTCAGTGGCCGGTAAGCATATTTTAGCTTGAAAGACTGGAAACAGGCTGAGACAGCTAGCTACCTGTGCTGGAGCATTTCTTCACTCGGCGTGTGTTAAGATAAGCTGACCAGCTGCTGGCTGTATTCTTATGTTTACGCTACAGAAATGAGAGTGGTATGATATTCTTATCTAACTCTTGGCAATAAAGCTAGTAAGTGTATTGCCCAAAATGTCAAACTATTCCTATAAACTGTTAAACCCTTTGGGGACAACTCATTTTAATTTAAAATTAATATTTTTTATTATAAAACAAAAACAATGGCTGGCATTCAGCTTCTCTACCTGCTGAAGTTAGTGGTACCTTAGGAACTTTGCTAACTTAACAGGTAGCATCATCTGTGATGATTAGATATTGATACTGAATTCAGTTTGATTGATAACTATCAGTTCACGTAATTGGAATAAAAACTGTCATGTATTCACACTTTGATGCATGAATGAAGAGACAAAATGTCGATTAAATTAGATATTCCAGGCCATCTGATCTCAGAAGTTCACTTACAGAGATGTGTGCTGCACCGAGCAGCTGTTCCACCAAAGTGAAATATCGCTTTGATCCTACAGCCAGGGCATTATGTTTGACATTTCTCACACAGCGTTTCCATTGATGGCCACGGAGGATGGGCCTTACTAAGCACTTCTACATTGGTGGGCACACATCCAGCTCTGCTATTCATAAAGGAATCGACTGTTAGTGGGGAAAGTGCGCATGTGAGCAGTCATACTGTATACACATACAGCAGGTGTAGGCAGATATTTACATGCCCGCACAAATATGTCTTTGATACACGTGATTATTGGGATCATTTAAACGTGATTGAAAATGCTGTCTTTACTCTTGTTACAGTTGCTGACAGAGCAGTTCTCCTTCTCCAGTTCATTCCTTCTCCCTCTTGTCCTCTACACTCATCTGTCTTTGGTTTGTTTATCTCTTCCTCCCATATACTACATTGTATCTCCCCATTCCTCCTTTTCTTTCCTTTTTCTTTTTAGCTCTTCTTCTTGTTTGTTTGTGTTTTATTCTCTAAGACATTGTCATTTTCTCTGCGCGTCTCAGGAACCTTGAAACTCACTACAAGAATGTGAATCTTCAAAAGGAGCAGAACGGCAGAGCTGAGCTAATTATCCCTCGTTATCATGAACTGGTGCCCAGACAAGAGGAAAAGAAGGCGAGTGTTTGTTTCTTTTGGTGGGTGTTTGTGTCCATGTGGTGCTAAACATACTAAGCTTAGATGAATAAGACGTATAAGAGATAAAAGCTTGAGCAGAATAGGATCAACCAATCTGCCCTGTGGGGGACATAGTCCTTTAAAGTAAGCCTATGTAATGTGCTGAATAGTGGCCAATGAAACCACAAGGGACAATTAAACCTGCATTATTGGATTTTTTGGGCACTTGGGGGCAGCGCAACAAACTGCAAAGACAACATTGACGTATTATCACCTTATCAAATTTGATATGGTGGACTGTTTAGCAAACAGTTGTTTATTTAAACAGCAGCAATAGCATTCATTTGAAGTCAGCTACCTGATGAGAATAAGTCCAATATTCCCTCTCCTCATTTTTTTTTTTTTTTTGCCCTCCATCAAATCCTGAGGTAAATATCTGGCTTTAGCGGCTATGTTCATTAGCTACTGGTACTGGGAACATAGTGGACGGTGGGTTTAACTGAGCTTTCTGCTGCCTGGTGCTGCTGGAAATGAGGCTGAGAACCCACTGAGAGCAATGAATGACGCAAAGGTGCATTTTAAATTATGAATTCAACTTTGGTGAGAGGAAGAATGTCCGTCCTTTCAAGTGTTAAATAGTCTTGCTTTGATACATGTTAAGTGACATATTCATGTCATTTATTAGGGCAGCACAACTGTGTTTTGTGTGTTTTAATGTCTCATGTGGAGTTGGAAGTGACAGACAGCCAGAAAAAAACAGACCTGTTATTTTACCCACTAACCAGCCTTAGAATAAAAAAAAAAAAACTGGGGATATGTCTGGAGCATACAGTGTGAGCTTTGCTGTTGAGTGAGGCAGGAAACTTTAAATCTGGTTATTAGTTTGTATATACAGAAATATATGAATATATTTTATTTTTTTTAATCTTGGGATCTTAGATTGTAAAAGCAAAATATGTAACACACAATCCCTTTTATTTTTGTTTTTCAACAACATAACAACAATTTAAGATACTTTGAGAGTGATCAAAACCACATTATGAATAAGTAATACCTCCGACTCCAAGGTGTTAACGATTTCTGTAGTTTTAGCTTATCATACATATAAGATAGATTTTATTTTTCATTGGCAGTTAAACAGCTTGTCCTCTTTCTTCACTACACTCTGACTCAGATAAATTCTTAACACAATAGGATTCGAAAGCTGCAGATTGAGAATGAGTCATAATAGAGAAGTGTGATTTACAGTCAGAACAGAGTCAAGGTAAGTACTTTGGATTTATTTTGGATTAAAGATGAAATGATTCAACCCCTCCTCCCGCTCTCATTATAATTCATCAGTTCATCTGTCCACCCATAGAGGGCAGTAGAACATAAGCTTTAATCACAGACTGGCAACCACACACACATACAAAACACATTACATTGATAGACTGGAGCCAGTTGAGTGGAGGGGAGTTACTCACCTGCATATGAACTTGAGTGTGCTGGCAGAGTAATGCTTTGTGATGCCTTATTTCTCTGGTCGGTGGGTTAGAGTTGGTGAGGCAGAGTCTGAAAAATGTGGCACTAGATTTGTGGAGAGAAAGGTGAACGTATCCCTTCTGTCACGGACTCACACCGATGCCCTCTCTTCTGTTTCCTTGAACATTTTGCTTTTCCTTTTGACATTTTATTGCATTTGCATAATTTATGGCTACTAAAATAGCTGAAAATATCTTCTAACATAGTATAATTTATCCCGTGACTTTGTTTCATAAACTTTGCCTTCTGTGTATGCTTGTATGTGTTCACCATGCTGTATTTGGACCCCCTACCGTGATGGCTGCTCCTCCATCCGTCATCATTAGTACCTGACACCTCAACTCACATTTACTCCCCCGCACACATACACTGACCAGATGGGTCATTACCCACAGTGGGGACACTCAGGACAAACACCTTTTACTTCCTAGAGATCAGCAGACAGTCTGCCTCTAATGGCTTGGGGCTGCTGGTGTCACATAGAGTTTAAGAGTCTGCGTGTAGGATTTCCCCATTAAATAGGCATTCTGACATGGCAAGGGCAACGACTGAACAAACCATTATCGTGTGTGTCCCTGCAATCAAAAGCAAAACAGATGGAGTTGTACAAATGCAATTGCTAATATTACCTTGTAAATATGAACTGTCAGTTCATCTTTAAAATGTTCTGAAATCCATGCTAACATTGTCATGGATGATGTTGTTATTGCAGCACTTGTTATTTCTAGAAACGGGGAAGCAGTACTGCTCACGCAGAGGAAAAAAAGAAAAAAAACAAAAACTTGGTGGCACAACTGTCTAACCCTGGATTATCTACTGTAAAAAAAAAACATTTTTTAGGGGTCCCTACAGCAGATCATCTGCTCAATGGCCATGCCAACATGCCATGAAGATCTGGTTGGATATTTTATTTGGTGTATAGGCTTTTTGTTTTTTATGTCGGAAGCCCTCCCCATTTTATCTGGGCTTGGAACTGGCAATTAGGAATGCGCTGGCTTGTGCATCCCCAGTGGACAGGGAGCTTAAATAAGGGTCATTATATTTGCGAGGTTGTAAAAAGGTGTTCAGAAATCATTTCGAAGCCTGAGGCTGTATATGAACCTTAGAAATCATGTAAAAGAAAAAAAAAAGATGTGTAGTTGTAGAAAAAAAAACGTGTTAAATAAAATGTATGCAGAATTCAACAATGATTCGTTTGTGAACATCTTCAAAGCAGAAAAGTATATGAGAAACTCAGCAGTTGCACATGAACACACATTAAAGTTTTAGTCATAAGTACTTGTTGTTTCTCACTTTTTTGTTATTGACCCTTTGAATTCGAGAGCTGAAAGTGATCAAAATATGTGGTCTTGCATTTTCTCTTAGGAAAAGTCAGTGGCACCTTTACTGAACATCAACATACTGGTTGTCTGTATGTGACATTTCAGATTCTGGGGGCCAGGAACTTGTTTCTGGCAAGAAGACATTATAGTCAATGTTCATGAATAAAGATTGAGCTGTCCTAAGGCATGGGGAAGACATATTGTGCTGAAATTCACAACTGTTCCCCCTCAAGATTCAGGTGTAACTGCTAACAATCTCCACAGAAATCCATGCTGTTTCACTGCAGGCATAGTTAAACCACCTCTGGCCAAGCAACCTTGTGGGTTTACCCGAATATACCAAAATGTCCTGCCTCTGCACTAGGGAATGTGGAAAGGTGTGTGTTTTGTCACCTGTCACTGTCAGCATCTCTGTGACTGTGAGGTCTGATGTTGTTAACTGGTTTGCGAGTTACAGTAATTACTGCACAGAAATGATGCAGCAGTCTTGAATTGGCACAGCTGTTTCCTACCATGATGAAAAGAGCAAACATGCCTTTTCTCACAACACTTTTTCTGCGTGTTTTTACGAGTGCTCACTCATCTGGTGTTCTCTCCATCTCTGTGCCCTCTATTTACCCCAGAAGCAGAAAAAATCAAACCAACTCTTTGTTCTTTTTTCCATCGTTCCTTCCAGTGGCTCTTTTTTTTTTGTTTTTCTCTCTCCTTATCTTTGAATTCATGCAACTACACGAAATGTGATATTACCAAAGAATGTAACTACAAATATTATCTTGTACTTACTGTACATTTCTTGCATTCTTCTTCCCATCAGGGAGTTCCTGGTCCAGGCCAGTACCACATCAGAAGTCAGTTTGAGAAGCCTGTGGAGTCCAGTGGTAACCTGCCGAACTTGACTTGCTCCTTCATGTCTCAGACTAAGGTACAATGCAAACAGAATCAGGCACAGTTCACAGAAAAGTCATTCAGTGCTTTGTGTACCGGCCTGTGGGTGCATTTTCAGGTGAAGCAGGTTGTACTGTGTAGAGCAGGATCTTTCTCAAGCATTGCTTTTACCCACCAGGGTCTATTTCAATTTTTGTGTTTTTGCTTTCACCTTCCTATTGCATTGATTCAGTGTCCACATACATTCAGCAGCAGACTCCAGAACTACAGTGATGTCTTTCTTAAGAGTATGAGACCTGCTGCTGTTGTCTGAAATCATTTTGCTCATTCCACTCGAGGTTCCACCACATTCTGTGATGAGTTCACTGATACAAAAAAAAAGAAAAGAAAGAATGTAATGACATTTAATAATTAAATAGTATTCTTTCTGTTTAGTTGCGTGACACTTTTAATGATGATATCAGCCCGGTAATACCCCGACCCAAAGATGCCACCATGTTTTTGCTGGCTTCTTCTTTGCGCCGTTTGGTGCTGAGCAGGAAGTGAACAGTGTGTTTATCAGAGGGACACCTGTCACATTGCACATAGTCATTCATTTAATCCATAAAAATATATATAAATATAAAAATATTAATTAGTGCAGTTTGAAGAAACAGCAGTAACTTGTACTGTTTGGAATGAGAAACTTAATGAAGCCACGTAGCTATGCTTGAAACGAATTCACCGGCTGGCTGGCCACCGCCATGTTGGATGTACGGCTTCTTCCGCCTCCGGGCTAATGTAAATATCGGCAAAGACGTGTATCATCGGTGGACCTGAGGCAGGCTAAATGACGCCTGGGTGCTCTAATAAGCCATCTGTAACGACATGTACCTGTCAATAAAGCGCTCACGCTGTTAATTATGCGTATCTTCGAGGCTTAATATCATCTGAATGGGCAAGTTAAAAAGCTTGATCATGAACAGGTAAATTAGCTAAAGAGACCAAATCCAGTCTGAACCAGGCTGCAAACATGTTTATTTCTGCTGTGAAGTTGGGTATTTTAATACGGCCGCTTATGGAGATTGACTCACTTCTGCAGCCTGTCTCAAGCGGCTGCTCGAGGAATTACAGTTTTTAGCACTTCCACATTGACTTCAGCACCGGAGGTTGCGGCTTGGTACATTTGCTGCAATAATACAGATGTGACTTGATTCTCAGAAGGAGCTCCTCATGCACAAATAGATAAACACATTCAGATCCATTTAGTTGTATTACTCAGACAGAGAAAACAGTTAGACCACATTGAAAAAAGATTTTTAGAAATAATCTATGTGAGGCAACTATATTCAATTTACAGTTCCTCAAAGGAGACTGGATTTAAATATGGAATATTTAAGATTAAGTTACAGAGCCAAGACACTGAGCCGGGCTTTGCTTGTTTAATTGATGTGCTGGGAGTGGAGGGTTTCTTCAGACGGGGGTGAGGATGAGTTTATTAAGAGGCTCACAGGAGCGGAGATGAAGGATGTGAAAATGTGTAGTTTTACGTCTCAGGAATAGCTGAACTCCTCTGTGGCACTGCCCCACAGATTCACTCCTGTGAAACTCTCTAACTGATGTTTTAATTATCGCTCTGACACACAGGCACAATGTGTTGGTGCATGCTCACACACACAGACACACACGTACAAAGAAAATCAGACACATGCAAATTTTATCGACAGACATAGATACAAGACAGGCAAGTTCACAAGCACTCCTGACATTAATGCAATTGAACACACCCGTTTTTTCACATTATGCAGCTATGCACGAACACACACACACACACACACACATTGGTTCCATAAAATTATCTTAATAATGTCTGAAACATTCATTTCATATCTGTATGTGTGTCTGTGCATAGGTATGCATGTGTGTGTCATAGTTGACTCTGACCTAATTTCCCTCACCACATGCTGTGTTAGTGCGTCGACCCTGTGATGTCGTCACCCACTGAGGAACTTGGCTTGGGATTTTGTTTGTGTGTGTGTGTGTGTGTGTCACAAGTCATCTTGAATGCAGAACTGAGAGCGACATTTTTCTTAGATCTTCGTCTCCCTGTGAGTCCGGTTCCATCTGACACTGTTACCCCGTGGAAGGATGGAGAGGAAACAAGGGAGTGAGGGAAAGAAGGAGGGATGGCGAGATAAGAGGAACAGCTGGAATCTTCCAGTTCTTGCGTCTTCTCCTCCCTTTGACTTCCCAATTTCCCAGTATCAAAGCATCAATATGCCACTTTGTGAGAACATGCATTTTCCGCACCTTGGCTTTGCCCCTTCTGATCCCCGATTTTCTTTTTTGTTCCCTCCTTTCCTTTTCTGTGTTAGCTCCTGTGCTTTTACTTGATACTTTTTAAGGTTACAAGACTCTTTCTCCCTCATTTATCATTCTATTTCCCTTCCATCTACTCCTGTTTCCATTTACTTCATCTTTCTCCTAATTTATGGATATTTTTATCTCTGCTCCATCCTTTCCATTCACATGTTGTTTCATCCTTGAGTCCCCTGTGTCCCTAGAGACCATCTTCTCTCTTGGTACTTCACAATCTTTTATATATCAAAAAGAAAACGCACATAAAATAAAATCATGTGATGTAAATTTTAACATTTTCATTAAAATAAATGATACAACTATGTTTTCATTAGCGTATAATCAACTGAAAATAAGCATTGCTGTGTTTCTACAGTAGCCCATAACAGACAAACCAAACACTGATAATAAATCCTGCACACTTATCCTTTAAGTGAATTTTTGCCTTTCTTCACCCAGATTTGACTGACGGATTGTTTGTTTTATCTCTGTTTAGTGTACTGACTGTACAAAAGTTAGCTTGGCACATTGGCTGTGTGTGTGCAGAGTGTTTCTGTGCTGTGTTTGTGTGACATCTCTGACTGATCACAAAATTGACCAAGAACTCAATTTCTTGTAGTTATTTTCTCCCAGTTTCACTCCTTTGTTTATCTTGTGACACATGCACACACACACACACACACACGCATTTATAGATGTTCCTCAGTGGGTTTTAGTGATGACATCACAGTGTGTCTAACACAACAGGAGGCCAGAGAAAGAAATTGGAGTCATAGGAGTCATACAACCTCAGGATGAGGACAATTCTTTGACTCAAGTTGGAACTTTTTCAGCCCGTGGGGATGCATCTTTGCCTCTTTGCCTTTTTTTTTGTATAGCCCAGGGTGGATTTGTTTCTTAGCATTGACTTGACATGTAGTTGTACTGCCTCTAGACTTCTCTTCCCACTCAGTCTCAACTCACCTTAACAGTGCAGCTGAGGTTCTGTTTTGTTGGCATGAGTGCACTTACTCTCCTTCTACTCTTCCATCACTCTGTGGCCTCATTAATCCACATTAACAGACGTTAAGACATTCTGTCTCTGAGGGGTCCACAGAGGCACCTTGCATGGACGGCATGTTTGCTCTGGGCACGGTTTTCAAAAGTCTTCCTTTGGCATTTCCCATCATATATATATTTGGAAATGGAACATGAGGAAGCATAACAAAATAAAAACACCTTTTAAATAGATGAAGCATCAATGCGGATTGCCAATAAAGCTCAGTCTGTCATTAAATTCAAGGTCTTAGGTCAGTGTTGGTTTGACAGATGGCCACAAAGACCAGTTTGATACTGACTTTGAAGGAGCGCAGTTTGGTTTGGCCTTGAAACAGCATGTCTTGTAACTTCAGCCGGTCTTCTTTATTATCTTCAAACACTCACTCCATTTTACTTTTCCTCTCCTCTCTCCATTTCCTCCTCCAGCTACACTTCTTTACTTGTTCTTTTCCTCGCATTTCTCCTTCTTGACTAAAAGCTCAATAATTCAACTGTGCATTACTAACACAATTTTCATTACCCTGCAACTAATTTTCCATAGGCTGAATCTTGTTTAAATGGAAAGTGCAAATCAATGATTGGCATGTTTCCAACAAATGGGTTATATGTATGATCGTTCTTATACTTTGAGGCATGGTGTTGTTAAAATGGACAGGCTGGTATATAAAAGAATAAAGTTATTTTTATTCCTCTGTTGTATTCGATAAGAAACAGCGAAATGGTTCAGTAGTGAGAGGCTGTAGAGGAATTTAGCGTAACATTGAAACGCAGTTCATCTTCAGTTATTTTGACTGAAAAGGCAACTTAGACTGCTTCGGTCCCTTGATTGCCTGTGTTGTTATAATAGGCTATCAGATAAACACATTTATACCCTGGAAGTGAATCAAGCCGTGCTGAATCAGCTCTGATATCAGCAAAATGGTCAAAGACCATTATGTACCTGATTGTGTGCATCATTATTTTTGAGTTGGAGATGCTGTTTATGCCATCTCATCTTCTCCCTCCTATTCTCACTAATTTATTCTGTCTATGTGCATTTTACTCTCTCTTTTTTTTTTAACCCCTTTCTTTCAGTTTAGTGTGATCTGTATACAGCTTGGATTGCAAAGCGTCAACTAGTGGTACTGATGGCAAAGCCATTCTTTACATGTAGCCAAAATCAAGAATTCCATATATTTTTCCTTTTACATGGAATGCATTTATTATTTTTGCATTTTAAGAGCATCCTGACTGAAAAATCCTGTGGGCGGTCCTAAAGGGTGGCTCGATGACGCACTGAGGCCACCCTGAGCATACCCCTGCACCCCTAGCAGAGAGATAGAGATTAATTCATCTCGAGTGTTTCAAAGTTAGTCATGTCATTTTTGAACTCATCTGACACGTTTCAGTCGCTTCATGAAAACTTGTCTATTGGTGTGCATGCTTACACAATTTTTCCATGGGAAGCTTTTTTATTGCTGCTGTTCATCCCACGATGATCCCTCCCTGAAGGGAGCAGATGTACAGCTGAGGCTTGTGCTAGATCTGACAATATCCATCTGAGATGTCCTAAAAGGGATAAACACTTTTGATTCAGGTAAAGCCACCTTTCCTCAGACCAAATCAAAGATGTGGCAACAATTTTTTTCATCTATCCAACAATTTTTCTTCCTGGTATGTAATGGGCAGTAAACCCCCACAAGGCCGATAGTGTGGTTACAGACTTTTAGTCTTGTCTCCATGTGGGTTGTGGGCAATTGGTCTGTTTTTGGTCAGGTTCTGTCTGTCTGACTGCAAAGAGATACACTGCTCCATCACTTCTTCCTGTGGATAAAGCAAATATTCACAGCTTGTTCCAGAAGAGCACTGGTTAGAGAGAATAAATGCATTATTTATAATCTTAAAACAGTGCTCTCATTCCCCTTCGTCTCCCTCTATTAGAGGTTTAGCGACGTGAAAGAAGAGTCGCCCCCTGTTGGTGCATATAATGACCCGCGCTGTGCCCTGGAGCTCCTGAAGAAGACCACAGGAGTGAAGAAAAGCCCATTTGGCATCACCGCAGTGCGCTTTCCTCATAACGACAAAAACTGCTCCACACCAGGTCAGTACATGTGTGGTGGTGTGTGTGCCAGTCTATGCTTTGTTCGATTTGGATGCTGTTCAAAGTGATATTCCTCTTTGATGTATGTAGTTATATTTTACAGATGCGCACCAAAGATTTAGCATTGTTCTGGTTGTGGAAAAACAGAAAATGTTTTATAGATTTCTCAACATGCATCTAGCATTTAGAGGTAAAAACTGAGGATTGTCTCTTTCTGTCCATAACCCGTCAGATATCACTTACACTTGAGTGTTGCCTTAAAATGTCTGAGGGCAGTATTTGTTTGGGTGGGTTTGAAGCCTGAATCTTGTTCCTCTTTCATCATAAACAACCCATTTGCTTAGATTTTGATGTGGCATGGCCATTATATTCAATATAAAAAGTAATAAATAAAAATAGATAGTACTATACAGCTTGAATTTTGAATGAACTATTATGTTGTATGAGTCATTTTCAGCTTTTGGTTTTGCATCTAGCCTTTGAAATTGCTTTGAAACTGCTGAAGCTGCATATATTACATTGGACAGTAACCATTTGTGTAAAAAAAACAAAAAACAAAAAAAAAAACCTTCAGACTTCATCACCACGCTAACGTTTAGACCTGTTGTTGTGGTCTCTTCTCCAAACATCTCTAAGTGCGACTGAATCTGAGGGCGTTTCACGATTTGTCTGTACAGATTAAATGTTAGCGTGGTGTTAAAGTTCAGGTCTGAAGGAGGTTTTGATGTATAGGCTGTGGGGCAGAATTGACAAGTGAGACTGAACTTCGTCCCTAAAATGTCAGTGTTGTACCACAAGGCTGATCTGAAAGGCCTTGCTTCGTTTTTGTTTGTTGTTATCTCAGGCAGTGGACAGAAGGTGCACTTGTATTTTCTCGTTTCTTTGTTTTTGCTTCATTTTCTTATTCACTTTCTGACTCTAGACTTTTAGAATTTTAGAAATAATTTATTCTGATAAGTGCAATGAAAAGAATCCAATTAAGACCTTTGTGTTTAGCTGTGTTGTATGTGCATAGATGAGTATGTGTTGTCAAATTGTCAGCTTGTACACCAGTTCTTTAACTTTGAAGAAGAAGTACAAACTAACACTAGCTCTGCAAAGGGCCTTTTGTCATGCATTTTTCAGACGCTGTAGTTTCTCCTTCATACTAGGAAGGAGAGAGTGACACGAGAGGTTTGCAATCAGCAACTACACCGCTAGATGCCACTAAATCCTACACACTGGACCTTTAAGTTGCAGTATGCAGGGTTTCCTCAGTCATGGCATCATTAGAAATGGAGAACCATTATTCTGTGTTTCTCTATCTGTTACCAACGCAGGCATTCACACTTGCAGACATGCTGCTGCACTGTTGAGGATACAAATATTAAAATAGCAGAAACACACAAGTGTCTCCATATGAAATCTTGAGTAGCGCAGGTTTAGTGCATCTGTCATTTTCAGTGTAAGCACTACATGAAATCTACACACACTGCCAAACATAAAAGGCACAAAGCCAAAGTTACACCTACGCTTCATATGTCTAAGGTCTGTGTCCTCACTGTAAGTCTTGTGTAAATTGCTTTTCATCCTCGTGGAGGTTTGGACAGAGCTAATAGGTTTAAGGGAAAGTAAGCACTTCATGATGTTGTCCTGGACCACTTTATCTCAGGACAGTGAAAAGACTATTTAAAAACACACTCCGTACAAGTACACACAATAATCCCAATCTTCTGTACTCTTTGCAGGTCCAGGGTCCTATAATGTGTCTGAGTATGGATTAGCCTGGGAGAGCTTTAAAAAAGCATTTTCTGTGAGAACCAGAAAAGGAGGCTTTGGCTCCACTTCTCAATGCAGCTCATTCTTTTACAACAAGGAGTCGATAGAGACCCCAGGTCCAGGACAGTATGAGGTAGGAAGATCCATCAGTATGGTCATTTATTTATTTTTACTTCTTTCTTCTGTCCTGATATTAATTAGGATGAAATATAAACCCAGGGGATTTAATAAAGCTTTAATAAATAATGATTGATATAACTTGATGTAAGTTCTGTCAGTACTTGACAGAATACTGTCATGTCCTCAATGAAACATGTGTGCACATGTGTGTGTTTGCTGTGTGTTTGTGTTCAGGCAGAAAAGAAGACAGTGGAGCACTACAAAAACCGGCAGACAGCAGTTTTTAAATCAGCCACAGGACGTCTGCCATTTTCATTACCGGCTATAGTAAGTCTCTTTTCCTTCACTTCCTTTGGCTCTTTGGCTCCCAGTTTCCCCTACAGTTGTCTTTGTCTCACTTGTTTTTATCCCCACAACATGTTTCTGTCGTAAAGCTGTTGAAACCTACTTAACAGGAGAGTCTAAAATGGAATAAAACAGCAACACATGCCAATTTTTTATTTTCATAAATGGGCCATCCCAGCGGTAGCATCTGACCCACTATGCCAAGGGTCCTGTTTTCTAACAGTTAATTTTCTTTGACTGCTTCTTTTATTCTTTTCCTCTTTCTCCTAATGCTCATTTATGCTGAAGAAAACAGGTCACAATTTGTGCTAATTAGTTTATTGTTCCTCGCTGTTGTTGCAATCTTATTCTTGCCCACTTTGTTGACTTTATTCCTCTCAAAATGATTTTAATATAAACCTAATATAATATATTTATATATCTGAATCTTTCCACTGTTAAGTATAACTGTGTTTAATTTGAATTTAAATGTATTTATTTATGAGTATTGCTTATGCATGTATGCTTTTATGTTTATAAGTACATTTGATATTGAATTATTTTATAGAGAGATATTTTTTACCAGAACTTATTTAAAAAAAAGTATTTCAATGATTACTGGGCATTAATCTTCAAGCAATGCTACACAAGAGTGCCTCACAGAGACTCATTTATCTAAACCTCAGATCCAGGTTTTAATGAGTTGTGTCATTTAAAAGTCTACTGACTCCTTCAGGATAATTTTCTGTGAACTGATTATCGGCAACATTTGTAAAAGTAGTGAACATTTGTGGATCTTTATGAAATTAGAATTGTTTCCATATTCAATACTGAGTGTCAAATCAAATATTCAAATATGTAATATAACATTTAATTGAGAAAGGAAAAAAAATAAAACCATAAAATTACCCCGACAGCCAAACCTACCTATTATTTTTAATTTTTATTATTCACCTTCATTTCACAAACTTGAAGTGTCTCTCGTCATCATTTTTTTGCTGTTAAAATTTGCAGTTTCTGGTACAGTTGGTGAAGGAAAATTAATAGTTGAACCACTTATCTTGACCCTTTATCCTGCAAATCCAAAAGTTGTTGGCCGGTGGGGACTTAATCCAATTTGTCAAAGATGACAGGGAGCTCAGCGTAGAAATATAAGAGGTTTAACTCTTTTTATTACTCAGTCCACCTTCAACGACAACCAAAAATCAAATGCTGTTGCTTGACTGAATCAGTTTCATACTGCTTGTCATGAGATGGTAATGGCACAGCCAAAGTGAACACTTAAAAAAACACTATTAATTCATTGAGCACCGTACTT
Source organism: Miichthys miiuy (assembly GCA_036365135.1). Taxonomy (NCBI): domain Eukaryota; kingdom Metazoa; phylum Chordata; class Actinopteri; family Sciaenidae; genus Miichthys; species Miichthys miiuy. Next base: position 20,336,064 of record CM071605.1, read on the forward strand.
TCTCGTGTTTTATATGATTGCAACAATTTTAGGCAACAAATATCACTAAATGCCCTCGTCTTCACACTTACATTATTAACACTCTATCAGTGTGCTTACAGTACTTAATATTAACTTCAGCACATGGATAACAGTAATGGTGGTACGTTTTAAAATGTGACAATGTTTGGATTGTGAAAGCTTCGTTTTTTTCCCCCTGTGTGACACAGGATGCATTTACATGTAAATAATGTGTTAATGAAAAATCAGGAGAAGCAGCTAGATGTGAGGGTTAGCGATTGAATCTTAGTATTGAAAAAATGTTCTAGGAGTAAATTATGTAAATGTTCTGCTAAAGTGTATACTAAAGCATTTTAATATTCAAGATACACAATTTGTATTTTCAAGTATTCTTCTGCGTACCAGCTGGTGTTTATTCTGATTAACTCCAAAGGTTAGAAGTGTAATCTAAATCTTGAGGCAAAGGTCTCCAGAACTGATCTTAACAGCAAATGCTGCTCTCTAGGGTAATTTATCACTTAGCATAGAGGGCATGTGTGCTTTGCCATCTTGTAGCTTTTATACAAATCTATCTGTGTTAAACACAATACTTATATAACTAACTTCCTAACATTAACATCTCCTTTCACCTGCACTGAAGACGTAGGAAAGCATGCAATACATTCACTGGAATCTGATTTAGGAAGCATGGCTACTCCCTGACTTTTTCTTGGGCAGTGGATGTATTTATCTGAGCAGGCTGACAGCACAGGAAGCGGACAAACAGACAGACTGACAGACCACAGCTTTCCCATCCAACCAACGTATTTATATTTTTTACAGTTAAGTTTAAAGGCTTTTAGAAACCTGTTTGTGTGTATACATTGATAGGAAATCATCTTCAGGAAGAATCAGATCTCTCCCCATACTACTATAATGTAAAAACGGTTTCAAAAGAGAGTAGTCCTTTATGATCCTGAATTGACTGACTGTTACATCTTTGAGAAATGACCTTACTTGCTCATGATTCCCAAGTAAGAAAACAGCTGAGTTCAGGGCTCACCAGGCCCAGTATTTATCAGTCCTCATCATCAGGACATAGAGTAGTGCTGGTTTTCATTCCTGCTGTCTAATCAGGGAGTGATTTACACCTCGGACACCAAGTGAATGCAATTAACTACCTGGTAGGACATAAAACCAGCAGGACTCTGGGTACAGAGCAGCAGGACTGAGAACTACTGCCCCGGCAAATGAGGTCGGGAGTCTCGAAATATGCAGGTGTTACACATGAAAATATCACAGAGTATGCCTGGATTACTAGGCGAGCATGCTAATGTTATGCATTGGCAGTTGGAAATTCACTTGCCTTTCTATACAGTGAGGTCAGAGGTCATGGTCAGCACCATCTGTGCGAAGGACGGTCACTTTATTCCCTGTGCCAGCCCGCTGGGCAATAGTGTACAATAATGTCATGAAATGATCTTGAATTATCTGGAGCACGGCATCCATTACAGTTTTTACTCATTTCTCTGGACTGCAGCTTAGACAAACATAATCACCAACTTTTTTGTATTCAGAAAAATTACAATATTGTTATTGTTACATTGTTTATGCATTAACATAATGTAAATTCACTCTCATTTTGTGCACATCACAAATGAACTGAGGGGAGTGCGATGAGACTCATTAGAAAACTGAAAAATCTGGTGCTGATCGCCTCTGTAATAGTCTCTACTTCATATATCTGTCTGCACTGTTTGCCATTTTTCATGACAATGGCTCTGTGTAGTTTTCTGTCACTCTGTAGTATATTGTGCTGATGGATGATCTGGCTCACTCAGAACTCTTGGCTTGTGCTAAATCCTAAAGTAGACAGTAGAAAACTTGACAGTGGCACTATACACTGTCCACATAATGTTTGTGTTTCACATCCTCATGCACTGATGCAGTGTAGCTTCAGTATAGATCTGGGTGTCGGAGGTCTGCAAGTTTAAATGATCAGTGGTAGACTTTCATTATATGCCAGACACACAGGGTGATTAAATATTTAACAATGGCTTTAACTTGGCTCAATTCCCAGTAGCAGCACCTCCAGCTTGTTTTTGTGTTCCCACAAACATAATTGGCCACAATTTGTATGCATGTATGCGGTTATGTACTGTGTGGTAACTTTTCTTCAGGATAGCTTGTGGGTGTATGTATATACCTAGATGCATGTCTGAGCAAGCAGATTTATTATTAGAGAGACTTCACATCTGCTTTTTGTGGGTCACATTATTGGTACACTTTACTGACAGTCCTTATAAACGTAGCATTTTGCTGTATTACTGATTATATATTTATATCTTTTTGGTTGAAATGATAATAAAACTTTGATCACCAAAACTGGCCACAATTACAAGTGGGGAGCTGACGAGGTCGGGATGAAAGAAAAGAAGGGCACCATTTGTCACAGAAGTAGCACATGTCTGTGCAGCCCTCATCGGTCAAACAGCAGGGCTAGCAGTCACATGGACTAAAGGGTTGAGAAAATGGAGAACAAAATGCTAAAAGATGAAAAGTAAATAATAGCCTATAGAACTGTTCTTAAAAGGCGCAATATTACTTCCATATTTTCCTCCCCATCTCGCTCTTTTTTTCTTTCGGGGAGGTAGCTCTGAGTGGTCTGTGGAGAAGATCTGAGGCTACTTTTAATGGCTCCACACAGAGCCTCCTTTATGACCAGTTAATGAAAAATCACCCAGGGACGTCTTAGCTGTAACGGTTAGCCACATGCCGTGCTGCAGCCTAGGCTGTATCCCTGGTAACGCCCCCCCACTGGGACGGATATTAAAAGTGTCTAATCAGGAAACGATCATGGGAAGGGAGTAAGACAAGAAAGAAAAGAAAAGAATAAAGCAGAAAGTCCGTCACTATTATCCGTTTCATGTCTGGAAGTTCTCGACTTTGAGTTAAACGCTTCATCTATTAGTAGAGGTCGATCGTTTGGTGGAGAAATTATTCACACTGCATGGCTTTTGAAATCAGAAATATAAAAGACATATCATGTCATTTGAAATGATAGAAGCTGTCTTGTGGGGACCGTTAAATACAACAGGGAGACCTTTCATCTGACTTCCAGAAGATATTTATTACATCCTCTCCTCTGTCTTTGCTATTACTGCCTCTGATTTTTATTTTACAGATCTTTTGTTTCCCAGTGTTTGTTTTGAGACAAAGTCCAGTTTGTTTAATTAATTTATTCCACTGACACTGTGAATTTCAAGTCTGTCTATTCCTAAAGGATTAGATTGGCAAACAGCAGTTAAACAAATATTGAATAACAGGCATGGCACGATTTATATAGGCTGAGTTTTCTTATCTTGTGGCGTGCCCTCTTTCAAAGGATGCTTAAATTTCTGACAGTTTAAATCAAGCACACAATTCGTTCAAATATTTGAAGCTATGTCAGATCTGTATTACAGCTACAGGTCTGGATCAGATAGGAGTTGATTACCTGTCTGTGGAGAAGAAAGAAATGACACGATCTGAAAGAAGAGATGATCATGAATAGAGCATATCTTACATGAGCGTTTACAGTTCTCTAATCCAATGTTCTTTATTTCTCCTGATCTCCATCTTTCTCTTCTTTACCTTTCATCCCTCATTCCTTTCTCTTCTTTCCCGACTTTCCACATTCATTTCCTCTCCATCTCCTGTGTTCTCCTCCTTCCTCCTGGCCAAGCCTTTCTGATAGTGACCTTTCTATTGCAGAGGTCGTGGGATACCCTTAGGCAGCACTGGGAGAGACTAAGTGTGGAATTTAATTTGGACCTATGTTTTACCCCAAGGCAGCGGAATTCTTCTCTCTTCTATAGATCAGTGAAATATTCCCTGTCCCTTGAAGTGACAGGAGAGGTTTGACAGGGCGTCAGTCAGTTTTTACTAATACGTCTCTGCCTTTCGTCATCTTGATCGATTTTGTTCTGTTGCTAGTGATGTCGAGATTAATAGAGGTCCTGATGAATGGCTGCTGTTACTCTAAGATTGAGGGATTGTCAATGGCAAGGGTGTGGGTTCAATAATGAGGTGTCGCCAATTGCTTTAATAAGAAGTGCATTTTCACTTATCAGTGCACTATGAGTGAATTGTTGGCAGTGTGTTAAATCTGCAGTTTAATCTATGAGATTCTGCAATGAAATGAGCCATCCTGGGTCACTTGGTACACAAGATTATCCAGGTAAACATAAAAAATTTAAAATACAGAATGTGAATACAGGATATTAATAAATTCAACTGATGCCATGTTGCACAGCTCAGGTAGGTAAAAAAAAGACGAAGCAAAGACACAGGTTTCTCCAGCAGTAGTTGCCTCAAGTCTCTATGAAAGTACTTTAAGGCAGTGAAAGGTTCCCACTGCCTCTGTTATTGCCAACATATCCATGACTGTGGCTGTGCTGCTGAAGTAGGCAACAGCAGCATGGAGAGAGAGTGCAGCTGCCACTTGTGAGCGCAGTGCTACCCTGTAAGATGATTATGGTGGGACTTCAAACTTGCTGTTGCAGCTCGCTGCGTGACCATGGCAACCACAAAGACCACACAGAGGAAAATGATGCGTTTTTTCTGAATTATATTTGAACAAATATATCTGTCCACAAAAATTGTCTGAGAGCAACATAAGGTCTGAAGTTTAATTTCCCAAGCTGGGCCAGTGAACAGTGTTGTAACAACTTCACTCAACCATAATCAACATACAAAAACGCTTCACTTTCATAAACAGTTATTTCACCAAGCTGTAGTACATTTACCAAGCTGCAACAGAAGTGGCAAAATCTGCAGTGATAACCACTTGAGGGTGGCAGAAATGAGAAATTTCCACAAGGTCTGAACAGAAATAAACATGTTTACCAGTTCCCCAATCAAAACAACTGTATGGATGGTGAATTTTTATATAACTCACCCATTCAAACTATTTAAGGCTGAAAGTTATGCAGAATTATGAGCTTGGCCTCTTTGAGTGACAGGTGGGTGCCTTCACAGTTGGCTTCTTTCAGCAGCCAGGCTTAATTCGGCCTGCCTCAGCTCCACCCACCCTCCTTGCCCAGTTTTGGATTAGCCGGGAGCCGGCAGAGTCAGAACTGCCAAATTGGCAATGGCCAGAGCCACCACACTCTGAGAAACCTCTGGGTGACGTCACAGAGAGTAGATTAATATTTATCTATGATATTTACACACTCCATGCTATGTGATTGACAAGCACATGAAGGGAATCAACAAGTGTGAAAATAAGGGTTGAGGTAAAGTGGGTGCATTAAAACAACACTACATCACAATTTACAGTGATTTACTTACATTGCTCAACTATGATTAGGTTCTTATTACATATTCTGCTGGTAATTAAAACAAAGCAAACTCAAAACATAGAAGTTTTCATTGATTTTTACGCCAACATCAGTAAATAAAAGTTTTACTCAGTTGAGTTTTATTTTGCCAAACATTTGCTATTTTTCAGCAGGCTCCATGCAAGTCATTTTTAACTGATGTAACCAAGCAATAATGTCTCTGCCACTCAAACAAATTTGAGTTTTATCTGCTCTACTATCTGTTACGCTGACAATGAACAACACTTTGTAATTCTCCTTCCTCAGTGTGTAACTGGCTTGATGGAATCAGGCGGACAATATTAAAACATGGCTTTTATTACATTTACAACTGACAGTGATTGGAAGCGGGATTCATAATACACCAACTCCGTGAAAATAATAATGGCAACAAATAGAAAAAGGAGCCTCGCAACTGGAGACATATCTGTCTTTCACTTGGCAACTCTTGGTGCTACTTGTGGAGGTAATACACTGACTTCCAGTGCCATGGCAACAAATATAAAAGATTTTTGTACAGGTTAGGTCAGGTTACTTTATTTGTACCCATAGGTACATTTGGGTTGCAGTGTAATACAATGCCCTCCGCCCCATAATAATAAAAGCACTCAGGGCTGTAATAAGCACTTAAAGAGACAAATAACAATAAAAAATACTAAAATATATGACCACTAGAAAGAGTGCTGGAATTACAGTATTTTTATGTTAAAAATTGGTAACTGTGAAGGCTGAATTATGCATCCATGTGTGAGTTAGCTCTGTAGGCAGCTACTGCTCATCAAAAATCTAACTTCATTATGTGCTGTTGTGTTTTCCCCTTCTACCTATTTCTGTTGCCAGTTGTCTTCATAAAGGTCTTATACAAGTGTATTTCTGGTCCAGTGTCACAGACAGACATCATCCACAGGGCCTGACATGGTCAAGGAAAACTTCATTAATGTCAATTACAAGTGGAAAAACACCACATTGCTCTCCACCAGAAAGACAGAAAGAGAGAAGAGATGAAACTAAATGGAAGAAGCAGTAGGAGGGAATGGAGGGAAGATAAGAGAGAGAGAGAGAGAGAGAGAGAGAGAGAGAGAGAGAGAGAGAGAGAAAGCACATGCCTTTGTGTATAATGTGTAATTATCTATCCTATTAGCTCTGGTAGAGATAATTAGAGTGTTTGTGAAACATACATTTATCAAACTGAAGAGCAGCATCACCCCCTGCTCAGCAGAATGAACCTAACTACTAAAATCAAGGAGGTGAAATTATACTGAAAGTGAACGCGGGGTGAGACAGAGGGATGAAAGAATTAGGGACAGATGGACAGAAAGAGATACTGACAACAGAGAGAGAAACAACATAACGTAGAAAAGACAGGAAGAATAAAGATAGAAAGAGAACAAATGAGAAGTGAGACATGCTGCTGTCCGTGGCTCTCGAGAGATAAATATGATAAATAATTTGAGTCAGGCAAAGAGTGTGACAGCTGTATGGAGGGCAATGCCATCGGGCAAGATACTCTTGAAGTATCTGGAACGGGAAAATATGCAGTAGCCTAGGGTTTGTCACTTATTGACTTTTTGTCTCCGTGTTTCATTGCATTTTTATGATATATCCATGGACAGCTAATGGCATGTCATGGTGCAGCCTCTATTTATGGGAGACAAGGGAGTCGAGTGATGAAAGAAAGGAACAAAAACAGGAAAATGGACTTATAGATTTGATATGGATTTTACTGTCAGCTGTCAGGGTAATGATGATGATGTGAGTCCCTGTGAGAATTCATGCGTGGTCACATGCATACACTAGTGCACATATTGAGTAAATGGCTCATTCAAAATCTGCCCATTTATTTATGCAAGAACGCAACAATTCCCAGAATATACATATTACACACATACACGGTATACATATATGCATGCATCAATTTGAAACGTACTTATGAATGCATATACATACACATTGTAGTACTATATAAAGGAGACACACACACACGCACAATTAAATGAACGGCCATGTTTAGTAACACTTCCACCCCGAGGCTTCAGACAGTAACGCTCCCATCATGCTCCGCTCAATATTCGCCTGAACAATTCATAAACGTGATGGATAGAGAGATTTGAAGAAGGGAGGGGGGCGGGCGTTGCTGTCATATCCAGTAGCTGTATTGACTAGTTTCTCTGACAAGAGCTTTTTTCTCTCATTTTCTTTCTGCTTGGTTCTCCTTCACACTGTCCACTGTCTTTCATTTGCTCTCAGCTATAAACAGAACAGAAAAAGGAAATGACAAGCAATGCTATTGACTTTGTGCACAGGAGTCAGTCAGTTTGCTAATGTGGAAATGTGATGCGTGCCTGCCTGTGAGCTAATTTACTCATCAACCTGTCCTAGCTCTGCTTCTGCCATGCCACTGGCCTATAAACAGTGAAACTGTATGTTGGTTATTAACTCAGCTATCCAACCATCCATTATCTGTAACCGCTTATCCTCATCGGGGTCACGGTGGGGCTGGAGCCTATCCCAGCTGACTTTGGGGCGAGAGGTATGCCCTGGACAAGTCACCAGTTTATCGCAGGGCGCATAGAGACAAACAACCATTCACACTCACATTCACACCTACGAGCAATTTAGGGTCACCAATTAACTTATTAAATGCATATCTTTGGACTGTGGGAGAAAGCAGGAATACCCGGAGAAGCCACGCAGAAACACTGGTCCTTATGCACTAACATCGCAAGTCAGCTAGAGCTAGAGTTACAATTAGTAACTATCTTTTAGGATTTGTGAGATTTGGACCCAAAAATAGAACTTGGAGCAGACTGTAAGATTTTAAACAAAGTGTAGATGAAGTGGAGTGAGTAGAATCAGAGACATTGGTGGACATGGGCAGGCAGACGGAGCTGGGGGTTGATGGCAGTTTATGGAGCTGGAAATAGGAAAATCCATAGTAGTGAACCAGAAGCACAGGAGAGCAAAATTTAGGCACTCCTCAACATGAGGATGATTAAACAAGAAAATACTAATCTGGCTGTAGCATGTGTACCACATAAGGGGTGGAACAATCTGGAGAATACTGGAGTAAAAGGTTAGATGTATTGCATAGTGGATGAGACAGACAGCGTACTGACAAGAAACACAAAGATTGGGGACATTAGGAAACAAAAGGACAAAACATAAAACCACAGCCAGATCATGACACTATCACTTTAATCTATGGGCTTAGGGGACAAAACCCTGTGACACTGACGGCATCAACATCACCATAAGCCTGCCCACATATTAACTGCTGTTCTCCATCACAACTTGTGAAGCAGTGGAGAGAGGCAATCAAGCAAAATGCTGTCAAACACTTGAGCAAACAAGCGCTTGCTGACTCGCAGCAGGTCTCAGTAATACCAGGTTTTTTCAGCCCGTGTCTAATTTTTACTTTTTAGTCTCAAAAAACATTTTGGAGTCAAAAAAAAAATTACATATTCCGCTGTATATATATGTACCCTCTGTGTCTCAGAATTAATTATAAGTACAAAAGTGTTCAAAGTAAAGGCTGTAGGTCCAGTGCTTTAGCCTGATCTACTGTATGTCTCCATTTTGCTATTACTTACAGACTACTTTAAGCCCCTGCCTGGCTTCTTAAGTGCCTCTGTCTGTTCTGTTCTTCTGTTCCCTTTTTCTGCTTTACTTTTCAGTTTAGATTGTCGTTAAATTGCTGTCCATTAAAAGATGTGTTAGTCTCTCACTGGTTGGGAAAAAAGGCTCAAATTCAAACAACTTGCCGGATCTAATTGAAGTCTGATGTTCACATCGTATAATGGCCTCATCAGCTAACAGGGATAGAGAAAAAGGCTGCATCGTGGGTGACGATCAACAGAGAGATAAAAGAACAAGACTAAAAAAATTAATTCTGGAGGCTGCAATGTTCATGACCCCTACGCAGTATTAAAGAATTGCACACAATGAATAACATGCAAATAATTTTTCTTCCCTTGGCTAATCTTTGTCTTGATGGCGGTGTTCGGAAAGGGCCAGTCATTAAAATCAAAGCAGTGTACCCCTTTAGGAGCAATAATATGCTCAAAAAATTATATAGCAATCTAGAGACCATCCTCCCAAGAAAAACGACAGTATCGGTTGTTTCAGCAAATGCCCCGCAACGAAATTTGCTTGCGTCCAAGTGACAAAGGCCTCTGGCGGAGGTAGTAATTTCTCTTTTCCATTGGGAGCAAAGGAGTAATTAGTGTGATATTGTTATAGAGCCACACAGTCTGTAGGGATGGATGGGTCAACAAAACATCAGACTCTAACACAGTTATGAGTATTAATCATTTACAAGAGTTTTAATTTGCCACTTGGTAATGACTGCTACCCACATCGGACATCACCTGTCCTCCTAATTAAGTTGTGGTGAGCTTAATTTCCTGCCTTGAGTGGGATAGATACATATTAAGTGATTCATATCTAATGAAAATATAATGGTGACATATTTTAATAGCATTGGTGCATTGTTTCAAATCTGTCGGCAAAGTAAAAGATAAGTGAAAGTAGACACTGTGTAGACAGTAACAGGAGAGCTTCAGCGACTGGAATAAATGAGGATGCATGCATGAGCAACAGAGGAAAAGACAGCGAGAAAAGAGAAAGCAGAACAAGTGAGTCTTAAAATGTGCGATAGGGCACACAGATGGAGAACTTGTCTGTATAGCACTTTCAGATTTTATGATGTGTGGATGCTCTCTAAGTTATTGCTTGGAGGAAAAGATCACATACGCTCGGTGAAATTCTTTTTCTCTCTTTCCTTCTCTTCCTCTCTTGCTGTGAAGTCCTGTTTTTTTCTCTTACCTCCCTGCTGTCTTGCTGTTATAAAACAAGTCAACTGAAAAACAGCCCTTCCTCAAAAACAGCCTGTGACTTAAAATAAAAGTTTTTTTGTTTTTTTAACAAGTGAAGGTGGATAAAGGAGGAGGATAAACACTACATCATTTCCAGAGCAAGCTTTTGTAGTCCATACCTACTGTATGCTTCATTAGTTTGCTGTATGCAGTGTTGCCATTTAAATGGTAAATACTGCATTTATATAGCACCTTCGTCCAAAGTGCTTTACAAGTTGCCTCTCATTAACCCATTCACACACACACACTCACACACTAATTTGACCATCGGGAGCAATTTGGGTTTTAGTGACTTCTCCAAGGGCACTTTGACATGTGGACAGGAGGGGGGCTGAAGATTGAACCACTCCTGTGATCAGGAGAGAACTCGCTCTACCTCCTGAGCCACGGACGCCCCAGCTAACAAGCATCATACCTGCATGTTAACAAAAATAAATAGGTTGTTTGTTGTCGCCTTCTAAAACAAACTACACTGTATCTACGTACGTTTTATTAATTGACTGTCCTATTTGTAGGGCTGTGACTTCCAAAACGGCCCTTATGACCAACTATAAAAACAATTCGTATGAGTGTTTCCTGATCTAACAATGCAATAGAATGGTTCAAGTTTGGTTAAAGGTGCCCTGTGGAGTTTTCAGCCACTAGTAACGCTATGGAGCATTGCAAGTGGGACTTGCAAATGTTTAATGAGGAAGAAAATGCACTCATCACATTTGTTAGGCCCCAAGGACACACACAATACGTCTTGGTCAGAAACAGTGAATGTAAACATAACCTTTCCTTGTTTACAAGAAAACTCTGCAGGGCACCTTCAAGTTGAGGCAATAAATATACTTAGACAAGGTTAGAGAAGAGTTGGTGTTATGTTAGGAATAATTACTCAGTTAAAGTTAGTGAAATACTACCAGGTTCAAGTTATATCTCAACTCAAGGTCCGCTAGCTTTTTCTAGAGCTTCCAGCTGCTTCACTTGATGCAGATGAATGATAATTGGATGTGGTTGAAAGCTCAGGAAAAAGCTAGTTGGCTTGAATTAAGTTTACATTAAACTTAAGAAGCATACGTTGTAAACATATGTTGTCCCAAATTCACATTTGGGTCAGTGCACACTGTACTTACCATTTTGAGTAAGCTAAAGTAATTTAGCTTAGAAGCTGTCACATACACACAAAAGATAATGTCTTCTTTCACGTGTTTCCTGTCCCTCTCTCTCTCTCTCTCTGTCTTAAATCCAGTGCTGTGTCCAAGAAAACAGAGTGGTATAGACAGGCTCAAATTAAGAAATATAGTCAGGTAGCAGCTTTTATGCAGTACTCGATGTAAACTAACATAATTTTGATAAATGAAGCCTTTCAGGTGCAACTTTCCTGTCTAGTGTCAGAATCAGCCACGTGCCCCATCTGTCAAATTTCATTTGTATTGACCTGCTTTGGAAAATCTTCAGTAGCATGTGAGAGATTGGATCCCATTTGTATTTATTTATCTGAAAATAATGGAATCGTCAGCAGATACCTGTGGACCTGTGACACTGCCCAGAATAGAGATCAGTATTTAAACAAATTAAAAACTTTTTTTCCCACTTTAAGATTGGATTAGAGAAAGTGAAATGTGTCCAGGCCTGGTCCTTTAATTTGATATTGTCTATGTTTATTATCAGGCTTGAGTTTTATTTCTGCTGCCAATTTTCTCAACTCCATTTATTTTCTCCATTTTTTACCCTGGCAGTTTGGCAGCTTTCTTTCTTCGTCCTATTGTCCTTCTCATTTTCTGTTTTATATTTTCTGATTTTCTTGTCATCTTGCTTTATGTCTATTCTCCCTCTTTCTCTCTCCCTCTCTCTCTCTCCCTCTTCAGCCCACTCATCATGTGGATAAAGTAGGCACATGTGGTAGGCAGCTGTGTCCAGTGTGTGCATGTGCATGCCTACGTGTACATTTCTCTGTCTAAAGTACGGGCACCAGCTGTGGACAACAGCTGTGTGGATAGCGCATTGTGTGTGTTTGCACCCGTATGCAGGTGTGGGCACGTATCCATTTTATGCAGCAGCTGTGTGTTTTGTGTGTGTTTGGTTACGGACAGCTGTTTTGTAGCAGGTGATGATTTTAGGAGCCAAGCAGACAGTCAGCCAGGCAAGTGGCCAGGGGGACGAGGGGGGAGAGCTAAGCCCAATAAGATGTAAGGAGGGCCTGGGCTGGGCAAGTCAACCAGCCCTTCTGGACCTCTGTTTGATGGCTGCTGGTTCAGGAGGGACCCAGCTGTGGGTGTCAGTGTTTATACACTGTTCATAGTGCCAGACTCCACAGACAGCTTATTGATGATGACTAGGTCTGGGCTTAAAGTGGTCTTGGCTTAGACCAGATCTAAAGTGGAATCTAATCCCTCCCCACTGATGACCCTCAAAATCAGATTAGTTGTCTACAGTACATGTAAATGCCACATTAGATGTAGCGAAATGAGGTTATTAGATTAAAGCAGAGACGATACAGTTCATATGATAGATGTAAGGAAAGATGTTCATATGATAGATGTGAGGAAAGAGGCTTTTAACTGCTGGAAGAAGAGTGATGTGGAAAAAGAAGGAGACAGTGGAGCTGTAAGCATCAAAAGAAGACGGACAGAGAAAGACGATAAGGAGCGAGAAAGACAAGAGAAGACAAGGCGTTAATAAGCAAATAGGGCAGGGATGAAATCAAATAAAGGAGAAAGCAAGATATACAAGACTACAAAGCACAGCAGAAAATTGTAGCTGTCAGCAAATTGTTAGAATAACTGCTGCCTATAAAATGCGAATAGGAAGCGAATGGGACCCATATGGGTTCCTTCTGTCATTCCATCTATATTGAAGACCTGTCGAAAACCTCATTAAAACCTTATGACACGAGCCATACCTCCACTCCTAAAATCAGACAGATGGTTATCAAGCTCTATGATGAGACACCAGCTGTGCTTACGACACAGAGTGACATAGATAGTCTATTCTGAAAGGAAAACAAGCGGACGAATGCTGTGTTCACTTTTCATATAAATACTTGGAATCTATTTTGTTACATAAGAAAAAGCAACACGCAAACTGAAAAGTAGTAAAAAGAGCTTAATTAAAAAGAAATGATGGCAGACTCTTTCAATGTCATACTTGGTGACATAGTGTAAGGACAATATCCGATCTTGAAAGCTTTTGTACAGGCAGTAAAAAGTGAATTCCTGAGCATTAAAAAGGGAAAGTAATTACAGTGTTATTGGTATTGAAGACAAGGCCCTTTTTTTCTCTGTATTTCTTTCACATCAGTTAATATATTTTGGCACATGATTAGTGGCATGAATTTAGGTTATGATTGTAGGCGGAAATAACGTTTACAAAAAATGCTGAAAATGTAAAACATACTATTAGTATAAAGCCTGTGTGCGTTTGTTAGCACGGAGTTTTGGAGTGTGCACTTTTTAATATGCTGCACCCATCGCCTGCCAGTAAGTTTCAATGTGAAAAAGAAGAGATAACCCACATGTGACACCGGATTTAAGAGGTAGAGCTTAAGTAACCATTATTATTTATTAGACTCCAAATGGGGATATCCAACCTGTTCATTATCTGTGTAGTACGCCAGCAAGACTGAGGACAAAATGCAACGTCTGTGCAATACATAAGAATGTGGAGTTTTTAAATCTGTAGAGTTTTGTCTCAACTTTGGGAATACAACAAACTTAGTTTAATTTAAAGTCTGCAGAACTTTCATATAGGCATGGAGCATCAAGCACAAATGAGTTCCCGACTAGATTATAATTAGGTCGCAGACTAGTTTCAGCCATTCAAAACTTCAGTGATTAATGTTGTGTCAGTTATGTCTAAACACAACACAAACTACCATGAATTAATTTTTAACCCGCAAAGATAAAATTAATGATAAAAAGGAGATAAAAAATGAGGCAGAATCATCTCTGATGGAGCACAAGGGTATTAATGGAGATGTGAATGTCATCGATGTTTGTGTGCTGTACATGGTATACCAGAGTGCGCAAACACACACTCACACACACACACTCACACACACTAAGAATATATTTTATCTCGTGCTATGATCTGAAATATGGAAATACAGTCTGAAAATAGCATTTTGCTCCTCGAGTGAGAATGAAAGGTTTTAAGAGTAATGAGAGGATGAAGAATAGGATGTGGTGGTAGCACGTTCACACACACATGCACACCCACACATATATACATCTCTTGTGCTATGCCTGCCTGCCCATTAGCCAAAGCTGTCACGGTAAGCCAAATCATTAATATAGCCATTGTTAGACGTACTTGAGTGGCCATTAGTGTTAGAGAACATGGTGTTGAAGAAAGGCTATGAGAAGATAATAAGTAACATCTGACCTTGTAACTGAGAATATGCTTTGCCTTTTATATGTAATGCAACGGATGCTGCAGCATAGTATGTTGATTTGTGTATAAATGTTTATACATGACTGTACAGAGTGCCTTATGTCTTAAATGAATTACAAATAGGACTCATTATTTTTTTTCAGTACATGTATTTGTATTTTGAATATTAGAAAAGGCAGAATATTGGATAAGATATAAATGATGCAAGTACCAAGCTGAGAATCTGATTTATAATATTTTACTATAGTTACTTTGATGGGAACTGGTGTTTTCATCCCAACGAGATGTGCTAAATTTGGCTCTCTAGTCTTGATTTTTTTTTCAGAACTCGTATTACATTTTATAAATTGTCCAATACACATCAGAGCCTGAACATTTGAACAAGAATTTACAAAGTAACTGATTCAAAAGAAGCCAGGAAATACTCAGTAAATACAAAGGATAGCACATTTTTTAACAGTTAAGCAACTGGCAAAATCCTTCCTTATTGTGCTTCGTCCTCGGCCCAGAGTCGTGTACACTTTTCATGAATAAACCTGTGCACACTTTTCATGAATAAACTCTTGCAGGAGAATTTTGGCTGCATACTGCTGTTGTGCACTTCTCAGGGAGCCCCACTGTAATGACAGTGGGGAAAGCTGCACTGTTTTGTGACTACCAACACCAATGGTTATCTGGCACAGGACAAGAATTAACAGTTTTTATCAATTTTAGAAAAAGTCCTTCAGCAGTGTCAGCTCCAAACTATGATAGCTGAAGTGGAAAAGCACAACTATTCAGTTCACCTATTTACGTCATCCAGTTATACTTTTCTAAACCTTCATGGGTACGATCATTGTCATTTGCTCTATGAGACAGGCATCGTGGTCAGAGTCATGGTCAGTTAAGAATATTCTTTGACTGAAGTCTTGTGTGTAGTCATATTTATATGAATGTTTTATGTTCCTGTTTTGGCTTTGACAGGTGGTTTGGATGGTTCAGGCCTGAACTCAGCAGTGTTGATGCACAGTGTGCCTCTTGACATATATATATATATATATGTGTGTGTGTGTGTGTGTGTGTGTGTGTGTAAGGCAGCGCTCCCCACTGTAGTATCAAATTCATGACATATTGTATATAGTTAATGGATGGACTTCTGCTGCATTGCCTCTCATTGTACACTTTAATTTTATATTTACCTCTTAGTTTATTTAGTATTTAACTGTGACTTCATGATTTAATAAATTCCTCCTACAGTGTGCATCAGTTGTTATATATTATCCTGATTAACTAGAAATATGTCTTCAATACTTTGCATGCATCAAAAATATTAAAATGTTCATTTTGTACATTTTTCTTGCTCCGCGTTCATTAAAAAATACTGTCAGGACTGACAATCTGTCTTGGTGCTAGCGTCACATCAATATTCAGTTTCACTGCCTGCCTGCCACAAATATATATCTGGCATCTACAGGATACTATATGCACTTGGAGATATTGTGACGGAAACGTTAGGAAAATGTGTTTTTGTGTGTGTCTCCGTGTGTATATGTAGGAAGATAAGTATTGAGCTGTCTAAATGTCGAGGGTGTGTGATTAAAGACAAAATGAGTGCTGTCAATTGGTGATGACTGCTACTGGGAACAGTGGTTTGCTCCTTATTCAGGTATAATTATGGACCATAGGGCCCCTTGACAGGTGCGTGTGCGCATTATGTTGCGGTGGTTGGAGGATGATTGCTCTGCACTGTTAGATAGAACTGTGTTTCTACAGGTATGTGTATCAAATCCACTGTGAGACTCCAAACCAAATCATAGCATACAGTAACGAGTGACACAAATTTTCCTCACCATTGCTCAGTTCATCTTATTTTTCAGCCACAGCTGCTTTCAGCATCACGCAGAATCTTGTTTGCATGTGTGTGTGTGTGTGTGTCTGTAAATTGACTGTCGCTGCGTGTGTGCCAGGTTGTATTGTCGTGCACATGTTGTGCTTGCCTCCCTTTCCTCCCACTGTGTCTATAATGAAAAGCTAAATGGCCAGGGTTAGCAATGATTAAAGATGGACGGCTACCTAGGAGGAGAAGGAGAAAACAGCGGTTGGGAAATGACAGTTTGAGGTAAATGACAGCTCTGCTATGTTTAGGATAAATGGATCGTGCAGCTATATTCAGCCTTCGCCATCAATTATTCAAAAACCCACCGACAAGACAAATCCCCAGTAACTCAGACTCCTCTGCAGTGGTGGTCGTGCAAGTTTCCAACCAGGTGACATGATTCATCAAGTTCCCTTTTCAGATTCCAATTTCTACAGCTGGGATACATTACATGTTCACATCAGCAAGGGTGCCTCTGTGAATTAGCTCTTAATTATGAGCAATTCACTAAGAATGTTATGGCTTTGTTCTAGAGGCTATTTATTTGAAATTAGCAGTGAAATGTTGGAAATGTCAGCCATTCTTAATCATCATTGTCCCTCCCTCTGTGAAGGAGCAGCATAATGACAGGTGTGAGCCAACCACTCATTTGTGTGTGTGTGTGTGTTTGCATGTAGATGATGTGACATGTACTGTACAGTTTGTCCTTGCATATGTACGCTGATATTCATGCATGAACGTGTAAACATGGCTGATAATGTAGCAAGTCTGACAGTGTGTTCTGATAGCAGATGCGTGAGTAGGTCATTTGCTATTTATAATGAGTGTGCGTTTGTTATACAACGGACCTGTCAGTTGTGTAATCTAATAAGGGGACCCCGGAAGCAGCACATTTTGTGTGTGTAATTGTGTGTTACATTGTCAGACATTTCCTAGATTGTTAGAGAGGCAGTGGCAGGTGACACTGACTCAACCTTTTGCTTCCTTCACCGTCATTCAGTTCTTTCCAATATACAGGGATGTATGTAAGTGTCTGTTTTTAGCCTACTGATTTTGGTGATCCCTTGTCTTTTTCCTAAGTGCCACCAATGACGTTAACATTTTTGTTTTTACTGAAATGTCTTGACAGCTACTGAATTTCCATGGAATTCAGTACGGATAGCCATGGAGTCCAGTGAATTAATCCTAATGACTTGGGTGATTCCCTTTTTATCTACTGCCAACATGTCAAAGTTTGCATTTATTAAGTGAAATATTTCTCCAACATCGTCTTCACAGAGTGGAGCGAGACTAATGGTCTCCAGTCGATGTATCCTAATGACTATGGTCATTCTTTGACTTTTCCTTATGTGCAAAATTGGTCAAAATCCTCATTTGTCCAATACTTTACCTGCAAAAATAATGACTTGGCAAATGTTAGCATGCTAACACACTTAAATGGTTTAATACGGTGAATACTGAACCTGATGAACGTCTGCATTTTAGCATTTTCATTGTGAGCATGTTAGTATGCTGATGTCAGCATTAAGCCAACCTCACAGCGTCGCTTGCGTGGCTGTTGGTCTTGTTATGTGTGTATATATAGCCACTAACTAAATCATTCACCTCCTCTCCTGTCCCTGCAGGACACCCCTCCACCCAACAGTTACAATGTGAGTCGGACATTTGAGGTCAGTGACCGCTATAACTTACAACAACCCCGAAGTGAAGGAGCTAAAAGACGTCAGAGCTGCTTCCTGTCTGCTGCACCGCGGGAGAGTTTCTTCCTGCCATGTGACCCCAGTGTACCAGGTATCGTCTGTCTGTCTGTCTGTCTGTCTGTCACGCTGTCCAATTAGCTCCATCTCTGTGGGCCTCTAACCTAATATTTACCTCAATTACACTCCCATTGAAAAATGTTGTTTCAAAATTGATAGATTCATGACTTACTTGGATAATTTATGACGAGCCCCATTTCACCAAGGGACTCAACCCATGAGGCACACCAAACCGTTTAACCAAAATCCAATTTGCATATAAATAGATTTGGACTGTTTGCATTAGTGTTTCTTCTTTGTATACACACACACACACACACACACACACACACACACTGAAGCAGACACAAGCATGTGGACGCTCACATACAGACTTCACATTGTGACACACATATTGATATGTACAGTACATCGTAACACACACACACACACATACAATCGTTATGCCCATTATTGAATTTGCATTTATGAAAAGGCCTATCAGTATATGGAACATTAGGGAACATTGTATTCTTCATCATGCTGGGTCCCCCGCGATCACAATTCTAATAATGGTAATTTAACTATTACATTTTTTTTTACAGACACACAGACACACATATCACTGCAGAATGACAGTGTTAGTTTTGTATATATAATACTACATTATCTATAGTGTTTATGATGAATTCATTTTTTTTTTCAGTATGTGTTTGTGTGTAACTTTAAAAGTCACCCCACGTATGTAAGTTAAAAGGTGTTTGCAGTAAGCTGTTGGGTCACACCAGCACCTAATGCTGTCTTACCGTAAAAACCTTGTTGGACCAGTGATGGATGCTTTTTCTTAATTTCCTCATCATCATTTTTCATGCACTGAATCCGATCTGTAGCCCTGCAGTCCATTAAAACTTTTCAAAACTGATTGTAAAAGTTGTTTCTGTAATGTCTTAAAAGTTGGCAGTTTAGATCTTGAACAAAAAAAGGTTCATGTAAACAATATTGTGTGTCTTCTGAATCCAGTGTCAGTGTTTCTTCTCTTAAAAGAAAATGGCTTTGTAAGAGATCTTACAACGTATTTTGTCATCGTATCAGCATGTGTTTGAATGTATATACGACTCTGTACACCTGTATGTATGTTTGTCTCATAGTGTAAATGTATCATGGATACTTTTTCGAAGGAAACTCACAGTAAAAAAAAAAGATTTCTCTGCACAGCTTTCGGTCCCGTACAGGACTGCCTGTACACCATGTCTTGATGTTGGACAGCAGGGCAGATCAGTATTCTCGTAGCCTGAGCTTTGATCATGCTACAGACAGTTATATGAAAAAAAGCTGGTGTAACCTGGTGAGTCAGTTCAGATTTGTACTAGTACAATCCATACTGCTGTGACCTTTGTTGTTCAATATCTATAAAAAAAAAGGCACAACATAACTAGCATAGTGTGTGATTTAAACCTTCTATTAACCTTGAGCAAAATATTTTATTAATGCTATGTCTGATTCACATAAACAGCACTGCTACATTATCTGCCACAGCTGTAGACCTCGTAGCATTGCTGAAGGCAGAATGTGCAGAAAGTTTTAGATTTGAGTTAACCTATCTTAACCCTGCCAAAATATAACACTTAAAAGCTTGATTAGCTGTGGTGGAGATCCTGTAACATTCAGTCATTAATTAGCCATATATGCTTTTCCTTTGGGGTTGTGGGAGGCTGCAGCCAATCCCAGCTGACACCGGCGAGGGTGGAGTACACCATGGAATAGTCTGTCACAGGGCTGACACAGAGACGGACCATTCACACTCACATATACACCTACGGGCAATTTTAGAGTCACCAATTAACCTAGCCTGCGTGTATTTGGATTGTGGGAGGATTTTGGATTATAGGTAGTAATATGATGAAAAATATACTTTATAGAGTGCTAAATCCTCTGGCTTTCTTACACACCGAAGGTCACAGTATGGCATAAAGTACATTGGTGTCTGGAGTAGTAACTTATATGCATCACTTTACATGTTTGCGGGGATGCACCAGTCTGACTTTCCTCCGTTAAAGCAGCTAAATATGAAATTATTGATGTGGATTATGTGTATATGTATTCATCAGGCCCTGGCCAGTACAACCTCAGTGTGAAATCCTCAAATTACCCTCAAATGGCTCTGATGTTCTCCAGAGAAGATCGATTCAAAGTCTCCATGAACACCAACCCTGGACCCAGCGCTTATCAGGTAAACATGCTGTGAAAGTTACTTTTAACTTTCGTGAAGCATTCTTACTTCCCAACACACTCCAATTTCACATGACTGCTTGAGCAGCTAGCAGTAATACTGCAGTGACATCGGTGTACTATGAATTTGTGTGTCCTTGGATTTTAAGGTGTCCATACGACAAAGAGAGTGAGAGATGCGAGAGCCCGTTTGTGTGTCTGGTGTATGCAGAGAGGCCACAAATATCTGTCATTATCTCAAGTTGTGATCCTCAGAGAATCTATCCGGTTTCTCTCCGTGACCTTGTGCTGTGCGGAAGAAATTGATTACTTTGTAACAAAAAAAAAAAAAAAAAAAAAAAAACTTCAAAAAGTTTCTGTGGTTTCGAACAGTGTCCAGTGGTGCAACACAACCTGAATATTGCGGTTTCCTGCTCGAGGCAGCTTTTCACTTTGTGAGAGAATTGCTCTTAATTGACCTGCCTGGTTAAATTAAACTGGGAAAAGCGAGTGCCTTTTTATGAAGGGTAATGTTGTTTAATGCAGCCACCTTAGAGTACTGACAGAGACAAATGTACTTTATAGTTGAAGCATAATATAGTTGTAATGAAACCTAACCAGAACCTAATCTCTGTAGGCTCCATGTTTTAATAGGAGTTAGAGCTTTGGGTTACAGCTGCTGGTGAATGTGTGTGTGTGTGTGTGTGAAATGATTGAAAAAGCTAATGTTGCTTCCAGTCCCTGCTGACTTTGAGTAGTGAACATCAAAGACAAAACCACTGGGTTTGATTTAAACCTCGCTACACAGTTCATCATCATGTTCATGTCCATGGGTGTCATGTTATCACAGGGCTCTTTCTTCTCTTTCTCCCTGTCTGCCTGTCTCGCAGTCTGTCTGCTGTCACTGTGTGGATTTATATCCTAATTTTTTCACTCTCTTCTCTTCTGCAGTTCACTGTCCCTGTCCTTTTTTCTCACTGGTCATTTAGCAAAAAAAAAAATGTAGCTGTTTGGGTTACAAATGGTTTGAGTGTCACAGCCATTTTTGGTCAGTTGGTGTTGATAGTCGACAGAAAATCATACTGTTTGTGGTGTTGAAAGATTAGCTTTTTAATAATAAAAAAAAATGGTTTCACAGTTTGGTTTGGCAGAAAAGGATCAACTCTTTGAGGGAGATCTCAAAGAATCCGAGCAGAAATGAAGATGAAAACAGCTTTAATAAATACACATAAACATTAAATTGGGTTAAATCAACACTAAAACGAAGCTGATGGGCTGGTGGATGGAGATGAGTCAGCAAACATCACCAACCGGGAGAAATGTCAGGTTATATTGGCCATGCTGTAGACCTGCTTGAACATGATTGGACATCACCAGTCAGGTGGTTGCCAAACAGCTTATGAAACAGCTAATGCTAATCAGATGATGCAAGCATGACTTAAGCAGTGCTTGAACTTACACTATGCTCCACTCTAGTTCATCAGTTTTCAGCATAGAGCCACAGCTTACTGGAAGTTTAAGTTTCAAGCTCTCTCCGCAGAATCTACAGTCTGTGCTGCTGACGTCTCTCTCATCCATATTTAGCTTTTTTTTTTTCTCCGTTTTAATGCAAATTGCATCATAAATTAGCAAGGCGTACTGTTGTATGATGGATGTCCATTTTTGTTTGAATGTGATTGGATGTTACCTGTCAGCTGGTAGCCAAACCAGCTAATGCATGTGGAAGCGGCTTGACATATTCAAAATCGACACTGGTGAATATTTGCCTTCTGCAAAGTGCAGGTGAAGGGCCGCAGATTTGCAAGTTCAACATTGGTGAATTTTGACAGCTGTCGCCACCAATACCGGCTGTGTGTGTGTGGTTGACCCCTAAAACAGACTACAAACCAGCAGACTGATTTCAGCTTCTGGCACTTCCTTCACTGCTCACGTTTCACTTTGGCAGACAATAGTCACTCGGCTGCTTTTGCATACGTGTGATTGTGAAGCATGAACAAAGCATCTGATGATTAGCCACTTCATTGCTCAGCCTGACCGAACACTATTCCGGTTCATCAGGTTTCAGTACAGAACCACAGCTCACCTGAAATTCACCTCAGTCTTATGAAGTTTATTCTTCTCCAGCTCTCTCTGCTGCACAGCTCAACATTCTTGTTGCCCACATTTCTCCATCCAACAGCTGATCTGAGTTTTGCATTTTTCCTTTTCTTTGTATGCAAATGTGATCATTAACCGTATTTAGATAGAGAGATATGCAGAGAATTTGAGTTCTCACTGAATTTTGCAGTATTGCATTGTATTATAATCACAGTCTACCTGTCAGTCAAACAGGGCTTTTTTTTGACTGACAAGACTAAAAATTCTGTATATGAGTGCAAAAAGTCGCCTACATGTCTAGTCTTTGTATGTTTCAATAATCTTAGGTTAAATAGTGTTTGTGGCAGCGTTTATCACTTTGTAAGGACTAATCCTCACTAACGTAGGCAGATTGCAGTGCATAATATTTTCCACATACATTTTAATAACCTCTATCTTCCTATGCAGATGTACTGTATGCTTGTGGATGTTCTTTCATCACCGTATGCTGTGTTTTTCCTCTCTTTATCTGCTCTCCTCATCCCTCTCTGCCTCTTACCCTGTCTCTCTGCTCCATTTCTCTCCATTATAAGGGGAAACTGTAGCTGCGGGAATTTTTCCACCGATGGTAGCTAGTAAAACTGTTGAAGTATCTCATATGATTCTCCTCTCCTGTCCTCTCCTGTCCTCTCCTCTCCTCTCCTTTCCTCTCCTCTCCTCTCTCATCTGAAGGTACAAAAAAAGAAAGAAAAATTGAGCTAAAGCATTAAATTAAAAGTTCAATCAAAAAACTCCATTTTGGCTTGTCAAGAGTTTGTTTGCAGCCACTTTAGAGGCAGTACAGTTAATGTTAGGAGATAATTGGCTCAGAGTAAAAATGCATTTGCTTTGGTTAACTAACCACTAAATCTCAGGTGTGACTCCACTGGGTGGCCGAGGACATTTTGTGAGCATGTTCTTCTGATCCTTGCATGGACTGGTTTCCTCCCGTAGCCCAAAGACATGCAAGTTAAGTTAATTAAAAATTACTTGTAGGCATATGCAGTTAACTGTTTTAATGTGTTATCTGTTGACAGACTGGTTACCTGTCCAGTGTGGCCAATGTGAGCTTGAAGAGGCGCCAGCCTCCCTCTAACAAGATAAACATGTATGTTGTAGATAACGACCGAATGGAGAAACATATCCTGCAAACCACCACACGTCTGAGCTAATCAAAGCTCTCAAACTACAAGTGGCAGTTTGAGTCCTTGCCAGTTTACTGTTACTGCTACTACTATACCTAATTACTATTACAAATAAACTGAACCTGACGGGTAAAATTGGTGCACCTCTGCACACCCACAAAAACAACTACACACAAATGCACATACATTTCCTGCAAACATTTAACATTTAATGCTATTCTGTGACATTTTCAGTCTTTTTTTAAGGATGTCATACTCCATATTATTAGTGTAATATTTAAATATGCTCGTTGATCTTTTAACTAGTGTATTTGCTCAAAATAATAATAAAAAAAACTGGTGACACCTGCCACAAGAAACTAATTAGTTTTGGTTTTTAAACCTTTCTGTGACTTGACTAAAGCCCTGATGTCCATGTAGGATTCTTTCATATAGTATGTATAAAAATCCACCAACACACACTAATAAAGAAAGCTGTTGTGATTCATGTTGTATAGAGACTGGTTCTATTTGTGAGTGAGACATTTAATGGCTCAATTTAACTTTAGGAGCTTTGGTTCTTTTCTTTCGGTGGAATGCATGTCTAAACTAAGTAATTAGCTGTGCGACTTGTGAATCTATACGACACCATAGGCCATACAGAGTTAAAGATGGTGTGAAGTGGTGCAGAGGGGGAGAGAGATAAGAGAGCGCTGAAGACAAGCAAGCGGAGAGAGTGGGATGATAGCAAGGAGAGTGAGGGAAGAGAGGGGTGAGAGGGAAAAAGAGAGACGGAGACAGAGGTGAGACAGCGAGGAAAAGGTGGTGGAAAAGCGTCAAGGAAGAGAAGCGGAGAGATAGACAGCAGCAAATCGAGCACTTGAAGAGGGGTAGTTAAATTCAACAGTTGAAAATGTGTTCTGAGAGGCTGCAGTCTGAAGCAGATGGCGCGTAATGGAATAGTAGCTATTTAAGCATCAGTGTGTGGTTGTGCATCCATCCATACATGTGCCTGTAATGTCACGAAGCTATCTACTTGAGCGGCATTAGGTCACAGTGAGGGCTCATTTGGTGCTTCCATTAAATGCACCATGTTTGCTACCTACTTACTACTAGAAAAGGAGGCTCTATTACCTTTCTCACTCATAACACTGTTCTGATCGGTTGAGCTTAATTTAACAGTGGGTGGAGTGTGGATGGAACACAGGAATAGAAAAAGACGCAGAAGCAAATATTAATTAAATGCTGTGATCTTTGCTGATATATAAGCCTGCAATGGGAAAGCACATACAGAGACGAAGAAAGAAGCTGAAGATTATTTGATATTCATCATGAGTCGGAACAGACGGTGTCAAAAACACAGCTGACATTTCATCCAACCTTTTCTCAGGGCGTGCTGTTCATGTCTCCAGTTTCTATACTTCTACTTTTTTTCTACTTGCCACCTGATTTTCAGTTTGTTACACTCTTTTCATGTGAGTGTTGGAAACTATGGTGTGTGTGCATCTGTGTGTTTATTCCTATTCCGCGTGTGGAAAATTCAGATATTATTCATCAGGGCCTATTTCCCATAAATCTAGCCATTGTAACTCTATGGGTCAAGCTAACTTTGCACTCTGTACATCTGTTGGAGAGATTTGAGAAAATGAGGATGCTTATTTCTGAGTCTGCAGCTCCACACAGAATAGCCATTATAGTTAACTTCATAGGGATCTACAGCTGGATGATCTTGCCCACTGACCTAACTACAATCCTATATCACTGCATGCACATTTCTGCCTCATTTACCCCTATATATGTCATTTTGTGTCCTTGTTTCCCTGAAACTTTACAACCAAGGTGGCGGGTGCAAAGTTAGGATGACCAATAGAGCCACAGGGGTCACATTATAGGAAATAGGCCAGGTTGAAAATACCAGAAATTCACTTTAAATGAAGCAACGCCTGCAAACTGATTCAGACAGCCTACTCAAGTCATGCTCACATGGCATATTTTTCTCATTAAACACAATGAAAAAGCATATGCATATCACTAAAGTACATGGATAGGTGGTGGACCAAAAAAACATATGTTATGAACATATGTTATGACTGCTCACTGATGCCTTCAGGGTCCAATGTTCCCAGTGTGTGCATCCAAAAAAAGTTTTAGGAGTAAAGAGTTTATGTCTCCCCCTCTGTGTTGTTGTTTTATTACCTCAATTCTAACTCTCTATTCTTCTCTATATCTGAGAGTGGAAGTGCTTTGCTTTGGAAAAGTGAAAAGCCACAGCGCTGGATGTTACATTGTTTCTGATGGTTCAAGTACAATTTTGGTGGTCTTACCAACGTATGCCAGTCCACATGGGCATCTGAGCATGTAGGTGCAGTTTGACATTAAAGCTGATTTGTGAATGAACTCCTATTTTGTGAGTGAATATCTCCAGTCATGTCTCCTTTCAGAGCCATCACGACTCACTGCTCAACTAGAAGTCGTGCTGTCAGCTGCTGCTCTTCATAGCGTTTCAGAAGTTCCACCTTAGCATCCAGCTGAGGGCTTGGTAGGGAATTATGATTGTGACTCCCTGCTGTGCTGAGCTTGGTGTATGGGGAGTGCTGTCTTTTTGGGGAAGCAAAGGCTGAGGTAGCATGATGTTGTTGTACCGCCTCAAACCTCTTATTGTTAGGGTTGATATATGTATTTTCTGTGACTCTATTAAAGAGGTATCCAGTATTTTTTTTTAAATTCTATTATTGTATTGAAGACTATCTTTCCCAGCCAAGTAGCCAAGTTGCCTTAACCAAACCTCACCCATAAAGGTGGCAGATCAGATGGCACTCTTCTGAATCATTGCAACACCACTGACAACAACCTATTTTGTTGTTTATGTATGTCTGTTATCATAAAGCCTTCTCTTTGTGTGTGGTGAATGTGCACATTCATTATGCTCCACATGCACAGAGAATTAGCATTCTTTGTTCAGCTGGATTGTGTGTATGTATGCAATGGAGCTTGTGTTGCATTTCTGTATGTGTCATGTAATGCATGTGTGTTGTGGGAAAGACTTTGCATTCAGCACTCTTTCCTCTGTGCCTGTGTGCACACTTGTACACGTCTGCATACATAGCGAGCAACATCATCACCAACTCCCTGCATAGATCCCCTTTCCCTTCTCCCCTTTTTGACCTAGTGAAACATCCCATAATCTCCCTCATCATTGCCATGCCGGTGTTGTCGTCACTTCCAAGGGCTCTTCTCCATCTCCCCGACCTCCTGGGCAACCCTGAGGGTGACCTGGAGTTGAACCTGCAACCCTTTTTCCCATTAGGATCGATACTGAGATCTGAGCTGCCCCGCCAATGTGCCTAAATCCTACTGTATCTCCTCAGGCATACTGATGTGTGTATGTGCTCCGGGAGGTTAGAGGAGGAGGAGGAGGGGGAAGATTGAAAGGGAGAGAGAGAGAGAGCTTTGATAACATAAGATTCCTCAGGAAGTACCTAGGTGGGAGGGATGGTAGGTCAAGTATGTGTACATACAACATATGTATGCATGTACAGTATGTCTGCATCTTTGTGTGTGTGCGTGAGAGGCAAAGAATTTTCTTTTGTTTTTGACATTGCTTTGGTGAGGTGATTTTAAGGCCAGACTTTGAAGTGCATGTACTGTTGGCTTTCTCTCATGATCCCCTTGGAAAGACCTGAGACAGAAAGACTAATCATTTGTGTGTGCTGCTGTGTGTTACATGTCAATGTTACAGTTAGCTTGTGTGAATTCAACCATAATCACTTCTTTCTCGTGAAGCATTGCTGAAAGAATTGAGCCCCGCTGTTCATGTGTTCAGGTGATTGTTCTAGTTTGAATGCATTGCTTTTTTGAGTGTGACTTATATTTGTAGATAAGATTGTAATGCAATCAATAAATAAGTAGCAGTCATTTTATAATGCAGACTTAAGCGTGGTTTCGGAGCTGTAAACAGATTTATTTACCTTCATATGAACAAAGAGTGTTCATATAAATGGGTAATTTGGTATTTTCCAATCTGGACCCTGTATTTCCATGATTCTGACACTTATAATGACAAGCACATTTAATGGACATATTTTGAAGGTGCACAATTGCCCATAAGGATTACATTGTAGCCCATTTTGCTACTGCCAACTGCAGTGTTCTCATTCAATACTGGCCCAAACTGAGAACTCATCGTCCTCATTAGTTACTTTGACTCAAACCTTTAACACCTCCTAATCAGATGTTGGTGGCTCCCATCTTTGAGTGAAACTGGGCTAGTTTTCAATTGTATGCTGATCGAGATAAGCAACACTCATAGGAGTTTATGCCATCTTTTCTAACGTTCTGCTAAGTATTTTGGCACAGGTTGGTTCAGATTGGATTTTTGGGCTAAGGCTACATATGGTGGGGTGTCTATGTTGGGTGTGTGGTTACACTTTAATGACAACAGTCCAGTGACCTTTTCCATTGACACTATAAACATCCAACAGCATCAAAAGTTGAAAGACCAGAAGAAGAAAATCGCTGGCGATACGGATAAATGTCACTACGATTAGAGACTGATGAGTTGGAGCGAGTACTGCTCATCGTTGTATGCAGACTAAAAGAGCACAAGATGTGTATCTGGATCACCTATTGTGAGAGATGAGGTCGTGTACATGGATGATTAAGCGGAACATGTGTATAAAATGATTTCCATGCCTGCTTGAACTACACGGCTCCATCCTTGAGAAAAAGTTCTGTTTTGTGTTGTGTTTTTGTGGCCTGTCCATTTCTTGGAAGATGCTGTAAAGCTGTTTCATGTGAGGCTGTTGGCTTTAGTAAGCAGGTTCATACACTGTCAAGGGATTCAGTTTATGTGACGTTTTATTAGACTGTTAAATGCAGTAAAAACCAGGGTGATTGGTAGAAAACGCCAAGAACCCGTTGATTACTCCTGTTTTAAAGACAAAAGATAACCACGTCATCCTCACTTCTTCATACTGCCCTCCATTCATACATTCATTTTTGTCCTTTCCTTCATTTATATGTCATATAAATTCATATGTATGTCCTGTTCAACAGCAAAGTTTGTTGACACCTTTTTGCATTTATGAATTAATATTTCTCTTTTTATAATTTTCATCAGCCAATTTACAGTGTAACATGAGCTTGTTTGGATATTTTTCAGAGTACTGCTTATTATTGTTTATTGTTTAATATTCAGAATATTGTTTAATCCCACATAAGTATCAAAACACAATACATTTTGTGTAAATTCTGATGCATTTAGGACACTCTACCTTTGTGTTTATATGTACATTTGTCATTGATTTGTATACCCGCATATTTCACACAAACACACTATATTGCTCTTATTTTATCTCCCGCATCTTTCCTCACCTCTGTTCTGTTTGTGTCTCTGCAGTTGAGTCCAGGTATCATGAACACAGTAATGAAGGGCACCTTCAACGTGACTCTCAACAACCCTGTGGGTCCCTGCTCTTCCCCCCGTGTGCACCCTGGCCTTTTAAAGGCCCACAAGACCATTAACACTGTCACACCCAACACCTTCATCACCACCAGCACGTCTTAGAGCTCTTTGTGGGTCAAATTTCAGAGGTGAAAGGTGAGTGGTGTAAAAGGTCAATCTTGAGGTCACCACATTTCAATTCATATTCTGTGAAAAGCTGACTTTTCATGAATATTTATGGTTCTACCCATTTCTGTTGAATGTATAAGAGATTATGAGTGAGCTTGTTTTCAGTCATTGAATTGTAAAAGTAACTATAATCCATGATATTGCAATAATAATATGTATTGTAATCCAAAATAAAGCTTGAGGAGGTTTCCCAAACAAGCTGTCTTTAGATGAATTGCGATAATGACAATCATCACTGAAGCACTTTCTAACACGCTTGTGTGTCTTTCTGTTGGCATAATTTCTACTCCCTGCCATCCCTTGAAAGGTTACTTAAGCAGTCTGTCCAATCTCTGTTTGTTTTGCTGTGTGTGTCTGTGTTTATGTGTGTGTCACACCAAAAATCAAATAACACACAGTAGATCCCTAGAGCTGTTGTTTCGGTAATAGTCTTTTCAAGGGTTAGAAATTGCCCTCACAGTTCATTTCACAGTTAATTTACAAATCAGAGCAGCTAATAACTAGATTTTTTTAAGCCTAAAATTAGTTTTGAGTAAAATGCTGACTGATTAACTAGTTTTCCTCTTTTTTTTTATTGTTTCAGGCAGTAGTTTTGGAGGAAGATGCTGTCTCTTTATTCAGTGTCGCAAAGTCAAATAAATACAATGCACCCTGCATCTACAGCTGATGGTTTCCTCATTCTTTACTTGCAGTAATGACAAGCATAACACACTGATTCAGCTGTTTTTGTGGATCACTTTCCCTCTATATGAACCATTTTCTTAATCAATAACAATTAGAAAGCTATTAATGTGAATATTGCCTTGACTTTCCAAAGCATGTTACTCTTAAAAAGGGCACTTTGTTTTCCTAAAGCAGCATCAGCGGATCCAATCTGACATAAATAGAACAAATATTAAAAATGATGGGAAGGTTCTACTATATAATTTTAGTGTACTGCTTGTATTAATTCAAATCAAATCAAATCAAATCAAATCAAATCAAATCAAATCAAATCAAATCAAATTTTATTTGTATAGCCCAAAGTCACAAAGTACATTTGCCTCTGAGGGCTTTACAATCTGTACAGGGAGTGACACCCTCTGTCCTTAGACCCTCGGTTCGAGTGAGGAAAAATTTGCCCACAAAAACCCTTTTAACAGGGAAAAAAGGTGGAAGAAACCTCAGGAAGAGCCACAGAGGAGGGATCCCTCTCCCAGGACGGACAGACGTGCAATAGATGTCACGTGTACAGAACAAATCAACACAAACATATTGTACAATTACAATGACTGATAAAATGACAATGAATTACAATGAATGATAAAATGACCACAGTAGCAGATATGGTAGCAATAATGACAGTAATAATATGTGTAGTGGATTAACAACAGGAGAGCCAGATAAGTGCTAGCACATGATCACATGCCTAAAGTTTGTTTTGAACTCACACAGTCTACGTCTTAACTTCCAGGATTGTCAGAAATCATGTTTTATTCAATGACAGTGGACCAGCGAATGAGACAATTGGAAAAATGCTCTTAGAATTGCTAAAGATTCACAGCCGCACATTATTGCTTAGCATGCATAAACGATAAGGCCATTCATTATGTATATTTGTGCTGAAACAGGTGTGAAAGTCATATAGAAGACTCATAACTTATGTTTCGTTGTACACTGCTTTGCTTTGCTCATTAATCAAATTACCCTCACCTCTTGTTTCATACACATTCACATGTCGCACAACATACCGGACAGGAAAACACATCCAAACCAAAGAGGCACCTGAGAGGTTAAAGTCTCATATATACAAGCATGGATTTTAGGTGTGCTAGCTTATCTGTAGTGGTGTTATTTGATTCTTTTGACTGGATGTGAACTCAGCATGTGTAGGAGAGATCTGATGTGTGACTACAGCATGAAATATTTAGTGTACAATGTTCTGATGCTTTGAAACGCCCAGTGTAAGGAGAGAGGCTAGAGAGTCAGGAAGAGGGGTGAGAGAAAAGTAACCACATAGTTAAGACTGATACAACTCTCATAGCAGTATGTCTCTTAAATATGAAGCTTCAGCCGGTTTCAGCTATTATGCTTAATGACTGAAAACAAGAGTGTCACTACTGATTTCCCGGCAACCTCTTAGTAACGACTGTTGCTGGCCGGGAAACAGTGCACCACATGACCTCATGTAAACCAACGGCTACTCGTGTATCCACTCAGGTATTTGTAGCTTGTTAAAGCAACATTGCCTAGCAGCGCCAGAGTGCAGCACTGTCTGAGTATGGACAGTTGTACGTACTCATGCATGCACTCATGCTAATAAACTGAGCTCACATGAGCTAACAGCGTCTCTCACTGCCCATCCGGAAACGCTGTAAATCCACATTGTCTCAATCGTAGATCTTGTGCATTCCTACGCTTAAGCCTAACTGGGCTGCAGAATTAAAGCAGTGAGAATATGCTCACTATAGCATACACTTAAACGATATTGATTTTATTTCAGGTGGACCGCATTTTTTATGTGGCTAAAACACATTTTTCTGCTGACCCTGTCCACAGCAGTGCTTTACTACATGCCAGGACCTCTGTCTGCTTCTCTCACTGACTGTGCATAAGTACTATCCCTTTATGGTCTATACCACTGACCAGTAGTTTTTAATATCAGTGTGGATGTATGTATTTGATAGACAAAGTTTAAATTACTGAAAAACTGAGGGAGGACAAGTTCCTCAAAGAAAGTGTATGGGAAAACATCTGAAAGGTGAAGTGAAGTTCTTGACCTTGTACGTCTGATATCGGAGAGGCAGAGATGGCTGGCTGGTGCGATGTGATGCGGGCGGTTCAGAGTGTCAGATAAACCACTTTTACTGGCCGTTACTACTGGAGAGTGTAGATTTATGCTCCTCTTCTCTGCTGATCACTGTCCATAAATCAGCTATTCATGGCTGTGTGTGAATGTGTGTGTTCTCGGTCCTTAAAGACAAAGAAAGAAAGCAACAAGAGGTGTTTAAGCAGCAGATGCACACATAACTCTAAGCAGCGAAATCTTTTTGTCTTGCAATTTGGTCATATCTGATTTTAAATAACCTTTCCATTCAATGACTCGTTCCGCCCCCTGCCCACTTCCCTTCCTTGTCCTACTGTGTTCAAAATGTCTCTGTGAGCGTTCAGAGTAACAGGTTCGACTGAGTACAATGTCTCTGATTGCTCCTATGGGCCTTTTAACCTAATGAGGTGTTTACCCCCTATCATTATTCAGCTGGGAGCGGAGCAGAGGGAGAGAGGGAAGGGGAGGGGGTAGAGAGAGAGGATGGTAAGATAAAGAGCAAAATGGAGACAGAAGAAAGCAAAGAAAAACAGGGTGAAGTAAAGAGAGGCTAGTGGGAGATAGAGAAAAATGGGAGATTGTGTACGGGCAGAGGAAAGATCACAGAATTGAAAGCAAACGAGAGGTAGAGGAGGAAAGAAAGGCACAGAGGAAGGGGAAAGAGCCTGGTGTTATTTATGCCTCCCTCGGCACTCGTCTTTACCTTTTTTTTTTCCCCGCGAGCTGTTTTACATCGGCGATCTAATTAAATCAAATAAATCACAGTGCACACACACACACACACACACACACAAGTGAACACACACAGCCACAACAGCCCCTCCTGATTCTGGGATTGTGAATATCTCCTCCCCTCTACCCCTTCCACACAAGATTGAATAAATCTCGATTACGGTGCATTACACGGCACATCATTCATGTTGTTTATAGGTCTAAAATATGCAAACAGACCAGGGGCATAAAAGTGATCGATGCTCAAATGGGTCCTTTTTCCTGTTCTGTTCTCATCTCTCACACAGCGCCAAGCACCGTCACTTACAGATGTCTGCTGTGGGATGAAGACGTATTGTGTTCTTACTCTGTCCCCCTCATGACGGCTATTTTCATTGTCTTTGTACCCAGGCATCAGAAAGGCATTTTTATTACCTAATTCACTAAAGCACTCTATCTCTGTTGTTGAGCCATTATTAAATCTAATTAGCTCTGCCAATCCTTGAAGCTGTCCCTGAGAGATCTCATGATAATTGTATAACAGAGGCATGTTGATCAGTGTTTTTATTGTTACATTGGGACTATACATGAAACACAGTCAGCAGCTGCTAGATCTGAAGTTTGTTTCCAGGAAATAACTGATCCTGTAAGATAATTGGTTGAGCATATGTTGTCCAAATATGTTAGTAATTGTATAATTTTTTGGCCAAACCAAGCATGAAATTAATATTCATATTCCATGATGAACTTAGTTTTTGTAAACAGATTACAGTAAAAATGCACAATGGTGATGCATTTCTTTATTTTATAATATCTACCGTATTTGCTCTTAATAGGGTAAGATGTTGTAAAATAAGATTGAGCAAAGAGATTTCATTGTTTGTTCGAGCTTCCATTTATTTCACATTATCCAGCGCTTTTTAAATGGTTTCCCATGGTGGCACTTAAATGCTATGACAAAGACAGGGTTTAAGGCCGTACCTGTAGTTTGTATTTTAACTTGTTTTGGGTATTTTGTTAATGTAAATAGTGTAGTCCATTAAAATTGTCTCTATGGATTTTCTTTAAATAAGATTTTAACTTTAAAGATGGTTAACTTACAATCTTAATTTGGTAGCAGGAGACAGTCGCTCTAATGTGCACAAACCACATCAAAGATTTAGACGGACGCAGTATATTTTGTCGTATTTAGAGCTTGTAGATGGACAGTGGAAATATGCATTATGCCGTAAGAGTGGTTTGTGAGTTTTTTTTACTTTTACTTTCACATTGAATGTCATTAAAAACTACTTTTTCTTTCTGGTACATGTATGTGAAAGTAGAGAATGTCATTGATCAAACTCACTCAGAGGTCAAACTAGTTTTATCAATCCTCTGCTGACCTTATAACTCATCTTGTCAATATATGTAAATGTAAAGTACTATATTTAGCCACAATCATCTTGAGATGACAGCTTCATGCTCGCAAATACAGCTCAGGGAAAGCCAGATTAACCGATGTCTTTAATTAAAGGAGATGTACAGAAGTGCAGAAGAATCAATGCGGAGGTTAACAAGTGCTGACAAGGGCAGAACAGACGGCGAGGCTTCATTTAGATACAGTGAGAAGAACGAGACAGGGTCACAATCAGTGCCAGTCACTGCTGAACTTCTCCCTGCGTTCTTTCCCTAATGTAGTGCACGAGGGCGTTATGGGTATGTCATGTTGTAAAACTTGTCAGACAGCTGTTTGAGGCTTGGGCGGAGATGAAATTCACCAAACAATTACTCAGCTTAAATGTTTGTTGTATATTACATGGAAATGATGATGCTTAGTTTTCTATACAGTCATCCTGGTGGACCAGCAGTCTAAGACGTAAACTGTGTCACTTAATATCCTGGTTTGATTGAGGTCTAAGGCTTTGCTTCTTGTGTTTCCTGTCATTCTGTACCATCATCTACTGTATGTAACAGAAAACTGCTTTCTTAAAGTTGTTGTTGCAGTCGCATGGAGTAATCGTCTGATTAATTAAAAAAGCTAAAAATGCAGACACATTTCACGCACTGCCAAACACTGGCTGGGCAAAGAAAATCTCAAATTAAATATATTTCATGCACTTGCTAAACTACTTCAAACTCTCTTCTATTTCCCTTTCACAAACATAAATGCACACACACATATTGCTTCATCAACGTCTTCATTTTCTTTCACACACACTCTCCTCCCCATCTCTCCTCCTCTTTCTTCACTTTCCACCATCGCTGCAAGTTACTGATAAATTATTTAACTCTTGTCTGAGACAAATTGTCTCCCTCATTAAGATTAACTCTTGCCCAGTAAATTTTCTCTGCTGACCTCAGTAAGAGGGCAGTAATTTCAAAAGACAGTGTGTTTCCTCTTTTGGCTGCTTATATTTCAAACTATCAATACTTCGAAGCACATACTGCAGTGATACTCGATTTAAGGCCCGTGGGCCATTTTCTAAGAAGATAAATTGATTCACAGTGGGATTTTTTTTTGTTTGTTTATACCAATTAGTAAATGTTAAATAATGTCCCTTGGCTGATACTTGGGAAGTTGCAGTGCATAGAAGGGGTGACACATCCACCTGATCTGCACTTGGCTGCTGTGACTGCATTTGCCTTTCGGCAAAGACAGTGAGGTCAGTCAACATCGAAAAATTAACAATGAAAACAGGCAATGGGCTAAGATTAAGATTGTCATAGTACAAACGTACAGTGAAATCCACAAACATTATATCTCATACATATTCATGCCAACATATGCAAGATAAGTATTGCATTTTATCACATTGTGATGTGTTCTGGTTTGCTTTCAGCACAGAGTTCAAAAACTGCTCATGAATCTTGTGGTGCGTGTTTTTGTGGACCTGATCGTTTCCTGGAGGGTAACAGTTCAAACCAGTGTATTTACAACCACTGTATTTAATTTGCAGTCGCTCTATGCAAGGTTGCAAATATCAGCTTACATCAAAAGTCAAAACATGCAAGTTTTGGTGTAGCATTCACAGCCTGGCACCACAAGAAAGGCGAAAATTGGGACTGTTATTCAGCCAAGTCAATGATACTAACGTTTTTTTTCTTTTTATCTGATAATGGGTATTAATATTTGTTTTTAAAGTAGTCTGTACCTATTAACAATACCTCTT
This sequence comes from Miichthys miiuy, assembly GCA_036365135.1. Taxonomy (NCBI): domain Eukaryota; kingdom Metazoa; phylum Chordata; class Actinopteri; family Sciaenidae; genus Miichthys; species Miichthys miiuy. Next base: position 20,371,990 of record CM071605.1, read on the forward strand.
GTGAGTATTTTTCCCTCTGTTTTGTCCAGGAAAAGCTAAGTATGGCTGCTTCCTCCCAGGACACATTTCAAAGGTGCTGCTCAGCTAGAACAACAACAACATCTTCTGACCTCAGATAGCCGCTGTGCAGCTTCCCTGGACTGCTTGGGTACTGTATGAGACACAGCAGTTACTCAAGGAGGGGAGATGGATTAATTCAAAAAATTTTACATGCTCACACTTTTACAATTCATCCTGGAAATCAAGCAAACGAATAAAAGACAGTAGATTTCATCACAAAGCGTGTAATTAAAGCCAGAAGAGTCAGACGGTTCACATGGGTTTTCTTTTTCCCCCCCTTTCCTCACAACTTCAAGGTGTCAACAGATGTGCCATGTTATGTTAAATAAGATTATGTTGATGTGACACAACAATTCTAAGTCACGTCTACAGACAACAGCAAAAATCACATCATACATTTTACTATTCAGGGAAAACGAAAATTGTGCCTAATACAATCATAGTATCTCTACATAACCACAATATGATTTTGTTTTTGCATATCATTCAGCCCTAGTATTGGATGCTATGAAACTGTGGCTGCTATTAACACAAGTCTACACATGGCATAAACTACAACTACAACAACTAAACATTATCAAGCCAAACAAAAAGTTTTCTGCCTATAAGCCACTGCTATGTATCTATAGGAATAGATATATAATTTATCCTCAGGCTGGACATTCTTTGTTAATTGATGCATAAATAGCACAAACAGGTAATGCGTCCAAATATATAGAAAGAGACAGAGACTTATACAGACTCATGAGCAGGGGAGGCCAATCAATTAGACAAAAACAACAGGTACTGTCATAAGGCCTGTTACAGATTTAACGGGTATAACTAATAAAGAGATGAGTGTAAATCTGTCGTCTAAAAGTTTATTTATTGAACATTATGTGGTTTGCCATTTTGTACAACACTGAAATGGCATTAAAAAAGTTAGTTGGTAAATGACAAATCATCTGACTTTATTTCTGTGGTGACCTCACTGAATAACCGGACCCTCTCTAGGAACAGCTGCCCACACACACACTGTATTTCATTTAAAAGCTCTTACATGTTTGTACAACTTTTTGTGATGATTCATATTCATGAATGCCTGTGAGTTTCCTGTGCTTTGCATATGAGAGTGAGAAGACACTGCGAGGACATGTTCTTGTGTTTGCAGCCACACACACCCTGATTTTTCTGCGTGTGTGTGTGGGAGTGTTGGTGCATGTGTATGTTATTGTGACATATTGAATCCATCCCTAAGCTCTGTTCGCTCCAGTGCAGCAGGGGCCTCAGGGCCACTCATCTATCTTCCTGGTCTTTGCTGTTGGGCACAGCTACGGTGATCCTGATTGGCAGTCATTACCGAACCCCGGTGGGAGGACACGCCTCATTGGTTCGGAGCAGATTTGAGGGCGGGTTGAAATGAAGGATAAAGAAGTGTGCGTGCGTGTGTGGATTTTATTGATGAGCCTAAGGTGTACTCCGGCTACTGTGTCACTTTGGGATGATTCACAGACACACAAAGAGGGACGTTTAAAGAAATGCACACATGTTCTCGCGCACACCAGCAGTCTGCATTCAGATAGCGAATCAACTGTCTATGTGTGTTTTTTGTGTTGTTTGCTTACATGTGTTTACATTACTGTATGTGACTGTGCATCTGCGGACTGTGTGACTATATGTATCAGCCCACGTGTGTGTGTGGTCTGGGTGTGCCTCTCTTCATGCCTTTTTAAGCAGCAAGGCACTTTAAATGGAAATGTACTTGACATTTAGGAGGAGATGTAATCAGTGCCCATTAGAAAGCAGCTGATTTCCTCTTCAGAGCTCCCTCACCGCCCTCCCTCCCTCACCGCCTCCCCTTGCTTCTCTCTCTTTTTTCCATCTTACCCCAGTATATCATTTCTTTTTCACACTTTTGATTTATTTCTATTTCTTCCACATGCTGCTGCCCAGCCTTCTCTCTCCCTTTTCAATCTAATTTACCTTTGCTCTCTCTTCCTTTCGCCGCTCTCCCTCCCCTCGTTCTGCCCTGTCTTTCCCTATCAGGGCATTGTAGCTCAAGAATAGATGTCTGATTTCATTTCCACATTCTGCCGCGTTCATCTCCGTGTCATTATCAGGACTCGCTCTCAAACAGATAACAGGAGTGTTGTATAATGGCAAATCATGCAAAGTAGTGAATCATTGGAGAGACATTCTGTTTGTAGGTGTAAGGTTGAGATAGCATAACAGTAGCATAACAACGTAAAAACAGATCTAGATGATCATGAAAACTGCTGCTCAGTCGCTGATCACATGAGTCTGGGTCAGGACATTACTGTAAGATGTAGTATATTAAAAGTTATCTAGATTAATACCCATCCCACCCAGTGCTGAAAACCTCCTCTTCCTAGTGGTCTAAAACATCTATGGTACAAACATTGCCCTGGTGCTTGGAGCTCACAGTTTGTGCAGCCCGGCTAACAAACTGAGCTAACTACAGCAGCTATAGTGTGTAGCAGTTTACTTTACTGTCCATCAGGAAACTTCTAAGGCAGAGTAACCGGAGGACATCAGAGGGAAGACCAGAATATTCTCCATTAATGATGCAGTTTCACTAAAATCAGTCAAACAGTTGGTGGTGTATGATTTGGTGCCATAAAGCATTACATACCTCTTGTGGGAGATCGTACCCGGAGCACAAAGTTACATAGCGCAAGAACAGGCACAAGGGGAACAGAGTAGGAATGACAGAGACACATTCACCTGATTACAAGTCAGTTTAGCACAAAATGATTTAAAATCTGTTATTTTATGGCAGAAATGTTACATAATGAGGCATAATGCGCCAGACCTCTGGTATTTATCAGCTCAATTAACAGCACTGGGGTGCGCCCTGGTAGCTTACTTGGATCACCACGTTTGATTCCAGTCTGGGCCCTTTGCTGCAAGGCACCCCCCTCTCTCTCCTGCAGAAAATAGTCAAAAATGAGCTGTACTGTAGAAACTATTCAGGGCCAGTGTAAAGTTTATCACCTATGGCACCTATTTGGTCAGTATCTGGTCCAACAATGACAAGAGTCATTATTTTTGCTAAAACTAACTGCTAATTAACTTCTAACGGTATCTGTCATTAGGCAATCGAACTAGGCTGAGCAGCCGGACCGGCCTGGAGCTTTATATTTCTTGTTTTGTAAAGCAGCAAATCCTGGAAATCAAAATCATCCTTGATTTATTTTCTCTAAATCATCTATGCATGGTATGTGTGTTCTTGTCATTTAATATTTTCTGGTATATCACTCTTCCTGGCTCTATGCTGCACATCTCCATTTTTTTTTTCATTAGTCTGCTCTCGCGCTCTCTTATTCCTCATCAGGAGACTGTTTTTAAAGAATAGAGGTCTGATTTCATTTGCAGTCTTCTATGTTTATCTCAATGTGATTATCAAAGCGTCTTGTCAGACAAGGTTGTGTTGCAACAAAGAATAACAAACAGTAGCCTGATTAGCATATAGTGATTAGTGTTTTCTTTGAATGTTCTGAAAACATTTTACCTGATTCTCCACAGAAGCAAGACTCAACTTCTGCAACATCATCGTGCTCCTGACTGATGCAAACATGCCCTTTATTTTATGAACGGCTGGGACAAGTCAAACATCAAATTTTTGAACATGACTGTGTGCATGTGCGTTTTGAAGTCTAGGTTATGTGGATTCCCCTTTCCAACACGACTTTCATCTGCCGTTCACATATAAAAAGCTCTTTTTGGACTCTTTCATGTTAGATAGGTGACAGATGGAACTCTTCAGTTAGAAACCAAGTTCATTTTAGATCACACGGAGAGTCAAAACAACAAACAACAGTAGTGCTATTTGCTGAGGGATGCTCAGAAGAGTGTTTGAATAATAGAAATGATGAAAACAGATGGGAGAACAAATCATATTAATTAATGATATTACAACGGAGAGGTGAGTGTGTGTCAGAGTAGCACAGATGCCTCGGTGTGAGTGTAGTTACAATGTTTAGTTTCACAGGGTGAGAAAGATTTTAGTGGATACAAAATACTAGTAGGAATTAGCAGAATTAGCAAGGGCAGGTGAACAAGAGTAAAGGACAATAAAAAAAAAAAAACATATTCCCAAAAATCTGATCAGCTGAAAAATGAGGCTGAACCAGTGGATAGCAAACTTCTTTGTGGAAGACAAAGGACAAACATTTCTGCAGAGAAACTCATTTGCTATGCACGGACATGATACCTGCAGAAGACTGATTTTCTGAGTCCATCTTGTTGTGGAATTGTGTCCAAAAGTGACTATAATGTCATTTTCTGAAGCTTGAGGCAGATACCAAGATAATAATGTTTCTGTGGAAACGCAAAGCAGCATGTACTTGAAAAGAAATATGAAGTTAATCCATTTCTCTATCTCTCCATGTGAGATTGATGGACAGAGGTGGCATGGAGGGCTTCAAGGCACCAAACAGATTGAAGGTCAAGAGGCTTTCATTATTTCACATCCAGCCAATGTGGAAGATGTGATTTTCTTTTCTTTCCTCTCTGATTATTTAATTTGGCTGTCAGTAATCAGAATTTGTTTTCCCCCAGCTGCACTTGGATTTTATCTGTTAATATGTTCGTATGTGGTTGTGCAATCATGTGTGATGATGATTTCAGGATTAACAGTAAATGAAGACTGCCTTTGTGACCGTAATTATGAAAGCCAGAAGTACTGACATGAGCTGCTACATAATTTACATCAGTGTTACAACAATGCACTTTCAAAACCTTGATTTTTGGCAGATGGAGTTTCTTTTTTGAAATGTTTTTCATTTCAGTCACTCTGTATCCAAAATTGATGTGCCACCGCTCAGTGATTTTTGGCTGCTCTTGTGATGAGATGAATGCTGATCAAGTTTTATCTTAGAGAAATAAATAAATGAGTACAATTTGACACAACAATGACAAAGCATTGAATTGTAAGAAGTAGGACAAACTTTCAAGTAGATTTGGTGATACTATTTAATTCCTGTAATTATCTGCTGTTAGACTTCAAAGCCTTTTGTATGCACGCCTATTAGTAAGTCCTGTATTTTCAAGATCAGATGTCTCCTTTCATTTTGGGCCAATCATATGAGCGAAGACTCAACGGTGTGATGGATACATCTGCGCAGTCTGCAGTTATGACTTGCTACAGCAAGTCAATCACTGTGTCTCAGTTTGCATACTTACACTTACACAAAATACTGTTTTGAATACCTAAGTGTGTTCACACTGTCAATTATGGCAAAATGTAGTGTACTCGTAACAGTCAAAAAGTGGAGTGGCACTCAGTGGCTGCCATTTTGTCTACGTAGCAGAAGGGGAGGGACCACTGGCATTTTGAAAATAGCGGCTGAAGAAGCTGCTGGAGCTGAAGTGGTTGTAGTAAATACCTCAATATACAAATGTTACATATGTTTTATATTCATATTTTGGTGGTGAAATGTGGTGCTAATGCTGCACCCGGTTGCAATTTGACGAAGAAGTAAAATGTTGCGATCGTAACTTCCAGTAAGCGCACAAGGTCCGTACTCTAAATTGAGACACTAACTTGTCAAAATTAGCATACTACGTTATGCTAATTCTTTGCATTCTTTGCATTTTTTCTATCTGCAGTGTATGTATTTTCTTATGTTACAGTGTTGAGGCACTATATGTGTCTGAGACATGCAACAGTAGAGTAGTTAATAGAAAATATTATCCTCGCTTTTGCTGCCATTACAAATCATTAATGTTCCATTATTTCTAGACAGCAGCATTTGATGTTTTGCTCATCTACAGCACACCGCAGATTAATTCATCAAAAAGTATAACATAAATATAATTACTAACACGACAACCCTGTCAGAGGATTTTTCCTTCAACAGTTGTAAAATTCACAATACTATTTTTAACACCTAATCGAGAATACAAAGCCAATCTGCAGCTCAGCTAACGCACATGAAGAAGCTTAATTAACCTAAACTTCACACTTCAAAATCAGCTGAAAATGACTAAGGCTAATGATGTCTCAAAACTAAAACTAGGAAAAGTTTGAATCCTGTAGAATAACAACAGCTGAAAGAGCTGAGACCGACTGAAAATGAAGGAAAATGAGGCATTTCAAAAAGAAAACACTTAAAAGAAAAACCAACAACAGATGTCAATCAAAATGTTAGTATGACTTGCCAAAAATGAGGCAATGCTTCTTTTTTTTTAATAATGCCATAAGTTTTAATTAAAAGACAACTTTGTTTCATCAACTTTTATTACAGCTGCAGTCATCATTTGGCTGACTACGACATTTATCTAGCTAACAAGACAAGATATTGACTGAGTATTGACAGCTCATACATCATCTCTGAGACTAAGAAGTATTGACAGATGCAGTGTGTGTGTGCGTTCATGTGTGTATGTACATGCTCTTCTGTTTTGTCAAAGTATGACGTGGACAGTGTGTAACTGTACACACACTGATACTGTGTTTTCAAGGTGCACTGTGTATACTGCAGGTAATCACTTACATAATACAATCATTCATGGCAGCTAACATTTACTTACTCTGGTCGTGACTGACAAATGCAAACACTGTAAAGCACTAGTGATAAGTGAAACTGTATATTTATCAATTTCTAGCACATTTTGGTAAAAAAATATGGATGTTTGGAACATACTGAGCATGAGCTTTAGCAGCAGGGATGTGGATTATGCTGCAGTTGTGGTTTGAGAATTTTTCGATGGACATTTTCACATACAAATTCGTTGTGAATTCAGCCCTACTACAGCTGCTACAAACTTTTCAGAGCCACCTTTCAAACTTACTCAAAATAGAGATTTTTAGTGGAGAATTCATTTTAAAGCTCACGCTGTTTTTGACACAAAAATCCATGAAGGTTATAATGATGGAAGGGTGTTGTACACGAATTGCCCCGTGTGAGCACTTTAGAAGTGTTAATGACATCCAGCATGATGTAAAAAGAAACAAAATAATCAAACACAGGGTGTAAAGACTCTTTTATACTGGGAACACACCAAGTCCAGATGTGTCCCATTTGCAGCTAATGAAACGTCTGCATTTGTTTGTGCTCTGCTGAAAAATAGGAAAAGTTAAAAGCAGCAAACAGGACAGCATGGATGTGATCTCACTGAAGAGCCAAATATGGTCTAAAGTGGAGAAGGATACTCTGTTAAATACTCTGTTTATTCAGGGAAAGGCTACTTCTGGTACCTTGCCAAATAACTCTGGTAAAAGCATAATCTATCAAATGGCATCACTGCTGTGTGGGGACGTGGACAGAGAGAGGCCTGTTTGTGAAGGTGGTGGAGAGATAGGCCTGTTTCTTATGGTTGTGTCAAACCATGTGGTGCTCATTGGAATAACAGCATTACAGCTCCAGGTCGGTTTCGAAACTGATAATTTGGATGAATGTTGGTCACTGGCCGTGGTGCTTGGCTGCTAAACGATTGCTGAAGGAACAGACTGTGTAATACTCCTGTGGATAAGGGACATGTTCCATATACATGATAAATATGTATTTTAATTGCCGTGATGTGATGGTGCTGCAAGGTATTTAAAGCGATAGATAAGGCCACAGCTTCTAGCCTCTGACAGCGAATATAATTACTTGAACGCATTGCATTAGAATAGATAGAACTACAGTAAATAACAACTAACTGATACAAATCTTTGCATACCCAATAAGTATTGTACATCCTGCCAGTTTTGGCATATTATTCTGTTATTGTCACAGTTTTTACAGCGACTTCTAATAATACCCCTAAGGGAGTTGTAAAATGTTTCATGTCTCAAAGATACTTAGAAAAGTGTTGCAGTTATTTTTGCAGCATACTGAAATGTTGCCCATTCGTTTAACATACAGCATTTTGTGGATGATCTTATCCAAAGTGGCTTACAGCATTGGTTTTCAAACGGGGTTTGGCACCGGGTCCCCAGCAAAAGAACAAAAAGAATTTTAACTTTCATCACAGTTTTGGGAACTATTAAATCATCTCAAAATGGAATAAAATATGTCGATATTGATAAACTTTTGATGATTTCTTGATATAGATAGCTCTAACAGCCTATCACACAGCAGAAATCAACAAGATATCAGTCAGTCTACAGTTTTTGGTTTGCATGCCAAAGCACACGCCCGTCTCTAGCAGAAAGCATGAGTTTCCGGTGAAGAAAGCTTAGTGGACACAGTATAACTTCAGAAAAGAGCTCACAGCAGAGGCAATGAAACAGACTTTAGGATATATTTTACGGAGTCATTGACGACAATGCTCATTATCCATAAGAGCAACAAAGGGAGACACTATAATCAATTTATCAACTATCTGTTAAACAAGCAGAACACAAACTTTTGCCACTGCCCGCAGTAACTTGCAGTCCTGTCTTTATCCCTTCTGTTTGTTTTACAACCATGCACAGCTTGTTATAAATTAACTTGCATTGTTATGCAAATTACTGACAAAAAGATAACACGTTGTTAATTAAATGGAAGTGTTTTTTCATATCTCAAAAACAATGAAGTGCAGATTATGCAGTAGGTCTGTTCTAACCAAGATGTACCATTCCAGCAACCATGCCATTATTTTACTAAGTTACAAGAAAAACTGGTATTGTTTTGTTAAGGCAGATAAATCATGTCTGCAAAGTTAAAGGTTTACTTTTAGATATAATTCCTGGTTTACAGTACCATAAATTCATACACTACAGCAGCAATGTCAAAAGTGGGAACAAAATCAACCAAACCCGGCACTAATAGTGCTACTCCACTCACTGAACTATATGGTTTCACCAACATGATGACAGAGAACGTATGTTTCTATATCATGTTTGACCATCTATTCAGTTTTGCTGTGCAATCTGCCGCTGTATGCCAGGACTTATGGCATTTGCCTTGGTACTGGCTCATGAACCAACCACTTGATTCTGTCTGACATCCAAATTGCTGATACCCCAACTGCTCCCTCTTAGTAATGTGCAACACAAACTATTCCAGCCACTCGTCACAGTTTTAAGCAAATTTTCGTTCAATGAAGGAAGCAATGTTGGATCTGTGAAGGCTTAAAGCAGGGGTCGGCAAATAAGTTTGGACCCGGGCCAATTTTTTTTCTAACAATTCCATCGCGGGCCATGACCATGCTTTCCTACTAGAAAAAAAAGGTTTTCTATTTTTTCTATTATATTAAAAATAAACGTTATTTAACTTTAAAAATGCATTTAATTTAATTTACAAACATTAATTTGCTTCTATGTGCTGTTATTACGCCCACTGCTGCATCTCCTGGCGTCTGTCATGAAACAGGCAACCTGCTCTAGCAACCTGCCATAACTAATGTATACAGCAGCGCAGATCTGTTTCCCCATGCCGCTGATGTGCATTCACATTTTTTAATTAGGCTATTTGATATTTGAGCCGACCTTGTTTGGTTTTGTTTGTTTTATTTAATGAAACATATTTGTTCACGTTGTCCATTGCAAGAGGGACACAGGACACTTTTATTTTCCACAGGTTACAGCGCACGCACGTGCCAATTAGCGTTCCAACCTGTGCGTCAAGTAAAGAGGCTGCAAGGATGTTCTGGCTGCTGTTTTGTCACGTTACTTATCAGCTACTTTTCAATAAATGTTGTGAAATCTGTTAAATTGTTGTATTTTTGACAGAAAACATGAGGTTTAAGAGATATATTAAAAATATATATATATTTTAAAATAAATCAACGTCATCTAGTGGGCCAGATATAATTGATGGTGGGCCAGTTTTGGCCTGTGGGCTGCTAATTGCCGACCCCTGGCTTAAAGTCACAGATGCTCAAACTGCCACAACTTTGCCTCAGACAAGGCACCACATCACATTCATTTAGTTGAGCACTTTACCGTAAAACAGGAGGGTAAAAGCTGGTGTTTATCTTGATGATATGTTTGTTGTCTGCGGTCTGCCAAAGCTGAAATAAATGCCTGTCACTTGCAGCTCTTTACACAACCTGTTAATTTGTATCTGCATCTCTTTTTACCATTCCTTTCTTGCAACATCTAAAACTGACCCCTTAGTCGCTAGCATCAGAGACCAAGTTAGCAGTTTATATCTGTTTCACAATAAGAGCCTTCCAGAGGATTGCAGGTGGAAATCTTTTAACATGAAGTAGCAGCAGGAAGAGCCTTGTTTGCATTAACAGATTAATTAGAGCTTAGAGGTGTTCTGGTTTCAGTTTGTAGTCAGAGTAGTATTGACTAGTCACATTTAAGCAGGCTTTAGTTGCAGTGCAGCCATGCAGAAGTTGAATGCATTGGCTGAAATGCAGCCTGATGAAGTTAGCTGCATTCACATGCAAATATCTGTTTATAGAGATCAGCAGAAATGTGTCTTTTCTCCTCATTCTGATGTATCAAGTTGCTAATCGGTCTAGCGAGGACGTCTATAGACATAGTGTAATGTATAAATGTGTGCAACCATGCCACACCTCGTGCACAGTACCAAAAGCAGTGCAGCAAAGATGGACTCTTTTTTTTTTTGGGCCATTTTCTGACATACAATTTTTTGTTGAAGAGGTACTTGACAGTTGTAAATAGTTTTCCTCCTTTGAGGCACAAATTCATTGAGTGTCTTTTGAATAAAAGATTGTGTGGCTGTTTCTCTATAAAGTGCTCAGTAATTATGGCATTATTCAGAGCACAATAGCATTCCTTTAAATATAGGCGGCTTGTGAGGCGCATTCACTGATGAAGGGGTTGTGATTAGAGAGAAGAATGTGATTTTCTTCATTAATGGACAGTTTTGTTGCTTTGCAAAGTTTTTCATTCCTAAAAGCCCATGCATCAGAAGATAGAGAGGAAGATAATGAGATAGAAAGGGGTGGTGGTAGAAAGAGCTTTTACCAGAAGCCTGCGACACAGAATGGAAGAACAATCAAAAATGAGAAGTGAGTTAGAGATTGACGGACTGACTGAAGGAGGGGGAGACCAACTTTCATTTGTCAGGTAATTTATAAAGATTTCTCAGTACGAAAGACAGAAGAAAGAAACAGCAAAACAAAGATCTGCTCTCCTTGTGCTGCTTGTTACTTTATTACAGCTAGCGGAACCGATTAATCAACATAATGCATTTAACCAATTATGCTAGATTTGATCTGGCTGTAGAGCTAATTCAATAGAGATCCTTAGTGATTTACGAGGGCCAGTTTATTGTTGTGCTGGGTTGGGTGATCCAATGTTCCAGTGGGAGATGACTAAAGGCTTGTAAGGAGACCTCAGGAAACATCTAACCTGACATCTCTCAACGGAAGACAACACTACAAGCACCTGACAGCCTTTTTATTTTCTAAAATCTTTTGAACTTGAAACAAACTTTTACATTCACAGTTTATAGCTTTTTTTTATTGGTCTCTTAACCCAGGGACCGATTGATTACATTCAGAAAACATTCTATTAAAAGACAAAACTGTAGTCAAGAGAAAAAATATTGGAGAATTAGAGCCAAGAAAATCATGGATAAAAAGTTATGGTGTAATAAAACTTCTGTTCCTAGAACACGTCAAAGACAAAGATACAGTAAAGGCAGGGTAGAATAATTAGAACTTTTTTTGTGATTTTTGATGATTTTGATTTTTTTGTGAAACAGGGATGGGATTTTGTTTTACTGAAAGTGCTGTTCATTGTGTAACTTTTCTACCAGAGAATAACAGAAATGAAAACATTTCTACACTGACTTGTAATAAGGTGAATGGTGTCTCTGTCATTCCCATTCTGCGCCTCGTATGTTAGTCACACTTCACCATGACTATTGAACCTATTTTGGTGAAACTAGATCATGTTTTATGGAGAAACTTTCAATGACGTTGCCCCTTAGTTGAGAAGGAGAGGTCCTGATGGTGCTATAGCAACATCCCACCCTCCAGGTTGGTGAAGTATACAATGTGAATTTCTGTCTCATTACACCCCACCTCTCCCAGCGCCTCTCCCCTAGGATATCTGTTTATTGTGAACAGTGCTTTCCAAATGGTTTCCTATAATATTATGTATAATGTCTTATAGTAAGTTGTATGCAGGCCTTTTGATCTGTTGGGGGGAGTAAGGTTTGGACCAGATTCAGACAGCCTTCCTAGCACGAACAAAAAAATCACTTCAAATCTAGCTTTCAATAAACAGGAGGTTTTGTCATGAGTGACGACTCTATGCTAACAGTGTAGTTATACTGATGACTAAAGTAACCTACATTTCTTAACTCCACTGTTGTCACACTGTCATATTGTTTCACAGACACAACACCATATGGTTCTGTCAAGATGTAATTTACAACGTTGCAAGAGCATGATGAAAGTCTTTTTCACAAACGTTTAATTAAGTCTAACTGTAATGCTGCAGTTTTATTGGCTAAATTACTCATACAAATGTATGCATAATCAAGGAAATCACATCACATCGAAACAATATGGCGAGTCTTGCATAAAGATCATGATGCAACAGCCTGCAATTAACTTCATCAATTCCTGCCTGACTTCTGCCCAAGAATATATACACCATAAAATGAAAAATGTGAAGTCAAATGTAAATACCAATGATATTTACACTGAATATCTGCTGCAAAAAGGGCTGTATTAAGAATGTTATTTTGTGCTGTCTGTCTGTCTGTCTGTCTGTCGCAATTACTCTCTTGCATGTAGATATATATATGAGAGAGCGTATATATATATACACACCCTCTGTCTAATCAGATATAATAATAATAAAACACCTGTGTGGGTGAACCATTTCAAACCATCCATCACTCTTTTTGATTGTTTTTCAGCTTATGTTTCCTTGCTGCTTCTATCTCATTGTCTATGTATTCCTAGCTGTTCCAAAAAATGTTATAAAAATCACAAATGTTCTGTGTCAAAGCTGTAATCATTGTTAATCTCTGTTCTTTGTGTTGCTAATGTATTTTAGGAGCTTAGGAACTGTCATGACAACCACGGTCACTCAGAGGACAGAGCCAGGAGTGAAAGATAAAACTTAACCTCATTCATTGTGTAATACATTGTTGAATATATATTTATAGTTTGAGGCTCATCAAATGTGGTTGTGATTTTATTTGAACAAAAACATGGCTCGTCTCAGTTTTTCTCGCTGTGTATACTGCCTATTCATCCACCTTTGATTAATTTTTTCATTTTCTTTCAACATTTAACATCTCAAAACTTGTCCTATAATTTTTATTCAATTTATTTTCCTTCACATGCCTCCCTTTTTTCCTGCCCCTCCACACTCCATTATCTCTGTTTCTACTCATCCTTTTGCTGGCTAATGTGCCCCCTCCACTCCAATACACACTCAAACACTTAAGTGCTCACACAGACAGACACGCACACACACACACACACAATAACACACACAGACCATTCAGTTCCGCCAGCTTGTCGGAGTGTGACTGATTGATTACTACCCAGAAGGCTTGGCTTTGTTGATGTCAGAAACAGGACAGGTACCCCAGACCACAGGGGGCACAAAGAAGATTGATGTCTCTCTCTTTCACATCCCTCCCTTTTCTTTCTCTCATTTTCTCTCTCCATCTCCTCTGTGAGTCACTCACACGTCCACGTATGCACACACATTGACCCCGACTAATCACTGTAAGGGTTTTTTATTGCATTTGTAACTAAAACATATAATTTTTTGCAGTTGTAAATTCAGCTGTCAGTTGTAATTCATAGGCTTGTGTATGTTGGAAGTCGGTGCGTGTCCAATAACAGGCAGGCATGTAAATGATTTTGGTACTCGTCCAGTAGTGCAATTACTCTCTTGCATGTAAATTTAAGTTTCTCTGTTGGGGAAACACGTGTGCACATTTATACAAATCAATTTTGAATGGAAGCATACAACCGTAAACATGAAGATAAGTGAATTTGAACATTATAAAATAAAATGGCTGAGTCCATACAGTAGGCACAGTATGAGGCTGTGCTCAGACCGATGAGAAAAAGCTACTATTGGTCTCATTTGAATGAGGCAACTCTGGCGGAAAGCCAGCACATCTATGGCTTGTAGATGACTGGCAATCGGACTCAGCAGCAAAAAAACATGATTAGGCCATCCTAGTCTAGTCAGGCAACCAGGCTTCTTCCAACCTGCCCCAGCGCCACATCTTTGTCTATTTTTGGATTAGTGGGGAGCCTACGGAGGCAGGACTGCCAATATGGCGACAGCTACCACTGTGACCACCACACTTTGAGCTTCACAACTTCTCTTCAGAAACCTATGAGTGACATCACATATACTACATCTGTGTTTTATACAGTCTATGGTCTAAACATGGCATAAGTAAGACTGGCTGTCCTTCTGACCTCCTTGTCTTTCCTGTTATGGTTTTCCTGTACATTTGTGATCAAAAGGTTGAGTCTCAGTGACCGTACCTTTACATAGTGAGCGTATTATTATGTAGAACTTTATGAACCTTCTCTAATAAACCATTCATTCGCAAGTTCACAATCCTTTTGTCTTTTTCAGGGCTGCTGCACATCAGCCAATACAGGAGGTGAGAGGTTTCAGGAGGCATCATCATCTTGTTTACGTGCCTCACCAGTTCTCTCCCTCTTTCTATCACCTCACTCTTCCCTGTCTTTGTGGTTCAACTCTGCAGGAGGCATTAATGATCTGATGTGGGATCTGCCCTTTACTACCCCAACCAGCTGTAACACAGCATTTGCAATAATAATAGCTGATGTGGGACCACCCATTGTTCACCCCCATCCAGGTGTTTTCTGGGCACCTGTAAATTTAATGATCTGACCAGGGAAGCGACCCTTTGACACTTTGACCAGTTGTCTGTTTTAGCTCTACCTCTCAAATCACCCACTGTATATAAGCCACATTCCTTGAGACTAGTAGAGGCAATACACAAGCACACTTGGAAACAGCTGAAAGAGGCAATGTTGACTTTAGTTGAAGGCTGGTAAATGTGATAAATGAAATATGGATTCCTACAGTAACTGGTCCTCTTAGGGACTGCAGATGAAGATATTTAGTTTGGGGCTGCTGCTTGTGCTGCTATAAATACAGTAAATCGTATCATAAAAAAATAATACTACTACCAAACCATAGTGCAAATGCTACAGCATTTACAATTACACCTGAAATGACTACAAACCTTTAGCTTCATCTTCATCATTTAACCATTAGTATGACTGCTCTCATTCCCCATATATCAGTGTTACTGTAAACTACTTGTCCCTTTCCTCACCTTTCCTCAACTATCGACAGCTCTGCTAATGATGCTCACTTTATGCGCATTGTATAAATTCAAGAATTGTTATGTTTTCATTACCTTAGAATGAACCTTTTATATCTACAAATGATGTGGGTCCTCCAGTCCATCCTGAGATGTTTCTACAATAGCTCAGAATGGACAAACTAAACATTGGTTCTAAATAGGGTCTTTGAAGCTTTCGTCGCCACCAGAGGTTTCCCTTTACATTTGGAACAGGAGGCCAAGTAGACGGGGTTGCAATCCACAACTACACCACTAGATCCTACACACCGGTCCTTTGAAGACTTGGATATCTTGGATATCTGTTACACATTAAGAATTAAACGTGTACCACATTGTTACACCTCTACATCTTTAAATCTCAAAGCAGGGAATGGGATTGCATTCAAAAACATTTTACTCTACATACTGAATACACTGTGTGTCTGCTCTCTGGCTCTGCCATGGCTTTTTGTTTTGTGTCTTGCCCTGGGCAGAACACAAACCATCTGTTTTTTGTCCCCCTTCTGATAAGTGGGGTTTGTATTAGTGCAACTGTGTACACCTGGCCAGTCTGTCCAGAATGCATTTAGGATCAGCCATATCATTCCTTCTGTCTCACTTCAGAGTTTGACGTTTTTTGTGTGTGTTTTGTTTCGACCCACTTATCATTATTTTATGATTGTTGCTTTTTTTGTAAATAAATAAATATGTTCTGCCCAGTACAACTATACAACTCTGTGAATTTCCAACCTTTTGTCATGGCCCATGAGGCGGGTCATAACAACACATAAATGTATTATTAGATATGTTTTATAGGATATTTCAAGAGAAAATGAGTGAGAGTGCAGTCACGTCTTTCTATTCTCTCCGTCTCATCTATCTCTTTTCACCGCCCTATACTTTATCCATAACTCTCTAATTTTCCTCTTCTTCTTTTTTCTTACCACCATCCTGTACGATACATCACTAAACAGACACTCACTGACTCCAGTAAAGTTATCCATAATGTGAAGTAAAGCACCCAGACAAGGTTGGCGTGATAAAGTAGCTAGCAGAAGTTGTGCTGAGAAATACTTCACAGAATTTGGAGATTTTCCTCTGGGAAGGACAAAGTTGTACTGTGTAAGACTACAGAAGTACAAGAGGGGAAGGAGATGTTGTATTTATTTCTCAAAAACATTTCCTATTATATTTATGAGTCTGTACGTCCCTATATTGAACAAATATATTTACACTTCTGTCCAGTTCCCTCTTGCATATTGGGCTAAACAGAAAAAATAAGACTGTAACTTCAAATTGCCTCTTTCATCATGACCAGTGGTGCTGCAGGGAGTGTGTCTGTAGGCCCCTCGAACCTCCCGCAGAGCTAAGCTCAGTGTGGTGTAAATCCTCAGACCTGTCTCTCAGATAGATTACACTGCACATGATCTCTCACTCTCTCTGACTCACACATGCACACATCTTCCCATGGATTTGGACAACATGCTGTGCTCTGTTCCATATTCCTCTCATAACCTTGAAGACCCCTGTCACAAAGTCTGATAAAATCATTTACACTTTATGCAACTGTTCATAAACATACTTATTTTTGGCTCAGACATTCATCACAAGAGGTACAGATGCTATATATCACCTCTTATTGCTTCCATTTGCATCAATCTTGTTCGCGTTTTAAAATTTCAGCTGTAGAGGAATCAAATGTGGAAGTGGAATTACATGTTATTAGATCAGTAAGTAGTTCTCCATCCATCCATTTTCTGTAACCACTTATCTCCATCAGAGTCCTACAGGCAATTTAGAGTCTACTAACCTATTAAATGCATGTCTTTGGACTGTAGGAAGAAAGTTCAACAGTCAACAGTTCAACCTGGTGACAATGCTAGCTGCATTCCACTGCAGCACTGTGCCGGATGAATGAAACAAATGAAACATCGTTTGAAATCTGGTTCTTGAAGCATATAAATGAAAATTTAGCATTAATGAGCTCTGATGTGACATAAGTCATCAAGCTCTGTCTGTGATAATCAGTCTGCATTCTTGTAAAAGTCATTTGTATCTGCTGGTATATTTGTTTTTCAAAAACATAATTAAAAATGATAATGATTTACAGCCATTATAATGAAAAATGAACAGCCTGATACGAGGTGTTTAGACCAATGGTTTTAATAATGGTCAGAGTCTGGACTCAAAACTGGGTCACAATAAGTTTGGATAGTTGCTGGCATCAAATTCAAAATGGGCATATCATTTTTCAAAAACAATAAAATTCAACATTTGATAATTGTCTTTGTGCTGTTTTCAATTAAATATAGTGTTTCAGTGTTTTTCACATCATCATATTTTGTTTCTATTTGCATTTTACACAGTGCCAACTTTTTTTGGAAATGGGGTTGTACTTCAAATCCTTTTTCAAACCATGAACTAAAATGTCAATATGTGTGTCTTACAGCAGCCAAAACATTATTCATGATGACAGTTTAGTACTTGAGATTCTTTTAGGTCTCGGTCTCGTCTGGGATTTGCTTGCATTTTTACTTGGTCTTGTCTCGGCCTCAGATTTTATTTCAAGGCCGGTCAAGACCACAACTGCGGGGATACCCGCTAAATTGCCTGTACATTGTCTGATTTATTTGTTGAGAATGTTGTTTGTGAATGTGGGAGACAGGAGAAGAAGCTGTGGTCTGTGGCTGTCTGGGAAGAGATGTCAGCTAAATCCTCTGTAATGAAATGTGGCTACCTAAACCACAAAGAGTTCATTTGCAGAACAGCATCCAAAAGAAAACACACAACACACAGCAGTATGTAAATGCTGCAATACAATGCTTAGTGAGACAGTAGGAATCATGCCTTATTCGAAAGATATGTGGTGAATATTAACTACACACTGTATTAGCTCCCGAAGCAGGCGATATGTTGCCTGGTCTTGGTCTTGACTCAACCTCACCCTGCCTTGGTCTCCACTGGAGACTGATAACGATTGTAGAAGGGACAATTTCCATCACTATGGCGGCCAAAATAGTACATGTTTGAGCTGGAATACAAACAGACCTTTTGTGGATTTTGCACCAATATGACTCATACTCAAAAGGCTGAAACAAAGAATAAATATAATAATAATAATAAACTTTAAGTTAAATATCGTAGACACATTTACATTGTCATTCAATTCTATTTGACATTACTGAGGAGCTTCTTCCCTCTATGCTTCTTGCCACAATATTGTAAATCACAGTTCACTCTTCTAGATAAACTTAGATGCAGTGACACCAATATTATTATATTACCACAAGCTCATCGGCCATATCGGTGCATCAGATAACATATACACCAATAAGGATATATCTGCGACAGGTCAAAGTCAGCCAGTAATATCAGACACTAGTCCCAACTTGGTCTCAACCCGCTGAAGTCTTTTCTCAGTCTCTATACACTCTGGTCTTGGAGATAACTTGGTGCATAATGACACGGCAAGAGGTTCTGATGCTTGGCCTCCAAAAAAGATAGGGTAAGGATATAGGCAACCACTATCTGTATGTAAATTCTTGCTTTAGAAGACGTTGAGCAGAATAAGTGAAGCCTATGAAGTGAGGGAGATCTGAGGTGATATGGACTGATTACCTGAAATGTCACTGAATGCATGTATAAGTTAGACTATATCTAAAATATTCTAAAAACCTCCTTCCCTATGTGAAAGTCATTTGTACTTTTTCAAGCATGTAAAATCGCAAGTCTCCATCATTGTTTGATGAGTTCACATCAATTTCAGGCCTTTTAATGTCAAGAAAGAATATCATCACCACCAGCAACGACCATCGCTGTTTTTCCAAGATTTTTTTGTGACTTCATCCTCAATCTGATGACTTCTTTTTTACCAACTGTAGCTCTGGCTTTTTTCATTAATAGACTTATGTATTTCCCATAAATGCATTCCTTTAATCCCCAAACAGATGAATGGGAGAAAGCAGTTCAGCCTCAAAGGGTTGGTGAAGACATCTGACAACATATTGTGCGGCATGGGTGATTTAAATGCCATTTCAAACCATATTGTGAAAACAATCCACTTCATCCATGAACATGTTGTAAGAGAGTTGCCAAATTCTGTCTAACCATATGTGAAACAACAAAGGCAGGAGCAGAGGGAGAGGGCTGAGGCCTGTCAGTGTTGAAAAAGTGTGCAGTCTCTGAACGCTTCGGATTATTTCATCCTTGAAAATGAAAAGTTTCTTTCTCTTGCTCATGAAAGTGGAAATGCTTTCTATTTCTATTATGTACATGCAGTCATCACACTTGCAGGAGCTTTTAAAGTGACCAGATTGTCCTTTAACATATTGTAAGTTGCAAACAGCCATATGTGAATGACTGGAGGGATAAGATGCAGAAATGGACTCAAGGTGTCATCCCTGAAGGCTGATGAAGGAGTATGCAAAAACTCTTGCAAGGAAAACAACATATTGCTTCATGTTTTAATTGGAGCAAGTTAATGGTCCGTGAAGACTTGTGTATTAGTCACTAAGACAAGCTGTTCTGATAAAAAATGTGTGTGTATGTGTGTCTCCACATAAAAAGTTTGCTTTTCTGTATCTCTGCCTGTTTTGTGTCAACCCTCCAGGGGGGAACAATATTATGCTGTTCTCTTTTACCACCAAACTTTTTTTTTTTCTTAGCACAGATTTCTTAGAAACTTGACAAGAGAACGTGTTCAAACAATAATTACACCCCATGTACATCATAAATGCAAATTTTAAAGAAAGAAACAGAAAAGTTGCCTCTGAGTCTTTACAAGTCAGGTGTGTGAGTGTGTTTGTGTGCAGGTGCGTGTGTGTGTGTGTGTGGTAAGAGTGTTAATAATTAATTGTAGTTTGTTGCATGTGTGTTTATGTAAGCAAGAGGCGGAAAGCTACTGTGATATAAATACAGTGTGTCTATCATCTTTAGCAGCTGTCACCACAGTTAATGGGGTAGACAGCTTTGTAAACACACGCACACACACGCGCATACACACACGACCATGAGCGGGAAATGAGTCAATTCTATTAGGATGACATATATCTTGTCTTTTATGAAGCAGTTCGGTTTATACCTCAGTCAATATAATATTGAATTCTTAAATTTAGCAGTGCTGTTGTATCAATGCAAATATCAGTTTACTATTTATCTTATTTAAATATAGAACCTAATGAGTACTTTTTAATTGGTATAAAGTGGTATAGACATTATATAATGTGCAATGTATTATGTAAATCAATTAAAAGAAGACTAACCACTGGATTCCACCAGGCATAGACCTGGACACTGTTTTGTTCTGTTTTCCACACGACTTCATAACCTACCAGGAGTGGAGCCAGACTTTGTTAACTTGCTCAGGGTCATTGGTAATTTTTCTCTTTATGCAAACCATGAGTATGTGACGTGGAATTTCTTATCAACTGGTGTCAGACTGAAGTAAAGAGTTGTGAAAAAAACTGTCTTTTAATAATTTTATTCTTTGCAAAGAAGGTCTCACAGTCATACAGAGTGCAAGGCAGTCTGCAGTGTGAAAAGAACAAGAGTTACATAGAAAACAAAGAATTTATCAGAAGCTACAACCTTCTTCCCACAGTCTAGCACTACGGGCAGACCAGTTTAGACGTCACCAGTGCAAGGGCACAAACAGATGTCTGGGGCATTCTTCATTTGTCTAAGGATGAAGTGAGGTAAAAAAAACAAAACATGACAGTATGATGACTATAATGTTTGTGATGGCTACAAGAGAGAAAAACAGTTGGCATAGAAAGTTGATAGTAGAAGTAAATCAAAATAAGCATCTTAATGCTACAATTCTACAATCTACAGTTCTACTAGCAAACATCCAAAATTTTCCATCACAGTAAAGAAGCTATGTAGTTAAAGAGTGTCCCTTTTTTTGTTTTTATGATCAGCAGTTTGCACAGGGTGTTTTATTCTGAAAATTGACAGGAAGCCGTTTCTATGTCTAACTTTCGGCCAGCTCGATCAGCTCTGATCCTGGTTGACTCAGCTGGATGCTGCCTCTGTCAAAAATAAATTATAAAATAAAATCAGCTGCATATTCTCCACAGAGCAGAGCGGGGGAATGCTTCCGGGACATTTCTGAAACACGCGGTGGTGCTTCTGGTGGAATCGCAATCATTATCTAGAACGGGCACGATCAGCCTTGCCAGCTACGGCGCAGCGGGAACGTGCCGCAGCCGTGCCCAGTGGGAATGAGCCTCAAAGGACTCAAGCTATGCTAGCAGCTCTGTGAGGCTGTACTAATGCGCAACAACGCTTTGAGCCAACAATGTTAACATACTGATGTTTATTGCCAAAAGTATTAGACACACTAAACTTGCGACTTGATGTTGTCACTAGTAAAAAGGTTAAAAATACACCAAGGTTATTACAAATCATCCTGTTGAGATCAAGGCAATCCATCTAGCAGTTGTTGAGACATTTTACTCATAATCACAAATATATACTTCATGTTCATGCTGGAAGAAAAGTCAGAGGCTTCTCAAGTTATTTCTGTCCCACCCAAGATGACGGTAAAATTGACTGACCCACATTATAGTGCGGCTAATAAGTATAAAATAACAACATATTGTAATTTGATAATGATAATGATGACTATAGAGGTGAAAATATAGAACATTTATAGCAGTATATATCCAATGAAAGTGTTGGTGGCCAAGTACTTATTAGCAATATTTTGCATAGGTTTCCTTTTTAACTTCAAGGGAGTTACTATTGTTGTATTAAGGAGGTACATCCGAACATGATAGATTGAGAGAGAAAGCAGCTTAGCGGTTTGTATTTTGAAGTGGGCATTTGAAAACATAGCAAGAGAGCCGAGCGAGTGTGAAAGGAAAGACTTAAAAAAAGAGAAGAGCCACAAAGCGATAAAACCTGCGACAGAGAGGACAGCGAGCAGAAGAAAGGTCTAAGGTTTGTATTTAATCCCTCTGCTGTTTGTGTCTGCAGCTCTCACAGGAGCACTAAAGCTTCCAAGGCGAGACGTCTTTATTACGGTGTATCCCCACACCACATTTAACCTGCCCAGAGTATCTTCTTCCTTATCCTGTTCTCTCCTCTGTGCAGCTTTCTCGCTGGCTTTTTACTTCTTTTTGTTTTTATTTTTTCTTTGCTCTTGCAGCAGCCTTTAACATGCTTTCAGAAGTTTATCACAGTAGATCAGACTTGGTAATGTTGCAGGCATTTAATCTATTCAGTTCAAGTAAGGCACCTACTTACACCCTCTCACCAGTCATCCTCATTTCTCCATAACCTTGGTTTGAACCATATTCTGTGTGTGTGTGTCTATTCATCTCTTGTGTGTGCTGGTGAGTGTAACTGGCTGGTTAAAGTCTGAGTAGTGGTGTAGATCAGGTGGTTTTTATGTGGCGCTCAGGGAATTGTCTTTATCAGTGTGTGTTGTGGCCTCATGGTAAACCTGAAGTGTGCGCAGCAGAGAGATCTCTTTATTTGAAGATGAATAAAGCTGGTAAAGTCGTTCTATTTGTCCTCAGTGGTCAATGTCAGCTAACAGGCTCTTTAAATTCAGATGGGCAGTTTTTAACAAGTGGAATGAGGATTACTAATATAATGTGGAGTGGAGTTTTAGTGTGCTCCAAAAAGGGCAAACAAATGACTCCTGTTCAGCTGAATCAGCTTAAGCGAGTGCAGTTCAGTGCAAGTTTGGCCTTTCTGATGATTTCCCTGAATTTGGTTAGTCAAATCATGTGGTCATGCAAGACTTTTATCAAAAAATGTTCCAAGTCTAAATGAAGCCTTCATGAAATATTTGGTGCCAGAAAAGTATTGTGTTGCCAGAAATTCTAGTCAGGTTGCATTCACATGTTTTATGTCAGTAATGTGGCTCTTTTTTTCTTTTTTACTAAGACGCACTGTGGAGGGGGCCTGGGTTGGCTCAGGAGATCAGCGCCCTTGTGGGCTGATTGACATAGCTGGAACTGGTTGTCTAATCACTCTTTCTATTTAATGCAGTAGCATGCTGGACCTGACAGAGCAAGACACGCAGAAGCCAGGTGGATGCGCCTGCCTGTTTCAATTGAACTTTTGTTACAGAACTGACTGACTGACTATATCTGGAGGACGTGCAACCAAGAGCGCATACAAGATACAATGTATTAACTATATTAAACTGTGTCTGAAAAGCGTAAAGAAAAATGAAATAATCACCATCTGATCGGACTGTCATGCCTGTGTATGTGTGCTGAGAACCCAAGGTGACATCCATTGACACTGAAAGACTAAAGGTCCTAACATGTGCATTAACCATTTATTGTTGAAGTAGTAGTAGTAGTACTTGATCAACAAATTTTTGCTGTATTTTGTTGAATTTCCAAGGATGGAGTGGAGCAAAGACATCAACTGTCTGCACTTACACTGTTCCTGAATGCAGTACTCTGCATTCACTTCCATTCAATTATAGAGACTGTCAGTAGAATGAATCATCACTATGAATGAGGCCAAGAGTCTCATTTAATATAAAACTTAACATGCACAATGTAATCAGTTACTGCTTAACTGATTTGTTAAACTGTCCTCTGGTTGCTTCGCATCAACTCTGCGCACTCGAACTATAGCTGCTGTTAGCAACCCTTAGTTAGCTCTAATGTTACTGCCCAGACTGGATGCTCAAAACACTAGGAGAGTGTTGGTGTTTGCACTGGTAGCACAGGCGCTTTTGACTGCCACAACGACAAAGTTTTCATACCCGGGATGGGGAGGGGGGGGATAAACAGCCGAAACCAAAAAGCTTCGGCTGTTTATCAGAAGTAAGTTAATGATAGCAAATGTACAACTACAGCTCTCTGTGTTTTTGACAAACATTCTTGCTAACCTTCATTCTGGGAGGTGAGTAATAAATGTTTACAGTATGAGCCAACTGAAACTGACACACTGAAGTGACAGCTTCAGCTTCTGTTGATGTTTACCACTCTAACATCCACTTTTGAGTCCCCGAGAAGACACTGAGCGATCCCAACAGCAGTAGCACAGTGAAACACAATGATTGACACAGATTTTATGTCAAACAGACACATACAGTATACTCTCAAATACATATGTGCATGCAGTGCTAAAAATGCACTTACAGTAAACACACACACAAACACATACACAGACCTTTATGTAACCCTCAGATAGTGTCCTTGCCTTCAGCTGCTACTGGCTAATGTGTCTCGCTTGGAGGTGGTGAAATCTGGTCATAGATGCTGGCACTTGCCTCGGGTCACATAAAAATACACACACATATACACACACAAACGCACGAATGTGCTAACTTGTTCCCGAGGATGTGACGAGGACAGTGAATCAAAGGACACTGAGAAACAGTCATCTCTGACACAGATTGACTCAGACACCCGTGTTCTCCTACTTGATCAACAACACAGAGAATAACCTTTACATTACACTGCGTCAGATGTTAGTATGCATATATGTAGACAGTAATGCAGTAGCACGGAAACAAAGTTAATTGCTGTGAATAGAATAATAATATATATATAAATACACTGTACCCACGGGGGCTTTGAACATCTGGATCCAGAGGCCATCTGTGTTACCTCAAATTTGAATGACTTGTTCACTATTTACTTTATTTGGATGCACTCCTCTCACTGGACTGGATGTCAAAAATATGATTTTTTCCAGTGACCTTCAGGTGAACAGCAGAGAATGATACTGTTTTGTTTTGTGTGTGTGTGTGTGTGTGTGTGTGTGTGTGTGTGTGTGTGTGTGTGTGTGTGTGTGTGTGATAAAAATAGTCCCACTTTATCCTGGAAACCAATTATTTGCTTCCAACGCCCCTTTGAATAATTGTACAATGTTGGTTAAGGTCAAAGCTAGACAACTTCAATTCATCATGACTCCATTTTACTTTGACTCTACACCCACAGCATTATCATTACACATAATAACGGAAGGTAAACAAGCATATAACTCTCTATAGCTGTCCTTTTGAAGTCCTTGAGAATTCACACAGATTCACTTGATGGACGCAAAACTGTAGTGAATGCACACACACAAACACACACACACATAGCAAACCAATTTTCATGCGACAAATATATTTCCCCATCAGTGTTTTGTTGAACAAACAGTTGAACGGTGAAAAGAAATGCTCCAGGGAGTTCAGTTTGCCATTCATGTGTCCTATCTGTGTGAATTAAGAGCTGAAAATGCTGGTGCAGATACTGCCACTCCCTCCGCCCCATATCACCCCCACCCCCTTTATCCAAATGTGTAGAAAGAGGCAAGGTGGTGCAGACATCAGCAGTTTAGTGAATCTCTGCATGCGCTGAGAAATAGGAGGACCTGAGGGAAAAGGTCAAAGCAATATAAATTTGACATGTAGATGGAAAAGGCTTTTTCACCTTCTGGGGGTGTGAATGTTCTGTCCCACAGTTTTGCACGTTACACAGGGCTGTGTGCTGTGTGCAAAATCCTCTTTGTGTTTTATGCCGTGTGCATGTATGCAAAATTTGGCTGCGTTTTTTTTAACAACATTTCATTCAGGTTCACCATCTTAATATACATTATGTACAAAGTAATAATGTGGCCACAGTTATTTGGTATTGATTTTTGAGATTATTACAGACGTACAAAGTCCTGTGATGCACAATGCGCACACACTGATTAGTAATTAGCACTTGCTAAGTGCATGAATTAGTCATTTGTATCCTATGATTAGGTAAAATGAATAACTTAACACTCGGCTGAAAAGCAGTATGGTGCTGCCCAATCTGTTTTTAAGTTTTAAGCCATTTTCACTCCTGACCACACCAAACTGAGATGTCACAGGGTCCTGGAGTACACCTACACATCACTGCAGCAAAGTGAGAAATTAACCCACTGGAGTTTTAAGGTTCTCAGGGGGTGTTATGTTACTCTATAATTTGTGTGCTGTGGGGATCAAATGTAATAAATGAGATAATGTTATCATTTTTGAGGAGCTATTCGTCACATAGGCAGCACTCTACTGAAATTCAGCTGCATTGCTACACTTTGAGGAACATTATTTACACATGGGCACAAGTAATTTATTAAAACAACCATGCCTGAAATAATTCTAGATGTCAGAGGTGTAATGAATTTATGATAGTCGGAGTTTACTAAAAATCCTTTTAGTGCTTGGCAGTTTTGTTTATAAATAAAACGGGTGAAAGGCACTAAATTTGAACTCAGGCCAAAAATCTACTTTAGTGGATAGTAATTTTTCTGGATGGTTTTTTTGTACCTGATTATGATTTTTAAGATTGAACGTTCATTCTTGCCTTTGAAAGCAAAAAAATGACCTTACAACAAAGTCCATTTTATAGCTGCTCTGGAGCTTTTCTATGAAACAGCACTGTTTCCGATGTCAAGAAGTTTTGATCAAAACTTTTTAGCCAACATAGACTTCTTAAGTTCTTAAAGTCCTGGGAGAGCTCAGAAAAATCAAAATTTGAATACCTACACTGCCGTGATCACTAGGCAAAATCTATCTGCTGAGGAAGATTGAACTGTAGGATTGAAAACTCCGGAATAGCCAAGGCTGGACACTTAAACGAATCTAACAAAAACTGACACAATGACTCTCTAACTGACCTAATTTTAGACATATTGTTATGATGGATTTCATATTTATTTATTTTATAATACAGTTTCCCAGCTCACTTACATAAAATTACGTCTGTATTCCATAGCCTTTAAATTACCTCCTCTGCACACTGTTCATAACATATACTGGTTTAGGCTTTTTACAAACCTCTTCATGGATACTCATCCACCTATTTAAGTCAGTCATTGCAGCCAATATTGGTGACCAAGTATAATACATGGCCTTCTCACATCAGAGTAAATCCAGTATATCCTTTGGTCTGTTGTTATTCAAGTCTGCTGCTGCTAATGATCGGGATTTGTTCCAAAGAAACACAAATTTATCTCAATCACTGCTTTTAAGGGTGAACTTCTGAAGTGTTTTGATGATACTTGTAGATGTTTTATGTCTGTTTGATGTGATTATTTGTTTCATGTACTTTATGTAGCTTGCTACAGGGGGTTAGTTACACCTTTACCCCAGGAGGAGTAGAACAAACTTTGTCCAAATAACATCACTACAACATCCTGCTGATTGAGTGATGGGATAACAGACTTGAAAGAAGAAATGTGATATCGCCCACCTCTAAGAACAGCTACTAAATGGATCTATTTTTTATTATGATTGTTGTTAATTGAAAATCTCCAAAGTGCTAACATCAAAAAACACACAGAGAAGTGCTGGCATAGACAAATGCAAGGCGGAGATGCACCCCTGATTTGTACATGCTCATACGCTGCTGGTGGCGAAACATCTATTCACACTGACAGGGGGATGTTAATAGGAAGGGACAGCCTCCCCCAGGCGCCAATCAATCGACATGTCCTCACGCTCTAAGACAGCCTTCATGTGGGACAGACTCGGCGTTTGTGTCAGTCTGTGAAGTTTGTGCGAGTATGTAAGTACAGTGTTTGTGTTCAAATAGCCACATCCGTGATTATTTTCATCAAACCCCCACAGATGAGATGGATCAAGATAAAAGGTAAACTCATGCTGAACACAGGGTAGGATTTCTATCAGTCAGTCTGGCCCTAACCTTCTAACTTCTCTTTTAGGAAAAGGCATGAAAATGTGATTTCTAAAAACTGGATTGAAAAGTGCATCACATGTAGAAAATAACAGAGAGAGGAAAAAAAGAGTGGCTGAAAGAAAATGAGAGGGCTGAATGGAAATACTCATGTTCTAATTGAGGTGTATGTGTGTGTGTGTGTGTGTCTGTGTATCTCAGAACATTGGAGGTGGAAATGATTCAGGAAATGACGAGCGTATGTTTTTTTTTTTTTAGATTAATTGTGGGTGGAATTATTAGAGTATATTTATGTTGAGCCATTTTTTCCAAGAATAGTTGGATCAGTTTAATACAGATGGTTATGTCACTTCCTGGAGTCTTTTTTGTGATCATGATGAGACTGTGGAGGATGAAATAGTCCGACAAATAACCCCCTATAAACTAACTTTTACATAGTTTTTGGTACAGTTTAAAACCAGATTAATCACTATTTCATCAGATTTTGAAGTGCTGGTAGTTGGATTTTGTTACCTCGCCAGGCTATCTGTTATACTGCTGTTATACATACTTCCAGTCGTTGTGCTAAGATAAACTAACAGGCTGCTAGGATTAGCTTCATATTTTGCATAGAGATACGAGAATGGCCTCTGCATTTCTCAGTGAAGCACTTGGGTAAAGTTAAGAATAAATTATGGTCATGGTTAAAGGAAAAGTTTGACATTTTGAGAAATATGCTTATTTTTCCTTCTTGCCGAGAGTTAGATGAGAAGATTGATAACACTCTCGTGTCTGTGTGGTAAATATGAAGTTACAGCCTGCAGCCGGTTAGCTGATTTTAGCATAAAGACTAAGAGCAGGTGGAAACGGCTGACTTCGCTCTGTCCTAAGGTAACAAAATCCACCAGCAGCTCTCGAGCTCACTAATTAACACATTTTAAAAATGATAAGTCGTGCTTGTGGAACTTAAGGTTGCCAGGCAACCAGTGAGGACACACTTGTAGGCTTCCCTACGATATACAGCAACGTCACATTTCGACTGCAGTATCACGGTCATATGACATCATTACCATCATCACCTTTCCTCTCCAAATCTCATACCATATATTTTGTATCTCTGTCTCCATCGTGACTTTCTTTCCCTACAACCCCGGGCTTTCATTTCTTTTGGTCACCTCACACCCTGCTGGCTCTCACCTCAACTTCTAACCTGCTCACTATGCATTCATCCGTCCCTCTACTGGAGCCAGCTTCCGTTCCCATCTTGTTCTCCATCACAGCCAGCCTTCATCCTCCTCTTCTTCCAAGCTTTTTTTTTTTTTAGTTGACTCCTTCCATGTTCTGTAGCTTTCCCACAACCTTTCGTTCCCATTCAGCCCCTCCCATTATTCACCTCTCTCTCCATCTCTGCCTCCTTCCCTCTGTGCAACAGCTCTTTCTCTGCAGGTCCTTGTACACCTGAAAGCACACTACCATCTGCTCAATGCATGTCTTCCTTTGCCTTACATCTTTTAGTTTCATATCCTACTCCTCTCTTCTCTTCGCTCTTTTCAGAGTTTCCTCTGAATCCATTTAAATACATCAGTATCCCCTTCAGGAAGCACACTAAAGAACAAGTGAAAGATATGATTTTAGAATTTATTTTTCCAGTCATGGGTCACCTATGGGTATGTATTTTTTACATCTTATTTTATTTTATTTTATTTTACATCAAAAGGTCACGTCATTTTGTCAAAAAAAAAAAAAAGATTTTCCGTTTTCATTTGTTTAAAAACAACAACACAGGGATATGTTTTTGACCCAGAAAACAATGCTTATATAAATAAATCAATCAAACAGTTGTCAAGGCTGTGCTTATGAGTTTACATCTCTGTATCTGTATCCCTCTCTCTTTCTAAATTCACCTCAGTTCAGTTCCTCTGAATTCACTTAAAGGCAGAGCTGCAACGATTAGCTGACTAATCGATGAGTCACTTGAGAGACAAAAAATCTTAATAATTGATTCATTTTTCATGCAAAAATGGCCGAAAAATTCTGTTTTCAGTATCTTAAATATGGAAATTTCCTCATTTTCTCTCTTTTGCTGCATGTTAAGCTGAATATCTAATCTAACATTCAAAGACATCATCAGCACATTAATCTATAATAAAAATAATCATTAGTTCCGGCTGTACTTGAAGGAAACAATTTTGTATATGTCTGTGTTTTGTGTGCTTATAACCTCGTGTCAGTTTTGCACAACAATGGAAAACATGACAAGTTTCGGAAACATTTTAGCAACGTGCAAAGAGTCCTAACATTTTTACTGTGAATGTTTTTTCTCTTTTTTTTTCCTCATTCTCTTCGCTCTTGATTTCACGCTTTATGACGTTCATGTTCTCATTTGTGTAATGAGTCATCTCTCTCTCCTGTTAAGGTACAATTATTTCCTGTGAAAAAGATTAGAGACTACATAAGAACACTTACGTCAGGTACACTTGCTGTGTCTTGGCTCTTGTCCTGGCTCCTTGTTTGTGTGTGTATGTGTGATTGCATATGTGAAGGTGTATATGGTGTTAACTGACGGTTTCTGTGTGGGAGAGCAGCAATGTATGGCTGCATCGGGGATGTTGTCACTTCAAATGACATGAAGGAGCTGAGAAGAAGGTTGTCACCTGTGTGTGTTTGTGTGTATTTGTGTATTTGAGAGCTAAGTGGGAGTTTGGCACCTGTGCGCTTACTGCAGGGATAGAAACACCGACGCATGTGAAGTTGTACAAGGACAGCACAAGGACTAGGACGGGGAAAAGTGCTGTTCCTGTGTGTATATGCATGTATGTGTCTTTGTGGAGATGAATGAGGTTATTTTTGGAAAGTGAGGAGATGTTGGTCCTCATGTCTTTGAGAAACTCTTTAAGCTTTAGCTTCAGGGTTAAGGGCCTGCGGCTTGGGGATGCATTATGTCAGTGAGGGTCCATATTCCAGTGCACACACATAAGCAAAGAGGTGATGCAGTTCACCTCCCTGTTTACTGCAAAGAGGAATATAGATGCTTATGGCGAGAAAATAAAGTGATGAAAGAATAATTTTTCATGTTTTAATTCTTACTTCTTCTAAGTTGAAATGGTGAACTTGTTAACAAACAGTTACTTATTTACACATCTACAGACGGAAACCTCTGCGGCTGTGAAGTGAAGCCAGCATAAAACATAGCATAAATAACTAAATGTTTACTTCTAGTTCTAATACGGGCGCTGATGGAGATTGACTCACTTCTGGAGCCTGTCTCAAGGGGCTGCTCGAGGAATTACAGTTTTTGGCACTTCCGCGTTGGCTTCATTTCCCAGCACCGGAAGTTGCCACTTGGTGCCAACACAAGTGGCTTGTTTGAGTAACCAGGCTTCATTCAGCCCGCCTCAGCTCCACCCACACTCCACGTCTTTGCCTGTTTTTGGATTAGCCGGTAGCCGGCAGAGGAAGGACTGCCAAGATCCTGATGGCCAGAGCCACCACACAATGAGCTTCATAACAGCTCTTCAGAAAGCTATAGATATAGATTCAGTCCACTTTATATTTATACAGTCTCTGCACATACAGCAACTTTATCTTTTGTTTGGAGGTCGCTGTTTGTGGTCTCTACAAATACCTAGTCTATAAGCTGTTAAATGCTCCATTATGTTCACCAGCTAATTTCCTAACTGTGTCTGTCTGCTGTTTGGTGCTAGGCAGGTAGTTTGCAGTGAGATTTTAGAGCTTGTTCGCTAAAAGCTGCCTGCTGTGCCTGAAAATGACTCTATGATAGGCTGGAGCCGAGGACTTGCTATAAAGCCCTGTAGAGCCCCGCAGAGCTGAGGAGAACTGCAGATTTGGGTGATAAGCCTCTGTAGGTTCATCACTACAAGCGACCCCTTTCACATTGTCATTTTGTTATAAAAAATTAAAGCTGCTTTAAGGATACGCACAATATATTTGCTCAGAACTCAAAACCAAATGTATAAATTGGATGTTTGCTTTTACAAGAGGACTCTACCCTGCAATTTTAATGAGATGGTGAGGTGTCTGGAGCAAAATTAAAGAGTCGACAAAAAAAGAAAAAGATAGTACGGGAACAGGGAAGACTGAGCAAGACAAAAACCTTTTAAAAAAGCAGACATTAGAGGGTTCAGCAGTGAACAAAGGGGAGTTGTGAGGCGAGAAAGTGAAACGAAAAAAGAGAAACTGACGCAATTTTTTTGTTAGTTTCAAGGTAAAGAAGAAGCCTTTTGATTTTAGTAAAATGTGCGTGTAAACACGCTCACTCTGAATCAAACAGCCTTAACAGCAGCTGACCTTTACATCAGTCATGTCAAGATGCCACTCTTGCAAGGCCATATTATGATTCTTTTAGAAACTGATTTCCTTTTTAATCATTCTCCCTACATGAATATTCTCTTTGTAAGCTTTCTCATTTGATATCAAAAGTAAAACATGCATCTTTATTAGGCAACACACAAAGGCTCAGCCCTTCACCCCCTGAATTTTGCTTTCAGCACTGCTTTACTTTCAACAGTCTTACTCAGAAGACTGAAAAAAGGGGATCTTCCTCAGCATGGGGTGCTTACTTAAATATTCCTCTCTTGACTCTCGGGGGGCAAACGTCCACATCCCATTTTGTGGGATATGAACTCTCAAGTAAAGTTTAGATGGGTGTGGGAGCTCTAAGTCAGAGTACGCACACATCCACACACAGCGATTTACAAACACATGTACAGTACACAGTGCTGCTTTTCGCACTGATATTTTATTCATTGTATAATAAAAAAGACCTGAAAGAGGTTCACATTTTATTTCATTAAAACCAGAGGTGAACTTGGTCGCAGCTTCTTAGCGAATTTTTCTTCACTGCCACTATGAGACATGAGAAAGTGAACAAACTTAGCTGTGTGCTTTTTTAAGATGGCAACCTGGCGACTACAGAAATATACTGTATTGTGCTTTTTCAACTCAAGCAGAAAGTGGGAGTTCTGCAAAAAAACATTCTGCCATTAAAGCATTTGGTTAAGGTCAGGGGAAGCTTGTGGTCATGGTTATTTGTCTTAAAAAGATGCTGAATTACAGAAATGATCGCTAAACTCTCATTAGGTTAAACATGTTACTTTTCACTGCGCTGCATAAACGGCACATTGCTTATTGCATCGCACTAACTTTTAGTTGGAGCATGAATTGTGTCCTGCAGAATTGCCCAATGAATATAATTACTCAGACTAGGAGACTGGGATTGGTGTTTTCCCTTGTGTCTCACATTGTTGCCACAGGGCAAGTACGTGTGCTCAGTTGGGCTATGTGACAGGAATGTATCATGATCTTCACTAAAAATGAACTGCTACAAACTCAGCGACAGTATTTTCAAAGCTTTGGGTGGGCAGGCAGCTTCTGACACAAAAGAGGCCTTGCTCTCCCACCTTTCTGTTTCTCTGTCTGTTGCTCTCTTTCTTTTTAACTCACTCTCCCTTTTGTCCTCGCTTCAATTTTTCCACTGGTCAAGTTAATGGGTCTTTAACCTTGTGTCAATGAGCTAGGGGCTTTGGTGTGATCGCCCACACCACTACTGTTCCCTTCCCAATTAGGCAGGCCGGTTGCCTTGCGCGTTGTGTGCGTGTGTGTGTGTGTGTGTGTGTGTGTGTGTTTGTGTAAAAGATCCTCAAAACATAGCCAGAGGTGCCCACAGTGAGTGTCATTATTGTCGTTAATGACAAAGATAATGGGATACAGACACAAACACACACACACACAAACACACACAGTCTCTCTCTAAAAATCAGCTCACCCTCCCAACCACAGATATAAACATAATAATGACTGTTATGATACACACAGATTCCCACTGGGAGCTTGTGAAGTTAATACAATCAGGAGATTATTAGCATCACCAGACTTGAAGCGATTAATTTTATCAAGAGATTGCCTGATTTGATACCGTACAATTCCACTGTCTGCAGCTGATGTCTAAGAGATTGTATTAAGCCTGATATTAGTCTGATATATTATTAAAATCCTTTGTCATTTTGTCTGCAAGGATGACTGTGACCTTACATGAACTAAAAAACAGTCTGCAGAATGTCTTATGGCATTTTTGAATCAGTCCTGTGAAATTCATTTTTGATTGCATTTTCTCTGAGATCTTTATTATAAAAATAAATTAGACCAATTTAACAGACATTACTTTGTTTTTCACACAGTAAGACATTGTGTTCAGTATCTATATGTACATAAGAAAATGTTTTTGAAATGGAGTCTTGTGCCACTAATGAAAGGATTTTGAAAGAAGGAATTAGAGCAGCTATTGTCTGCAAAGTAGTGATGAGTGTTTACTGGTTATGGTTTTGATTCAGTATGTAATAGGATTAAAAAAGAAAAAATCTAATTAAGTTTTGTCTCTCTTACTTACGCCTTGGTTCTACTGGCATGGCTCTGCTATGTTGCAGCCATGACACTGTTTTGGTCTGTTCTTCACGCCCCATCGGGAGCATTTCAAAATGTGCTTGTAAATATGTAAATATGCAACGTAGTTAATTTGTTTCTCTTTTGGCAGTTTTTACAATCTAATGTTTGCACAGGGTATTTTATCTTTAAAAAATATATATATTTCTGATTCTCTATGTAATGTGTGTGTCTGACTTCCAGCCAGCTCAGACTGCTCTGTGCTGATTGACGTGGCTGGTCACGGCATCCGTCAAAAATAGAGCAGCCTCTTCTGGGACGCTTCTGAAACGCAGTGCAACACTTCTGATGGGGTCACAAACATTGTCCAGAACGGTTGCGACTGGCTCTGGCGGCAGTTTCTCTCATTCTTGATAAACTCTTTTAATCTTTTTATTTTTGAGTAGTTAAGAAATCACCTACATAACTTCAATGTTACATGTCCGTATTGCAAGACATGTTTCATCCCATGCCCTAAGTGATGCAACAAGCAGTGCTCGCTTACTTATTGAAGGCTGTAAAGTTGTAGCAGCATCAAAGCTCACATGTGATCAATGTAATCATCTCTCCAACTCCTTCCATAGTTCACAAAGTACCAGTACTACCTCAGGAGCACTGTGAGTTTTTGAGGGGCAGGAGAAAGAGTATGGCTCAGGAACCAAAACTGTAACAAGATACTGAACATTCAGTGAAAAAGCAGCTGAAGTTCCCGAGTTCCTAGAAAGGTTGCCTGACAAGATGGAGGATACAGGCCTTTATACTGCCTCTGTACACTGCATGATATGATCTGTACTGCCTGCAACACTTGTGCTGTCATCGTGACACATTTCTCAGATTCTGTCAGTATTCACTTGCACACACACACACACACGCACACACCAATAAGTCTTTTGCCAGGCCAATTATTGTAAATACAATTTTTACACTTAATTGAGTTGCCTGCTTAAATCAGGCATTTAAAAAATCCTACAGGCACTTCAGTGAAAAAGAGAGATATAGTGTGTGTTTGTGTGTTTGTATCTACTCGGGTTTGTTTTTGTTTTTTTGCAGACTGACTAAAAGTGAGGGTTTGTTTGTGTGAGTTATGGAGTTGGCATCTTGCAACATGAGTACGCCTCTCCACCCCCACCCCTTCCACCACTAAATCCAACTTAAAGCTTTCCCCCCCTGCAGAGAGTGTGTTGGGAGAAGAAGGGGGATTTTGTGTGTGTATGCATGCATGTGTGTGCGTGCGTTTGTGTCGGGGAGTCAGAGGAGGTGGGTAAGAGGGAGAAAAAGGAGGTGAGGGGTTGGTGGGGTAGATAACAGGGCATTATCTACCCTGCTCATTCTCTCTTTCACCAGCGGGGGGTGTGGCGCCTTATCCCTGCTTCCTGCTCTGTGGGTTGCCTTCACAGTCTGAGAGAAACTGATGGATGTCACACAAACACGCACACACTTCCCCTCACATTCACACACAACATCGCACACTTTGAGACAATCACGTGTCTGCACTGGCACATAAACACACACGGGACAGGGACTTGTGTCACTCTACTGTCTTTCTCCGTTTCACATGCACATTTCCACACACGCTCATGCACTAAAAGTGTCTCTTAGGGGAGCGTTGCAAGCCTAGACAAACAGCTTATTATCACATTATAAAGTGCAAATTTCGAAGGCAAAACAAAACAAGTTGCAGTGGAAAAAAGAAGGCGTGAACAGAAAAGTGCACGAAAGCTAATGCTGGAAGGCAAAAAGAGAGCAAGAGGAGAGAAAAGACAACAAAAAGGGTGTAAAATTGTGTCAAGGAAGTATCCAAGGATGCAAAGAAAAAGCATATAAGGAAAGGAAGTAAAACAGTGGGAAGGAAGCGGATGTTTTGCATCCCTCTGCACCGGTCCTGCCCTTTAATTTCTCTCACAGCAGGGTCAAAGTTATCAGCATTTCTCTGAGAAAGAGCTTTCTTAATTGAGCACAGTGCTGTTATTGGCCACATATTCTTTAAAAGCAACAGACTGGTGATGGCCTTTGCAAGCAGGATGCTTTATACATGATAAGAGAAGAATGGAGCCATAATGAAAAACAGTCCAAATTGCGGCAATCAGTGTTAACATTTACAAGGGAGATGTGTAGGAGACAAAGCATTCACATGAAAATGTCATTAATTTATTGTAAGACACAAGCCTTTTGTTTTGTTTCTGGTTCGTTTCGAGGGAATTAATTTATTATTCAGCGGTTACATTCAGGCATTGAGGCCAGTGCTGTTTTCATTTTCTAAGAAAATGTCATTATGTTACCAGAATGTGATAAGAGTTACCAACCCCACGCACACTTCTACCCAACTTTCAAAGTGAATCTTTTGATTTGTCCTTGAGGTGACACCGTCTGTACTGTGTGTGTGTTTGTGTGCGCGCATGTGCGCTAGCCTTCCTTATTAATGCATCACACTGCGGAGCAGATCAGCATCAACCAACAGGCTTTTCATCTCTAGTAAATAAAGTGGGTTGATCAGGACTGCAGAGGATTCTCACCCCTTCACAAGGACAACTGATGATCTATTTGATCTGATACTGTGTGTGTTTGCTGTTGTATTTCAAGATTCTTGCTGGGCATACAGGATGTGCATCTCAGTTTCATCAGTGGTGACATATTGTTGAACATCTTGATTGACTCAGATATGTTTCACCATACCAGAAGAAGCCATTTTACATTAGGAGACATGGAGGATAAAACAGGTAAAACAAGTTAAGACAGATATTTGTTGCCACAGTCTGTACACAGCCGACAAAATACGCGACAGTGAACACACCTGGCTCGAGCAGATCACGCTGGTTTTGAGCATTTCGATGGCAGGCTTACCTGCTGTTGTGAAAATGGAATCATGGGCGAAAATATTCAAAAGGCGAGATGTGTTTTATGTGCAACTTTATAAAATATATAAAAGTTAACAGAGCAGACACATACATGCAGAGAGAAACAAAGAGGCAGGGCGGGGTGAGCTAATGTGTGTGCAGAGAGGCACAGAAGTGTAGGTGTGTGTGTGTCTGTTGAAAAGAGTGCTAAAGGGTGGTGAGCAGATTAAAGTAGTTTATGAGCAAACACTTAAATGAGGTGGAGAACTAAGTAGAATGAAATGGTGAAATAAGAAATAACCTACTAGAAATAGGGTAATGTATTCAAATAAAATACTTGAATAACCGACCTGCAACACTGCAACTTGTCCTCAATATGTGTTCATTTACCTTTTCTGTACCAGCACCCCCAGTGCACGGTGATCATGAATAAAAAGATCCTATTTTGTGTAGGACTTTAGTTTTCTTTTTCCTTTCTTTCTTTGTGTAGAATATATTTATACTGATATTGGGAGCATTTCACTCTTAATTCGGCCCAAAGGGTTGCTGGAGCATTTGAAGAGGAGCCACATTGGCTCTCTGGAAGATGAGCTGTTACGTTTTCCATACATTTTATCTTTATCTTGTTACCGTTGAGAGTGCCTAATCATTATAATTCACTACAATCCTGTTCACATTGCAAATGTGCCTTAACCTTA
This sequence comes from Miichthys miiuy, assembly GCA_036365135.1. Taxonomy (NCBI): domain Eukaryota; kingdom Metazoa; phylum Chordata; class Actinopteri; family Sciaenidae; genus Miichthys; species Miichthys miiuy. The sequence goes on from CM071605.1 coordinate 20,409,831, forward strand.
CAGTCTTAAATGTTGCATTGTTCATGGCAATATTTAAGAAAATGTGTTACTGTGGAGTGAACACGTTTGGAGAACAGCAGAGAATTTTATACTTTCTAAAATATCAAAATATCTACTATATACTATATACCATCTATGTTTGGGTCCCCATTGTGGGCTGTTTTTGAATGATTTATGTGTTAAGACATATCTGAGTGAAATGTTCATCTATATTGTCTTTATTGGAAGTTAGCTCATGTCTAAAGCAACCTAAAGCCCGGTTTAAAAGCTAACAGCTAAATAAGAACAATCAATTAATTCACAATCAGAATAGTCGAGCATTCGATGTTGATTTCTCTTCAATGTCCATGACATTTGTATTATTATATAGAAAACACTATTGTTGTCAAGTGATTAAATATAAAGAAGAGAGAATATCCCCTGCCCCCTACTGATTCACAGAAAGTAAATAAAATAAGAGACTTGCCATCTCTTTGCGATATATTTATGTGATTTCCATTGAGCAGATCAGTGTTCTGCACAGGCAGTATCTGATTACCTATAATAAAAAAAATCACAAGTGTTTATAACGAGCAAAGCATACACTTAAAATAAATGGACAGCTGAATATCCAAATGTTTCCAGCTGCACTTGGAATGAGATATGATTTCCACTCTGCCAGCTCGTAAACGGAGAGCTGATAATGAGCGAGTAGTGGAGGCACCGGGCATCTGGAGCAAGCATATGGATATCTCTGTTAATGGTGAGCACACAGACCATAATCCTGAAGCCCTTCGACAGTGTCTTAGCAACAGCTGGAAACCAATAAACACCAATTGTTTTGAACTGCAACTGTTACTCAATGAAGTAAGGGAGGATAAAGTGATGTGATGTTTGATATCCAAATGGTTTAAAGTCTTTGTGATGTCCAACACACACACACATACACACACAGTTATACCACACATAATCTGAAAGCAGTTTTGGAAAAAAAAAGAAAAATTAAGTGGTTCACACAAGCGGAAAGCTGTGGTGAATTCATGTACCTTCAATCACATTAATAAACTGAAGAGATTCATTTACTTTCCTCTACCCACATTTATCCAACTTGATATGGGACTGGAATTAATCCCGTCTTGTTATGAGGCAGCTTTTCTGACAACTACACCACCAATGCCATTTTAGTGTATATGACCTTAATGAGTTTCTTTTCATTAGAAAATGTTGGTAAGCCACAGAATGTAATTAGGATTCAGAAAGGTTTTGTTCAGAAGCATTCCAAACATCTTTACACATAAAAGTTATACAATGTAAGAGCCCGACCATAAATCTTTGTAATGACAGTGCAATTTCCAGAATAACAATGAATAAAATGTTCCCTCAATAGCCTGTAATTGTACCTTGTACCCACATGCATTGTGTTTTTAAACTATATTCACTTTGAGTTTATTAAAAGTTTATTATGGTGATAATTGTGAACACATTTTGTAGAAGTTGCTGCTGAGGTATATTTGCTGTGTAAACACAAACTTATCAATGGAACAATCAAAGGCTATCATCTGGGCTACACTAGAAACATGGTGGTTAAATTCTAAAATAAATTATATCGTATTGTATTTTTATCATCGTTCAAGCGTTCCTGCCTCGCTGCATTGTGATTATATTGGGTTTTCATAAGAAGTTAAGAGACATGAGTCAAAATAAGATGACTAAGTGGCGCTTGTGTAGTAAAGTAACTTGGAGCTTGTAGGAAAAAGGCCATTACAAACATAAATGTGCCATATTCCCCCTATATCTTACACACTGGACCTTTGGATGAAATTTTAAACTGTCCTTAACGTAGATGGGCACGCTTGGTAAAATGCAGCAACACCACTGAGTGAAGCATAATGTATCTTTCTCCCACACAGTTGCATTAACTAAACAAAGACATTTCAAGTTAGCCTGTTAAATATTTCTCTGAAGCAGAACAACTCTTCAGTCTGTTTCAACCGGAGAGGAACATCTGTTGAGTTATTTTGATGAAACCTAGGAGGCGGCGGATAGAGCAAATAATTTATGTAAGAAGATGTGACCTTTAACACATCTCTGAGTTTAGCCACCATAATTTCACTTGGTGTTTAATGTTGAATCTGGATATTAGCTGTTACAGAGAACTAAAACTAAAAGTCAAAAATGTTCTGCTCTATGCCCCATTGATTCTGACATTTTTCAAAGCTTAAATTCTAAAGTATTCCAGCTTTATATCGCAAAGAAGGCCATTACCCACACTGTCTTGACACTTTGTGCTACAGCCTTACTGACATATGTTACTATCAAAGCAGCCAAGCTGAAGTGTCTAGTACCGTTTATGACAGAGTCATACTAGTAGACAGCTTTATGACCTCTGTCATGTCTGCTGCACTGTTATAACTTATATCACGCCTATGACAGCTTAATGGCGTGTGCTGATGTATAGACTTCATATTGTGCTACAAGTCTTGATAACTTAAGTGATATTATTGCTGTATGTTGGGTGTGAAGAGCATCGTTTCATGCTTTGAATCCACAGTACATTTTGTATTCAGTGGAGAAGTGCCTTTGGCACTGCTGCTCACCTAGACACGGCCTGTTGTGTTTAGTGGCATTTTGTGCTGGGAGACACATTTATAGCTGCTCTCTGCTTTCCCTTCTCTAGGCGTGCGCGTGGATGCATGTGTCTACATCTGTGCACGTTTGTGTGCACATGCATGCCCTTCTGAAATGTAGCTGTCTGTCTTGCCCCAACTCCTCTCCTTCTCATTAAATTTGGGGGTTAAATTTGCATGTCCTCACCTTCAGGAAGAAGGTTATTCGTGTGCTGAGGTATTTCCATCTGTAAGTGTGTGTGTGTGTGTGTGTGAGAGAGAGAGAAAGCCCATGAACAGCACTTAACACAGTCCTAAAATTACAGCATCAGAAGCTGAACCACTCTTTGCAATGATTTCAGTAAAACATGGGCTCAGATTATTCTATGAAAAACACCTATACAAAACAGTAAAGTGAGAATAAACTGATTAACACTGGCATGACAGGTATGTGACAATTCAAATGATATCCAAGCGGAAAAAACAAAGTTAGTCAACTAAAAAAACCTGACTCATTTCAAAGGTCCAGTGTTTAATATTTAAATATATCTGAATATAATATACATAACTGTGTTTCCATTAGTATATAGTCTAATTACCTGCAAATAAAAAATCATTATGTTCTGAGCCTTTTATAGATTCAGATATATCTGCCATGGGTCCTCTTCCACTAAGTCCGCCTTGCTGGATCTAGATAGGGTGGCCACTGTAGTTTCTTTTAATGCTATAAATGGGAGGCTGAGGCAAGGTGGTTGCAATCACCAACTACATCACTAGATGCCACTAAAACCTACACACTGTTCTTTTGTGTGTACTCTAATATCAACAAAATCACTGTGCTACTTTTTCTACCTTCCTGATATTGGGTTAATATTGGGTGTGGTTATACTTGGACTTTTATTGCGAAATGTTAATTAATTCAGAGAACCAATCATACAAAAATGTACAAAACAAAACCTCTCTGCTCTTTATTATTTTGTCACCTGGCTAAAACACGTTTTGCCGCTGCTCCTGTCCATAACCATACATTGCTTATCTTCTGTGCTGGTTGAGGGTCAATGTCAATCAACACGTGATCTGCGGTGCCTACACTGTCTTGAGAAATGGTCCAAACAGAAAACTGAGCTGTTCATGAGCTATTTGAGCGTTTATTTTCACCAGGATTTATGTGGATGCTTAATGAGACATTCATGTGGTATGTGTAAGGCTTTATGCGTCTGAGAAAACCTCTATGTTGGAATGTCTCATCTACATACCCCAACTTTCTGAAGACCCTGTACTCACCTATCAGTACCTGCCTTATATAGGCCAACCTTTTTCTTTCCTTTCTTCTTCCTCTTCATCTTCTTCATAGAGTCTTAACACACACGTGAGGAAGACAGTCCGCATGGAGCTGTTTGATTTCCACAGAAGATCATTGTTCCTGCTTCTCCTCTAATGCTCATATTTCTGAACACAAGGTGTGTAGATCTCTTTGAAATTTGATCATGTGTGGGGGTTGGTCAATTTCTTCTGAGCAATGCTGTCGTTCTCAACTGAAATCACACTATTCATAGACATACAACGGCTAACCACATCTCTAAAAAATGTAACTACTGTGTAAGGCACAACCTAATTAGTGTTGCAAAAAGGATGAAGGTTTTTGTCTGAGTCACTCTGTGAGAGCGGACTTTTGGCTGAATCATGCTTCCTCCGTTCTTACTGTTATCAGGCGGATGTGTCTTTTGGGTATCTATGGTACTGTTCCCGGAATATCTCATCTCATGTATTATCTGGTATCATTAAATTCCTGAACACACGTCTTCTGACTCACTCTTCTCTCCCTGTCACTCAATCTTTTTCGCTCTGCCTCAATCTCTCCCTCTCTTTCTTTCTGTCTCTCATTTTCTCAATTTCTCTCCCTGTCTTCTTTTCCCGCTTTGTCTGCTGTCTACCCACTAAGCCACAATATGTCTGCTTTTTTCTGAGCTTCATCGACCAGTAACAGGAAACAAAATCATTAAAGGCCACGGTTTAAACAAAATGCAGCAAGTACATAATCAGCGAGTGCCTTTTGTGCCCAATGCCTTAAATGTCAAGAGTGTGGAAAAACTGCAGTTAGAGAAAATAGGAACACAAGACAACAGGAAAAGCAATAAAATATGGTACTATAAAAAGTGCTAAATACGTATATAAAAGCAGACTCTAATGCCATGTAATTGCTTATTGAACTCGAGGGGAAACAGTATTCGGCAGGATTTAAAGAAACAGATTAAATTAATCCCTGAATAATGCCAATCACAATATTTCCATTTTTAAAGCAGCACCGATTCTTGGGCTTGGTCAACCAGTTATATATGGTTGAAATACACTCCCTCTCATCTTCAAGGGATACAGGAAGTTATGTAACATCCAACTGGGGGGGAGAAAACTACTTCTAAGTGAAATATATTTCCATGCTGCTACGCCACGTTTAATCACTCTTCACATCGATGCCAATCCTTCAGCTTTTCAGACTTTCTGTGAGATTTGTTTCTCGACTTGGCCTCCCCGCTTTTTAAAATAATCTGTGAGATCTTTGGATCCAAACAGAGTTTTTAAAGATCAAGCTGTTACTCAGCAATAACTCCCATTTGGCTAATCTCTTTCATCCGAAGGCTGTGAGCCTTTTGTCAGCAGAAGTAATCGGAGCCAAATTGACATACAACTCTTTCTGATTAGACAGCTCCTCGACAATCAAACTGATATACGATCCCATTAGAGGCCTTCAAGGAACAACTGTAGTTTCCATCCACTATTAAGCTACTAAATTCTTACACAGCTGCTCTTTGTCTTTAAGTTACCATGTGCCTCACTCTGCAATGGACCCATTGGTGCTCCTGAATTTCCTGAATTGCTTGTGCACATGATGCACATTTGTATTATTGTGTGGCTTCCGGGAGACAAAATGCACACACTGATGTGAGGATGAAGAAAGTACAAACAAAGGAGCTTATCAGACCGGTGAAGAGTGGAAGAAAGTAATAAGGATGGAGCCCACAGAGATGTTTGTTGTATGTAGTGTTGTGTTGTGAGGGGGCAGATAAGGTGATCCAGTCTAAGTAAGGGTTCAAAGAAGGATAACTGGCAGTGCACTTGTCCTGGTGGCCTTAGATTTCTTGAGAGAGGGAATGCATGTGAGCTAGTGCTGGCTGTGTGTCTGTGCTCCTTATTCAGGCCGGTAGCTGTGCTCCAGGTCTGAAGGTGTGTGGGACTGACCTTGGTGCTGAATTTGCATCAACAGAGCTGGTGGCTGTTGTCGCTCTCCAAGGTTCTGAACCTCTGGTGGTATATTGTATACAACCTTGCGAAATGGTGTGAGTCCTGTGTTTCATGCAGTTTTTTTCTTTATTTTCCACTGCGGATTGATTTAAATGAGTTCCATCAGAAAATTATGTATTTTATTAAAGATACAGTGTGTAAGATTTAAAGATTTCAAAAGAGGTCGTTGTTACAACTGCACAAGTAGCGTGTTGAGGCTATTGAGGTTCTGTTAAATATTTGGAAATTGTAATAAAATTCATTTTCAACATACTTATGCATGTTATATTGCATTTCTGCCGAAAGATCACACAAAAAGTTACACACTGAACCTTTATGTGCACGTCTTGATCTGCCATGTTTTGGACATCACTGTCCTGTTGGATAATCATTGTTGCGCGACAGATATTTGAAACATAGAAACATAACTCAAGTATGTTTGTACAGCCTAGCTTCTGCTCTAAATAGCCTTCAGTCTACTTCACCACTCCATCACCAAATGCTCTTACCTTTAACTGTATCTAGGTCAGCTAGCACTTTGTGAGTCACATCATGACTGTGATTGCCAGAGGAAAAAAAGAAGGCTGATCGCCATCCTCATTTCACTCAACCCATCACGTGGAAATATCAGAGTTGATGTGTGCAAGTCTTGCACAAGAGTAGAAAAATGTGAACTTCTTTGACAAAAGTCAGGAATCCGTCTTTTTTGGTTAGTCAGAAACACACACACAAGCTGTGATTGCATCATATGCAGTACATGTTTAATATTGCATGCATCGTGTCCATGTAATCTTGCTTCAAATTTGCTTTGCCTGTTACCATATACGTTTTATATCTCTTATACAGCAGGCACAGCTTGCTAATGGTAAACATTAAAAGACAATATGGCTTGAAATAAATGTTAATGTTTTTGACATTAATGTAAAGCTAAACCACTGAAGCACTTTTTGCAGTTTATATGTGATATTAAGGGGCAGAGATGTTTTGCCGTTAAGTAATATAAAAGGTATTTTAGTTTCTGCGATAAACAGAATAATAATAGCAAGGTATTTATAGTTTTATGTCTTTGGTCTTTAACATGGGAGTATTAAAGTGGAAGGGCTGCTTGTTGCTGGCATTAGCACAGAAATCCTTTGAAATATTATTATTTTGACACCTCTCTGCCCCTGTGAGCAGTAAACACTGGAGACTTAAAACAAAAGCCAGTAGAGAAATGATATCAAAGACAAAGTGCCACATCCACATTCACATAACCGGCGCTAAATCAACATATAGGACGCTGCAAGGTCAGCTGATGCTAAATGTATTCAGTTATGTAATATGCTGAAGAATAAAAAGCACGACGACGGCAGTAAAACAATCCAAAATACACTCTTTTATTTTGTCACTGAAAACAGATAATTTGGGGAATATAGCAGCTCATAAACACACCATAGTGAACTAAAGCAACACATCATTTATTGAATAAGAGTAATTTAAAAAAAAAAAGTCTTGTTTCCATGCTCCACTGAAACCAATATGTATCTGTAATCAGGAGCAGAAGAAAGTCAAGTCAGCCTAATTACAGGCCGTGTAATGAACCACCTGCTGTGAGATTGTGTCGCCGAATGTTTATGAAGTGGGCCAGAAATGCTGTGCACTCATATTGTATGTACCCACACACACACACACACAATCTCTCTGACACACACACACATACACACATGCTGTTCCCTACAAATTACACTCATACCCAGAGAGGATTTTAAGACCTCCACAGTACAGAGAATGCCGGCATCCATCTACAAATTCGCACTCAGTGAGAGCACAAATTTCTCCAAAATAGACTACGAGGTGACTGATAACTAAAGAGCAAACACTTGTCAGTGTCCCCACTGGTGACCGGTATTAACACAGTGCTTCTGTTGTCGCTGCGGATCAACGCGTCCATCCTTCTCATTTCTCTGCAGATCCTGCTGTACACACTACATGCACAAACACACATGAATGCACTCTGATCCCACGGCACACAAATTACCCTGAAATAAACTGATGTGATTAATAATTAAAGAGCAAATATCCATCCATGCCCACTGTGACCAGCATCACGGGACACACACACACACACACACACACACACACACACACACACACACACACAAGCTATTGCTACCCATATAACCTTTTATCTTCGGATGATGAATGAAGGGTGTGAAGGATTCTGCTTTAGACAACGTTGCCAATTTTCTCCTTCCATGGCTTTCAAATTCTAACGGATATTTTTTGAACTTTCAATTCATCATCCTGGACACTGTCCACTCAACCGGCGGAGCTGAGCACAAAGGCCAGATCCATTCTCACACAGTCACACACACACGCAAACAATGAAGTCAAATGCACACAGACTAACACATACAGGAAGTAAAGGCACAAGTCTGGCTGCATTTACAGTACCTAATGTACAGTTCCCCTCACAGCTGAAATCATTTCCTCAGTTTGGCTACAATAAAATAGCTCTTGCAGACACACTTGATTGTAAATGTTTAATGTCATATTCAAAATGACGTGTAAAATTTTCAAATCAATCCAATTTATGTACTATAATATACTATTATTTGTCTAAGTCATTTACAGTATGTATAATTTGTAACATCTTTCTACATAGCTCTGGATGTGTGTCTGTGTTTGTGCTTTTTCACAAGTTGATCTAATGTAATACATCTTGTGATCATCTAATGCGATTATGTTGGTTCACTGTGAATTGCAGTAGTTTGTCACCATTAGCACATTTTACACAATCTCGCCCTCACACCATCACACAGAGAGGTCCTGTCAAAGAAGTTTATTTAAATCAGCAGTGTTATACAGTAGACAATACTGTGTTGAATATGATGATACATAAAGCGAGGCAGACCTCAATAATCTCTCTAATACGTCAAAGAAGCTCCTCACAATATTCTTAAAAGTATTCTCGTACAAATTAAAAATGAGACACTATATAAAAATATAAATAAACCAAATAAAACTACTCAAATATAGCATGTGAGACGAGATCAGAGAGAAAAAAAATCAATAACTAGTAAGATGATCACAAGATGAGCACATTGACATTTTACCGCAGATACTCATACATATATTGAGGCTAACAGGGAAACACACACACATACACACCCAATAGGGAACTTTTGCCAACCACCATGTGTTGGCCTTGTGTCTATGTCCTTGCCTACAGCGCTATCAGTTTAACTAGCTGAGCTTCACAGTGACAGCCCTACAGAAATGTGCATTTGTGTGTGTGTGTGTGTGTTAGTTTGTAGAGAGAGGGAGAAGCAGAGAAGCAGTCAAGTAAACAAAGACCTGTTTTCAAGGCTCTCAAGCCCTTTGCGATGAATGTGACCTCTGACTCTTTGCCAAAGCTTTGTCAGAGCTTCACAATACTTTTAGATCAAGACTGACCATCAGGTTCTGTTGGCAAAAGCACAGAAATAACTCTTCTGAAATTCCATGCTGCTTTATTCCTGACTGTCACAGTCAACTGTAACATAATGCACACACGAGAACACATATAGTTCTGCCCGTCAAAGGAGAATTATAGTCATACTCTTTTTCTTTCCCAGATTGTGGCTAGTAGACGCACACTGTGAAGGATCTGTTTCCTCTGAAGGAACAGTCTGTCCTCGCCATTCCTCAAAGGAGTGACAGTTTTGTTTGACCAGTCCAAGTTTTTGTTGATTTGCACCTTAGCATATGAGCATCATATCTACCTTTAAAGGTGTACTGATTTATTCATTGTATTGATTAGTGTTTGCAAATAAATGTTTACACATTCAGCAGTAATGGAACGTGGGCATCCCAGTGGAGTTGTGTTTTTGGCCCACCTGGCTAATGTGAGTCTGGTATTTTTCTTCTATAGACAACCAACTGGTGAGAAAAATATGCGGCAAAGAAGCATAGCTTGACTCTCTTCACTTCACTTCTCTGGTGTACTGCAGTAGACAGGTATCATAGACTCTGCATGTCAGAACTTGTTTGCAGATATTCAGATGAATGACTGTCCTTGATGTTCGTTGTCACCCTTCTGCACGTTCGAACTCCTGTTGGACTAGGTGTACTCAGCTTCAAAGACCTTTTTCACACTGCTAAAATGCTGCAGTAATCCAAGAAGGCAGATTAATCAATAATAAAAATAATCGTTAGTTGAAGCCCTGGCTGAGTTAAAACAAGAACACGCTACTACTTTAACTCTCAGGACAAAGTGATACCTTTAAACTTGTTTTAAAATGTTTAACACAAATAAATCAGAAAAAATAAATGGAACTTTGGTGCAACTAAAGAAGAAAATGTGTAAGAAAATTGGAAACCGGCCAGCAGAGATGAGCCAAAAAGACCACAAGAGGTGAATGGAGAGTAGAGAAAGGGAGGCAGTCAGGCAAACAACTTTCAGTCTGTCGACACATAGCTGGATAAAGAGCTCTTGGTTTTCTTAGGCTGCATTACATTACGAAAGTTCAGGCGCTTAGCTGCTCTGCTGATTCATTGTCTAACCTGCGACTAAAAGCCAAGAGCACTGCAGCATTGGCACAGCAAAACTAAATCACTGGTTTGGACTGTTTAGAGAGTGTCAGTAAGACAGATCTGCTTTACATATCCTGATTTGATCCAGACTGCTATGTGTAATATACAGTAGATGGTCTTAGAACAGCCACTTGAGATAAGTTACAATGAAAAAACACAGTGAGGTGGAACATCTCTGTGATTTACAAGCTGCAAAAAAGCACACTCACCGAGCTAACGAAATATTTGCATCTCAGGGATTTAATGATGATTGCACAATTCTCCAATTTCAAATATACTGTATGAGCAATAGTGCAACAGAGTAAGGGTGTTGTGACATTTCCTGTAAATACAATCTAATCAGCGAGAATGGATACAAGTTGCAGATGTGAGAATGGTGATTGGATTCCAATGATCGGAAGGTGACACAAAGCCACTTCTTGAAGTGATGGGTTATCATGCAGCAAAGGAATATAAAGAGTAGTGTTCCCGCTCCGGCTTTAGAAATCATCAGGTCCGTGAGGAGAAAAGGAAGAAAGAAACTGACAGGCCAGCGCTATCTGATCCTGCTTCACCATCACCCATTTTAACAGAGAGAGATTAGTGTAATCTACATTATCCATGTACTCATTAATCATTGTGTCCTTTTAAGCAAAGCGAGTATATCTTCCATTGGCCTTTCCAATGCATGTGTTAGAAATTAGTAGGCAGTCACGTACCTATTAGCTGTTTTCTGTGACTCAAACAATGGTGCTTTTCTTCACAAGCTGGGTTGTATTTAAATAACTGTCTTCGCTTCTCACTGCAAATTGATGTTTTGATTCTTCCCTGTGTATTTATACCACTGGAGGACATTGCTGGTTAGACGTCTTGAAGATTTAATAAATGGCCTTATTGAAGTTATTCGACTAATCTGCTTTGTTGTCTCCTGGCTCTGTCTATCCATTACTTTATTAACGGTTACACAGGAAGTGATAATAGGTGATGTGACAGGAAATTGCACATAACAGCATCGCATTAAGTCAAATGAATGACCCGGTAATAAGAATGAGTTGCAGAGTGAAGATGAAAAATGGAAGAAGTGGGATGCATCTGAGTTAATAGAGATCTACTGTACATGCCACGAGTCATTTCTGCCCATTAGAGTAAAGCAGTGATCAGTTTAGCTAATGTGCCTCTGGTCATAACACAGTTTTCTTCCGGCTGGCCTAAGTGACACACACACACACACACACACACACACACATCCAATACACCTACATGCATGTATAAGCAGATAAGCACAGGTGCATAAAAACACGCACACACACATCCACACAAACATCAGGTCAAGCTGAATAAAGCGCAATGACAGCTGGGTAAAATTGCACCTATAAATCATTTGTCAGACAGGTCTAAATTCTATCTGCCAGCCATACATGCAGTCAAATCTGTCCCCATAACCACACACACACACACACACACACACACACACACACACACACACACACAAACACACACATTCCTGGATGGATCTGTCTCTGATATTGGGCCCACTACACTGACAAATGCTCTCTCATAAACACATAAACTCCAGGCTCCATTTTGAAGCAGCCACAAAGCTGCAGTGTAGTGGCGTTTTCCCAGGAAGGAGTGACATTATTTTTTTTTACTCACCTGAGCCTGTTTTTGTGACTTGCTGTGAACCGCAGTAGGAGGACATACACAGTAGAGACACTAACCTGTTTGGACTTGGTCAAAAAAGCATGTTGTGTGTGTGCATCTCCTGGGCCTCTCATAATGCAAAAATATTGCATTAGTTATCAAAGCTAAATCTGAGATACAGCAGTTTGGATGATTTCTCTCCCCAGAATCAGAACCCTATTGTTTGCATTTAGTGTTTGGGTGGTGCAGTGGTTAGCACTGTTCCTGGTTATTAGTTTGAACCTCGGTTGGGGCCTTTATGTGTGGAGTTTGCATGATAATGTAAGGATGGATAGAGTAAAAGTAAAAGTATGCTTGGTTTCAACTGAGTGTCTATAGGCTGAAAGAACATAATCACGATCCTGTACAAACACATTCTCTAGAAACTGAGACCAAACCAGTAAACTAAGAGCGGATGCCTTTTTCCAAACTTTGTCTGAAGGGACGCCCACAGTCTCAGACTTTGAAAACCCTGGGGTTTCCATCTTTACTGCACAAAGTCTTCTTTTTCTTTCGTTTTCTATTTCTATTGTTGACTCCTGCAACGATGACTTCACAATATTTCTGACTTCTAAACTTCTAAATTCTTCAACCAGTAGACTCCTTTAACTGCACCGAAGAAATTACTTCAGTGTGTAATGCTTGGAAGGCAGAGGAAAGATTGTCAGATTGTTACCTGCAACTCTCAGCAACAACAGCTTCCATGTATGAACGCCTTCCCGTTTATCTGATCAACTCTCTCATCAGGATTGTGTTCCCTTCTGCTGTCTGTAATTTGAGTGACGTGCGTGTTCAAGGCACGATTATGTGGTTATCTTGATTAAATCTTGCACAGACATCACCGGGTTGTTGCAAAAACAACTGCATAAACGTCTGAACCTGTGTGCCCGTCAAACTACTCGGCTCTGATTTGGTATTCTACACATGCTTTTGCGGTTATGGAGTTTAAATTATCGGAACGTTAAAGACATTGACATCCTCAGGACACATTGGACACGTTCATGGCTTTAAGTGAAATGTTAACGCCACGAGAAGTCATAATGTAATTAAAACTTCTCTCTCCTTTTAAAACCCTCAGGACCACCTGTTTTGACCAGTTCTCTTTGCCATGCCTGAAGTGCCACATTTTTAATTGTAAGAGAAAGGTTCAGTGGCTGCACTGAAAAACACAACAATCTGAATCAGTCACACAGTCATGACTGTCGGTAACATGTGTTGCCAAAACAAGAAGGCGTTCACAGTACCACTGACATTTCCATGCAGGACTGCAATTGATTTGAAAATTTAGTACAAAAACACACACGCACAAATTGTCACAGCATGACCATCACCTCCTTCCACTGATAAGCCAATCGACGAATGGACGAATATTTCAACAAAATTCAAGTGAAAAACTCCCGCCAAAGCCATGTGTATTTTTTTGTCTCACTTTTCTTATCACAAACATATTCTCATTTAAAACAGTAGGATATCGGAAGGTGCCGTATGTCTTTCTGGTGACATTTGTCACTGAGAAAAGCGGAGCGATCAGGCCCGGGTGCTTTGGCTGGGGGCCCTGCCATCCATCATGGAGACCGGGTGGTAAATGGCTTATGTAATTCTGTTTCAGATGAATGACCATGGAAGGGAGTGTCACCACTAACATTATTGTGATCTATACAGTAGCGGTGAGAGAGGGAAGGAGGAAGTGAGACAGAAAGAGAGAAAGAGGGATCCTTTGGGCTCAGAACATGAGACTCTTACCAAATGAATGTAGATGCATCAAATGCAGCTTCTATTTTCATTTACTGTTGGTCATTTTTGAGTAATTAATCTTTTAATCTATAAATAAAAAGAAACGCAACTGACTGATGACATATGGCTTCACATTTGAGAAGCTGTATCCAGCAAACATCTGTATATTTGTCAGAGAAATTACCAAATTACAGATTCATTGATTATTAAAATAATTGTTGCAGCTCTGTTTCACTTTTAAGTAATGACATATACGTAGGTAAAATATTTACTAAACACAGGTTACTGTTTGATATATATATTTTTAAAATTATTTGTTAATTAGTGGGTAAAACAGACCATCTATTTTAATTTGTCTTCTAAAAAATATCAACACTGAACAGGGTGTAATTAATGCTGTCAACAAATAACCTAAAAGAAAACCTTCAACTCAATAACAGAACTATGAACATAAACAACAGGAACATTATACCAAGCTCCTCCATGTTGGGTCCTTTCATAGGTATTGCATTTGTTATTGCTTTACCCTGAAATTAGGTCTAATAGATACAAAAAGAGACATAACATTACCTCGACCAGCATGTTATTTTCTATATGTATTGTAGATAAATACTGTATTTCTTCTAGCATGTCTATTCAGAAGGGTATATTCTATGCTTCGGTTACATACATGCATCTGACCTTTACACATTACAACCAAGCAAAATGGCAGATGTCTGTCTTATTATAAGCAATAAATAAACCAGCTATTGATGCTGCTGTTGTGACATATTCTGAATTCAAAGTGTTTAGTACATTGGTCATAGGTCAAAAGCAGTGTTGTGCAGAAGACTTTCTGAAGTAAATGTTACTTGAAATTAATATCTTTTGTTAGTTTTGAGTTGTGAACAAGCCCAACATTAATGTAGCTAAACACTAAAACTCTGTGAAGCTGAGAGGAGCTGCAGATTCAGGTCATAATTATCTGTTGGTTCATCATGAAGCGAGGCCGTTTTCACACTGTTGGATTGTTTTCACACTGTTGCATTGTTTTCACATTCTTTGATACGTTGTTAATATGAAAGTATTAGCTGCTTAAAATGTATTTGTTTACAGGCAAATAACTCATTTCAGATTCATTCATTCTGTTTATTTGTGCACTCACGACTAAAGCCAGTTGTCTACATGAGACCTAAAAAAACTTAACAGCACAGTCTTCTTTTTTATTTTAGACTGACACAAAGTAAAGTGTTAGATTTGCAACTTTGTCTCTAAGAGAACAAAAACAGAAAAGAGGGACTGATGAAAGAAAACAGAAAATGATGTTGACATTTCTGTTCCCCTTCTTTTAAGTGGTGTTATCAAGAAAATGGCACCATTTACAGCTCGGAGATGGAGGAAGAAAGAGTCACAGGAATGATTGACACCGTTGCTCTTCTAATTACCCCATGTTTCTGATAATTGTTGTCATTTTTGTGACTCTGTAATATTCTCAGTGGGTCAACAGGTGACTGACAGATTTCCTCTCTGGCTGAGGTTCATTATTCTTAAAGTCTGCTGGTAGACTGATGCAGAAATAGATAGAAAAGGGGAGATGAAGATCATTTTTTCCTGTGCTGCACACAGATGCATGTAAATTATTTTCTGAATGACATTATTATGAATATATTTGAAGTGTGGCTATATGTATTAATTGGAAATTAACTAAATTATACAGCATAAGTAGTAACAGTGCTATATTTTTCCTCATATTGGTTATTGCCATTGTCGCAGAGAATGAGGGAAAAGCACAACTGACCTCAAATGACCTCTCGACTCTTCCTGTCATTAAATCAATTTCACCCTCCCCTGCTCCCCAAAAGGCTCAGAGTAACAACCATGACCTCTACTTTCACAAAGGTGGCAACATTTGAGTGAATTGCGTCTTAAGTAATGTGTGTAGGTGTGTGTGTTTGAGAGAGTGTGAAAAACAGAGCAACATGCTTTGTGTTCTGCAAAACTTTTCACTGAACCTAGCTACAATGAGTCCTGTTTCCAGACTTGTTTTTGTGCACATCATGAGATGGTAGAATAGAGAGTTTATGTGCATACACATGTATGTGAGCTTGCGTGTGTCATGAGTATATCATACAGTAGGTACAACACTTGACACAGTCAAATATATTAGGCCTGACTGCATTGACAGAATAGAGAAACACTGACTGTCCTGACCCACATTATCCAGATGGTGCTGATTCACATCAGTAAGCTCAGCTTTTGAGCTTCATGCACAGATCCTTGAGATTCTGTCTAAGATCTACAGATGGGGAGCCCAGGCGGGATTTAGACGGCACAGAAAATCTGGGCCTGTGTGTGCAAATCTTCTAAGAACCAGGAGACTCACTCAGGATCACTAGTGAGGTCACATTACCATGTGAACTGTGATACTCTGAGGCAGCATGGTGGAGTCATTTGACAAGCTTGCACTTTGTCAGTACCTGTTTGTTTTTTTGTTTTTACAGAGCAATACTTCATCCACAGTCATCAGTTCCCATTTTTGCATAGGAATGCTGCCCAAAGAAGTGAGCTGTGTATTATCACTCTGACTTTAAAGATAGGCAGATAAAATCAATAATGCCTTACATTACTTTATGATGCACTCCTGAAAAATTACAACCTCCAGATTTGAGGCTGTCCTGCTACAAAGAACATGTTGTTCTTTGACTAGCGTGAAGACAAAGAAAGAAGTCAGCAACACAGGGCAAGGCAGGGGATTTTCAAAAGCAGTTTTTTCCCCCACTACAAATGCATTCAGAGATATTTGCTCACTGCTGATTCGATATCTGAAATGAAATCCTTTGAAGGCTGTCTCTCTGCCTTAGAATAGATGGGGTTCAAAGACATTTTATAGATGTTAGTCAATAAACAACTCATACCTATGGATGCTATTGCAGGAAAATGTAATATTTCTCCCTCCATGAGTTGACCGTGGGTTTGTCTCTCTACATTTCTTCTCTCGTCTCTTTCATCTTTTTTTTTTAATGTGCCAGCATTTCCCTAAACCATGTCCTCGCCCTGTTCTCATTGTTCTGATAATTCCTTCTATTTTTTCAGTGTTTTTGTGTTTTTCTCACAGCTACTTTACCTCCACCCTCTATCTCATCACACCTGTTTTTCCATCTCTCTCTCTCTCTCTCTCTCTCTCTCTCTCAATCTTTTTTTAATTTTTCATCTTCTGGCCTGGGTTTCTGGTGACAGATGGAGTCGTGGTGGCATCATTCAGGTAAAGATGACTGGTACTGACAGGCCTACTGAGGACACACTGGGCCTGTACAGCACCAATCTCACATGCTGACACACACACACACATACACACACACACACACACACACACAACACACACACACACACACACACACACACACACGGCTTGTTATGTTGTTATGTTACCAGAGCTTCCTCATACTTCTTGAGTGTAATGTATGCAGACTAATTAATGTGGTATTGTTCACCTTTTTTTGGTTGTTTTTTCTTTGCATCTAGTTATTTTGTCTGTCTGAAAAGCCTTCTCAGGTGTAGGTTGTGAGAAAATAAAAGTGAATAAAATCTTTGAAAACAAGTTATTTATGACATTTGAAAAAGCTCAAAGGCACTGCCATAGATCAAGGGTTTCTTCAGACTTGTTAGTATACAACTCACATAACAAATTTAGCCTTGAGCTCCTGTGCTAATGAAAATATCTTGCTCCCATAGTGGCAGTGAGCCCACTATTCATTGTTAAGGTCCCAGTACGATTATGAAATGGACAGAATATAAAGTGCTCTGTGTATCAGGTGCTTTATTTCTTTTTTTGTTCATGTATATTTGAATGTGAAGTTCACTTTTCAGCATGGACCGAACTGCTAAATGACTCAATAAATTAACCAGGTTGTCACAAAGGTGATGCAGAGGGGATATCGCCTATAACTGTGGAGAGTAGCTGTATGCTCCCAGTTGGTGTTGTACTCTAATAAGGAAATCCAGTGCTGGAAGTCGCTTTGGTCGCAATTATGGATTGGAAGAAAACGAAGTAAAGTAACATAAAATGATGCACCTTTGGTTTTTCTCTCCTTCAAAAAACACAATTTCAAGTGCTGTTCGTCAACTGCTCCACAGGACTGCTCAAGGGCACTTCAACAGCCAGTTTTTAAGGTAGCAGAGAACATCAATTATTCACTTTAACTTGCAACATTTCTCAGCCATTGATGAGAAATTGCAAACCATAGAAATGGAATTTTAAGAATAATGGACTAACATAAAAACATATCACATTAATTTTTAAAATGTTACCTTCAGTGTACTTATTTTTCTGAGTCACCTTACACATAAATGGCAAGAGTAGATGATGTTTTGTCAGCTAGATGAGGACACCATATCAGTTTACCACTATTAAGCCACTAAGTGTAATATGTATTGTAGTTCTGTTGTACTGGATTGTGCTATCTTCACACTTATATATCATATACCCTATTGTGTTTAACATTTGTTATCTCTTATTGCTCCCACAATATGTCATGTTGAATTTGATTTTGGTTAAGTCATCCCTCTGTTCTGGTTTTGTTGTGATGAAGTGCTCGAAATGGCATTTTTCACCCCCCACTGCTGCCCCATCTGGCCCCTCAGTGTAACTATCGACCACAGTTGCTACGGATACTGCGACCCAATCACCTCTGCCCAGGGTCCTCATAACGGGCATGGCAACCAATTTGTCAGCTGGCCAACCAGCCAACCGTTTCAGCCCAATGAGTACGTTTGCATATGCTTGTTCTTACAATGACTGTTCTAACACGATTTCAAACTTTTACATTTGTAACTTTTGTTTCTCCATCAGAAAAATGCTTTGTGGTCTGCATCAAAATCTAAGAAATGAAATGGAGTGTAATGATGGGGCCCAAACTGTGCCCATCATTGAGACAAATCCTTTATTTTATGCTGGGACTGTCTTGGGCAGGACATTCCAGCTTTGCCCTGAGCACCTGTGTTGGTATTCCACTTGAATGGAGTTAGTTGTTAATCTCAGTTGAGTCAGATTACTATGCTGTCATCAGAATTTCATGAGGAGAGGCCATCTGCTCAGACAGATCTTACAAGATGGCTGTGGGATGAGACCAGGAGGAGCACACTGACAAGATCCTTTAAAAAAAACTGTGGATCTTACTGTATAATGTCTAAATGGATGGCTGTTAAATTTTTCAGCTTTTTGTGTTCCAAAGTTGATTATTTGAAGATGCAGGTCAGTTTTTTAAAACCTTTTTCCATTCAAGAACATAACACATCTTGGGATTAGTCTGTGTGATTGTAATTAGTGTAATAGCTGTGATGGTATGGATTTTTTCTTACCCCCTCTTGGCACAGAGGCCAGCGTCTCTGTGTGTGTGAGTAGCGGTGTAGTGAGTGTGTGGGCGAGTGACAGAGTGACAGTGAAAGCAAGCAAAGCAGAGGAAAAGTTTAGCAGTAGTGTCCGTCTGACAGTAAATGTACAGCACAGGTTACAGTTTGAGGTGCTAACTTCCGGTTTAGCCTTCTGTGAGCTTGAATAGGAATAAAATAATTGACTCGTGCAGCTCTTTTTCATTCACCGTTTTACAGCTGCTTCCTTCACAATGTAAGCTAATGGGAAAAAAGTCTTAGGGGTCTTCCTCTATGTCACATGATGGATGTCGTTGCTGTCATTGGATTGTTTGACCACTATATCAAACTGGCTGCAAAACAAATTGCTCATTCTGGTGGCTTGGCTAAACACCATGGTAGGCCTCACATGATAATAGTGTTGCTTACCTGAAAAGTAAAATAAAAAAACATCTAACTGAACCGAACCCAGGCTGCAAATCAGCAGAATTTAAACCTGCAGTGTGGGAGGTGTAGTTGTGAATACATTTGCTCTCGCCCCTGAAGAAAAACTCAACAATGCTGCAGTTAAAAATAAAATGTTCCCAATCAACATGTCTAGTAAGAATAGAGTTAAAACTATCTAACACACTTGTAGCCTTTATTCAGGCAAGAACACTTTCATCAGCACTTTATTACAGGAAACCATCTGCTTAGATCTTATAGGATTGACGAGGCGATACAAATACTGATGACTTCTGTATAGCAAAGATAGCTCACCATATGCTAACAGAATATGAAAACACCATGCTTGGCAAATAAGGCAGAGGAACATCGCAGTGAGATAATAATGAGGAGAGAGGGAGTGAAAAAGGAGAGGGGGCAATAGTAGCTGGAGCAACGAGAAAAGAGAAAAATGCTGACAACACTGGTGAGGGAGACCAATTGAATGAATAGGCAGAGGAGGGAAGATGAAAGTATTAGGATAACGATGGAGGGACGATGGAAGAAGGGACAAGAGGGGAGTGAGGGAGATGCAAAGTGACAGACAAAATGAAAGAGGGGTGAGGGGAAACAAAGAACTGCGGGCTAAAATGGAAACGGATGGACAAAGAAATGAGGAATAACAGTGCGGCGGTGAGCAACAGCGAGCTTTAGAGAAGGACAGTCAGTGCGTAAATCAAATGAAGACAGAAGCTAAGCTCAGCCGAAATAAAAACACAAGAAGGACAGAGATAGATAATGCAGAGAAGTAGAAAGAAAAGGTTTCTATTCCCATTACTTGTCTGTGATGAATCATAGTCCATTTAATTATACGATTAGCCAACACACACACAAACAGACTTTCTAATGATAGTATGGTGGTCAACCATTAGGCTTCCCCATGACAGACTAATAGAACTTCCCATTAAAGCCAGCCCCCTTCTCACAATGGCAAATGGTTCCTTTAATTACTCGAAGATTTCCTCGAAATATTGTGCCTGTCGAAGTCTCTAATGACTGTGACTGGAACATTATAGGGATCCATTAAAGAGGAATTGTTTTCCCTCCATTCAGGGCAAACGCAACGCTCACATTGGGGAAACAAATTTCTCCCACCACATGAATGTATCATTGTAATTCACACACACATATTGGTCTCACTCAGGGTGTAAGAGGGTGTGCAATATGTATGCAAACACACACAGTAAGGAAGGAGAATATCTAATTCAATATCTATTTTTCTATCCACGAATTCAGCATTCAACTGTGAGGTCAGTCATTTGTACACTATTTATTTTCCTTATATTGACTTACCTACTGTGTGTCAAGTTGTGCAAAACAGCCTAATGTACATAAATGGGATGGATACAGGTTAGCAGCGTTTCAGTGCTCCGGTTTGGAGTCTGTGTAAAGGCAATTCAGAGATTTATTTCAAAATACATTAAATATGTTGGAAAATTGTTGCTGAAAACACGTGAAAAGACTTTGAACAATATATTACTGAAATGTTGAGTTAGAGGTTAAAACAGTTTTTCACCAGTTTTCAGTCCAGGATTTTCTGGGTGGTCCTAAAGGGTGGCTCGATGACACGCTGAGGCCACCCTGAGCATACCCCTGCACCGCTAGCAGAGAGATTAATAACACTTTCTTCTTTAGTCTGACGAACTCAGAACACATATATTTATTCTTACTTTACATGGACTTTAACAAATGCAGCTACAAAGCATTATAACTCCATTAAACATATGTAATCTTATTATGTTAAAGTTATCTTTACAACCAATAGAACAAATGCTTCAGACATGCAATAAGCTCATTGGGAAACAAGGAACCTGTTTATCTTCTCTCAACTTTCCAGTAGAATGTTTTGATACAAGTCCTCGCTCTGTTACTGTAACATCTCTTATTATTATACAATACAATACAATTATTACTATACAATATAGTACAATGCAGCACCACTGATGCAATAATAATAATACAGTAGCAGCAATAAAAGGCATTATATTTTCAAAATTTTATTCACAAGAAAGCTTCACCTCTACAGTTGGATTTTGTGTAAAAATAAAAAGATTAAAACCCTTGCAGCCACATTCAGTGAATAAATAATAAGTTTTGAATTCCAATGTTATGGTCTACGTGCTACTGGCCATTTTCACTTGTGGGCAGGAAATTGTTTATTAACCTTTCTGTCAAATCTTTCAGACACACACGTAGGATGAGCTAGCAAAGCTATCTATCCAGCCCTTTGAGCAGTTAAATAAACATTCCCCCTGGATGCTGTAATGCCATTTGATTGATAGCTGGATGTTGAGAGAGTGTTTGTATGAGAACCAGCTGGTTGGGCTTTCATCATTACTATTACAGACTGTCTTCTTGTTTGTCTTCTCTTTTATACACTGTCACATGCACTGATTACACCCAGCCGTGGACACAGGTTCTCTGGCTTGAGTCCCACCCTTTTGCCTCATTATGTGTCTGTATGCTTTGTTCTGTTTTCTGTCCCTGTCAATGTCCATTTTAATGTTGTCCAAGCACCTTTTACATGCAGCCATTGTGGTGTGACAGGAGAGCTCACTTTTTTCTTTGGCTTCTTTTTAGTCCAACATTGTGCTTATCAAGCTACGGTCATGGTACTCACTGCCTCCCCTGAATAGTGATTGTCCATAGCTTAACTAATGTAACTAGGCAGGGCAGACCTGTCAAATCTTTCTCCTTTTTCTAGACATGCTATGTGCATGTGGTGCTAGTGAGAACAACACTTCATTTTGAAGCTAGTGTATTTTTTTTATATGCCTTTCAAAAAACAAACACATGAGCAAACCTATAAAGAAAGGATCAAACAGTGGCCGGCCAGCATAGCTGATCGCAGCCGTTCTGGACAATGATTGTGATTCCATCAAAAGCGCCACGCCGCAGAAGTGTCCCAGAAGCGTGGAGAATACGTGGCTGTACTATTTTTGATGGATGCCGTGACGAGCATCTACCATCAAGCAGCACAGAGCATATCGAGCTGGCCAAAAGTCAGACTTAGAAATGGGCAATTTTCAAAATAAAACACCCTGTGCAGACTCCTGATCATAAGAAAATAGACAAAAAGAAAACCATTTAACTACATAGCCTACTTACTCATGGTAGAAGCACAAAAAACAAAGAAAATTTGAAAATACTTTCTTTCGTTTTTTTGAAATGCTCATTAGTGGGATTTGAAGAGGAGAATGGACCAAAACAGGGTCATGGCTGCGATGCCACAGAGCCGTGCCGGGTAAAATTTAGGAGTAATATTTGTACAACAGGCATTTTGTTTTACCAGGAGGGTAGGTTTTCAGGCACAGGGCATGGGGGAATGCGGGGAGCGGAGCTGGTGTTGTGCCAGAACAAGAGCTGGGCAAGTGGGCAATGGCCTAGCAGCCTCTGTGGACATAATGGACATTGATAGAAGAAGCTAAGAAGAGAGTGACTGAGCAAAAGTCCGCCGAACAAGAGCAAATCTCAGACGAAATGAGAGTTGTTGTTGGATTACTAAGTAACTTTAGCTGGCTGCTATGTCTTGTGTTGCACTTGCATAATGTTGGGCTGTGTTATATTATTTACGACAGCAGTACTCAATCCCAAAAACATCAATTTCTAGGCAATGCTGCTTGAACAACAATAATCAGAGGTGGCCTTGCTTAGCCAGGAACAATTATGTTTTGAACTTTCAGCTGATTTCATTGTGTTTATAATGATTACCAAACACAACAACAAACTATCAGCTGTACACTGTAAATATCTGCATTCTGCAAAACTGAGGTTATGGAGAGAAATCTTAATTTCCTGGAAACAGAAGTACACAGGAAGTAATAATTATAAAACCACAAGAAAACAATCCATGAAAGTCAGGATGTGGTAAGAGATGTAAAAGCTAAGCTCTGTACTTTTCCACTGAATTTTAATCAGTCGCTTCTGCCTGTCTGATTTTAAAGAAACTATTCAACTGAAATCCATCTTCACCCACACAATATTCATTTATGACACACTGGTAGTTGTACGCACTGCTGAGCAGATTACGCAGTCTTTCGACTCTCGTCTGCTTGTCTCTGACACAAGAAAAGATGGGGGGAGAGAGGGGTCGAGACAGTGAGATGAGGGAGAGAGAGATGAAGACAGAGGTCTGGGACACCTTCTGCCACTACATTGTGTCTGCCAAGGCCTTCTCCTTATGGGAGCTCCCTCAGCATGAGGCTTGGCACCACTTCTGACTCCACAGTGATAACAAATGAAGACACACTGTTTGTTCTGTTCTCCTTGTTCATGTGCATATGTGTGCATTTTTTCTTCTAGATTGTTGTCCTTGTCGACATGTTTAATTCTTCTTGAAGTGTGTATTTCCACAGGGCTGCAACTGTACTAATAGACGCTTGGTTTGAGATTGAATTTTTTTTTTTCCTTTGCAGGCATACTTGGAGTTCAGACACCAACAATTCAATAATAATTGTTAAAATGGTTTACAGAATGCAAGCATAGTGAAATTTGAATATCACCAAACCAAAGCATCTCAAATGAAGAGTGAAAACTGGATCATGACCAGAATATACTGTGTATTTTATGGATTTCAACATTAAATTAACTATATTTGACAAAACTGTGAAAGTATATTGGAGTTTTTTGTTGAAATAGTTATGGTACCTCTCATACGGTCCAGCAGCAAACTCAACTGACTGTGTTTATGGGTGGGACACCAGCTAGGGTTCAGTAAATGTCATTTCATTTCATGAGAGATACACCAGAGATACCAGAGATTTTTTTTTTTATATTCAGCACTCTGCACAAATGTAGTAAATTTATAGCAATATGTCTGTATGAATGTGCTGATGTTGTAGCTTGAAATGCCACTAATGGGTCTCGACTTCAAATTAACTGAATGGCTGTGACACATTTACGATGTTTAACTTGTCACGTAATGTGAAATAGTACACATGGCAAATAAGGTTGCTAGGAGCGACGCTAAAATAACTTAAGATAATTGTATCTTTAATAGTGTGATATTAAGTTAATAAACAGCTGCACAAATTCACACAGCACATTGAAGAGTCAATGGGTTGTGTAAGTAGCCAGTTACAATGTTTGCAAAGTTGTGGCAGAAAACAGAGGTTAAAATCTACAAAAACAAACAACAACAAAAAAGACAGCTGCTGCGGCTAGATTTTTCATAATCATGTGGAAATACTTTCGTGTAACTGTGTTTATTATCAAGCATGCTGCATTAGTATGAACCTACTAGGTTATTGCTTCTGCACTGAATATTCATGAATACAACTGGCTGAACTGTGGTAAGGCATATGAATGATAGATTTTATTTCTGAATTTCAGTGGTGTTCGTCTTTATTAATCACTACATGACTACACCCAATAACCAAAAGAGTGACAAAATGCATGACCCTGCTTAAATCTAGATATGTAGGTTACTGAAATGGAAACGAATAAAATGATTGAATCAAAGGGTGCTGAATGAAGTTGTGGTTCCGAAACACTGCGCGTGAAATTCACATTGTGAGAGAGAAATTCACATGCCACAGTACTGATCCTAGTCCAGACCAAATTTCTCATGATGTTTAGTGATCTTAGAAATCCTATATACAGTACTCTTTTCTGAGAGGCATTGATTTAACTTAATGGTCACTTTGGAGGCTTCATTTTGTGATGCTGTTAAACTTGTATTACATTATGGTGTTTTCAACGTTTAGTCTGGCCTCATTGTCTTTTAACAAGGTTACACTGAAAATACATGTAGTTTGGTATAACAGTCTCGAGATCATGTGGAAACAGCTATAGAAAAGCAACACTAACACCGAAAATACACTGCATGCGGAACGGCTCTGCTCCGGAATGACAGCGTACTCCGCCGTCCACCAACTCACACATAATCTGTTTGTAAGCGTCGTGAGAACGCACGAGATCTCGCGAATTCACGCATAATCGCGCTATATTGCCGGCTGTGGTCTCTTTGACTCCTGCAATGGCATTTCACGCCACATCTCTTTTGCTGGTGTCCTTTTAAAAAGGATGCGAGGTGTCATAAATGATAGGTTGATTTTGGACCTCCAGAATCAACTCCACATCCATGGTGTCGACAGGGTGAAAAGACGCCTGAAAATCTCTCACCTGTTGACTTCAGGTCGGCCCCGCCCATTATGACGTGTTCTTGCAATGAAACTCGATCCACGGTGAACACGGACTATTTTATTTTAAAAATCAACCGGGGTTTTATTTTGTATTTTGTAGCCGATTTCCTTCCCCGCACAATCTGCTCTGTGCTGAATTTATGTGCCGTGCTCCGGCGTCCGTGAAAAATAGAAACTCTGCGCATGTGTTGCGGAGGGCTGCCGGACGCTGCAGTCGTTGTGGAGCCGTGACGTAGCGGGACCGGAGACTGTGTGAGCTGACACATTGACTAACATTGAAACGCATCGGCTCCGTCGCCATGGTGGAGCCGTTCCGCATGCAGTATATTTTAGGGGTGAGAGACTGACAAGGTGTAACTGACGCGAGCCACTAAGGTGTTAGTTCTGCTGGGACTGACGTGTGCTTAATTTTAAAATTTTTAACTGCTCTTACAGCCAGCTGATTCCTCACGCTTTGTGGCATCTGGCATCCTTACTGTACTGCTGGAGTAGACTTTGTATCATTAGAAACCATTTTCTTACTCTCCCCTGTTAACATTACCTAGGTAACTCTAACTAACACTAAGTTTAGGTGGTAGTGTTGTATCCACTCAGCTCCATCTGATGTCCTGTTGTGGTATCCTGTCTTGTTTTTTTATGATGTTTGAGGTTATAGGGTCATGTATGGTTATATTTTATTGAAATTCTTCAGTACATTTGCACTGTAATACTGGTCCTTGGCACACAAACCATACAATATAAAATATGCAGAGTTGTTACAAATTTATAAAATTTGTTCTGTTTTTCTATCCTGTTCTGTTCTTATATACAGTAAGTTATTATTAATTACGCTAAATAGGATGACGGAAAAATACATGCACTGATACACGGTGTCAATTCACCTCTATGTTTATGCGCTGTGAAACAAATTGCAGCAGCACCAGGGAGAGATAGTTTTTATAGAAGTGTTTATGGCTCATTGACATCCTGTCGCTGTGTTTATGACTCACTGTGCCCGTCACACCACTAAACAGCCTGACTTCCTCAAGGGCATCAGGACCAATCAATATAGACAGCACCAGACTTTAATAATCCAGCAAGACATATTCTCTGAGGCTTATTGCTGGGCCGCAGCTCACACCACTGCACAAGTGACAAGCGCTCAATTTTATTTTCATAATGGTGACAATACTTGGATGGGGCTGAATCTACATGTAGCTGATGGTTTAGTTTCTGATATAGCGAACAATCACTGAAACACAGGTTATAACAGCCACATTCAGAATGGGAGGTTGTATTCAAAATGGTATTTCTCTGCGCCTTTCTATTACAGCAAACATCAGATGTATCAGAAATAATTGGATTCTTTGCACAGTCATAATGGCAACAACAAATCAGATGTGCACAGCTTGCTTGTAATAATATAAACTCATATCCCTGGTGGATTTTCCATGATAATGAAATGTATTACGGATAGAACAGACGCTCTTGGACTATTGAGTGAAAAGCTTCAGCTGTAGCACATCTGATAGTATAAATATGTGGATTTGAATAAGGTGAAATGTGGAATCAATATATCCTAGATACCCAGATACTGAATCCCTTTATGTAACAGATGGTTTTCTGAAAAAAAATATCTGTGGAAAGTAAAAACATACCTGGACATGTTTTCCATTGTTCCACTCAAATAAATGGATCACTTTTTGTGTTTTGATTTTGAGTTATCTGTTGTGCCCTTCCACTGACAGAGCAGTGAGTGTTGGAGCTGGTAGTATGCTACGGTATTACACAGTGAAATGGCGTTGTGACAACTGCGATCTAGCTTTGATTCCAGTAACTGCTCTCCCAGCAGGGTGAAAATGGGCCTCAGCTTAGCCTTGTCATACAACAAAAAGCACTTAGTGGGAATACTTATAAATAAAAATGCCAAGGCGAAAGGCAGGCTGCTCCAAGACAAGCTTTTGACAAGCTGGCAGTCTGCCATTTTGATTATCTAAATTCACCGCTAAGGAGCTATGAAATATGAAAAAAACTATCAAGCGACATCCCCTTGGCAGCTGCAGGAGATGTAACTGTTGTGTATTTGTCCAGTAATGACTTCTCTCCCTCTTGTCAATATGACCTTATCTAAACCTTATCGCCAGAGTGTGTGTCAAGTTAAGCACAATTTCAGCTCTAGATGTATAGATTAGCACTTTACTTGAGTGAGGTAAACTGCACAATATGGCTTGTTGTTTGTTTTTCTTTGGGAAGGTTTGTATTGGCCTATAAACAGCCCATAACCTTCACTCATTGTGGGCTGTTCAACAGATTTTTGGTACAGACGTCATCTCAATTAGTGTAGAGTGTAGATGATTTCTCTTTCACTGATTCAACACAAACCCCTCTTAAACCCGATTAGACAAATTTGCCACTCACTGGTCTTTGTTTCTAAATTTCAAACTGGAAAAAAAAACATCAACGAAGGGTCGAGAAAATTCTGCTATTCTCTAAAAACAACCCAAACTTTGTAGGGCTGTACATCTATTAATTTTCCATAACGGCTTATCCTTATCAGAGTCATGAGGGGTCAAGAGCCGATCCCAGCTGACACTAGGCGATAGGCAAGGTACACCATGGACATAGACAAGTAACTATTTATGCTCACATTCACGCCTATGGGCAACTTTAGAGTCACCAATTAAGATATTAACTGAGGACTGTGGGGAGAAGTCATAGTGCTTGTCCCTTGCAGACATGTGGAGAACATGAATCTCCACACAGCACCACCACTGGTGGTGTTGAACTAGGAAGCTTCCTGCAGTCAGGAGACAGTGCTTTAAAATTTTTGGAACACTATGTTGCATTGTCCTAAAATCGAGGGACTATGTATTTTAATGGATACAAATTCTACAATATACTGTAGATATCTTAGATTTGAAAATTAGAGCTGTAAGCTTGGGTAGAGATTAAACAATGACAAACATATTACTGCCTTTATACTGTTTGATTTCTCTGTATTTTAATATTTGCCTTTCTTATCTATAGACTATCTTCCAATCCCCACAAGAGAGGTATCTCTCTTTGAATAGCATCTCTTGAGGTATATGTTTATAGTAATTTAACTATACCTGGCCTGGTCCCCAGGTAGTTAACAAGTATCTCAGCTAATAAATGAATTAAATAATTAATATTTACACTTAATCACTGAGAGGGATGTCAGCAAGCTGAGAGACCCATTTGCCACAACTGTCAGGCTAGACTTTAGTAACCTAGTCCCCCCAAATTGCATCCTGTAGCCTGGGTGTTGCTCCAATCACAATCCTCCAGTTCTTCAGGAAGCCATTCAGGAACAAGGGACCACACACCTAGTGCAGCATACACATAAATGCTACTAGAAAAGTTATATGCAGGAGTATCGACAGCAGCCGTAACAGTATATATTTGTTGTATGTATCATTGTGCCTTTCCTTCCCTTCTCTGCTAGTGTGAGTAGGCTGATATCTGCAGGGTTTTTCTCATACAGGGCAGAAGTTGATATGAAGCGGTACTAATGTGAGATGCTAGGTGTACTGATCATGTAGAAGCGTATCAGTATTCTGCTCTCAGAACTAGAGTGGACCAGTGGACCCCTAAATTGCTGTGCTGAATAGATGAAAACACTGAGACATTGTTCTGACTATGAGAAACTGCCAGTCTACCCCAAGGTCATCTTGATCTGACTGTGTGCTGTCATTCAGCCCTGACTGCCATACTGTGAAGAGGACCAGGTTATCTTTTTTATTCTTGGACAAAATTGTCCCCCTGGTTTTCAGGGGGGTCTACATTATCTAAAAATGACTCAATGTTCTCTGGGTTGTACTTTTCATCTTCTTTATCTTTAGGTATCTACTCTTCTTCTACTTTAATGTTCTCTTATTCCTCTTGAACATCATAAAAAAATGAGGTCAAGGCCTTTTCGGCCTTTGAGTCATACTCTCAGTGAGAGAAGAAGATGGCCGATGCATCTCCACCTCCTTCTATCATGTGCTGGTGACATCATACACCAGGCTGACTCCATTGCAAGTAGGACTATCAATCATCACATGAAAAACCCTTTAAAGCATCAAATAATGAAATGGAAACAAACTTTTCAGCATGTTTTGGCTTCAACTTTGGGGAGCTCTCATGTCGTCCAATTTATATACAGTCAGTGATGCTGACATGTGTATGGTGCACATATCACAGGAAATGTTTGCCCAGTCAACAAAGATCAATGAAAAGAAAGTCAGGTTGTT
Source organism: Miichthys miiuy (assembly GCA_036365135.1). NCBI lineage: Eukaryota > Metazoa > Chordata > Actinopteri > Sciaenidae > Miichthys > Miichthys miiuy. The sequence goes on from CM071605.1 coordinate 20,439,852, forward strand.
TTCCCATGTTGGTCAAAACTTTTTGGTTTCACGTTGTCCCTAGATTTTAATTTTTAAATGCTCTCATCAGTTACACATCTCGAGAAACATTTTTGGAAAAGTGCCAGGCGAATCAATCCCACATAAAACAGTTTATTCTCAAAGGCAGCATCAAGCGCTGCCGGTCATTAACAACTGACTGAATTGTTCCTTGCAATTGTACTCTTTGGCCCAATGTTGACCTACAGTACATGAATCATTTGCAATGTCATGAAATTTCTAAGCTGATCTCTGCGTGGCGTTAAGCTAAACAAAAGTATAGTGTAATCATTCCATTTCAAAATGCCCCATTCTTTCTGCTACTTATTTGCTGTTTTCATGGTATAGCCAACATGCAAATACCGAGCTGACTGTTGAAAAACATGTCATATAAAGTTTGTAGAAGTATAACTTTTTTCTACTCTCTATCCTCTTAAATACTTTTGCAGTCCATATTTTACCAATTTCTTTTTCTCCTAGGGTTTTGTGAAAACGTGGAATTAAAATTGAGATTTGCATATTTAAAAAAAGAATTCTGATTGCGTCTTGCTCCTTTCCCTGATTGCAGTACTCTGAATACAAACCCTGAAATCTAATAAAACTGAGTGACAATATGTTGGATTACTTAGAAACGTGTGTGACTGGGGAAAAAAAAAAAAAGTGGTGAGAGCCCAACATAATTTGGCGTATGTTGTAAATTATGCCTGACAGTGAAAGATGTTGATATTGAGACAACTATTAAAGTGGTAGAATAATAGATTATTGTGTAAAATTGAATGATTAAAAAGGTTTACATGCTAAGAAATGAGACTCTTTTAGGAGGCCTAAGCCCAGAGCACAACAAGGAGATCCGTTTGTTTGACATTTTATTTGAAATCTCATAAAACCAAACAGCTTCCAATAATCGTGTTTCCGGGATGTGACGCCCATATCGTTCAGACCTCCATCAAGGACAAATTGCTTGGATGGTGAATGTCAGATTATGTTTTCATGGGAATGCATCTTTATATTCCATATCTCCTGTTTGTCTCCATACATCTCCTCCTGTCTCTTACTCTTTCAAATGGTCTCTCCATCTTACTGTCTCCTTATGTTTGCCAGTATTTTGCCTATCTTCATTTCTCTCAAACACACACACACACACACCCACACCCACACACACACACACACACACACACACACACACACTTGCAGTGTACTCCCTCTTCCTCTCTCTGTCTGTCTCTCTCTCTCCTCTCCCTCAGATATCAGTCATACTTCAGCTTGGCTGGGTAGGGCCATGACTGGGTAGAGAGGGGAGGTAATTGAATTTCTCTCCTAGAGTGACTCACATCAACACAGACAATTCAGACATAGCCAGGCGCGACGTAATAGACAGGGAGGGCATCGCGACGGCTTAGAACTGCAATTAACTACAGGGGGACACAGACGCTTGAAGCCTGAAGAAGAAACAGGAAATAAATGTGATGATGCTCTCTTCAATTTTACAGTCCATGTATTCATGGTTCTAAGACTGATATGTCATTAGAGCATCTGCTCCTCAAGTGAGAGGAAATCAGAAGGGGCTGTTCTTCCTCTTGTTCAGGTCAAGCAGTGTTGGAAGAAAAATATTGCGTAAAGATGACTCTGCTCACTTTGAACTGACCAAGACACAAAGCACTTAACTTTCACATATTGGTGATTAATTCACACAAAATGACTTTTAATTCTCAGGGTAAAGTTGGTGGTTACAGGGCTGAGTCTATTACTTGGGATAAGGAGTCAAATTAATCAAATGAACTGGATGTCTTTCCATTCCTTAACCATAACCGTGAAAGAATGCCTTCTTTTAAAGTTAAGGTTATTTGTCCGCAGCCAACTTTTAATTCAAACGAACACCTCACATTTAGCCAACATTTGATGTGCACATGATTTTGGTAATTCAACAAACTTTCACTTTTGTTTACATGTAACAGGATTTTGATGTAGTTGGTTGAAGTAGAGCCCACTGCTTTATATACTTTTGTGTACTTAAATTACTAACAATGCATCCTATTTTATGCATTAACCGCAGCTTTTTTATGTAAAGGTAACCAGTAACTACAGTACAGACTGTTAAAAAATAAATGTAGCAGAGTAAAAAGTAAGTTTCCCATCTAAATACTGAAGTAAAGTACAAGCACCACAACATTGTACTGTATTTGAATAAAGTTATTTTATTTAGATTTCATGAGGCAACAATTCCTAATTGGGGACATTGTCAGGTCTTTGTGGAGGCCTGTGCTTCTTTTGGGAACCTTTTACTGAAGTGTTGCCTAATCTTCCTCTAGACTATAGAGTAAAAAAGGTTCTCCTGCTGTGATCTGTTAGGGGTGTTGTTGGGAGCAATTTCTTTGTAGCTTTTAGCATAATAAGATATTTTTATAAAGCTTTTTTTTAAAAACAAACAAACAAACAAAAACAACCTTTTCATTAAGAGTAAGGTATAAAATGTGATTAGTGCTAATTATACTGTGTATCCAGTATAACACTAACTTTGTTAGGCAGCAAAACTGGCAAGAATCCATCTTGCCAGGCTTCTACAAGTAAAGTGATGTGGACTAGTTAGTGTCCTATGAGGAACTCCTGGCAGCTATGACATGAACTACAGGTGTGGTTTATTACTAGGTGTGTGCGACTGGCTGACTGGCTGTGGAAGTAGTAGTTTGACTACTCTGACTGGTTGAAGTTCTGATGGGCTTCTTGCGTTGGACCAGTAAGCTGGCTATGTTTTGTGTTGTTGCACTTGCTTGATGTTTGTCGGCTCATTTTTGAAGTAGGCTTCTTCCTTTGGAGGTGTTATAGTTGGCCATATTATTTCATTCTCTGCTGCAAGAGAAATGTAACTAGCCATGATATATGCAGCTGTGACACAACATAAAACTGAACCTGAATCTCACAGACGGAGAATGCATTAAAATCTGTTGAGCTAATATGTTCATTCCATTAGTGCTCGAGCAATATTGTAACTTCTCAGACCGGTGATCCTTTATCGATCAACGCATTTTAAGGCAGATTTGAAGCAGATTAATCACCTTGTTCGATACTAATATAGGGGCAGAGTGTTATTGCTTTTGAATAAATGCTTTCCATGGCAGTTATGGATGAACTGGTGCAGGATCTAATATGCTGCCTATTTTCTATTGATCTTGTGCAAGAGAAAGAAAATTTATGCTCATTGACTGGTACCAGCATTGATCACTATGTGGAAGATGAGTATTCTGAAGGAAAACTGTTTCACCTTTATTCACTGACTGGAAAATGGGTGATTTGTGTTTTAATGCAAGACTCATCTGGACATTGACTTGAACATGTTAAGGATTCAAGCTCTATTTAAAAGTTTCCACGAGGATGTTAAATATACAAGCAGAGGGGGGTGAATGCCTGCCAATCTTCTCAAACAAGCATTCATACAAAATACTGTATGTTGTGGCTGTTTGAATTTGAATGTGTAAGACATGTGACCTTTGGAAATATGGAAGTGAACGTTAAATCTCCAACTAACAAAGTGCAGCTGAGTACAATAGACCTATTCAGTGGCAAACAGAGATATGTGACTATGTCTTTGTTGCAATTATGCACAAATGAATGATTTTATTTCAAGTACAGATATAGAGTGTGAAAAAGTCTGATTAGTCAAACCTTCCCTAGATAAAGGCTTGAATAAAAATCCAGTAAACTTGGCAGGTCCACCTTGGCAGATCAACATAAGCTGTGAGGTAATGAGGTTGCATCAGCTAACCATCTTTCTCTGTGCCCTCATTATACATTTTCATCAACCTGCCAATTGATTACAGCTGCTGCTGCTTTACTAACTCAGCCAAGATAAAGAAATATGGAGTAATCAACGCTGGCAAGGGACTTTTTTTCTCTTTTCAAATGAGTCTGTTTACGGTTACAACAGAGGATGAATTGACCTATCGAGTGAAGGTGTTTCATTTTTTTTTCTTTATCAGGGAAACTGTGTGAAATACCTTGTTGATACTTGGTCTTGCAAATGACCACTGCTATACTGTGCACAGACAGAGATGAACGGAGGAACGAAGGAGAGACAGAGACAAGGAGTGCAACATAAATTACATGTAAATTACATTCAAGGAGACTGTGTGTTAATGTCTCAAGTTACCAAAATGCTGACACAGACAAAATGTGATCTGACCGCATCATTGTTTTTGAAGGTTACCATGCAGGTTCAAATCATTTACTGTGGCAAAGGATACATAAACGTACATGAAGAACTTTTTTTTTTTTTAAACAATCATTTCAGTACAGTATGAAGACCAACTAGCAGGGACTTGAAATTAACCATCACAATAAAATTCCTGGTTTAATTTGACCAAAGTTATGTTGCGGTTGTATGGTAATTCAGTAAACAGAGTATGATTAGACACTGCCGGATTGTTCAGTCTTCCTGGTATGCTCTTCTGTGATTTTTCTGCCCCTGTGACTAATCTCTGATTTACAGTACCTCCATTTGCCTTTGGAAAGCCTCCTCTGCCATACTCCCACCACATCCAGCTTTATTTGTTCCCACTACAGCACTCTTGGAAACTGCCACCACCAGCTCTGCACCACCCCAGAAACTCCCTCCTTTTGGATCACCTACTCACCTACACACTCTCCCATGTGTATGCAATAAAGTTTGTTAAACTGATTCAGTTGCTTGGTTTGTGTTTGCATCTTGAGTCTGAAATCATTCAGCGTAACTAACAGCATTTTCACAGATGCAATAGTGGAATATTGTGACTAATGTAGCCTAACTGATATATACAGTAAATATTGTGCTGGGCTGTTTTGGCAGATGTAGTCAGCTGAGCGGTATGGAAGTCAGTTAAGGTGATCAGGGCACAACACATATAGTTTTTATGACTCCCATGTGATTCTGCCGGTGACACTAACATTTAAAACATAGAGCTTTACACCAGTAGTGAACACTTTGATTACATCAGTTCGGGTCAGTTTAAAGGTCACATAATAATCACAGAGGTACAAATTTTATGTATTTCAATAAGCTCCTACAATTTGTTGAATTAAAAATACTGTAAAAGGCTAGTAAGAGTAGTTACTGTGGAAGTAATGTGAGTAAATGAATAATTATCTAAATAAGTATAGTCTATAGTGTAGTGCAGTCTTAGGCCATGTCCTCATTTAGGATCCTTGTGGTCTGAGGGTAGAAGTTCTTCCTGAGCCTCTCAGTGGTGGCCTGGATTATCCAGAACCTTCTTCCTGATCACAGCAGGGAGAAAAGGCCATTATCCGGGTGGGTGGGATCCTTAAGGATTCTCCCAGCCTTGCAGCATCTGGTATAGATGTCTTTTGGGCAGGGCAGAGCACCACCTGTACTTACGTGAATGAACCACTCTTGCAGGCCCTTGTAGCCTCGCTTGGTTTCCCAGGATGCTCTCGATAGTGCAGGAGTAGAAATTCAGTATTTGACTCAATACCCATTAGTGAGTAATAATTGATGCTTAGCTTCTGGACGAGCTTCAAGTCTGATTCACATATGATGTGCTCATTAAGTGTGAGCAAAATTGCTAATGTTGTTTGTTTTCTAAAGATGTAACATACTATTCTTTCGTAACTCCTAATATGGGATTGGATCATCAAAATACAGTCCCAAACTTAGTCAGCCATCTTTATAAGTCTTTGGAGCCAAAGGTCTATCCCATAATGTGTTATAATGGTGCCCCCGTGTTATCAAGAAATGGCATATATTTCTCCAAAGCAGTGAGGAGTTATGGAAATATATTGCTGTGGGGTATTGTGGTTGTCTCAGCGGTGCCGAGCCCATTTATCATGATACTGTGACACCGGGGGGAAGATACTCTCTGGGAGATTCCAACACAGAGGCAGATGCCAGATATACACACATACTGTGTGCATACACACACACACACACACACACACACACACACACACACACACACACACCTACACATGCAAGCATGTATGCATGCATGCATGCATCTGGGTACAAAGACATAGAGGTATAGTACGTACCCAGCTGGTATGTGCATAAGTACACACACACACAGTATCACTAGCTCATATACATAGTAACAAATACTTGCACAGATGTCCACACCCCTGTACTTCCACACCCACAGAGATACCATACTTCAAGACACATGCTGTATGGTACGCACAGGCAGCTACATTAAAAGTATGCACACATGTGCACACGTAGACGAAACCATATATAGAGCAGAAGTAACCAGAGCAGCACAATAAGACAGGCGAGGCTGAGGGAAACCCAGAGGGTATGAGAAAGACTCACTGAGATATGAGCTTGTTCTATCTGAGTCCACCGACTCAATGACAGATGAGACATTCAGAGTGGAACAATAGGAAAATAGATAGAGAAAATTAGTAAGAAAAGAATGGAAGGAATGAAAAACAGAGCAGAAAAGAAGGACAAGTAGTAATGGATAGTCTCAAATGCTCATGTAGGTGGCGACACAAGAAAATAACAATGTTGGCACCGACCGTCAACAGATAACAAAATCAATATACTGTCTCTCTTTTGAGTTTAATCAATAACATTCTGAGTGCCCATTATTAGAGGAAATGATCGCCAATTAGTTTTCCAGGATTTTTGAAATGTCAGCACATTCTCAAATGTGCCCATCAAACATCAGAAATATCATTACGGTATACTTAACTGTTATTACTGTTTGGGAACTTTGATTAGCCAACTTAGAAAAAGAAAACCACTTACAATCAATACTGTTGGGGCAAAAATGCTCTGATGACTGTAAGAAGTCTAGACATGATGGTTGACCAAAGTAAGACGCGTGTCACAGAAATTACAAGCTGCCTTGTACTGCAGAGAGGCAGCGGTGAATCCGTTTGAAGTACAAAGAAACAATACATTAAGGGTCATTAAAGGTAATGATTAAAAGTCAGTTGTGTTTGGTGGATAATTGCTAACATTAGATACATACCACCATACCACTCAGATGGAGGGCACAAGTTTTGAGCAAAGATGGAGAAAGTTTCTCAAAGGACCAATATTTCCCATTAACAAGGTATAGCTGAATTTAAAAGTCAAATCCATAATTTCTATCAGCACTATGGAATTGCTGTTTTTCAATAAATAACTAAACGATTGAACACACAAATAAAAAAACCTTTTTTCATGTTTTTTATCACCGCATACCAATACGATCTCAGGAGAGATGGCGTCTAACTGTTTTAAAGTTTTTAAAAAAAATTCTTTTATCAGCTAGAGACGACAGAGTGGCTTCAGCAGCATACCGAGACATCATTCCCATCAAAATGATAATTTTCCCTTCAAAATGTTGCCTCTGAGGAAGGCAAGGTTGAGTCAACAAGCAGCTTGTCTGGTTATACATGATAAGACAGGCATGTGAATGGGTAATGAGAGAAGTTTTACACCCTTGCACTTTGCTCAGGTAATATCGGATTGCTCAGATTGTGTCTATTGGGGCTAAAATTCTCATTTGACTCTGCTAATCCTGACTCATGCCCATGTTAAAAGGTAACGGTACTGAATGTTCAATTGAATAGTATAGTACCTCTACAGTCAATATCCATCTCAGTCTGTTCTGTGTTAGGACCCCTGCTACTATCCATGCTGAAGGAAGTAAAGGTGCATAACAGTGGATCAGCATAGAACCATATAGGCCCCTAGAGGACAGTGAAAAAGCTAACAAAAGAACCAGCATTAAACCAACAATGAGCTCTGTTCAGAGGCCCTGGTGGCTCTCCTTGTGTCAATTTAAAAATTGCAGGGAACTTTTGGATAATCATATTTATCTGTGTGTATATATCATCTCAGAATACATCAATAAATGAAAATTAAGTTTTCTGGAAATTACCTTTTGGAAAAGAACAAAGCTTAAGCAATTATGTATTAGGAAATATTGGATCTTTCTTTATGGCTTTTTCAAGGAGTGTTTGTAGCTTTAAGGCTGCTAGCTAGACAGTCCTAAAAGTGTTTACTTAGCACAGAGCTACAGGAGCTTTTGTTGGCTTGTGTGACTTGTGTTGAGGATGTAAATCCTGTTGTGAAAAGTCAAAAGCATCTTGGCTGCAAAAAAGGACCAGGAACTGGATGATCTGTCAAACAGCTAAGAATTACTGATGTAACAGAACGTCATGAGAAACTCAGGAAGAAACTCATTGCAACTACTCCCAAGAGCCTGACAGGAGCTGGTCTATACGTCTGATAGACAAGCTACACAAATGTGGAATCTATATTCTGCTTCTGCAATATATAATATGTTAGACTGGCCTAGTAGATTCATCTTCACAAAATTAAGACTAAGATAGAAGACTAAGAAATGACCACCTTTGCCCTCACAGTTGTATTTTCATTGTAACAACCAAGAAACCTGCTGACAGCGAGAATTAACGCCAACTTCTACTTTGGTGTTTCCAAACAATGATGATGAGTGAGCATTGAGGGAAAGGAGAGAACAGTAAGATGTTATTACTTTTTGTTTGACTAAATGCATCAGAGAAAATGAACTTGTACCTGTTAAGTTCCATCTGGAGGTACAGCATTTGAGCAAAATGAAACTGTAGCTTTGTCGGCCACATTTTTTAGTCTGAGAGCGATCATAATTTAGTCTGCTTAGATAGCAAAAAAGGGCCACTAAACACAGATGTGAGCAAGACCGCTTCGTGCAACCACTGAACTTGGGCAGCTATTTATATGATCTGTTTGTGAAAGCAGCCCTTGACATTTGCCTGTTTCCCAAGATGATTACATGTATATATGTAAAGGTAGTCATGCAACAAAGCGGAAATTTGCATTTAAAAATGGCTCATGTGCTTCCACTGTTTCCTCCCGTTGTCCTGTGAGATAAATCAGAGGCTAAATTGAACATTATAATGTGAGCATGTGTGCTTTTCAATGCGATGGTCCATGACATTTTGCAAAGGAATAAACCGGCACAGATAAACAATAAGAAATTGAGATTTCCTGCTCAATTTGCACAATTCTTCAAGATGTTGCTAAAATAGTTGAAGCCCAGTTAATATCGCTGGACACATTTATTTGAGCCTTGAATATTATTTATATAGCATATAAACAAAGTAAATAAAAGCTTTTGGGGACACATCGTCCGTACTTGGATTACGGTGTGACATCTGAAGGATGTGTGAGATAAACGAGTTGATGTTTTGTTTTAAAAGACACAGAAAAGTGTGACAATCAATTCATATTTTGGATACGCCACAGGAATGACAATTCACACTGTCTGGCACAGTAGATGAAATGCAAACACGTCAAGTCAAGGTCTGTAATTACCAAATTATTATCCAATCATCACTGTTCTTTACAGGAATAAACAGCCAATTGAAAAACAAATTTATGAGATTTTCATGCCTGAGCTACCACAGTCGCGATATGATATTGACTGTGAAACACAATGTTGACACATTCTGTCTAGTGGCTATCAATAACAATTTATCCAGTCAGTATCGCTGCGGCATACTTCACAGGTGGCTGTTGTTACAAAACAAGAGATTTGCAGGAGATAAAGACAAGAGATTAACACAAATGCAGGCAAAGAAAAGAACAAGCTGTCTGACAGCATGAAGAGTGCAGGATTCAATTCGGAGTGTGACCACAATCATCAGTCCCCTTGATCTATTGTTGGCTGACATGCTGCGCTGACCTTTACTTACATTATCCGCCATCATTTCACCATAAACCACAGATTTATGACTTTAGTGAATGCCAGGGCCCTAAAAATCTTGTCTCCTTCTTCTCTCTGTCATCCCGTCCTCTCTCTTGCTCTCTTTTTTTCAAGGGGTTTCAACTCCCACAACCACGTCATCCCTTCATCTCCCCCACCTCTTCTCTCCTGCTGGCTTGGTGTTTAACAGTGGAGAAGGTCAGAGTCGTTAGTGGCATGGTAATAGACAATGTAAATTAGAAGGCCAGACTTAAAGGAGATTAAAATTCAACTCTATGTCAGGGCATAATGTCTCCTGTCCAGTTAGAGCATGCAGCTGCAGCATGTGCGTCATATTCATTTCAGGGTTTACAGAGTTATAACTAAGTAAAATAATTGTTGTAATAATGATAATTACATATAAAGGGTATGTCATCAGTGTTTTTTTCTGATGCAATGAATAGTTAGAGAACAGATTATTTGCTTAAATCAACATTAAGCTTGTTCCAGCTCCTCAACTGTGAAGATCTGATGCTCTCACATGATGACTATCTTTAGTTTTTGTACTGTTGGTAAGACAAAACTAGACATTTTGACAATATTAACTCCAGACCATACAGAACAGGCCCACAAACGAGCAAATTAATTGCATGGCTTCCAAAGAACATTTAAAGCCCCACTAGGGGGCAGATAAAAATGAGCCAGCCTTTTTATCTTCTCAAACTGTTATACTTGAAACATCCAGCAGAAATTAAACAATATGATGTTTATACATGGTTGGATACTCCAAATAACTAACCATGCCATGATCATATAACATGTCTTATTCAAGAACCATGAAAGTATTTGTCTTTTTAAAGTGTCTTTAGTGACTTGCAGATGTTGTTACTGATAGTGAGTTTAATCAATTATTTAATAATAAAAATGCAGGTACACTATCTCACAAATACTTGGAATTCGAAGGGGCCCACCATGTTTGTTACATGTTCACTGCATTATTATTTCAGTACTTCAGCATATTAGGCTATTTTAAATTATGCATAAGTCATACAGAACAGAGTGAGGTCACATACCTCTGCGAGGAGTACTAGCATTGCTTTCCCTTTATCTGAATATTTCCTGTATGTAGTGGGTTGGCTGGAAATGTGTAACTGAACGTAAAGCAAGGCTTTGCTAAGTTAGAATTTCACAGATGAATAGTTGTATGAAAGGACTCTGATTTTTTTATTAACGACATATTCAGAGGACATGGATGTTGTGAAAAGGCCGGCCTTTAGCTAATGAGTTAGACTTTTGGCAGTACACATCCCCTCTTCATCATCTGGGAAAGAGCTTTTACAGTTTCCCCCTGCAGATCAAATTGACCTTCCATAAAGCGTTTATGTTTCGGAGGGGAATTTTCATAAAAATTTAAAGTAGACCAATCCAAATAAAATTGCTAATGCTATTGCTGTCGATCCTGTTCAGCGTTTATATCTGTTGGTGGTACTATCTTAATCTGATGTTCCTCTCACCGAGGAAATGTGTAGGTGGTGAAGCCTTGTGGCAAATCCCTGAGACTTCTTGAGCAGATCCCAAAAAGGCTTTTGCCAGACAAGAAAAGTTAAATAATACTTAGTATCTAAATGTTATTATTGTAGATGATATTGAAAGGCTGTGATGACTGTATCTTTTCTATCACAGTTTCAATTTGTCTGCTCTGTGTCTGCTCGTCACTGTTAATGGTGTCTGTGAAATTCAAGAAAACATTAGCATTGTTTCTCAACCTCATCAACACCCTCGTTCCCTTGTTTGATGCTAATTGACACGTGTTCTCCTGATCTCCCAGTCTGCGACTCCATACATAACCTTGATTAATGACGGACAAAGACAGGGTTCCATTACATGCCTATTGACTCTAAATCTCCAACATCAGGCAGGCTTCAGCATCCCCAGTTAAAACTCATTTACAGTAATTAGCACTGATGGAAGGACAGACAGTGGAGAGGAACAAAACAGTGAGTGGTTTCAAGGACATGCAGTGACATTTTTTATTTCTTTTGTTTGTATTTTGTTCAGGAAAAATAGTAATGGGTTTCTGGAATGCTCGGAGTGCTGGGAAGTTTAAACATTTGTCCTAATGGATTTTGTGGTTAGATAAGAGGAAAGAGGAGCAAAATACTTTAGTGTGTATGTGCAAGCAATGTGCGGCTGTCTGCATGTATTGCCATTTCTATATCTTACAAGTATTCCCTGCAGACAGAGGTCAACTGTTGAAATGTCCAGGACTTGGGCACCATGGGAAATTAAGTTATCCCTGAGGAATTTAAAAACATAATAACCACCATCAGTCACAGAGGTGGTAAGGCATCATTATGCAGCACGTGTGCTCAACACATGTCGTAACAGACAGGCATCACTTGGGCAATATGCACTGAAATGTGTTGAGTTTAAAATAGAACTGAAGCACAGACGTACAGCATGCAGCAAGGATAGACAATTATTAGATGATGGTCTCATACTTGATATTTGAGTATAAAAACTTGTTTGTTTTTTTTGGTCAGACTAAAGCTCACTTGTGCAGGTGACAACAGCTTCATTGAACTCTGGCACAGATGAGCCCGGGACAGCTGGTCTTTGTCAAGTAAACCCCACAGCTGGTCGTATTAAGTCAGCATTCACACTAAGTGCTTAATGCTGTATTTTCACTGCAGGCTGCAGTCATTTGTTGTGTGTACCAGCTGCGGATATACAGTAAACAATCCTTCATTTGCTCAGTTATAAAACTGCTTCTAACCTAAAGTACAACTCACTCATCTCAACAGGTCATAATCGTGTTGCATTGCTTTTAGCCCTTCTTGCTGATACTGACATTACATGGCTGTCTGTCTTCCTTTTACAGCAACCAAATCATTAGTAGCAACGGTTCCTCTACTACAGTCTACCATGTTGCACTGCCATTTTTCTACTTTAGCCCATAATGGAAAAACCAACACACTGGATCTAGATTTTCATAGCCACTGTAGTTACTCCTTCATGCTTGGAACAGGAGGGGCAAGTGGATTTCAATCTGCTGCTACATAGCTAGATGTATACTTTTAGGGGACCTATAGACATTTTATCTGTTGGCAACATGGGATTTTAGGCCACAGAAACTGACTTGCCATTCCCAGCCGCTGTGTTTGGATCCCTGATCCCCATGGACAGTACATTGGTTTCACGCCTGGCCTCTGACTTTCCTTCAAGGCCTTCTGGTATGGTCATACAGTACCCGTATGACACACCTGCCTATGGTTCTTGAAGGCATCAAACCTAAATCAATTTTATTGATTATTATACTTTGTTATATTTTGATATATACATATATTTCTTCCAGTATAGATCAACAGATGTACATGCTATATTTGTTTTATTATTTTTTTTTTACCACATAAGACATGCAAGAAGTAAATAGACACCTTTCATTTGAATTTGAATGAAGGTGTCTATTTACTTCTTGCATGTCTGTGTATATTTACATAACAGGGGACAGTTCTAGCCTAATTTACAAGTAAGAAACAACAATGACAATAAAAACACTTTGGACAACTCAATAAGACCCTAATTTTTTTTTTTTTTATCATTAATTGTGATTTTTTTTTAGATCCATATGCAAACTCATGTTAGTTAATCTGCATGAACTTTATTTTGAGCGACATCTGTTTCTGTGAGCCGCTGTGGAATCACTGGATCGCACCTCACGTTTTTAGTATCCAACCTTATTTTATCATTCAAGAAAGTGGAAGTCTCTGCTGGAAAAAAGAAATTCTTATTCACACGTGAACTCATGCAAGTACAACACATATACACACATGAAACGGGCACACACACACACACAGAGATTAGCATATTAGCATCATCAATCATATGTGTGAAGCCATAATAACATAAATCATTGGCTAAAGATGATTATAATTAAATCCTGTCAAAGACCAATGACTACTTTCTAACAACCTCTCTCTCTTCTCCCCCCCTCCACTCCCCTCTCTCTTTCTCTTTCTCACTCTGTTTCCCTATTAAGTCCCATCACTTCTTCCACCAGATTATCTGTTACTTTGTGAATTAGACGTATTACCCCTTTATTAGCTACAGGGACAGGGCCAGATCTATGGCTTATTAATAAAATACTCGCTTGACATTGATGAATACATAACATGATGGCCACGTCACAGGAATTAATCTCCATTTTGGCGATTGTCTCTGATTCATTAATCCATCTAATTACAGCAGATTTCACAAAATATCTTCGTCCTGATCTATCTCATTCAATTTCTTCTCCCCTCTCTCTCTTTATCTCCCCCTGCATCCTACTCCCTCGCCTCAGACTTATGGATTTCTACATAATAGATGAGTCTGTCTAAGGAGACAGAATAAAGGCACTTACAGTGTGATGAATTTTGTACATTATCAAATTACATTTCTTATCAATTCAAATGCCCCTTTACTGCACTGGCAATCAGCCTTAAAGGCCGAAAACCTGAGTGTGAATGTGAACATAGATCCACCACTGACAACCAAACTTGTTTTGGCATTTTGCTTTATATTGATTGACAAACTAATTAAGAAAAATGCAAAAGCATTTGAGTTCCCCTATAATATTCAGTATTTACTCATTTGTTAGGGTCAGTGCACATTAATCAATTTAACAAGTAAAATGTGTCCCAGTTTTAGTTCCACGATTTACACATTTTCATCTGCAGCGTTTCCTCCTGCATGAGACTGGGTTGGCTTGTAAGTTTAGATTTTCATAAATCTGATCATGACTATTTCTTGGTTTCATTTTATTTTGGAGAGATAGAAATTGCTCCAAACCTTTCAAATACTTGACTGTGTTGAAGTAGATCTGCTTTGACTTTGTGTCTTCTCGATTGATGATTTCAGCTATGCAAATCAAACGTGTCTTCAAACGTGAATTTTCTTTGGTTCACATCTAATCATTTTAAAGAAATTTATTTCAAAGAAAACTCTTGCATAATTTTTAGGAATTCAATTTCTCATCAAAATGTGAGTTTTTATCACGGACGTACGGATTAAGTGCAACAAAATTGACAAAACCTTGTCTGACAATGACTCTTTGAAAAGTTAATGCAGGGTTTTCTATGTTTCACAAGAAATTCAGAAGAAGCTGTGAGCAATTTCTTTTTTTAACATCGCTTCATATTTTGTAATAAATGGGGGTCTGTGTCCATGATTCTGTCTCAGCTCAGTGTGCGGTAGTAGGTGGTAATGAGTTTGACCTGCTATAATTTAATGAATCTGTATTTTTCTGGTAGTTTTATGTTACATCGTGGGGAATTATTGCATTCGTGCAGACTGTACAAAGACAGCCTGTCAAAGTGTGTGCATCATATGTTGTAAAGTTACACTCGAAATGCATAATTCTCATTGGGCAAGCTAACCCAGCAGCACAAAGAGATCAGACTGACCGAGAGACACAACGTAACGTTTGAGCCTGAATATTCTCACATCTAACTCGGTGGATTAAGGGTTTATTTTGACCAAACCAGACTTTTGGAACAGAGGAAAGACTAACCGGGACAGTTTTGTTTTGTTTCTATTTCATTTTACTTTTTACTCTTATATCTAGCATTAGCTGTGCATGTTCTACAGTCAACAAATCCACTGCATTTACATAATGTAGGAGGGCAGAATATTAGAAGTATTTCCTCTGAGTGCTTTCTACTTTTAAATGGGTCAGTTGGTATTTTGTAAGCATATTATACAGTGTAAGTGTATATGGCGTACTTTTAGCCTTGGCGAAATTAGAGTTAGCATTAATCCACAACTTTAGGCCTAAGTACAAACCAATTAAATTACACCTGTAGGTTATAATCAGGTTGTATACACACTAGTAATAAACTGGCAAACAGAACAAACAGAAAAATGTCTATTCTGAAAAAAATAAGACGATAATCAATAAACAAAAGATGTTGAAATTTATTGTGCGTGGTTAAAGGTCTTCTGTTGGTGAACTTTTAGCTCACTGGGCAAATGGCTGGCTACTTGACCCAATGTCCTCATGTAAAAGAATAAACATACATAGTAATATTATTTGACTTTGCCCAGGAGGCAAACATGCTGCGAATACTTCTGTGCACTTTAACAGAAGAAGTTTGTTTTTAGACACATTTTATTTTACATCTGTTTCATTGCACATCTGAAGGACATATGAATTGTGGCAAATGCAGATAAGTGCTTGTGAAAGAACACTGTTGTTCTTTTGATAGTGACAGTAGGTTTTTTTTTAAAAAAAGGAATTTTTACGTGTGCTCTCCGTGATTATTCGGGCTAAATTGTCGTAAACATCTCTTACCGAAGAGGTTATTTTGATTTGACATTTATTTACCTAAAAACATGTTGAAGGAACACTTCACATCAACTTAGCTGAAGTGGTAAGCTGCAGAGAACTTTATTTTGACAAAGACTTTAGGGACAGAGAGAAACACAGCAGATATTTCCCTTGGCTACAGAGATGAATGCTTCCTAGAGCCATTAAATGTCAAAGCCAACATAAAAACAAATCACAGCATGAGACTGGTGATGTGTTTATAGTTTCAAATGGACTGAAAAAGGCTACGGCTAAAACCAGTGCAATCTTGGTTTACATTGTTGGGGTTTCTTGGGGTTGCTGCTTTTTTTTTTTTGCTTGTTCTTTATAGAATGTTGAACTCCACAATATTCATACATTTACTTTTGCATCAGACACACTGTAAAATATATAAATATATATATATGAAAAATTTTCTTTGAAAAAAGTTTTACGTTCTCCTTGATCAGATACTTTGCTGCCTGCAGTAATGATGTTCCAAAGTTTTTAAACATATGCAAAACACCCCACATCCGCTCTAAAACTAAAGTGAACTTTTTTCTGTGTGTATGTTTATATAATTGAGTTGAATTACAAGAATGTAATGAGGAATGTACATGTGGATATGACTAAGAAGATCTTTGAAGCTTGAAGTCATTACTAAGATGACTAATAGTAACATTAACGACTATATGACAGATCGAGCATTAGCCTGCACCTTTTTTCACTCAAATCATTTAGTTAAACCTTGAAAGAAATACCAGTGTTACCTAGAGATTGCAGTAGGATTATGACCAAAGGAGCCTGGTTATATGTTGGTTCCTCCTATAGAGGTTTGATCTTTAAAAGAAGTGTAAAACACTTGTTGAGGCCAGAGAAATTCACTTGGGCTTTACAGTCAGCGTTTTCACTGGGCACTTGCTGCTGGAGAGAGGATTTCTGTGCTGCTTATGTTCATGTCTCAGCTACTTTCCAGTTTGGTGAGTGGCTTTGGTGCAGTATTATGGAGTTGAAGGAAGGGATTTCACAGTCTACTAATAGTCTGAACTGCCTCTTAGAAAAACAACACAAATGCGGTACCGTTGGACATGGAACAACGTGGAATATTGACAACCTGACGCCTAAACCTGCCAAGGAAATGTAATTTTAGAAAAGGGACTGATCTTCTTCAGGCGGTCTCTCCTGCTGTCAACGAGCGTTTTGATCTTTTCGAGTTAGTGACTCACATGTTTTAATCTCTTTCTACACTCTCTCCCTGCACAAATAACTTGAAACATAACTAACCTAATTTCCACAGAATGGAATGCTAAATTCATCCTCTGTTATTCTGGTGTTATATAAGGAAAAAAAAGTGCATTATCAAATTCAGCCTGTGAAAGATGTGTTATTGTAATGTGGATGTGATAAAGTGAGGGCACAAAATTGCATATGACTACGGCTTTCATATGTTTTTGTCAACATTTTGGTTGCCGGAATAGTGGAATAGTGGATGTAATATGGGAGGAAAACATGTATGCAGGCGAATGTTTAATATAGTTGTGTGTTCAGTAATGTGTACTCAGTAAACCCAGTTGCTAATGCAGCTGTGTAAAAGCCCAATTATGTATTATTTCTTCCATTAAATACGACATTTTGATTCATGTCGATGCTACACTGACTTGTAAATGGTGAATGGTGTCTCTGTCATTCCCACTCTGTTCCCCATACACCTGTTTGTGCACTTTGTAACTTTGTATTCCGGGTAAGGTTACTTGCTAGAAGTACTATATGGCCCTGAGTCACACACTACCAACTATTCAAATAATTTTATATATATATATATAATTTTATTTTATTCTTATATTATATCTCACATATTTTATACATTTTGCAGAAGCAAGTTACCTGAAGTGTATAATGTACATCTCCAAATTGTACTCATGTCAGGTTTAAGTAGCCTTTAAAAAGATGTTGCTTTCATTATACTGCTACCTACCATGAAATGGTAGTGGTGAAATGATGGACTACTGCTATAGTTTAAGTACTTGTGTGTCTGTTTCTAAAACACCCACACATTCAAATGAGGATGTCACTCCGGCTCTTCATGACATAAAGCCCCAGCTGGCTTGATTTGCATACGCAGTGCATCACAGAGTCACACATACTATATGTGGTGCATTTAAAACTGACTTTCACAAAAGTTAAGCATCCATCTTAAATTTAGCTTGAAACATTGTCACATGGCTTGATCCCCATCTCCCCCTGCACACATGTCGAACTGTCAGCACCTTGCATCGTGGCTTGCTGCCTTTAGTTAGTGACAGAGCAGTATAAATGTAGCCATTTGCAATGGGTTTGAAACAATATCTGAAACTGTGTTTTACCTTGATAATGTTATACGTTATCCAACGTATCAAAAGATGTTTGTGAGCCCAAATATTATTTTACGGTTAAATTAACACTTAAATAAATCAGTGAAACTGTATTATGTAATTCCTTAATTGCAGGAGTACAGTGTAAATAGGGTGTTGGGCCTTTGTGTTGGGAACAATACTAAACCTAACTGAGCGTTGGAAAGTGTCAAAAAAAAAAATATATATATATATATATATATATATAATATACAATATCCAGAGGGGAGCAGGTGAGAGATTAATAAATCTGGCCCTGGTACAGTAGACCTCTTGGGCACACAGAGCTGCACTAAAAGTAGTAACCTTGTAGCACATACTGGGGCTGTTATCTCCAGATGGCTTAGCAGTATACTGACAGATATCCCACCTTGACTCGCTTGTTTAATGAAAAATAAATAAATGTTTATTTATTTATTTAATAATAAATACACAGATGAAAATATCCTAAATTTACACAAGGGTAACGTGTAAGGTACAGCCTTCAGAATGTGGAAAATACTGCAGAAGGTAAGCTGTGTGGAATAGTGTGCAGTACAGTACACATTTTCAAATTTCATGAATTTAAGGTTACATTAAATCACCTGAGAACGATATAGTGAATTCCAATGAATTTGCTGTTTGTAAAAGATGTGTCAAGGCATGATAAGTGTTGAATATTATATGGAGTTGTTCAGCATGTTGTGTGTAAAACAAAACGTGCATTTCACTTTAGCCACAAAAAGCCACATGACCTGATGTGAATGAGGGCTACATGTTGTCGTTAAAAAAGACAGATGGATGAGGAAGATGTGGATCACAAGATTATTGAGCCTTCACACACCATTTACACATCAGGGTTTGAGCTAATGGTGGTTAATTGAGCACAAAAAATAGACAGCCTATTGATGACAGCACTTCATGGAAGCCTGTGCATGCTACTTCAGTGAGTCAAACCATCAACCTTATAGGCAATGTTTGCTCCAGACTTACTGTAACTACTCAAACAAGCTAAGTTTGGTGAAACTTCCTCTGTTCAGATACTTTAGTGATGGGAAGTTCGGTTCTCTTTAGGGACTCAGATCATTTGACTCAGCTCACCAAGAAGAGCCGCCTCTTTCGGTTCTCAAACAGCTCTTCATGTTACCACTTATACCTTTGTTAATTCAGCCAAATTTAGCACTATTTTGACTTATGATTTGTATGCGTACACACATATATCATGTATATATTTAATTTGTACTGAAGTATTCAGAAGTAAAAATGAAATTTTCTAATATCAATAAATTGCTATAACCAATTGTTTTTATTGCGTTTACAGTAACGCAATAACTCTCTGAAACCGCCAAATGAATGCACTAACTTGCTTGAAGAACCACTCTGCTACACAGAGCAGATAGAAACACCTATAAAATCTAAAAAAAAGCATAGAAATTAAAAAAAAAAAAAAAGGACAGCTATTGACTGTTGGATGCACAGTTCTCATGTGTCATGAGAACTGTGCATCATGTTCTGTGTTTGTTTTTTTGTTTTTTTACATCCACATCTGTCACTTACCTTCACTTGATAGCCACTTTCCTATTCTCTGAATACACCCAGGACCACTGAAAACCCTATATCAGGCAAAATCAGCACTGTTGCCACTCCCTCACAGACAAATAATGATAACATTTTATGAAATTGAACTGCTTAAGCAATCAACGCTATTTTAACGGCATCAGCATTTATTTGAACGAACCACTGCCTTTAACTCTCCAAAGAGGCCCAGTGCTAGTATCAAACACTGTTAACGGTGCCATTGCTAGGAATAGTTAGGTCACTGCAGTGTATACTTAACAGCTCTGCTCCACCGTCGTTGCTAGGTAACATGTAGTTTCTTGGCAGCTGAAATGTGGTCAACATCTCAGCATGGTGATGTTGGGGAGAAAAGTGTTACATACTTGCAGCACTTCCTGTTCAAGAGGAGAGGTAACAGCACAGCATCCACAGCATAAACTGGCCAAATTCTCTCAATTACTGGATCTGACAGCCTCTTTTTTTTTTTTATTCTAGAGAAAGGGCCAACAGAGTGTGGTGCACAGTACTGCCTGACCGAAGTATCTCCATCGGTGGCTCGACTCTTATGAGAGCATTATAAATCTAGACTATGGTAATAGAGTGGCCAGCCTCTCAGGCCTGAAAATGACTTATTATGTGTCAGTATTTTTTCCTTCCTCTTCAAGGTATTTTGGCTTGAAGTGTAAATAATTAATTTCCCTATTTAAAGAGCGTCATGTTTGATTTATAACCATAGAGGTGCAGCGAGGTGACTGTATAGGGGTGGCATTCACTTCTGAATGACAGAAACACCTTCATTCTGAACTGGGTGAGAATATGGAAAAGAAAATTCGGAGTAATGTTGACTAAAGGTTTCTATTGCTGTAGAAATAAATATGTAAACATAACCTTTACAGAGTCTTTATTTTCTAAGAAATATAGCTAATTTACGAATCAAAAGAAGATACTGTACCTGACATGATTCATTTTCACATCGGATAGATTTATAGTTTAACCTTTTACAACTAAAAGTATGATGAAGCAAAATGAGCCTTCTTTTTTTGTGATGCATCATGCTCATGGTTCAGGGCAGAACTGCTGAGTAAGTGTGATGTGGAACCTCTTATAATTATTAAAATTGGCTGTTCTTGTATGGTGGTTTACAGAAAGTCTATAAACCAAAAGCACTGACTTTTCTTTTCATGTGATGTGCCTTGTTTGATGTTATTGTGAACAGAAGTAATCATATCAGGAGCCCGTACAGGTTTGTTAGAGCCTGCTTTTAGTATAAACTGATATCCAGAGTTAAAATATATATACATAACTTTACTGTGGGTGTATCTTTGTAAATTGTGTGTGTCTTTTATGATTATCATCGGGATGATAAAAGCTTTTTGTCTTTTAAAGCTCGCAGGCTCTGAAAGACACTTTTCACAAACTGACCAAGCACCATCCACAGCAGGGGGCGTAGAGGGTGTAAAGATGCTTGACTTCAGTGTTTATAGAGGCAGAAAAGAGAAGAAAACATAGAAATTACCACAACAAAGGAAGACTTTTGGAGAAAGCACAGTGGCTGAACACTGAATATTTCTTACACTATTAGTGGTAATAGATGCATCCAAAAATGTTTGTTGTGATAACTGAATAAGCTCTAATATTTGCTTTTGGAGTCAATAAGCCAATGAGATGTTTATTTGCTATTTTATCATGTTGAAGACAGAAACTTGATACACACAACTTATGAGTGCTCTCATTGGGGTTTGTGCCAAGCCACTCTTGATGTTCATGCCAGTCCTGGGGATGTTCTTAGATAGTTGAGCCCCCTCCTCCACCACCCTGGTCTTATCTGGTCCTTACTCTATTTTTATATATAATACATTTTTGTGACGTTTTACTTTTATCTCTAATCCCTCTTGTTCCTTGCCTCTGCCGTACCTCAGATTCTGCCTCCAGTTCTTTCTCTTGCTCTTTTTTCTGTCTTCTTTGTCTTTTTCCTCTGTAACAGTTGCCAAACATGATGCTTCTCCACAAGTCTGTCCAGAGAGGGAAGTGATTCACTGAAGGTCAGCCCTTATCTCTCTCTCTCTCTCTCTGTCTGTATGTCTGCTCTCTATTCTCACATCTAGTATGACCATACACACACACACACACACACACACACACACACACACACCAAACGCTGTTCAGATTATAACTAGTTTCAGATGGGAGCTTTGAAGCCGTGGCAGGCTGGCTTTCTTTCATCCCAGCATTGACTCATGTTCCATTTTCATAATTTGGTAATTTCATGAATATGTAATGCCTTGCTGTTGACCTGACTAATGTGAAGTAGACACAGTGACACACACGCGCGCACGCACACACACACACACACATTTTCTCAAAGGAAAGCAAGAGGGATGATAGAACAACTAACTAAAACTACTTAAAGGATGAATCCAGATATTTTTGATGATTGATTGAGTTAAATATTTATTCAGTTCCTTCACCTTAGAGCTTTTAGCTGCTCCAATCCATAATACAATAAATGGGAAGATGCAAACCCTGACATTTAATAACCCAAACAATGAAAACCTATGACTATGATTGGGTTAAAAAGACATGCTTTAATAAATGTATAGGCTCAGCTTGAGGAGCTGCTTGGGCCTTTGAATGTGTATTACTGAAGTGGAGCTACAGTAACTTCTACAGTAAAGGAAGTGATGAAACTTTAAACATACTCAATGCCATTATGATGGAGAGCTTAGGATAAACATCTTATCTTATGTTAAGTGTCAGTGAAAGAGACATTCTTTAATCAATGAAAAGGCTTACGAGAAAAGAAAAAAACTAGTAAGAAACAGGGATGGGAGTTTAAAAAGAAGATGAGACGATTCATCTCATACAAAGCAGAAAATGATAACTGTACTTGAAGTGCAGAAAGAGAGTGGATGCAAAAGGATCAAGAAGAGTAAAAAAGTAGGAGGACAAAGAAAGTGTTCGGACTGTCTTGTGACAACGGCAACCAGTGATACTGTATGATAAAAATGAAGAAAGCAGATGTGAGGATAAGTAGAAAAGTGCCGAGGAATAAACGTGAGGAAAGTGAAAGTGCGTTGAAGTGCTGTGACTCCTTTATGTGGGAGAAAAAGAGGAAGGTGAGAATGGAAGGAGGAGGAGGAGGAGGACTAGATGCTGGCAGAGTCAGATGGCCATCACTCTGGATGGCTTAAAAAAAGGCAGTACCACAATGCCTTTTTTTTCCTTCACAACAATGATTCTAATCGCACCAACAAACTTTTTGCAGTCAGAGGCATCTTGCTGTTGCTAGGCAACGCGTAAAAAAAAACAGCCAGGGCGTTACACACAATAGCAATCATGTTAAAAAAAAAAATAAATAAATAAAAATCTTACTTTCTACGATATCTGAGCATGACAACGACAATATGGTTAAGGTTAGAGTAAGATCTTGGTTATGGTGAATGGAAAGGAAGGAGAAATGTCACCTCAGCTCTCTTTTTAGATTTTTATCCACACTCTTACATTTCACCTTACTAATGCTTAAATGCTTCAAATTGGAATCATGTTCTTCCTCTGCAAAAGAAATGTGTCTAATGTGACTGATACCTGCTTAATGGTGCAAAGAAACATTTAGAAGATGTATCTCTTAAAAAAGTGAACACTACAGCAGCGCAGAGAACACCACACATAAAATGAAGAGGTGACAAAAAAACAAAAAAAACAAAAACAAACCCCCAAAAGCCATTTAACAGTACCTTTAGTGTTAAATTGTCTGGCAGAGATAATCAAAGGGTGCAAAATAAGAAGTGAGAAGTGAGAATTGTCTGTAAATGTGGCAGACGAAGAAAAAGCTGTTGTCAAATGAAGGAAATGTGTAAGAATGCAGCGTGAGAACGGCCAGTAACAGCTGAATGGTTTCGGTGGTGTGTGGTACCCCACCGCCACCATATGTGCCTCTCTCTCTCTCTTTGTGCCCCCCGCTTCTCCTCAAGTCCCTCCTCCTTTTCATCCCTTGTTATCAGCCCGGGTGCAGGCATGGGGACCGCCCGCGGAGAGGTGCCCATGAGGCTCAAACTGCGTGCCTGACTCTCTCCTTTCTCTCTGTTCTTTCTGCTCGAGGTCGAACACCATCAGGGGGTCCGATACAGTGCGATAAATTGCCGTCTCATCCCAAAAAGACAGCATGCGCACGCACACCCTCTCACGCCTGATCTTGGAGAAAACACATTAGAATGTGTTGTTACTAGAATTTGTCACACAACTAATCACACTGACATTTTAAACACCGGACTCACATGAGCGTGGATGTGCACAAACACCATGCAAACAGAATATTTGTCATTTTATCTGAGTGTGTTTAGTTGTCCTTGTGTTTCCATGAATTGCATGTGCACCTGAGAGATTGACTCTGTGTTTACTGACTTGCTTTTAATTACAAACAGCTAATGAGTGACACTAGAACCTGGTAAATATGGATGTGTGAGCGTATGTGTCCATTGGTACTTGTTTGTGTACATCTCTATTTGTGAACTGTCACCGTATCTAATGAAGATGTTAACAAGGATGACAATTATTGTTGGTAGAGGACAGCATATTATTAACCATTGCCTGTATTTCAAAGCAGCTCTCAGTGATGTTAAGAGATCACTGTTACTGAGAGTCGTGCGTGCAAGTTTGTGTGTGAGAGCTCCTGGTCACACTGGATGCATTGACAGACGTTTGAACTGTGCTTTATCAACCTAAATTAAGTTCATTATAGGTATATGAGCAACCTAATGATTTCATTTACATTTTGGCAAACATGTTACAATCATTGATCGCTGAGATGATACACCAAGGAATGCCACAACTGCTTAGGGCTAGGGTCATGGCAAAGGTTAGGGTTAGCTTTTGGGTTAGGGTTATGGGCCAACACATTACCTCTCCCTGTGCTGTCCAACGACTCATACAGTTTGGTATAGAGATGGTAAAATAAACCCCAAAGCCACCTGTAACCCTAACCATAACCCTAGCCATAACCCTATCCCTAACCGGCTGGTTCTCTACAGCAAACTGTGGAAAAAGTAATTTGAAAAACACCACTGGAGTGTGATGGTTAGGAGGACAAAGGCCATCAGTAATCATTAATAAAAATGAGATTGGTGTGTATATGAACCCAAAAAATGTTTAAGATGAGGTAAAAAATATAACTGAAAAAAAAAAAAAAAAGACCAGCACACTCTATACGCTATATATTTTTAAAGCTTGGTATACAGTCAAGGATGGGCATACAGAAACTGGCCTCTGCCAATTTGTAGCAGAAACAGTTCAATGATGGGGGACAAAAGTGGTCAGCACTGGTCAAATGTGCAGGCTCTCCAGACAGACCTTTAATACTACTATTCAGTATTGTCTGTGTTTTTTAATCATCCATGTTTATTTAAATTTTTCATTGCATATATGCAAGAGTGTGTATTTTCATTCAGCTCAGCGGTTTTAGCATTGTCATTGTCACTTCTCCCTGAGTGGCATACAAGCAATAGTCAGCATCTGCTGTGATACATTCATGGGGGGAAAAACAAACAAACAGAAGAAGAGCTTTTATTCTGACAACAAAGAACTGACTACACAGATTAAGAAAGAATTCAGGGATATGTTTTTACAGCCTGCTTATGACTGAAGAAAAGATAAACGACATGTGGTGATACCTTTGAGAGGTATGAGTAATGGTTACTAGGACATGCTTTTCTCAATGAAACATGCAATGAAATAACAACATTTTTACAAAACTATCCCCAGACAACCAGATGTTTCTTTGAAGTCTATTTCAATTTTAATTAAGCTTACAAAAAGCTTGTAACTTTCTTTCTACACGTCAAGACACACAGTGTGGCAACAAAAACAATCAAAAAAGTGCTATGACTACTATAACAGCATTTCTAAGGTAAGCTGAATACCAGTTCACTTGTTAGGATGTACATCAGGGGTCATTGTTTACATTTGTACAAGAGGCAGCACTTTCAAAATAAAATGTCCTGCCAAAAAAACAAAAACTCTGAAAATCATTGTCGTCTTGTTTTGTAGACACATTGATAAACGTTAGTGGCCAATGTCAAGCTCACTGAATAACACTGTGTATTTTCTATTTCATAATAAAAGTTAACTATGGTTTTGTCAGTTAAATGCTTTTACTGTGAAGCTGCAGCAATAGGAAATGTTCAGTTTGCATTTGTAGTAATTTAATACAACATTTTCTGGGGGAATTTCACAGACACCCACTTCATAATACTACTATGGCCTGAGGGGCACCAGTTGACGATCACTGATGGAAATATTCATACATATGTTAAAACACATTTAAGGTAGCTATACATATTTATTTTTTTTTTTCTCTTTACCACCTCTTGACCTCAGTGTGTCTTTCACTTTTAACTTTTCACTCCACTCTTGTTCTTCCTGTCAGCCTCTCTCACACATTGCATTGCCTGTGTCTCCAGGGTGGTCTCTATCTTGGCAGTATATTTGCATCTTCTGTCATTGAGTGAGGCTAGAGAGCATAATTCCAGTGAAGATCAACAGCTGACAGGCAGTTTGGCATCCTCAGCTGAAATCAACGCCTCCTATTGATTTCTATTTGCTAGCTATAGTGGATCTAGCCATACTGCAGGTCTACCATATTGTAGCTAGTGGGACTTTGTGGCATATGTTATTTCTACCGAGCTACAATAGTGACAACAAACATTAAATCAACATTCGCATTTGTTCATTGTGTAGTAGGTACTTGAGATTTTTAGGCTTTAATGATTCTGGTAGCTGACTTTTTTTTTTTTTACAGAAAGGGCACGCTATTTCCTGTATTGGCACTGAACACTGGCATTGGACGTAAATCATGAGTCATAAGTCAATCAGTAGTTTAAACCCATATTCTGTCTAACTCTAATTTCTAAGTTAGGGTTGTATATTAGCTACATATGTAGCCTCATTGTTGAACAGTTTTGATTAACTCTAATGAGGGTTCTTTTTAAAGAAAGAAAAGTGAATTGATGTAATTTAACTTGTCATTTCTGAATAATGTGCACCACAGTATGAATAAGGAGTAATGTAAAGCATCATTGTGTTATAAGTGAGACTAAAAAAAGACGGTTTAAGTTACAATAGAATTCTTATATAACAGATCAGAAAGTTGGTTTATGTAGGAACATGAACACAGACAATACAGTCATTATGAAATAACAGGTAATGACATACACATATATACTTATACATAATACTTTCTTTTTTTCCTGTCAGGCAAGAAAAACACTTGGGCTGGTTTGTACTTAACATGTTTGCTATCCAGTATGTACACTACTTTGTTATGCACTGATCAATGGAAAAATACATTAGAAAAAAAAACTATAGGACAAACATAAAAATCATAAATGCAAAGAAAGAAAAACATGATGAAGCTCAGACCATTTTCATTACGTGATATGCCACATTGGCTCACATCTCACACTTATGGTAAAGATGATTTGTAATATCTATTTGTGGTTATTTGGTATAAACGCATGTGAGTGTTCCAAATGACAAAATTTGTATATTTTCAGATTAAGGGTGTAGGAGCAATGGAGCATGCAGAGTCTTTACTATCTCAGTACAAACTGATTAAATAAGTGGTGAAAAATAATTTATTTGGGGTTTCTCCCCAGGGGCCTAAACATTAATGACGGTCCGTTTGCAAATGCCGTGGGACTCTGTTGAGAAGACGCTAAGCTGATAGTATACTAAGCTGTTCTGGTTGCTGAAACAGTGGACTAAAGCAAAACTTTGGAACAGGTGTTGTCCAAAATTAGATCTCTCAGTTAGCTGGGGGCTTTTAAAAACAAATGAAGCCCAAAGAGTCCTTCCTGTTTTCCTCAATGCATTCTTCTCTTTTTCATTACTCTGTTTGTGTTTTCTCTTTCTCTGAGCTTTTTTTTTTCCTAATTTGGCAGGCCTGAAAAATCTCATCATTACACACCAACATGAAAGAAAGAAACTTCCCTTATATGAGTTTGAGGTTGGATGATTTCACTATTAGGACTTTTGATTTTGGCCATTTTAAGAATTGGTATGCACTCTGGTTAAGCATGGTTTTTGTCCCCAGTTGCTTGAAGTACTTTTATTCTCCGGCTCCACCGAGGTCCGTTTCATAAGTGTCCCATAAGCGGCTCAACGCTCGGCTCTGCGTGAAATACGTGTCTGTTCTGTGTAAACTGATGCGAGCAGCCTGCATCACTTTACACAGACCACCTCGAGCGGGCGGAAGCCAGACACAAAAAACATAGAGAATCCAGTTGATTTTCAAACTAAAATAGCAAATAAATAGGTGCAAAATAGGTGAAAACTGCCAGTTGTAAAAAGCGAAACTAATTAACTACGTAACATATTTACTAGAGTTGAGCCGGATACTCGGCTGAAACGAGTATCCGGTACGGATAAAGCACTTTTGCTGAGTACAAGTATTATACGAGTAATACTTTTCTTTACACACTCTGTCTCTCTCTAACTCACTCACACACACACACACACACACACACACACACACACACACACACACACACAAACACACACACACCTGGTGTGGAAATAAAAAAAATAAAAAAGAACCATAAAAAAAAATAAAAAAAATCACACTGATCTTAAAAAAATTAAATGAATAAAAATTGTATTCATTGTTGCAAAACTTGTTCTGTAAATAGTTTGTTTGATATCGTGATCAAAACCATTGATCTGAAGCTCAATACTGATGCTGTCCTGTAAATAGTTTTCTAATCAGCTATAAATATAACAATTTCTGATCAACCCATATCAATTGCATGTTAAAGTCCCATTTCAAGACAACCCGACACACTTCTGGGTTAGGCCCCACCCACTCCGAGCACGGGTACGGATACAGATAATTCATATGGTTAACAGATACAGATACAGATAATGCTGTACTCGCTCATCCCTAATATTTACACATGTAGAAGCATATTTAGAAGAACATACACCGGGAAAATGGCCAAAGAGTTCTCAAAAGTTGTAATACTTGAGAGCTTGTTCTCTCTTTAATTGTCTTAATCTCTAATGTAGCTCTAATACATAATATTACTAAGTTTCATTACATAAAATGACAAAAAGAGAAAAAAAAAAGCTTTTCCAACTCAGCGTGAGTGTCTGGCTGTGTGATTTTGTAAGTCTGTGGGTATCAAATGTAACAGTTACGCCTTTACTCACCAGCTAGGACCTCATTTTTCCATCACCACGGTGATCCAGTTGATGGAGGAGGTATTTTTCTAATCTAAAGACTTAAGTAGGAACACAGCCTGTGGTCTCCAAGAGATCTGTTGTACCTCTCATTTTCCTTTATTGCTGTTTTATGTTCCCTCTCATTTTTACTTCATCCTACCTCTGTTAATTAAGAGTGGTGAAAGGAACCAGAGATTAGTCTTGCAATTTTGTCTTACAAGTTGATCAAACTGTGAAAAGGTTTTGGTCTGCCTCTTAGAGAGGTTTAACGTGATTTATTGTGTTGGTGGTTTAAAAATATATGGTGCTAACCAAACATTGGCCATGTGCCTTAAATGGTTTATGTTCATGTAAAGAGAAATAAGAAAACCAAAAAAAAAAAAGACCAAAACAAAGCCATGTAAATTACGTTGGCTTTCAGAGGCAAAACTTTGGGAAGCAGTGGTGAGTAATATGCCATATAAAAAGTCCTTCTACCAACATAAACAGTGTTTAAGGTTGCCCAAGCCAAACCAAACTGTGAAGCAACACTGTACAACATTTCTACCATAAAATGGCATGTTTAAATCATTTTTATGCTACATTGATGTGTAATCCAATAAACGGTGTCCGGGTATGATCACCTGGAAGAAGTATATAATACTTTACGGTACTACAGTAAGTCACACACGACACACGAGAGGTGTTCAGCATGGGCTCAGGTCCTGGCCGGGTGGGGGCCACTGCACAGCACAACGACTGGTTGTGAATGTTCTCCAGACACACAACCAACAATTTTAAAACTCAACCAAAGTTTGAGACAAGTTTGCACAACAACCTTTGGGAAAAAAAAGAATTAATAAATATACACAAATAAATAAATAAAATACAGATTATTGCTGGGTTCTGCACCTCGGGTTATGGCACAAGGATCCCTGCTCCCCTGTTTACCCCACTTCTGTGCCATGGGCCCCCCTGCTAGTGGACAGACCTGGGTCCCTCCCCGCTGCCAACCCCCACACTGTAATTGTAGCCCAATTATAAGTCAACCAGTGACAGATTAATATAACTACATCTCGCCCTCATTGACCCAAATCATCCACGCATGGGGCATTATCTGAAAAGACTTTGGAAGTCACTGACATAATCCTGCTGATGGGGGTGTCTGATCCAAAAAGGTTTCTAAAAAAAGATTATGACAAACAGACATTTTTATCGTTTTGTGTGGAGGATGTGGTAAGATAAAATTAGTGAAGGAAGTGAGACTGGTTGCCATGGGTTGCTCATTAAAGAAGTTAACACCAGCTAAATATTTAGTTTTGCGTGGTTTCAGGTACAATGGGAGAACAGTGAAACACCTACCTAATACTGAAGGATTCTCTAAGTATAAATTTAGGTGTTTCAGTAATTTATGATAGGATGTGTGAGAAGATCATTCATATAATTGGCCATGCTCACCATGTGGTGACCAAGCAACACATTGTATAGTATATGTCATATGACTAATTTGCGCGATGGTGTGAAGAATATCAAGGATCAGTGCTCCTGATATAAACAGACGCTTATTGCACTATAACTATCTCGTATCCCCCGTCTTGTAAGAGTATCTTTGACCCTTCATTTGTCTCTTGTCATCCGGTAAAGTCAAGCAAAGGTTAGGCACTTGTATGAGACAATCACACATTACATTTCCTGAGCATACACTGTGTGGGAAGTATCCATCTGTTTCATTTTCTGCTTCTTTCTGTTGCTTTTTCTGTCTTTCACAGTATCTGTTTCTCTGATTATCTGTCTGTCTTTCCCTTCCTGGTGGAGTAACAGGCTTGTCAGTCACTTTATTCTACAAGAGAATAAAAAATTGACTCATGATCTATAGTAGAAAGCAGCTCACATTGTCTGACAAAAGAAATACCAATCTAGCCAATACCAATTAGAAACAATTGAAAGCAAAATAAACACAGCAGGATGCTCACACAGGAGGTCAAAACTCCCAAAGTCTATGGCTCCCCCTTAAAAGTTGATGATTGATGATAGCTGAGAAGACCCTGGGTCTTCAAATGAATGGACTTCAGCTACATCATTGTACACAGAGCAATGCAGGCGACAGCATAACAGGCTGAAAATTTTACAGATTGAGTCTCAAAAATAACAACAAAGAGTAACTGTGACTGAAGTGGAGAACAGTAATGGAAATAGAGGGCAGTGTGATGCTGGAACAGTGTGAAGCAGGGCAGAGTGACCCCAGCCCGTTGGTTGCTGTGATGCTTTCTGCTTTGGTGATCAGTGAAGTTAGCTAAGCCACTTTTGAACCAGAAAGCAGTACAACCTCCTGTACTGCCATTCACTGTGATGACTCTTCACCCGGTAATACTGCAGCGGCACCGGCAGGAGAGACACTCCATGGTGTACTGGGATTTTATAATTGAACAATACGAGCAATAAGCACACTTTTACTTCCTGATGTTTTCTCTAAAATCAGGAGACTCTTTGTATTGGACGGACAAAACAGACACGTAAGTCTTTAGCTACACATATGTTTAAAATTGCAGTCATATTCTTCCTACACGTCAGATCGGTTAGTTAAGCATCTGGGGGCCCTTACAGAGCAGTTTGTGGGTGTGAACGGAGAAAATCGCACTTCTAATTGGTAGTTAGAGAACAGGTTGCTTGGCAATATAACCACCTTAGGAATGGAAAACATCTTATTTAACAAGTGGAAAGATAGCTTTCTCACTGTGTCTGTGACTTTGATGAATCAATACCAATGTATGCACACAAACACGCACACACGCCTACACACACACACACAAACAATGACTTTGTGCAGACAGGGCCTGTAATTGGCACTATAGGTGCATGTCCTATGTTTTGCAGTAGGCGGCTTATTCCCAAGTTAATCAAATCTTCAATATAAATACAGACATCTACACCCACTTATTTGTATAACATTATATGCTGTAATGAGAATGTGCCTGTGTGTGGTAAAGTGTATCTTATTGCAGACATTAACTGTAAATCATACCACCCTGGCCATGACATTTTTAAGTCTACTCGCTCACACAAAGTGAGACAGTTGCAGTACACGTGTCCATGTGTAGTCAGATATCATTGAAAACTGGGATGGCAAATCAGGCCAGACAGACATCCTCTTCGAAGCATCTAGCTCCTGTGAGACTGCCAGGTCTTCCAGTTGCGAGATGCACTCACTCCAGCATGTTGTCAGCTTGCAAGGGTCTCCTCCCAGCTGAATGTGCCCACTACACCTCCGAGGAAACTCCCAGCGGGCCTTGCAACACAGTACTTAAACCATCTCAACTGTGGAGGAGCAGTGGACTGACGCTGACATCTTTTAGATTGCTGAGCTTGTTTTTTCATGCAGAGTGATTATGCAGAGAAACATAATTTCAGTCGCATTTATAATCTAATTCTTTGGGTCGGTCCCCAAAGTGCATGGCAATACAAGTAGTCCAGGGTTGGAGTCTGATCAAGTAAACTGAGAGCTTTCTCAGCCAGATGGATAGCTCATTCTGTGAGTCAAGATCTGCTGGTCAGTGCTACATTTTATCCAAGGCATAGTGATGTATCATTTATTTTCTGTTTGATATTTTACAATCTGAAATGTCTATGTGAGTATGACTATGTAGCTCATCGAAATCCCATTTAAAAAAAAACTGAGGTATCCCTACAAGTCCCTACAAAGACATTTACCATGAAGCTGAGTCTGACACTTAACTATGAAAATGGGGATGAAAAATAAACATCTCCAATCTTCATGAAACTTTAAAGCAAAAAGTTTCTAAGAAGCACAATGATTTAAATAGACACGTAGCACGATTAGTTTTTCAGCCATATTAACATTTGTTAGGCAGCTACATCCTCATTATCATATCAGTAAGACGCCCATTGTGTTTGGTAGCTTGCAGTTGCTAGTACTTTAGTTTTGCGAGATTTTTTTTCCCATTTTCTTTTATTATTTTTTTAGAATAACTACTGAAAACAACTGTGGGGAAACGAGAGGAACCCTCAGAAGTTAACATTGTGAGTCTGAAAATAATGAGCACTCCTGCTGGGAAGTTACTGACACTTTTTTGTTCTCAGAAAAGTTCTGAGTCATATTTAAGATCATGATTCACAGTCACAATTCAAGTCTCTTTCAAATGACATGGCAGTATTGTATTTTGAATCGGCCTTTGATGTTTGGTGTGTATAAACTCTTGTTTTTGCTTATACTCGACATACAGTTTTGTTCACTCATGAATGTTTGTGCGAAATTCTTAATTAGAGTTGCCTCTCTCTGTGTCAAATTTTTTTATGTTTTAATCCTAGTGGGAAACAACTCAACTTTAATGATCTGTCTTACTCTGTCAAAACATGATGTTATTAAGGGCACATCGCTCTCTTCAGCAAGAAGCTCTTGATTGCTGAGAATATATTACAAGCACGAATGCCATACACAGTGACATGGCCACTTTAAAATGGTCAAAACACTGTAGTTGCCTTTTAATGGCAATAATTTTACATTATGGAACTGTTCCTTGGGTCACTGATGAAGTAAAGTGGTTTTCATGGCAACAGTTCACTTGTTTTAACGTTAATTGACAGCAATCATGTATCCCCATTGGTAATCACTAAAGTTTCATAAGCCAATTTACTTGCTTGCTAATCAGTTATTATTATTTTATGACTGAAAGCATACAAGTATATTAGAGCTGTCATTTTAAATTTAATGTGTTGTTAAGGGTTGATTTCCAGGGGAGTAAGAGTTTGCAACAACTTGTTGGTCTAATTGCGTGATTTTTCATTAACATGACTAAAGTCACAGCTCTGAATGTCATGGAAACTGCTTTTAATGAGGAGAACTCTGCATTGTGAGTGTACATGTGAGAGAAATATAGATTTATACTTTGACACCTGTGTGCATGCATGCACATATGCCAGCATTTTTCTGCCACAGTGGCACAACACCGCTGCCCCCTCTCAGCCTTTATGAAGCAGTAATTGTGCTTTCAATTACCATTTTTGCGAATGCTCACTGCAAGCCAGCCAGCAGTAACAACTGTGGCATTTTCAATCAGGATAGTTCTTTTTCATTACTGCTCTGTCCTCTGTTTAACACAGCAGTAAAGTTGGCTAAAGTGATATAAAGTGCTATGCTTGGCACCATGGAGTGAATCTCGGAGAAGGATTTGAAGTAAAAAGGAAAAAAAAAGTTAGTGTGCAAGAAGATGTATACTGATGAGATATAGTATATATGTATATACAGTTGGTCGGAAGATGCTAGTACTTCGAGCATGAGCAACACCACACACTCTCTCTCCTCTTCACGAACAAACACACACACAACTTATATGCATCTTATACAGTGCTGTACACCAGCATTTCTTCTTATAATAATAGACTCAAGCAATAACTGCAGGTGGTGTACATAGTTGTCACGGTGATGAATGGTCTCCAGGGCAACACAGGAAGTCCATCTGGGAAGAAATCTGAAAGAGGAAGTAGATAACAGAGATTGAGGAGACACAGTCGCTACCTGATTTATTCATCCTCATCCATCATCTAACTCACAACTATTGGTTTTCACAACGAGTAAATGGCCAATAAACTATTTTGGGCCTTTATGTCCACAGAACACAAGTAACGACAAAGTATGAGCTCATATAACACGAAAATCAGCCAAACATTTTGGCTCTTGAAATGAGAAAACCAAAAATAGTAGTTTCAATTGGATCCGAGACCAGAAGCAGCAAATAAAACTGGTTAAGCATAACTTTTTGTCTCTTTCGTTCGTTCCCTCTTTTGCTATTGCTTTTTCTTCTTTGCCTTCCTCTTTCCTCCGCCCGTATCTTCCTCGCTGCAATCTCCACCACCCACAACACATATTTTTCTTCTTCTCTTTCAGTAACTGGGATCCAACAGTAAAGCATTTAAGTCCTGTTAATGACTGCCGTCATTTGACGTTACATGGGTTATCAGAGCGGATTGAATATGACAGTGAATAGTGCCATGGTGATTTTCGTGTAGCCTACTAACATTTCTTTGTACCCACTAATCTGTATGTGTATAAGTGAGATACTGCGCATGCATAATTTTTTTTTTCTATTCTCACTTGCTGATTAGTAAACAGCTCAGACTTCTGCTAACATGAAGATCAAAGGGAATTTTCAATGTCATGCTAAAAATTGCTCATCCTGTGTGTGTGTGTGTGTCTGTGGGTGAGGGTTTTTGTGTGCATGTCTGCACATTTAGAATATATGACATATGAGACGCATGAAATCAAAGGAAACGGGGATCATGCATTACGGGATCTTAAGCAGGACACAGATTGTTTACAAAATACATGACAGCATTGGTTAGAAGCAATGTGTTTATGTAAAACAAGGGAAATTAATCGGCAGTAATGCTTTGAAGAGTAACAGAGAGCTAAAGGTTGTAATTTAACATGTTAGCTGCTCATTCATGATGTACAAAGTTGTCAGTGCTTGTACATACTTTGTGTAATTTAAGAGTTTTGTAAGATTTACCAAAAGCCACTTGTAAAACCAATATGTAGAAATATTTCCTATGTTGTATTGTGAGTTTTGGGTAAATAAAATACATGAAATTGTCGTGGTCCAGTGTGTAGGATTTAGTGGCATCTGGCAGTGTAGTAGCTGATTGCAACCCTGTTGCCTCACTCTCAATCCTATCCTGAAAGACAAACTACAGTGGCAATGAAACATTAAAAAAAAACTTTTTAGTTTGTTTGTATGATAGAAACATGTCTAATGTAACTTCTAATGTAACAAAACATAATGATTTTTATTTTCAGGTGATTACACATTAATAAAAACATAGTTGTTGAAAACATATATATATATATATATATATATATATATATATATATTGCATACCATATTTTACCATGTTATGTAAACAGAGCCATCTAAATCTAAATTTTATAACAGAAATCCTGACATGGCATAAAATGAACCGCCATTTAAGGACACTTACATGCAATAATCTGGGCATCCAATTCAGGTGAGTAAGATATGTTGCAAATTTAAACCCAAAACATGTGACATGTTGAACAAAATGATTTCTGTTTCTGTCTCTCCATTTGCATTGACAGAGAATGCTATATATATTTTTTTTTGCTTTGCTGTTTTCAGGAGAGCATTTTTTTCTTTTCTCTTTCGCTCGCTTGTCTTCTCAGTTGCACCTGCAAAACAGCACGTCTTGGCATTTTTAACATAATGGTGTTGGGGAAAAGTATATGCTTACTTAATCATTTTCATATTCATTATACTGAGAAAACCTGCCAGTGAGGATTTACTACACCAGAAATCAGATGTCAGTACATCCCTGAGCTGCTGCAAAACAATATTTTCATTAAAGCGACACTGTGAGGAAGTAATGGCTCTCCAAAACGCTGCTGTGATGATATCATTTATGTGTATGTTTAATTCATTTATAGATATAAAGGTCAGCCAGTGCTGTGCCTTCACCAACTTTTTTAATTGTTTAGTTTACTCAGATACTTTACACAGTTTTAGTCTGTTTAGTTGAACTTTTTATCTGGCCTTATGCTGAATAATGGAAATGTGATATACAAAGTCTGATATAAGTTTGTCTTGAACTTTCTCATAAAGAAATGCAAACATTAATATTTTTTTAGCATTTTTTTTTTAATTCAATCTCCTTATGGCACAGGTGTATTTTCATTTAACATCTGATCTGATGTCAACATCAGACACAGAGCATTTAAATGAGCGTGTGGGAGAACAGAATTGGACTATTTCCAACTTGAAAACATCTTCACTTGTGTGTGTTGAGCCCTTTATCTTTACTGAAAGCACAGCGTGCAGAAATGGAAAACAACAAAGTCTAACAGCAAAGATCTATAACGTCTATAATGCAGTTTTGAACAAAGCCTATACGGTAAATTTATGGTAAAATCATTCAGCAGCTTTCTGAGATCAACACTAGAACTGTTAAGATTACACACTGAAGTCAGTCATATAACTTCATAGACTTTAATTATGGTATGGGTGTGGCATATATACTGTCTTGTTGTGACTTTACGGGTCAATGCAAATGTCTCCTTGTTGCTTTTACTGCTGACTTTCTTTCATTTCGCATCTTGTTTGAATACAGAGTTTCGGAGGTGTGCTGTGAGACGGAGACCATAACCGAATCAGAGGAGGGTAAAATCGGATATACAAACTTAGAAGATGAAGCGCTGATGATTAAGAAGGCCGTACTGGAAGGGAAAGTGGGTCATTTATGTCACTTTGTGATGACAGGCTGTGTGTCACCACTGGGCACTCTGCCTCATTCCTCTGGAGAGACTGACACTGACACAGGAAAAGGGACTGTCACCAGCCTCACCCCTCTTCTGGGCCTTTAGTGTGTCTGTGTATGTGTGTATATCACTGAACATCACATGTCTGTTCCCATTCCTTAATTTATGTGTCATGCATTGCTGGTCCTCCTGTGTTTGTGTGCAAATGTATGTGTGCTCATGTCTTTTAGCAGTGACACAGTGTAACAGAGCAGGCCTAAGCTGGTCACACACTGACAGTTGTGAACTCTCCCTGAGGACACATAGAGCGCCCAGCTGTATTTTACTCACAACACACACCATGCGTCCTTGTGGATGTTTGTGTGCGCCTTTCTTTTTAATGGCACTGTAATTGAAGTACACTCCTTTCAATGCATTTTAAATGTTATACAGCAGTAAAAATATTCACCCCCACTTGAACTGCGAAATGCAGTGAGATAATTAGGCTTTTGTGGCACAGATCTGCAGAAAAAGACGAAAAATAAAACTCTACAGATTGATTTTATTATTAAACAATGAGTTGAATACAGATCACTTATGCATCAAGGTGTGAGTACAGATCTTAGTCAAAATACACCTACCTGAAACATCCAAAACCTGGTTGGTCATGGTTTTTCCTGTCAAAAGCTACATGTTTTCTGAAAAGTACCGATCAAGGAGTGTGGGAAGGATAATAAGGGAGGCCAGTGGGATACAATATAAGGGACTGCAAGGTTCTGTGGCTAAAACAGTAGACAATGGCTCCTCGTATATTTAGACATACAGACTATAGAAGTATTAACTGAAGTAATAGGAGTTATTAAAACTAGATTTTGTTTTCAAGAAAATTAAGAAAGCATCTTGAAGGTATAATATATTTATACCTTTCAATTACCCACTTTGCCTGATTGGTAGCCAGCCTTGTAGTGGACAGTGTAATGCAATCAAGCAAAACAGCCTTTCTGTAAATTATAGCTCATGATATACACTTTTTGCTGACACTGTGCCAGAGAGGTGTTGATTTATTTCTATGGTTATTGTTTAGGCCAGATGTATTTCTGTTTTATTGAATTGCATGAATGTTTTTTTTTTCTAATATTTTGACTGCGTTCTTATACTACATGATAGAATCTCTCCTTTCCACTCAGTGCACATGCAAAATTATTAGCTTTGTTATGTAATGCAAACCTTTAGCAGGTGAAGGTTTGAGTGCTGAATTGTCGGTTTCTTGGATTACATTGGCCAAACAAAAAAGAGCTTATGACTTCAGAATGCTTGAGAAAAACAAAAATAATTAGCTTAGCTACTTTAGTGTATAACAGCTGGATGTTAAGCGGCTTATTCATGGTAAACAATACTGTTTACAGTTGACCTATTGTGCTCATTTCTCTGTAATCTTGAGAGTAGCTTTGCATGTTTCACACTTTATTTTTTTAAATCTTAAACTGGCCCTTCATGCAGCCCTTCAGTTCATCCTCTGCTTTAAAAAAGTTGTCTCTTTGTCTCTCTTTCTTCTCAGGCGGCTGTGCTTCAACTTTCAGTGATTTTTTTTTTATTATTATTTTTTTTCTAATGGCTTTACTTGTTGTTAATGATTAGCTACTTTAGCCGCTAACCGAAGGTGCTGTTAGCTAGCTAGCCATGCACCTAACTTGGCCATCCTGTTACAGTGTTATGGGTACTGCTGAACAGTGGCTTGAAAACAAGCCATTGTATTTCTGGCAAAGTTGAAAATCTCGTGTAAACGAAGAAGACTGCTGAATTGGATATCTGTCCATAGCATTGGAAGATGTTTTTTTTTTCTTTGGAAACAGAACCAGACTTATATTTAATTTAACATGACCAACATAATTTAAAAACCAACATAACATGATAAAAAAAATGATGTTTGATGAAATTGGTGGTTTTAACCCCTCTTGGCATCTACAGTATATACTTTCTGACCTAGATATTTTATTAGAAAACTCACACCCAGCTTGGATTTACCGAGGCACAAACAAATAATTGCTGTTGTTGTTTATTGCAGTATGTGATCCCCTCATGATTGAAGATAGATGTACTGGTAGTGCAGACGAAATCAAATCCCTCTACTAAACCAGTTCTGTGTCACAAAGCATTAAAGTTAAGATTTTCTCCTATATGCAGCTTATGATGCTGTGCTGACTGCTAAAAAATATGCCAGTCATAAACTTAAATGGGAATTTAATAAAAGCGCTCCATTTATCTCTCTGCTTCAACCTCTTTCTCAAGAGTGCAGATTTTTCTGAAACAGCCACCTGTTGAGCTGTTGGTCCTTAAAGTTTGTCTGAGATGTCTGATAGCTGAATGCATTCTTCTCCTGACAAGAGAAGGATCTTTGGATGAATAATCTGTGCTTAAACCACATATATGAGTATTTTACAGACAGATCTGAGATTCATCAATATTTTCTTGCCTGAATTTGTTTGTGCCCTGTGAATAAACTTAGATCAGCACAAGTTGATAGTTTAGCAGGTGTTAAAATGGAGCCTTGCTGGAAGATATTGCAGCCCAAGCCTCTTTTATTTTACCATTATGACTCATAAAGGAACAAAAGATAACATGCTTGACAAACATTTGACATATAACAATCCCCTCCCATTTCCCACTGGAATAACAGCACAGAAACAACTGAATTTGACACTATCACAACAGAAAAGACATATAAATGAATAGAAATATTAATTAGATAAAAAGGGGAGTCAGTATCTGATGATGCATGTAAGGGCATGGTTCATGGAGATAGTTGGGAGTACGCTAGATTGGATAAATTAAAGGAGTGAACTCACTGGTGCTGAGAGAGGAGAAGAGAGAAATAAATTGGTCCAAAATAAAATTTAATTTCTCTGCCTTGCCTTGTTGTGTATATCTAATCTTTCCAAGATGCAAGCAGCTCATTAAATCTCTCACCCAACGTATATAAGAAGGTGATTGAGTAAATTTCCATCCCATGAAAATCAACTGTTTGGCGATTCAGGATGAAGAAAATCAGAGCATCTTTCTGGGAGTTAGAGAGAAGAATATTTTCAGGTGCTGGGTCATTTAAGTGCATCCGTGTCCTCAAGGTTTTGCCATTCTCTTATAACATTCAAGAATTATTGATATTTTTAAACGTTCAATCTAGCTGGTTTGATGGTTTTATTATTTGTACTTATTTTATTTATTATAATCATTTGTTATTTCATTCTATTTTTTTACCATTTTATTACAATTCATTTATTTTATCTGGCATTTGATTTTCATAATTATAATGATACAATTATTATTATATATTTTATTGTTATCTTATTTAAGTAATCTATTTTTGTTCTGGCATGCATTAATCTCACTCCTTGTTAAACAATCTACATCTTTTGATTGCGTGTAAAGAACTAGTGTTTCATGGAAATATGCTATATAAACAGTTTAACTGCTTTCTCCATGATACCCCTCTATGCAAACATGTTCTCTTATATGGTGAAATGAGGGTGCGGCAGTATGGTACTTAAAATGTGTGGGTATATACTGTACCTGTCAACTAACAATGATTTTTAATGAAGTGTGGTTTTGCATGTGCACTTCTTTTATTAATTATTTCATCTTTTATTTTAGAACATTTCTACTGACATGTTGGCAAATGAGGCGCAGCGTCTGTTCCCATTCAGTTGCCTGTCTGTTTTTCTCCTCTGAATATATTGTTTAGAAGTAATGCATTACTTCATAATGTGTCACTTCATTTCTGCACATATTTCTTCAACGGCACATTTGATGGAGTAAAGAGTAAAGTAATTTACTGGTTATGCAACAAGTAATATGTAGAGAGTAATTGTTTACATTTTTCAAGTGACTGATTCATCATAGATGACTAAACATCTATTAGAGCTTTACTTCCGGCTGAACTCCCTCGCTATAGAGTTAGTTGCATTCACCAACAGTATAATGATAAATACAGTTTGCAAGTGTGACCTGCCTCCCTCACTACTTGTTACTTGTGTGGTTAGTTTGGCTGGCTCAGGTGCTATTGTGCAGATTGTGTCCTCGTCTCTTGTCATCCTTTAACTAGCTGGTTTGGTTAAGGTTTTGTGTTTTGTCTGCTCCCATTACACATAAACTCGTCTATGGGATGCGTTAATTACTTACTTTATTTAATGTGTGATTCCTTTCCTTTCCATTTTTTTTTTTGGTTTTGTCACTTCATGACACCTTTTTTAAATTTCTTTTACTGAAACTACTTTGTGCAAAGGAAATAGTGAAAACTGTCCACAAGCAGGTCTGCCTATTGGCTATTATTTTTGGAAGACACTTGAGTTTTTCAAAGTTCATTTTCCATAGCCCTTTTTTTCCCCACCTTGTCATGTTATTTCTATTTTATTTTAACACTTTACATGCAGTTTTCTTTCTCTCATGCACTGTTACACTTCATCTCAGCACCTCGCTTTCTTTTCACTCCCTTGAGGCTTCTGTTTCCATCTGTCCCCCAGTGGATGACACCCTCTCACCTCTCCCACCATCCTCCTCTCTCTTTGCTGTCCCCTATGTGTTCATCACCCTGAGGTGCTGAAAAGCAGAGAAAAGAAATGTGTTCTTATTTCTAGTCTCTTAACTCTTTTCTCAGAACGTTGATGAAGTGGCAGCAATACCTGCCTGTGTGTGTCAGTTTGTGTGCTTGTGTTTGCATTGCTGTGTGAAAAAGTGAGTGTGCGTGCGCGCATGTGTGTGTTTTCCAGCTGAAGAGCGAGCTTGCTTCCGCTGTATAAATTTAGTTAAGTTAACACTCTTGAGAATGAAACATAGAGTCCTGCTTCACTCCTTTACCAAAACCAATGTCAGAAAGGCAAACACACACAGAAAAACACACACACATGCACACAAGTTCTTAACTGGTTGCTCTTTAAGAAGCGAGAAAAGAAACTTAAACCCCCTCTCTCCTACCATCTGTTAGTGTGCAGGCAAAACCCACTCTCCCCCGCCCTCTGCAATCTGCTGCATCACACACAAACTCTCAAATGAGACACAATGCATACTCACCCCTGCTCCCACTCTCTCACACACAAGCATACACCAAGCATTTTGGACAGTCTTGAGACACAATATCACATACACCCCTTTACTAGTACTACACACACACAGAGACACACACACTCTACTGTTCCACAGCTAAACAGGCCCACTTCTTGTATCTCCATGTAGCTCACCACATGTCTCCTTCCTGGAGCCTGAGGACAGATGGGAGAGAGAGGAGCATGATGGTGGTGCTTGTGATTGATCTTATTAATCCTAAAGAGCAGACATGTCGGCGTATGATGTTTATCAAATCTTCCTGGCAAACACTACAATCCAGAGAATAGCTCCACAGGGAAGGATGGTGAGCTGAATGAATGAATATAAAGTGATGGAGAAAGAGGAGCTGGAGGGAGATAGGGGTGAGAAAAAGAAAGAAAATAAATTAATCTGTAGATCCACAGACTGACCAACAGGCAGATTAAAAAGAAATAATCAATGAAAATAAGAACAGGACAAAACTAAAGTTTACTTTTCATCCAGTGGCCTTGTTAAATTGTTTGATTTTCAATTTTGTTCACCTTTATGCTTCATACAAACACTGTCAGCTTTTATCTGTGTATATGGGACACAGTCCCTGACATCTCACCCTGAGAGATCATCTCAGAAGGTACAATAGCAATCTAAAGAGCTTTATTCTGATCTTGCACAGGTGTGAATATAACTGCCAGAGTATCTGAACATTTTCTTTTGGAAACATCTTTGTTGTACATAAAAGCGCATTAACATGACAAGTTCTCAAAGTTAAATACAATCGCTGCAGCACAGAGAGACAATTATACATGCTCCAACCTTAATTAAGTGGCTAATCTTAACTGTACGATAAAAATACTTCTTAAATATACATAGTCATGAGGGTCTAAGTCAATGACTTAGTATGATATGAATTTCAAAGTGCACCAGCCGCACATGTGTAGAACTCATCTGCACAGGCCAACGACTAATGTAGTACATACAAAACCGTTTCTGCTATCCACGGAGTATATCAGTATGTTCAATTAATAATCCATTTAGTACACTGCAGTTTAGAGCTCATTTTATACAAATAAAGTAAAATTATCTCAAAGGAACTCTTTATTTCAAGTGTTAAATGAATTGAAAAATATGTTC
Source organism: Miichthys miiuy (assembly GCA_036365135.1). NCBI lineage: Eukaryota > Metazoa > Chordata > Actinopteri > Sciaenidae > Miichthys > Miichthys miiuy. The sequence goes on from CM071605.1 coordinate 20,483,448, forward strand.
ACACCAACAGCAGTGAACAGTAGGAAGGGGTTACACAGGGCAACTTTCTGGATGCATTTGCGTTTGATTCCCTGCCAGCTGGGTGTTGTGTCTGCAGGGTCAGTATCATCCTTTTAAATCCAGAGTTTCATCACAGTATCCAGATGCATGTCCTTGTGAATAAAGTAGCTTATTGGTTGAGTTAAGATGATGAAATGCAACCAATTGAGGTCGTTTTGTAAGTTGCTGTAGTGCAGTTAGAGTGATAGCAGGCTTGTGTAACTTGCTTTCTTGGATTTGAGGAAGATCACCATAATGTGCAAATAGAGCCACACATTTGACAATTATACTTGCATTTCCACCTGTTCAGACCAACCCTTATCACTAATGCAAGCACAAAGGGCAGTTTTCATTGCTGTCATTACACAGGCATGCACACTAGTTAAAATCCCATAAACACCTGAGAGTTTTTCCTCTAAACTTTGACATTTACACACATTTTTATCAATTCAACATATAAAGCCACATCAAGGATGCTGGTCAGGATGAGTCCTGAATATGAGATTTTTAGATAATAATTGACAGCCAAGTGAGAATTGTAAACACTGTAATAACCATAAAAGCCAGTACTTCATAACAATGAGCCAACCATCTCAAGTACTTGGGACTAACCTACGTCAAACGTCTTAAGAGTTAATTCCAAAACAAAATGAAGAACTAAAATGAACCAGAAGATTAAATGGTGGGACTGTAATTTGACAAATTATTTATAGACCATCACTCTTTTTGATTCTAAACACCTTGCGTCTGCCAATTAATTTCTCACACCTTTAATTGATAATTCTCCACAAAGTCACCACAAAGTACGCACAGTCTGCACAGATTGGAAGCCCAAAGCACCAGGGGAATGGGAAACTGACAGGGGGCAGAGTCGGTGTCGTGCCAGAACCGGAGCATGTGTCTGTAGTCAATGTAGAAGGTCTCAGCAGCCTCAGCAGAGTTTGCAGAGCCTAAAACAACAGGAAGCTAAAAAATAGAAAAGTAATAAGTGACCAAGCAAGAAGCAAAGAGAAAAGGGTAAATCTTGGATTGGCTTTATGAAATAAAAGGCTGAAAGGCAGTTGCAGCTAGGCTTCTTGCTGTTGGACTATTGAGTTATATTAGCTAGCTGCTATGTCTTGTGTTATTGCACTTGCATGATATTTGGCTGCGTTAGCAAAGTTGTCGATTTGCTGACTAGTTTTTGATCAAAAGTAATTTTATCATAACAAATGCATGTACAAGAAAATGAATAGCACTTTCTTTTGGATTGCCGGTATTCGACCAGAACCCGACTAAATTTTACTGTGGTGCAGGTTTTCTCATTAATAAAACATTACATACACAGTCCAAAAAAATGGAAAGGCATAATAAGCCAAACTACACAATCCAACTTACAGACAGAGAGCGAGAGAGAGAGCATTGTGGGAGGTTTGTGTGACAGTAAGATTTGTTCCTATATGTGCTGCCATTTTTTCTTATTTAGTCTTCATCTCATGAAAGAATATGCAGAGAGATACAGTGATTAACTCTAACAGTGAGTCTGCCTTAGTCCACAGAGTCACACTGATGCTGTCTAAGTCTGCCGTCTGATTAAAAATAAGAATATTCTCTTCAGTTCCATTTCTAGTAGAGAGATTGACAGTGAAAGGAAAATGCTTGAAGGTGTTCCTCAGGGACCAGTTGACAGCTATATTCATTCTGGGTTATTCTCCACAGGCACTTCCATTGAGAGCTTTCTAGGGAAATACAACGTTGACAGATATGCATCAGTGACTTCAGTCATATGCAGATGACACATGCAAAGGGAGAATGGCTGGCAAGGCTAGAGGGCATTGGCCAACCCTGCCAAAACTCAAAATTAAAATTAAGCTCTATACAATAAAAAATATAGGCTGCATAGCACACTTCTAGGAACAAATCACATGGCTGTGTGATAACTTAAGCAAAATAATGATGTACAAAGCAATAAAGCAGTGGCACTACGCCTCCGCCCTCAGTGAGCCTCAGTTATGCATTAAATTTTGATTTGGATGCATTAGATTTGTAAAACTGTGTTAAATGATGAATAGCAGTAAATCTGTTTATGTTCTGTTACTGTTCTCAATTTGAGCTGTGCCATAGATAAAAAAAACAAAACAAAAACAAGCTTTGGTGACATTTTTCTACAGCTTATTTGGAGTCATTTTGAATCTGGATGGTTTTGTTGTATGTCAAGAAAGAAGTTGGGTATCAGTTCTACCTGTTGCATTTGGTCACACATTTATTAACACACCTTGAATCAGTACTGCACTTACAGAAAATTGGATAGATAAATTGTCCCTATTTTTAGTTATACCACTCGCTTATGACAGTAGGTGTCGATGAGCAGTTAGGCTGCAATTTGAATGTGCAGGTGGTGGTGAGGGCATCTGTTTTGCATGCAGTGTGCAGCTAATTATCACCAATAATTCAATGTCTGTGGCAATTGGGATGTGGAATTCTAAAAAAAAAAAAAAATCTTAGCTACAACAACCAGAATGAAGGAATTTCCAAACATGCCTCATCTGCAGTGTGCAGATCCAGGCCAGGATCTCTCTCTCTCTCTCTCTCTCTGTCTGTCTGTCTCAAATGGCTCGAGCCATTGGTTGCACAAACAGGAGGGTTACATCATGTTACTTGACTGACTGGTTGACAGCTACATGGGTCAGCATTTGACTTGTTTGAGACCCAGAAGTCCATAGGAAGAATAAAATGAGCTCCATGCTACACAGCAGTTGGCTGATGCTGAAATCAGTAAGTATCAAATAAGTAATTATACAGTCTCTGCCTAAAACATATTGATTCCATGCTTATGTGTGTCTCATTCACTAGCATGGACCACGCCATCAACAAGATACGTTTAAATGATTTATTGACAAAATGAAAGATTGAGAGTGAAGCGTGATCTCGTGTACTTCTCGTGCAACGATTTAGTTTTCTATTAGCTTTTTTTTTTATAACTATCTGATATCTGTGTATAGTTGCTTGCAGTAATGGGTCTTTTTCATCTTTCTTGCGTACCATCTGTTAATCGGACTGCAGAGGAAGTCTTGTTCAGGACATCCATTGTCCATTTTCCAGATATCCACTGGCTAAAGCCCTGAAACACTGGCAATTGCCCACAGAGGCTAAGTCAAGATTGATGATAGCCGACATTTTCCAAAATTGTAAATGTCAATGCATTGTCCGTACAAGAAGAGTGTGTTTTGGTCAAGCTGATTTTTTGCACCCATAGCCATACCATCGATTTTTTGGATTTTTTTAGTGAATAAAAAAAAACAAAAAAAAAACAACTAAATATTCAGCAATGCAGCAATGTAGACGGGTTTTTAGAAAAAAAAGAGATGACCTGAAGAACAGACATGATCAGATTTAGAAAACCAGCAGACAGATGAAGGAGAAACATTGAAAGACATTGATTGGCAGGTGACGAGACAGCTGATATACAGATATATAAGCAAGGCAAGTAGGGAGACAGGCAGACACACAGTAAAGGGTGAGCAGTGCTGCTGCATAATAACCAAACATAAATATTGTAGAATAGATCCATCCACTGAGTGAAGAAGTTCTTCGCACTCAAAATCCTACACAGTTATCATCTAAGTATCTTTTTCTGGAAGTCATGGAGTCTCATCAACGGACACAATATGCAGCTCAGGAGATCCCATCAGGAATAAAAAGATCATGTTCCAAGTTTATTCGCAACTTTCTCCTTATTTACCAATGTGAATAACAGTTTGTTTGGGTCTGAGATATATTTCTTGCTCACTCTTGCTTCCCTTGTTGTTTTTCCTTCATTCACTCCCTAACCTCTTACCTCTCTTTCCCCCCTCTCTCTCCTTCTCTTTGCTTTGATGTTTGAGTGTTTAGGGCCCTCACTGCTGAATTACTATTCCCTTCATGATTATTGTCTGATGGGAGGTTTGAACAATCAGTAAACTGGAAATGGAAAGTTGACATTGTCTCTGTGGCTCCATCTACAATCCAACGGAAAGTGGAATCTTTTGGCTCGACAGCCCTGACTGCAGCATAGAACTTAGAATGAGTCTATGTTGGCAAAAAACCTGACTTACATGTGATTTCATTTTCATACCGAAATTGAAATGTCACTGTGAATCTGCACTCTTTTAATAAAAAAAAACTATGGATATCAGTGATGAAAATAACACTCCTACTACCTAAAGCAGTCTGCTTTACATATTTTCATGTGGACAGTGTCACAGTACCTTCTATGTTTCTGCCTTTTTTAGTTTAGTTTGTCATTCTACTGCAGCTGGCTGGTTATATAAGCCAACTACATTTGTTGAATTTTAAACCAGAAAAAAATTAGAATCTATTGCTACAATGATGATTTTATATTCATCAACACTGTAACCTTTACTGAATATTACAGAAATAAAAGATTAGATTAGACCATCTGAGGGATCATCTGCCAGCATAACACGGCAGAGTCAACATTCAGCTGGGAGTTTTGGAGGTTTGGGATCAGCTGGCCATCATCTGATCAGTGTGCTGTCATGGACAACATGTCATGTCAGAACTTCATATTTACATGTCTTCTTTGGTCTGTCTCAATTTGATCTGTTTCTACCCTTTTACACTTCCCCTTTGAGTGAATCATTTTATTTTTTGGAAAACTAATTTATTTCACCAAGAAAACTTTTGAATTGCAGAGCTGAAATGATTCTTTTTCAGTATGTCAGCGCTTCTATTGATTTATGTGTCTTGCAGCCCTGGGGTGGCATGCGTCCTTGTAGAGTCAATGATTAACACTTCAGTAAGTCAGGGCTGTCAATATCTGGTTGTGACTCAGTGTATGGGACTTTTGACATTTGGTCTAGATGTCAAAAATGTCCTTCCTGCACAACATTCCTAATAATCTTTTCCCTTCACCAAGTCCCAACTCTTCCTTCTCTCATCCCACTCTGTTTCTTTTCACTGGCTTTTCTGATATATTACTGGCCATAGTTTCACAAAGCATCATAAACCTTCACACATAACATACAAACAAGAAAACTTGTTTGCATTTGCATTACAAATGAATGCCTATATAAATCAAAGATATATATATTTAAGTCTATGTTTCCTTCTGCAAGTGCTGTATGACCTGAGTGACACTGAATTCAAAGAAATCATGCTGATCTGATGGAATCAGGGAAAACAGGCTCCCATCAATTCTCCCTTCTCCTTTGTTTAAATGTTTTCTTCACCCTTCTTACCTCTGCTTCATCTCTATTCCCATCCTCCTCCGCTTCATCTTCATTTGTCTCCTCTACCTCCACCCCCTCTTGCTGAACTAAAAAACACAGATGGATGACCAGCCACAGCTGAGTAAGTGAGAGAGTCGGGCCGTCTCCTGCTTTAGCCTCCCATGTATCTGTGTCATGTCTCTCAGGCCTGGCTGACCTTCACACAGTTCAGAAAATGCCAGAAGGAAGAAGACCTGACGCTTTCACGCACAAACACAAGCACCCACACATCCTATAGCTAATACACTAAGTGCTGTGTATTTACAAATGATGCACAGGCAGCTGCTTGTATCTGCTCTTACACACACATTGCACACACAAATTTGCTGACAGATTGGGCAGAACACTTAGTATGTGCTCTCCTTATGCATGTTAAACTTTTGTGAATCTGAGTGTGTGCAAACACTTAGTAGCCTAATAAAACTCCAAGAGTATTAACTGTCAAAGTTTAACAGTGCACGACTCAAAGCTGCATTACTACTAATCATGATGAGTGCTGTGAAAGTTTTTGCATGTAGAGATGATCCTACAGAAGGTAATCACAGTTCCTTTCAGCTCTACGGATCTTTTTTGGGTCTTTCAGTTTATTGTTTTAAATTTTAAGGCCCACAGTTTCACTGTTTTGGTCATTTTCACCGCATCCCACCAACCTTTGTTTCCAGCCGCAGCAGGCTGCTTTTATGGTGAAAAGGCGTATTTACCACCTCAGGTGTTTTTGGAGGCTGAAATGAAGCTGAAAGGAGAGCAAACATTGGACTGAGCATTCATTTGATGGAAAGATACAAGATTCTAAATGAATGCTAATGTTTCGGTGTGTCTGTCGGATGCGTGAATAAGTGAAATGTTGTCAGCTTGAAAACAAAACAAAACAGAAGAATAAAAATCTCCAAATCTTTCACTTGTTCTTGCTCACTTCTTTATTCATGTCATACTTTCTCATATTTTTGTATTGTATTGTTTTGCTTCCTTTTACGTTTCCTCACTTTGTCTAGCACTCTGTGATGTGTTTTACAAGGTGCTGATAACTTGAAGATGACTGTTTCCCTTTGCGAAAGAGTCTATAAAGCCTTCACTTCCTCAGCAAGACCCAATAGAGTTTGTGATCATGGAGCTTTTCAGATTTTTTTTAAACATCTGATTGCTTCTTGGTTCACAGTGATTTTGTTGCAGCATCCTTTGCAGGGTAAAACAAGTTTCATGAATCATTAATGAGTCAACTAGAACAGACAGTGTCTGAATGTTGGCTTCTAATTAGGCATATTTATTGGTCTCAGTGTGAAAATATGTTAAAATATTGACCACAGTAACAAAAGACCTACTTTTGCATATACTGTATATGTCCGAGATGAAGCAGCAGAGTTGCATGGAAATTACATTGTCACTGTTGCCTGGATACAGAGACTGTTGGATTCTTTTAGGATATTGAGATTCAAGGTCCTTTTAAGTCCTTCCTGTAAAATTCAGCTTGGGAACACTTGTCATGTGACTGCTGTATACTGTGTAGTACATATAGTATGTGGAAATAGATTAACATACCCTGGAGTGCCCTGGAGCGATTGAAATAGCATATGCACAGCCCTTTTACATTAATCTCCTGCAGTGCAGCAAAAATAAAAAAAACAAGAGGGAAAACAGTGACAGAAAACATTCAGAAATGTTCAGGACTGAGAGACATTAAACAAAAACAAGTTGCAATCAAATCTTCAGTTCTGAACATATGCTGTGGAAGCAGAGCCCATGTTTTCATTCAGAAAGAATTTTCACTCTGATAGTTTTCATTTCAGGGGAACTGAAATCTGAATAACCCTGAGGTCTTATTTGGCAAAACATTAGCATCCAAATATGTCTGCGACTAAGACGCACACACCAAGCGGCGGGTTTGTGTGCATGTGACTGACTGTTTGTATGTGTATGAATATCATATGATCTCTTCCTTTCTGCAGTCGGGTAACTATTAAGTTTCGCAAGTGATGATGACAGTTGTTACATTTATCGTTGCATTTGCAGAAACAGCTTTACTGCTCACAGAAGATATAAACAGAAAGAGAGGATGAAAGTCTAAATCATACACAGAAACATGACCTTGGTACACAGTGTGAGCCTTTCTGTATGTACATTTGGGTATCTGTGCACATAAGGTTTGATAACTGTTAGCCTCTGGGAACTTTTATACTTTACGAACATAAATGCTTTTCGCCCTGTCTCTCAATTGTGAACCATGATTAGTTGGACCAGCCTTGACTTTAACTGAACGCACACTTGAAGACTAATGGACTGAGGGTGATTTGGCGCAGCAGGTGCAGAGTTTTTTATTCTGTTATTCAGTTTTAAATTTGGTATTTACTTCTTAGGTAAAAGCGGATAAAAATGCTGATAATTGCCTTCAGCCTGTGGGATACTGGAAAGGAAAAAGAGAAGTTAGTAGTAGCTATTAATTATTCACCTGTATAGCGAAAGAGAAAGAACAGGCAAACTGGCTATTAAAATGTCTTGTTTCTTAACAGAATTTTCCATTTTTGTCAAAGCACAGCAACGAAACACATACATTCTGTGTATGCCATTAACATTTCATTTTACTCCTCTATTTTTCGTGCTATTTTACAACACACAGTGTCTCTGAATGCCCAGCCTTTCAGCTCTTCTCTAGCCCGTGTGAAGTGAGGGGCAGACAGCAGTATACATCTAACCTGTTCACTATTCAAAATACTCATCTCATCTCTCTCAAACTGTTTCAACAAAAAACTAAATGTAATAACTCTAATGAAGGCAGGATTTAATGCAGTTAGTTTTAGTGTGATGTGAGAGTAGTGGTAAATACTGACCACAGGACTGTGAAATTCACAGTATTTAAGTTTGTATTGTTACTAGCTTTAAGTAATTATTCATACTGTAATCACTGCGCAGTATTCTAGGAAATATAAATGGGAACCATGCCTGGAAACAGTAAGAAGAAGAAGAAAAGAAAAGCCGTATATTAAAACATTCCCTGACAGCAGCTTGATTCCCCATGCTCAAAGTAATGAGGTTGATGTATTTTTCTGGGCACTGCTGTCCATCAGATTGCTGACCTCGTCTTCATTTTAGTTTCAGCTAGGAGAGGAAGTGAAGGATGCAAATTTTAAAAAGTGGTGTTTGACTAAAAAGTTAATAAGCAGCTGTAGACTCCTTTAATTCACACACATACAGATGACACACTCACACACGCATTTTAACTTTCTGTTTTTAAAAGAGAAAAACTGAATTCTCAAAGTCAAAAGCTTCCCACATTCAAGTCTTTCTACACAGGTGATCTGCTTTCATTGAACAGCATGAAGTACCAAAGCTCTAATCATCCACTGATCCCAGCTGGATGACACCTCGGCTTGATGCATCACTAACTTGCTACACTGGCTCTGAGGCTACATCGTGGGTCACTATCTTCAGGCTGGTGCCAAGATGACTGCTGTTACGGATCATGATTTTACTGTCTTGCTACTCTGTGCTTTGTGGTTACAGCCATGGATCAAAATCTTGCTTCACTCCAACAGCGACTGCACATCAAAGTCATTTATTGCTGTACAGTTTAACTATACTTTATATAACTTCAATTTCCACACCAATGATCCAGTGTGAAAACAAAAATATCAATATACCTTTACCAACACATAGTGGTAAAGGCATATTGATTAATCCGTGGATATGTGTAGTCATTCATTCACTCCTGTAGGGTTGTGCAATAAAAATTGCAGGTAAGGGTTGGTCAGTCAAGATAGACCACGCTCCTCCTTGTACAAGTTAAACTTCTCTATCAGTGCCCTACTTTAGTGTTTGCAGAAGAGACAAGGGTAGAGTCCCTTGCTTGGGCAGAGTTGCACTGTAACAACAGCTACAGTTTGACAAAGGCTCTATGATTTATAAGGGTTTTTTATGCTGGTGGGCAGCAGCCTAAATATAGCCTATTTAGGACTATGTCTGGCCAATTGTATATTGTTTTCTCTGTTGATTAATCAGCACATTTCCCCTACACATAAATAAAGTTACTTGTGTGAGTGCCCATAAGATTGCTGACACACTTCTGTCTGAGAGAGACACAATCCCAAAGAACAATCAACCCACAATGTAATAAGAAAGAAGGTGAAGACTTGCCAGTCATGCATGAAATTTCAAGTGGCTCATGTTTTAAATTTCATCTGCATAATTTCAATATTGCATCTGAAAAAAGTTTCATTAAACCAATTTTTCCCATTCTGACCTACACACAACAAACACACAAAAACCATAGACACAAGTATTAAATAAGCCAATAGGCATTATTCAGTAGTGTTATTAAAAGGAAAAGAGGCTGCTTTCAAAAGAAAAAGTCTGAGCAGACCTCAAATCCTTAGGGAGGCGTTGGATACTCCAGCAACAAGGCAGCATAAAAACGAAAGGCAGTTTTTGAATTTACCCTGGGGACAGCAAGGAGGCCAGTGCCAGATGACCTGCAAGATCTGTTTGGCCCACAGCTTCTAAGCACACCCAACATATATTATAGAGTAAATCCCTTCAGTGCTTTATACACAAGCAAAATAATCCTTTCAGTCAGTTGTGTTATGTACTGGAAACCAATGAAACGATTTGAGGGTAGCAGTAATAGGCTCCTTTTTCTTAGTCCAACTTCAGCTGCATTACTGAGAAACTTTCTCTGAGGAAGAATAAGAAAGTTATTATGGTGGTCAATTCTGAATGTGACAGGAGAGCACATGCTATGTATCTCACCACCTGAGGCCTCTCTACCCTCTGAAAGTGTAAAACAGGGACCACCTACCCACAAAAGAGAATAATTGGGGAAAGTGACAACCTGTAAAATCCAACTTACTGTTCAGTAGCAAGAGACAGGTATAGACTGCAGTCCCTGTATCCAATGTGAGGCTTGGAAGATTGAAGGTACACAAAGCATGTTACACATGAGGTGCAGAAATTGGTTTATGAGAGGGTGACTAAAATGAACCACAGGATAATTTTGCGGCACTCCTGGAGCCGAGCTGTGCCAATCAGCAGTGGCTGACCACTTACCAGCAGTTGGAGTGAGGATCCAGTACTACAAAAAGACCATCTAAGCAAAATACCGGGTCATTCTAATTCACATTGGATGCTGTGTTCCTGTCACGTCTGACTCAGACTACATGATAAGCTTGATAACAGCCTGACTAAGGATGGTGACGCAAAGAGGAGTGGTTCTGCAAGGTTGAGCCGTGGAACAGAGGAAAGATCATATCTTTTTTTCTTTATATTTTAGGATTTTAGAGACAGCCACTATCATACATACCAGTTTGTTTCCATTCTTGTTGCTGGAAGTTGATCCCAAGCAACTCCTGCCTATCAACTTCACACACGTTTTGAATGACAGCCAGCTATGATTGTGGTCTGTCATGCATCTGTGCCAAGTCACAGCAAGAATTTATGTGCTGAGGTGCGGCCATGAATAGACTGGGTAAAAACAGTACAGAAGGCTACAACCGCTTTCCCCTATGCATGTCTGAGAAATCTCTCCAGTACGACTCTAACGGGAAATAATTTGTTGTTTACATGACATTTAAGAAATCAGTTTGCTGGAGAGAGCTGACTGCATCCATGTTACTTAAGTACATGTAGATGCACTGAGTAACCCTTTGTATCCAAATATCTGAACAGAGAGCTGCACTGGACCAGCAATTGGAAAACGCAGCTCCGTTAAAAGCAATTTTACTTAAAGTTTGGCTGAGGTTTTAATCTCATCCACTATACTGAAAGACAGATCTAAAACATTGGAAATGACTTATAATCAATGAGTGCACATTAATTTAAGACGCGTTATTATATCCAACTTATGCTTCATTAAAAGTTTACTTAGAGTTTACTTGAATGGTATGAATGCTCCTCAATACTTGATTGAGTTTGGAGACAGATAAAAACATGGTTATGTGATAAAAATGTTAACGCTACCTTCCAGACCAGATTCACAAGGAACATGACCCTGAATATTGGTGTTGAAGAGGCCAGGCTATATAAACGAGAAGGCTATTAGAGGATTGAAGTCGAATTTTGCTAGCAGCCAACCTCCATAACATTAGCTGTTGCCCCGATGGCTCAACATTGGTGATCCTGGATAAGAGGTATCATGAAGCTGGATATCACCTGTGTCTTTTAACAGGTATGAATGAGGTGGGTTGTTAAACACTATACTACAAGCCACACACAACCAGAATTATGAATGAATAAAAGTATTGATTGATTAAAAGTTTGGTATTCATTCATTATGGCAATGATTTGCATCCATACACATCCAGATGCATTATCCTCATCCTCAGCTCTCCACACTCTCTCTCTCTCTCTCTCTCTCTCTCTCTCTCTCTCACACACACACACACACTCTCTTTTACTCTCTTCCCACTCAATCCCTCCCAATGTTTGAGTGAGGAATTTGTCCTTGCTTTTAATAAATAACAACAAAGAATGTTTTTTTTCTTCCAAACTTGACCCTGGTTATTTTTTATTTATTCACAAATATTTACCGAAAAGTACTTAAGATTTAGGAGATATTCGGGGCATAGAGAGTGCTGCATATTTTATCTTTTGTGCTGATTAGTGAGCAAAAGCATTCAAATAAACTGGTACAAAATTCCACTATTCATTTACATTTTTCCATTTCTACAATTACTATTTTTTAGTTGTTGGCGTGGTATGATAATGACCATTTTATTAACAACATACAAAATTCACCAGGAACCAAAACCATTACTGATAGGCACCATGGGTAATCCTTTTGCACAACTACTTCATTTGACTTTTATTGTTTGTGATTTTTAGCCCAAAACATTCACACAAAGGATGGCACAGTGAAAGGACACAAATTCACCTCCACTAAACACAGTAAAAACACACAAACGACCACCCATTGTACAAGTTTATAGCTGGATACTGTGCTAATGTTGGCTGCATTAACCTTTTATTTATTTATTTATTTATTTTAGCCGACTTCCATCCATTTTCTTTGTTTCATTAAATGAGAAAACATTAATGTGCCTGACCACTGTGATAATTTTTCAGTGTGACATTTTCAGCATCCGGGCGTGGTTGCTTGTCTGAATGTGTTTGTGCCACTTCAAATACTTGCAGTCGTTTATGTCTGGAAGTCTAGCATGGTGTATATATGTGTGCACATGCTCTAGTATCTGTGGGTAATGGGGTGGCACATTTGTGGCATCTGTAACACGGCTCAAACCAAAAACCTCAGCTGGCCTCTTTTGTTTTAGAGGCACATATGGTCATGTTTAATTATTTTGCCTTGTATTAGATCGTGAAAGAGCTTTTTATATTGTGTGAAAGAGTTAGCGCGGCCATTGTATGTATGTGTGAATTAGTCTTGTTAAGCCAGTTTCATGGTCTTTTCATCAATACATTCCCCTTGGGGTGTCTGTAGCAGTGTGGGTGGATGTGAGAGGGTTTGCTCGAGTGTGTGTTTGTGTAAACTTTTTCTAGTGTGCGTGGGTGTGTGTTTGGGGGCCTCTGTGTGTGTGCAAGATAGTGTAATCATTTGTGTGTAATTTGGGTTTTTTTTTTTTTTTTTTCCTGGGTCTGGTTAATATTTCTTGTGTTGATCAGAAACAGATAAAAGTAGAAAGACCTATACTGAGACTCCAGTGTGACTGAACACATGTCTGCACTATTTGTGTCTCACACACATTGATTAGGGCCGTATAAACAGAAAAAGTTATCAGTCTCAGGGGTGGTACTGGTTTCACAGGAAGGAGAGACTGATATAGGAGCCTATATAGTTTCCACACACACACACACACACACACACACTGACTACATTCCTCTAAAGTAATATTAGACTGTCTCACTGCATTTTATGTGGAATGCAGCCTACTTATTTCTTTTTATAAAGAAATTCTTCTTACAGCCTGTGAACCGAAACATGAAGCAAAACTAAAATAATAAAAAGAAAGGCCTGGTTCCTTAGATATGGAGAAAGAAAAGAGCAGCTTGTCAGAAGAGATGCTACCCTACCTCATGCGGCTTCAGAGTAACAAAAAGAGCAAGAAATATCAAAGCCAAGACTAGCTATAGCATTATTTCTTAATCTTATGCCATGTAGAGAATTACTCTGAATAAAGGCATATGTAATGGGATCAGTGTTTTAAACAAAATACTTTAAAGCGACTAACCTATCTCCCGCCCTCTCCTTTGCTTTTCCAGTCATAGGGAAATGTGTTTTTTTCTCTAGAGGAGGTAGGGAGGGAAATATTTTATTTTTGTGTTGTTTATTTTTCCCTTCATGGTTTGCATATCTTTAGCCTCCAGCCAAGTGCTGTTAATTAGGTAAACAGGTAATTCCCAGCCTGAGCCGAATGCTCGGTGTGCTTGTATGCATACAGTATGTGTTTGTGAGCATTCTGTGTGCAAGCACTGAGCATGTGTGTGTAGGTGAATTCAAAGGCCAAACTCAGCATAAAGCACCACAATAAACAATAATGTAAGCGTCCATGGAGAAATGGAGTTGAAGCGCGCACAGTGACGGGGAAATCAAGAGGTAAGTTATGCATAAACTCATGCATTATCGAACAGCAGCATTTCAAAGACGGAGAAACACTATTGAACGGGACCTAAAAAGGTTTCTTTGAGTGCCAGTTACTGTACTATACTTTCAGCTGAAAAGAGAATGAAAAGACTGCAAAGATCGAAAAGCAGAAATATATAATAAGAAAAAGGGAGAGGCAGGCAGAGAAAGTGAGAGAAATGTGATAGTCGCTTTTTGTGTGTCAGGCTCGCTGGTGTGTGACATGTCCGTCCCAGCTGGGACTTCCTGCCTCACCCTCCCTATCTGTTCTTTTTTTTGACCCATCACACTGGCTATTTCTTTCCCACCCTCTTCTATGTCTCCTTCCTTGTAGTTGTTCAACCTTTTCATATCTTCTTTTTTTTTTTTCTTTCCACCACACACATGAATACTTCCTCCACTCCTATTCACACACAGAGACGCTGTCTATTGTAAATCTGTTTTATGTATTCATCTGTTCGCAATATGTATTCATCATTATGGCCCAGAATGGCTTAAAGGGAGGTGCATTTATCACAACAGGTGGTGGTCTATTACCATTTATTGCGACACAGTTGTTATAATCGCACCCAACAGGCAGAATTAAAGTGTAGCTTTCATATTTCACAAAAGAAATGCATATATGTCAGCTGAATTCAAACAGTTAAGTGGAACACTGTAACATTTTTTTTATTACTTAGTTGAAAAATGATTTATTTAAAGAACCATTTCAGTTTATGCATGCAAAGAATATATTTATTTTAGTGGGCGGTTCTGATTTCATCCTGTCTGTCAAGTTTGATCAAGGATCTCTTGACTGCCGAGCTTTAAGCTGCCACAATGTGAGGCATTCTCACATTAGTTAGTTCGACAAAAACACCATTTGCAAAGAAACATAAAGTGCCACCACATGCTGTCAGTGTTTGAGACTGCTATGACTCACTCCTCTTTAACTTGCCTTAGTATTCAAACCTGATTTAACAGTGAATTCTAATCGTCTACAGCTCCAGGTTTCACCAGCATTTCTAGACACTCTATGGGTTTTCTTATCGAAAAAAAAACGGTATCGTTTGTCCATCGCCTGTCACTTTAAAAGAGATAAGCTCCAGACAACTAACTCAACTAACGAACTCAAACATGTAAGTGGACATATGGAAAGACTAATTAGACTCTGAAGACGAAACAAATAAAAATAAAATTAAATAATAACAGGATGCAACACTAGCCTTCTTTGCTTTTTCAGAGGCTCAGACAGAACAGAGATATTGACATGTTACATACAACTCCAAACAACACCCTCATCTTGCCATAACAGAACACAAATATAGGCTGGTCTGTGTTACGATGTTGTAAACTTTCACAGGAAGATGATGCAGGTTCACGAGATAAATCAGTGTGGGAGATACACGAAACAAACAAGAAACAAGTTTTCTACATTGGCAATCACAAAAACACACACACACACACACACACAACACACACACAAAAAACAACTGCCGCTTATTATCAACCACAATTGACCCAAATGCTCAGTGTTGCAATGCCATCATTGTGTGCCGTCAATCACCACTAATTGGCTGACCTGACAGTTACATCATAAATTGTGGAGGCGAGTCTTCAGAAGAGTCACTCATTATCTGCCCATACAAACAGCTCCCCTCTCTGTGGTGAAGGGAGACTGATTGTGGAAATGAGAAATGAGTTTCTCAAGGTTAAATACACATTCTGAGACGATCGTTCATACTCCCATTAAAGAGTGGGAGGTAAAGAAGTTAGAGACCACAAAGTAGAGGATGAGAAAGAAATGTCTGACTCCTATATCATGTGTGCTGGTTTTAGTATAGTTGCCTTGGCTAGTATAGAACTTTAGTGATGAATATCAAAGTTAAAGTTGAAAAACATCTTTAAGTAGTATTTATAAAGAGTTTAAAAGGCAACCCATATTTTTCAACCTGGGCCCTATTTTCTTAGGTTTTTGTGTCTAAGTGACTAATGTGGACAACATTTTTTGAAACTGGTCCAGTATTGAGCGAGAGTGTTCAGTCAGCAGCTGCAAAACTGGCTGCAGCATAAACCTTTATGGGCAATTGCATCAAAATACATCCAGTAAAAGTGTGTGTGTTCACCACTGAGGCCCAGATTGTTATTCTAAATGGCTGACAACATAATATAAAAGAGCCTACAAAGATAGACCTTTTTGTAAAACACTAAGATCCTTTTTGTTTAACTAGAAAGAGCCGTTATATTGTTCAAAGCCATTGTTGTTAATAGGCTCCAGACTCCATTGACAAGAACTGTAATTATACCTTGTATTGTAACACTTCATTCAAACTTGGCAGGAACAAAATAAAACTCCTCTCCCGATATTTTCATCTCCAACTCTGTGAAATCGGAGTTTATTTTGATCAAACCAGAGTTGATGATTGCGATGGGAATATAAAATGTAGACAAAAATATAAACAATATATGTACGGTTGTTTAAAGCAAGATTCATGAAACCTGTTAGGGGAGGTTCACAACCCGGAAGGAAGCTAAACTTCCTTTCGCTAATTTAGCGATACTGTATGATGAGCCATTGCTTAATTCAGTCTCCTTTACACCATCCTTTAACGTTATGGAATTTTTTCTCCCTTTTTACACATAGAGAATGTGTTTTAGAGATTAAAGACAGAAATCATAGAAATAAATGGTTAGAATGGGCTTTGTCAATCACAGAAGTGCTCTTTATTAAGGGAAGTATTTAAACCACAGGGTTTTCATGAGCACTTTGTCACATGTGGAACTGTTCAGCACCTCTTGCAGGTCACTGTGTCTCCCTATGAGCCACTGAACGTATATTAAGTCCTTGAGCTGGCTGACATTAGATAATTCTGGGTTACATGCACATAGTATCAATGCAGCTTCCTATCCATCGTCACCCTATAGTGAATGAAAGAAATGTCACAAAGACACCATCTGTGGCAGTAACTTGAATATGTAAATAACTGATATTATAGTGATTATAGCTTTGAATAGTATCCATAGTAACAAGCATGATTAAGTCTTCCCGGGAAAATAAGTGTTTTTTTACTCAGCCTTGTAAGTGTAGGAGTAGGAAAAGAAATGACTGATTGAGAGATCTTTGCCTTTTAAACTCAGTGACTTAGTTTAACTGCATTCAGGAAATAACAAAGTCACAAAGTCTGCTTCAAAAGAACAATATGCACTTTCCAAAAATAATCAAATCTCGTCTCCTAAAACAACTGCTCCACTCTGCAGGAGTCACGAAATGTCATTATCATCGTACTGAACTGAGCATGATATTTTATATACGTATATTTAGCCTTTGACAGCCAGTAGGATGATAAAATAATGAGGAGGAAGGGAGAGAAAGCAAGGAAACATATTTGATAGTTTTTATGTATAATAGTCATCTAATTTGCCTGCCACTCTGACTGATTGCAATCAGCAAGGGTTCCTCGCCGTTGTATTACGTCTGAGGTAAATGCTGTGGAAATCTAATTGAACAAGCTTTGTGTTGTGTCTCCACGATGCGGTCCACTTTACTGTTTATTGCCGAGCTGACTGACTGTCTATGTGTCATCTCTCCCTTTCCCTGCGTCTTGCCCTGCTGCCAGACAGTTTTCTTTGTAAAACTACAATGCACAAAGTTCCCAGAAAACGCTGCCCAAACCGTTTTTTAGAGCACTTTTATTAAGAAAAAAGCCTCGCAAACATTTGCAAAATGGAAACAAAAAGTTAACTTGTTCCGGCTAGAGAAGTTCTGGGCTGCAATTATAAAGTGGAATAAGTCAATAGTTGTTACTCAGGAAGATAAACAAAGAGAAATGTGCGATAGATCGCTTTGCTTTATCACTTTCTTCTCTCTTAGCCAACACAGTTAAAGGATAGTTGTGGCTTTTCAGTAGAAGGCCAAAATCCTCGCGAATATGCCCAGTTTTCCATGAATTAGCTCCAGCATGCTGTTCAGAAACACATAATTGGGTTTTTTACAACTTTTTCTGCAAACATCATGTCTTTAAAACGTTTATTATGTCAGGAGTTGTTTATATTGTATGATAAATGAATGACATCTATTCTTATCTATAGTGGCAAATAACTGTCAGAATTACAACAAAGTCATCCGATATACCCATCAGAACTAAAATGTCAACGATATCCTGAGGGCTTTTTCACTCTCTCGGGAAATTAACACAGACTCCTATAAATCCAGACATTGTAATTAGACAAAGATACTACTGACTCCCATAAATCCAGAGGTTATACGTTTATTTCCTGTCAGGAGAGGGGCACACTTCCTGTCAGAGTGACAGAAGAGGTCAAAAGTCAAGGAGGAAGGTCAGGAGTCTGTTTCTCATCAACACTCATCAGCTTTGTCTCGTTCTCTGCTACAGTCTGTTTCTGCTGCATTCTTTCATTCTATTCTTCGTCAATTCCTCAAGCCATCTATGTAATTTTCTGCATTTTTTTTTACCCTCCTCCCCTTCTCTCTACTGCTTACTCTTCCCCTTTTACTTTCCATCTCTTGTTGCTTCTCTCCCGCTGACATGCTCTCCCCTCAGTCCCCTTAGGCTAACACACACCAGAACAGACCTGACTATATCACCCATTCAGCCTCCCAAATCAAATTACCATGGACAAAACAGAGTAATAAAAAGTAATGGGTTGTTATACGAGGTACACACTCAAAAGCAGAACAAGTCCTTCAGCACACTGATCCACAATATTCTCTTTGCTACTTACTTACTTACTTACTTACTTATTGCTATGATTAACTGATTTAACAGTTTTGGGCTGTAATATACAAATATGGTTGGGAAGTAAAAATTACAGGTATAGAATTATTGTTTTTAATCATAGCAACAACTTTACTGTTACTGTACCACACGTAAAAACAGCCAGTAATCTATAATATTACCTCTAATGTAGGTAAATATGGATATGGATGGATAGTGCATAGTGGAATGTAATGGTATAATCCATACTGTTGTCTAGTGTTTGATGGAAGTCCAGACATTAGGGCTGGTAGGGGCATTACTTTAATATGCAAATTATTGTAGGATAGCCACATTACTCTACATGAATAATGCAAACCATCTCAGCACATAACACAAAAACAAATTCACATGGTTGTGAAAACTACACAGTTTAGGACTTGGGATATGACTTGAAAGTTCACTTTAGGAAGAAATCTAATATTAATAATCTAGATATAATAATAATAATAATGTATAATCTAAGGATACTGAGTTTGACCGCTGATTCATATCAGATGATATTCAGTAAAAATGTGTAATCAGGAGATTAGGATTAATGCTTTCAAGGAATATGGAATATATGGAGTATGTGAGTGAATATGAGTATGAGTATGAATATGAGTCCTTTGTATCTACAGAGTGAGCAGGTCCTCTTCTGTGCTTCTGTTATGTTTCTAGCCTGGTAGCCTAGAACGGACAAACCATTTATCATGGGTTTTGGGAACACTACTACTACTTTCTTCTTCACACTAGGAGTGGTGTGGTTAGGGTGAGGTGACGGGTATTCAGTCGGTTGCAAACTGCAACTTGCTCGATGACACTGAAGTCCTACACACTGGACTATTAAGTGCCAACACTTAATAGAGTTGGGATTTGATGCAGCGGAAAACAGCGGAAATGCATGCACTTGCATGTTTTTTGGTGTCAGTAAGTTTTGTTATATTACTGTTTCATTCTGATTCCTTCTTTGTTTGTGTTCATCATTATGTGTGTGTGTGGAGTGTGTGTGGAATGTGTGTGTGAGTGTGGAATGCGTCAACGAGACATGGGCTTTATAAGTAGGAACAGATGTGCCATTGTTCTCTGCTAACCTCTATCTACCGTGTTCAGGTGTTTAGTCATCTTATCTGCAGGTAGTCCTTTAACCTCCTTTGACATCATGCAAGACTTCAATCAAGCATTGGGTCCTGAGAGGTTTTTCTTAATGGTTATGAGATTATTGAAATATGAATAAGTTAACTAACCTTAATAAGTCATACCCTTATTAGTAATCAAATAATAGGATGTGGAATATCTTTCACATTTCATTTTAGGGAAGGCAAAGTCAAACATTCAAGCAAGACAAAGCCTTTTTGCTGACTATTGTTGAGTAACACCAAAACTTCAATGAAACTGTACTGATCTATCGAGATAATAATGTTTATATTATAGGGTAAATATCTTTTTATTATCAGAAAAATAAATTATGCAAACTATGCTTTATACAAACGTAATGTGACAGTGGGGTCTGGTATTTTCTGAATATTCCTAAATTGTTAATACTGCTCTTGTGTTGTTGTTTTTTTTTAATTTATTTTTTTATCATCCTCCCACTCTTGACTCATTCTTGTTTGTTGCTTTGTTTTTCTCTCTCTCTCTCTCTCTCTTTTTTTTTCAGTTCTGTTCTGGCAACCTGCGGTGTGCTGACACATGCAACCATTCTGTTGTGCCACCCAGAAACATTACTTGGCACCGCAGGTTGATAATTATGCGGCCATCCTCAGTTCCATGGCTAGTGGGTTATAATATACAAAACAATAGGATGTGAATGACTAAGACATAAAACACTGTAGTTATTTTGTTCTTATATACTTTAAATTATTCTTGAGAGGGGTTGGTTAGTTTGTTTGTGTATGTGAGCACTAAGGTGGGGCTCTGCCCAGTTACACATGCAATATGTGCAGGGACATACTATCTGCAAAGTGGCTGTGCACAGCATAAAAGCACCACAGCTTTTACAGACATTTGCAAAGACCACCGTGTGGTTTGTCATGATATACCTACACAAAGGATGCCTATTTCCAAATTCCAATTTTGGAAGAGCAATAGCCCTTATATGTTGCTTCAAAATCCTTACAAGTTTCTGGCCTGCTCTTCACACTTTTTCTGTCTTCCTGCACCTTAACCAGGTGCATGGATGGTCCCGCCCCCATGCCTCAAAGGGGATTCAGGATTTTGAATTACTGAAGTAACTGCTTCTTGATGTAGACTCAAAAGACCAGCGCTCATCTATATTTTCTCATATCTTGAGCCTTTATGCCCAGAACCTTGTCAGAGAATGCATTTCCTGGGCCTAGTGGTAAACAGTGGTGAAGACTCACACAAAACAAAGGCAGCTGTCACTTAGGGAGTGATTCTCACCTTTAAGGTGTGGGAGCATGGGCAGCTTTGTCCACCTTTCCAAACAAAGTCAACAGCATGACATGAGTTTACACAGGTTCATTCTAAATTATGCTAACTTATGGTTTTGTTTGATTTGTGTATATATAGCACAAACTGTCTCTGGATGCACCTTCAGATGCTTATCAAATGATACCAAAGCAGAACTCTTAATTGCGACATATCTGTGTGCTCTAATGTCAGCGCACCAGCAGAAAAGTGAAAAATAACCCGCTGAGCAGAGACCAGGTGTGTGAATGTGTCCTCCCAGCTCTGAAAGCACAGAGAACTGGGGACATCTGACTGAAACTGTGAGTCTTTAGGCTGTTGAGATGTTGTGCAGACACACACACACTCACACACACGCACACACACACAGTCAGACAGGCTGAGTCACTGGTCTGTTTCTGTGGAGTGCTGATAACAGCGTTTGCTCTGGGGCCTCTGGAGCAGGAAGCATGTGTTTGTGTGTGTGTGTGTGTGTCTATGTGTGTCCATGTGTGTGTATTATTGTGTTGTCCTCCATGTGTGCAGAAGCAGTAAAGATTAAGCAAAGGATAGAGGGAAAAGTCAAAACAAATGACCAAGATACAGACCTTACTTTTAAGAGGGTGTGTGTGTGAGAATTGTACACATTCATTAGTCTGGGTGTCTTTGTGTGTGTGTGTGTTTGTGTGTGTGTGTGCTTTCCTACATAAAACAGAAGCTACAAAACTCTTTAAAGTGGGTTCTGTCACGCAGGCTCAGATATTCTGTGGTGAGAGACAGAGAGGGAGAGAGATGGAGGTAGAAACAGGAGGTGGAACAGGAAGAAAGAACCATGTGATGCAGAGAGAGATGGAGACGGATGGAGGGTGAAAAATGGTGAGATGAGGCGAAAGAAGGAATAATCAGGAAGTAACAAATGATGTTTGGAGAGAAATGTGACACAGAAGCCGAAAATTGGAGAGTGTCTCTTAAAAAGTGTTTGTGTTCCATTGCACCATTTTGCTACCCACCATTTCAACAATTACTCCCCAAATAAAGTCTCTTTGCTCACAAGCCACCTAAGACTAAATAACAGCAGGAAACTATATAAATCCTATAATGTGGAACAGCAAGCTGCGAAGGGCTCAAAGCCTTGGAAATGTGTGATGCATGTATATATGTGTTATCCATGTAACTATTTTCTATCCCTTTCATGGTTACACAGGAATTTATCTCAGCATGCAAAGAGCAGCAGGTTACAGCAGGGACAGGCTATCAGTGACATTCATATCTTTGTGTATGCTGTGAACCTTGTACAGTCCTACTTATGACACCAGTTCAGTCTGTTAGTCCACAGGCACCTGTCTCCTTGAAGGTCAAAATATGCAGCCCCAGGCCAGTGCTTACATATAAACTAAATATATACTAAGCTGGCTAACTGTGAAAATGTATGTCCAGACTCATGTTTCAGATTGTGTTTGTCTAGATTTTCATCCACTCTTTCGGTCAGCCCTACAAAGTTGTGCTTCACGTTCAACTTCTATTCAGGAGAGGGACTGACACCACAGTTGCTGTAGCTGAGTCTGCTGAGTTTCAGCTGAACAGGTGTGCTCCACCAAGGTGTCTATCAAATCGCGATTTTGTGATTGCACATCCGTCTGAACAAATAGCCTTGATCACTGGTTAAACACCTGTGCTTTGGAAATTTTTATATTGATATGCAATATGTGTGAGATGGTTAGAGGCAACACAAAGTTGTCTTTTTAACTTGACTGCTGCACAGTCCCTGACCGTGTCATCTTTTCCAAAAATCTCAATTTTTGGGTTTGGAAACTGCTGACTTAGAAGGCAAAAACTACAAACAGATACAGTACATTTACAAATTTAGCCAATTTATAATGTGGCTGGAAACTTGAACTTGAACCTCGACTTACCTAAACAATATCCTATGAAGACCACCTGAACAAACATTTATGACTAATCCAGCTTTGTTCTACTCACTCCAGCTATAACCCTAACGTGAGTAAAACCTTTCAATTCAATACAAGTGTTCAAGAACAAGAGAACAAGACCTTAGGTATCAAGTGGAGGTGAAAAGAAAGAAAATCTGGCAGGCACTGACGGGCGGTGGTGAGGAGCGGAGGAAAGGAGATGAGTGGTGTCCCTTGGGTAAAAAGTCTCATCGACCACTTCAGACAAACCTACATGATCCCTACCAGAGTACCCAAGTTCAAACCCATGTACTGTCCTCGATATCCTCTTTACCAGTGGAATTGAGCACAACAAGAATTGTTGGAGGAGTACCTTTCATTGCACCTGTGCTTCCTGTGTGGGAGCTTCTGACGTAGGTTGAGATTCTCAAGATGGCCATATTCCTGAAAATGACTTTACTTCTGAGCATTGTATGGGAATGATCAGAAGGCAAAACTAGTGTATCAAAAATGTGTGTTTACTTGGTCAAATGACTTGCAGTCTATGATGAAAAGGCAGTTTGACCAGGCAAAAAAAAAAAAAAAAATCCAAAAGATTCAGACCACATTCAGACCAACAATAGCACTATAAAGGCAAAAAAACAAACAAAAAAAAACCCAACAAAAAAGGAGGGTGGTCCAGCAAAAAGGTTGTTCCTGGCTTAATTTTTGCGCCGGTCAGAAGCCTGTCCAGTCATGGATTGTGAATGCAAATCAGTCTCCCCTAAAGTAAAACTACCTTAAAGAATACACTGTATTCTGCTAATTTAACATTTTAGACAGACATGGAGACAAAGATCAAATAATTGCTGAATAAATTCAATGTCTTGGCAGCTCATAAGCTTTCAGGCTGGACTTCCCAGTTCGTATTTTATCTTACCTGTAACAACATGACGACGCCAATGCAGGCCCTTTAAACTTAATGCTTTTTAGTGGCAACACACACTAAGGCAGGCTGGCAGTGGCCAAAAGGCAAGCAGATAGTCATCGGAACCATTTGTGAGCTCAACATGAGCAGCCAGTAATGTGGTTATTGGTTAAGTAATGGCAACACTAGCACTCAACTCCTATTCTGTGTTTTTATTAGTTCATAATCGCCTGAAAATAAGAATCATTATGTTTTTTTCTGACCTTAGAGTGAGCCTTTTATATGTACAGACAGGTCCTCCTCAACATACAGAGTCTGCCATATTATAGGGCTTTTTAATGCCAGGAAGGAAGGGGTGAAGCAAGGGGTTTGCAACCACTTGATGCCCCTAAATCTTACATACTAGCCCTTTAAAAGATTTGTCTTGTTTTACTTTAGTATATTTTAATTTGTTGTGTGTCTAAGTATTGAGCTTGACTCTTCTATCACATTCACTCAAGGCAACAGTGCCCTCTCTAACCTTCAAAACAAAAAGTTGCTACAAAACATCTTGGGTATTGTAGGACATCATTTCCAGAGGAGCCATTACACTGAATATCTAAAAAAAAAATATTGTCCTGGAAACTTTCTACTGTTCATTTCAGTCTGTTCCCATTTCAATTTATTTTGCCAGGAAAGATCTGCCGTCACATTGCCCAAAAAACTTGTCAGTTGCATCACAGCTTTACTGCTCCAAGGCAGTACAGCCTGAGGGGTTATTGCCAATGTGTTGCATTAATTACAAAGCAGGTTCTTGGTGTCCATGCAAATTCTACCGTGTACTTTGTGATGTTTCTCATTTCCGACCTTCTTAGTAAGTATGTCAACTTTCAGTGTTGCCCCCCCAAACAACAAAAATACATGAAATGATGTTGAAAATCACAATTTAAGATGAAGCTGAAAACTAGTGATGGTTTTCAGCAAGGTTTTGTGGACTGTTTTGTTTTGGTTCTGCAGTATAAGCTGTAAAAAGTACAAAATCTTATTTGAGTTCAGTCCTTGGCCACAGCATTACCCTTTTCTTTCACTCAATTTAATCTATCAAACACATAAGACCTTGTAAAGAGAAACACAAGCTTCATGTGACAAAGGTTAAAACATTTTCCAAACTACATTGTAAAAGACAGTATTTTTGAAAAGATACATGTAATCTGTAGGCAGTTAAATATAACCTAATGGACCTTGATGACTTTTATTTGTGGTATTTCATTTGCTTGTTGTGTAATCCATCTCTAACCACCATTATTGCTATCTTTGGCAGCGAACCTCACCTTTCTTCCACCTCGTTGACATAAGACTTAATTAACTTCACCTTCATCAGCCTCCCTTCAATCTTTCCCTTTTCTCCAGTCCACTGAATTTCACCTTCCTCCACCTCATTTCTCCTTCACTTCTTTCTTTTCTTTCTCCTCCACTCACTCTGCAGACACATTTAAAAGTATTTGCTTTATAATAAATATATTAATCAAAGTAGAATAGAGGCTACATCTGTGGCTTAAAGCACTGCATGATTTATGAACTGCTAACTTCACATCCACCTTCGTGGTTCAAAATCTCATTATGTGCTATCTTTTTCAGCAGTTTATACAATTTTTACTGAAAGATTCTATAGAAAGTGTGCAGATGGCTAATTAACTAGATTTGCAAGTTTTTGTGGGCACTGGATTGTTACAGCATGTATGCAGCTCTTTAACTGAAGAGTGGGTTGCACTGTACATTGTATTTTTCAGATACTTTTATATTGTAGGAACCATAAAATATAACACATTCATGCCTGGACATGACAAAACACAGTGTTTAACAAAGTTACAGTGACTTGTACTGTAGATTAGTTATGTTAAAGCTACAGCAGATGTTTTTTTTTTTTTTATAAGGAAGCCTTGTTCTTTGTCAAATGGTTGAGAACAATACATAACCAATGTATATTATCATAAAATGATATATGGTAAACATAGAGATATCAGAGTGGCACAACATACCCTTTTTCTTCTAAGATATGATGAATAAGCATAACAAACAGCCCAAACTCTAAGATAAGAGCCTCTATATGATAGTGGAAATTACCAGTATAAAGCTACTCGTCCACATAATACAATGCAACTAGCTCTTCTCTCCCCCCATTAATAAATATAACTAACTTAGCTTCTTCCCTGTATTTTTTCTTCCTCATCTCACAGGATCTTATGGATTGTAGTTATGTCTAGATCAGTGATTGATTGAGAATGCTGCTGTGGTCCTGTTTGATGTCCAACACAAATACTATTTTTTATTAATATCATTATTACAACTATTAGTCATATCTCCATTAAATCATAAAACATATCTATCTACTCCCCTTCCTGCCCCCCCCCAACTCAACCGGTCGTGCCAGATGGCCGCCCACTATGAGCCGGGTGCTGCTCAAGGTTTCGGCCTGTTAAAAGCACATGTTTCCTTGCTACCATTGCCAAGTGCTTGCTCATGGTGGGAATTATCGAGTCTGTAAATAATATCATGAAGAGTATGGTCTAGATCTGCTTTATATGTAAAGTGTATGAGATGACTTCTGTTGTGATGTGGCACTATATGCTGCAAATAAAATTGAATTCACTTGAATCATGTTAACAGTGTTTGTCATAGACATTTCAACACAGTGTCCATCTAACGTTAACAAACTGAGATGAAAGCATCCTTTTTCATAAATACCTCTAATAATTAAGCATTCTCTTGTTGCTTTCAGAGGGTTCATTCAGAGAGCAGCATGCTTGAAGCTGGTAGAGATTCAGGACACTTCAGCCCAGTGGATGCAAGGTTTTCTGGTTGAAGGTCAGACTTTCTATATTCACTGCACAGCACTGCTGTCCTAAAGATGCATCGTGCAACTCTGATTCAATATACACATGTCAGTGAACATTTTATGCTTTGCCTTGTTGTGGTATTTTCCAGGGGGAAAGCACATATATAACCTAGTTTCCTAAGAAACAACCTATAAGGTGAAGTCATGGTCTTCCCTAATCCAGCGTGAATCAGCAGTGCAGCTACCAGCCTTCATGATTCCAGAATTCCAAAGCAGCACTGCTTTTCCGCCTTGTTAAAAGGCTTCTCCAATGTGCAGCGTTTCTCTGATAATCAACACTCTCCTCTACCTTCAGGCAGAGTGAGAGTGAGGGATAGAGAAGCAGGCAAACATCCAAATGTGTTCCTCCGTCAAAGGTAATGAAAGAAGCTCCACATTCTTTGATCACATGGCACGGGCATCAAGCCTGAGTTAGATTTTTGAAATATCTCAGATGCTCAAAGCCTTAGCTGTTTGCGCAGACATACACGCACAAACTCACACATGCACACATTCTTTTGGGGGATGTCATGGGCACACAAATGTGCATGTAAATAAATCGAGTGCATAAACACACACAGGCATACAGAAGCAGAGACACTTTCAGTGCTGTCAAAAGTAAAAAAGAACATCTCAGACAGCAGAGATAAGTAGGCGAGGCAGAGTTGATTTCTATCACATTTCCAAATGATGTTGACACCAATAAAAACCCGCCTTTCTTGCCTTTTCCTTTTATCCCCTACACCACCTTATCCTTTTCTCTCAGTTATCTTTCAGGTTAAGAATCTTCCAGTGGAATATTTCATCTCCCTATTTTGGCGTCCCATTTTTCTCTAATTTAGAAGTAGAAACTTTCCTGCAAAACTCTCACTGACATTTTGTGCAAATAACAAAAACACATTTTCAGGGATAACATAGAGTATCTGCAAAACACATTGTTTGTGTTTTCATTTTGGGTTGCCTTTTGGTTTTTCGCAGTGGTTGTAGTCAAAAGGCTGTATAAACTATCAGCAAGACTTGCCCTGTCTTCTTTTCTGTTGATTCTCTTTCAATCGATCTGTTTTTCTTTCTCTAAATCCCTTTTCTATCAGCGGGGTGCCTTTCAAACACACTGAGCAACAGCAGCATGTTTGGGGTTAGAGTTGGCTGTGGGGTTGTGGATGGACCCACAGCTATCACACACTGGAGAAACAAATGTGAGAAGAGAGATGGAAGCTAGTGGAGACATGATCCTGTTTTTAGGGTCACTTAAATGACAGAAATAAGTTGTTTCCATGAAACATGATGCTCGAAGGGACGAGATTTACTGTGATAAAGTTCAAGATGGCAATAGTGAGTTAAATGCTCTGTTGGGCCTGAAAGCTGTGACGTGTATTTATCACATACTTGAAGTTTTGTTGTTATGATTATACCTAATTATTGATGCTTAATCTTACTGTGACTAGCCTTGCATTTTAGGAAACATGCGTATTCACTTTCTTAAGGAGAGTTAGATGAGACGATAAATGCCACTCTTTTGTCTGAAGCTCAAACAAGCAGCCAGTTAGCTTAGCTTAGCATAAACAGAAGAAACAGCTAGCCTGGCTATGTTAGGTAACAAGATCCCCCTATCAGCACCTCTAGAGCTCACTTTATATCTCATTTGATTAATCTGGATGAAAGACAAAGTGTAAAAATCCTAATTTCTAGTTTTATAGTGAGATTGTCCTGCCTGGTTGCCTCATAAAAATAGTTTGGCACATAACTCCTGCGCAGAATCGTAGCAATGAAACAACATAACATGTTAATTGCAGAGCCTTTGGCCAACTAGTTTGGGGATTTTGTCACTTTTCAGCCTTATCAGGGTAGATGTTTCCACATTTCCAGTTGCCAAGCTAACAAGCTGATGGCCGCAGCTTTATAGATATGTCCAGTGTTAAACATATCACTCTTGGCAAAGAAATAAATACAAATGTCAAACTATTTCTAATGGAGTTAACTGCTGTTTAACTCAAGGAGAGGCTAATTAAATAAGAACTTCCCACACCTAAATGATCTCTTTGGAAAAACATACTTTTTTGAGTTGATTTAGAGGTGGATAATTTCACTTGAGGTAACATCTGAAAGTCATAATCTGCAATCCTCAACACCACGATGAAGACTCCTCCTTTGTACTCATCTCAGACATGACAAAAGAAGGAGAAACATGTTGAAAAATGAACCCATTAACTCGACAGCACATTATCCACATTACACTGTCTGGAAAAGGGGGAGAGAAAGAGTAGGCGGACGGATGGCAGGAAGTATTTACGGTGAAGAAGCCGAAAGGCAATACTGTAAATCTGGGAAAAAATGTGTAGTGAAGGAGGGTGGGGAGAGAGAGATGGATGAGAGAGGGTGGAGGAGAGTGAAAGTGGAGAAGAGAGGAAAAGAAATGGAGGAAAGAGAGTGTGTTAGGAAAGGTGGTAGAGCACTGGAGAAGAAAGAATGGCTGACGCTCATTTTTTAGTGGAAGGCTACAGATCAGTGGACTGGTTGTTAGAGGTTTGGGATTTGATCCCCTGTCGAGTCATTTCATAGTCTTAAAAACTTGGACTCAGTGTTAAAGGAGGTGTTAAAGGAGAACTAAGCCTCTATGAGACACTGGCGTCCTGTCCAGGGGGCTGCTTCATGCCACAGAAACACAAAATAAAATCTGGGCTTGTGCTGCAACACAACTTGAATGAGGTATACATATTTCAGAAAAAAACATTGTACTGGAACTCATGATGAATGGTTTCCTTGAAATGGCCATGAAATCAGAATGACGGAGGAAGGAGGGAGTTGAGCAGGAGTTGGCGAGGGGGGAATAGGGAAGGAGATGTGTAGGTGGAAGTGAAGACAGATAGGAGGAGAGGAGCATGATGTGGGAGGGAGAGAAGGCGTTGGAGTTGGAAGGATGGAGAAAAGACAGAAGAGAAAACACTGTCTGGAGGGGAGAGGAGGACAGAGAGCCGACAGGGAGAGAGTGGAGGAGGTGAAGAGAAAAAACTATCTATGTGTCTATGCGTGAGAGACGGAGAGTGGAGAATACAGAGCTGTAGCCTTGCTCCAGGCACTACATTTCTGTCAGCAATGGCATCTTTATCTGCTAAATGCACTTTTGATGCCTCGCCACGTATGTTGCCGTAAATTACTTTTAAGATCCATATTAGACGATGAGGAGAAAGGGACAGAGATGGGGGCCAGAGTGCTGTGGTTTCCCTCTGGGTCATTTTTAATGGGAAAGAGGAAGAGGAAGATTTCTGGCACCGGTTTGTCTTGGGTGTGTTCCCTCTCATCCCTCCTCTCCCTCCTTCCTTCTTGTATTTGTTGTCTTTAATGTTATTTCACCCATGCATTTTATGTATCCCTCCTCCCCTTGCCCTACATGCTTATAGAAACTCGGTTTATCTCAATTTTGGGTGTTATGGCTGGTGAAAAGAGGCTCTAAGCCATATTAGGAATCAGAGTGTGGAAGATAGCCTTGTGTGGGCGGTTTGATTTTGACATTATTTTCTTTCTTTTTTTTTATAAGAGTTCGAAGAGAAACAGCTGCTTTAATTATCAACCACGTTACAGACACATAGCAATACATGCATGTGTGCACCCATGTGTATGATTTGTCATGTGCACCAACCTCAGCTACATACTATAGACAAGTAAATTGAGTATGTAAAGCATAGTTTTACTAACAAAGACCACGGCAATAAAGATATGGACTCAGAATAGCTCATTGTAAAAATATGGATGGAGGAGAGCCAAGATGATATAGTAGGAGGGGTGGAATAAAGGTCTGGAGGGAGCAATGGGGGATAAAGGGAGGAAGGGATGAGGGGAGAAATCAGGGTTGTAGACGGATGGATGGAGGAGTACGATGATGGATTGGTGTCAGCTGACAGGTGGGACTCCAGGGGAGTTGAAACTGAGTATCTTCATGAACTCTAATTTGGATAAAGCCCCCAGGCATGGTCTTTGTTCCCAAACCTAGTTATAAAACTTCCTAAGTTGTAGTTGAAAGTGAATTACAGAAAGTACATCAACATGTTCCTCTCTCGCAAACATAATTTCTCCTTTTGTGAACGATCTGTTTCTCATTCAGAATTTACACCACTGTTCTTTCTCACAATACAAGCCACCACAATAGCTGAAAGCAGTGATTCTTACTGTCTTTCTTCTCTTTTTTGTTATGACTTATTCACTCTGCAATATAGTTTTTTTTCCAGATTTTAAAAAGCTAAAAAAATCAATCTGCAATGAACAGAACAGCCCATGCAATCACTAGAAACACAGGTATGCTCTTTGGCTAACAAACTCCAAATCACAATTTCTTGATTGTGAGTTACAAAAGTATTGAATGTGTGTTTTAGTGTATGTGGGAACAAGATAATAAAACATTTCCAATCTCTCTAGTAACCATGGGCATATTAGAATGGCAGTGTTGGTGGGAACCATCATAATTGCATCTAGCAACTTGTCTCCTTCTGACCGAACACAACAATCTGTGGACACAGCAACCACACCATGCTCCAGAGCGATTTCAAAATGAAGCAGTAAAAAAAAAGAAAGAATCAACATCCGAGATAAGTGGGACTGCATTAAATGCTCTGCTGCTTTTATTGTGGATGTTAGGCAAATCCAGAACATTTTCTGTATTTATAGAAGCAAAGTCATTATACTATTCCTGTGCTGTGGAAATGCAATTTAACAGCAAGCTAAAGCTCATCTAACAAATGACGTGAAGTCACGACTCATTGTGATTTTCACTTTAATAAGATTTCAAACAGTGTAGTGTGAAACTGCAAAGGGACATAATAATAATCCAAGGGTGCAAATAAGTGATATTGCCCATAATTAAGTGTCACATACTGCCATGGCATTTGTTAATTATGTAAGTATGCAATTCCTCACTTGTATATCAAGTAGATTACAGTAATGTTTCAATTTTAATAGATTCTTGTTTGTTATATCGCAACTTCCACTGTATTTTTCTCAGTGCGGGTAAATTGCCTATAACGAAGAATGACATAAAGATAATTTAGTAATTTATCAAAAATAATCAAAAAATATGCATACAAAGAGAAGATATTAATGGACACAGCTCAGGATCAGAAAGTAGCTTGATGCATGCGTTTCTTTTTACAGTAGATATGTAACTGCTACCTTCCAAAACATGTGCAAAAAATTAACAAGTGATTGAAATACTTTTTACCTGACATCAGACAGGAAAGGAAGAGCTTCTCTGGTAGACCTTATGCAACTGTTGCACGATCCTTTCATCACGTTAACTTGCATTTTGCAGACCTGCCTATCAGAAGAGTGCCATAGGCCACTCATTATACCGCTGCTTGTATGTGTCCACACAGTACAAGATCTCCTTGGTGGATATCACATTGAGTTTTCTGCCACTTGAGACGGAATTCAAGTGTCGTCAGGTAGTCACATTTTCAAGCAAGAACAGAACTGGTCTGCAGGATTTTGCAACACTTTCCATTTATGTTAGAAGGTTTGTTTTCTGTTTCCCGTGAGAGGGGTACACCAACTGTTTCTGTAAGTTACATTGTAGGAGTAAGTATAGGATATAAGTCTGGGTTGGTGAAGACAGGGACAAGAAACCAGGCCAGTATGCAGAAGACTTGATCTGATTTCGATTTTAAATCACGCACACAGTTTGTAATCACTTCTTTCCATGTCCATCCCATGTGAAAAAGATCAGCTCAGCTCTTTGTAACGTATCTTATCAATCAATCTTATTGTGAAAGGGACACAACAGAAAGTTAGAGATGCGGCGGTGCTCATGTAAGATGATGGGATTTCATTTATTACGGTCTTGCTGAGTGCGAATCAGAAACCTGTTTGTATCAAGAATGATAACCAAGAGCCACCGAGCTGTTCTCTTCATATTCTTGAAAGATGTCGCTTCCTGCCAACTCTGCCCAAGCAGCCTGCCCAAGTGTCTACTACATTTACTCATTTGATTTACTAACTGTGTTTACTATAATTGGTAAAATAAGGGGAATAAGAAGTGTGGGACAAAATATGATGGCTCAGTTAAACTCTCAAAATCACTTTTTTACATGCAGTCAACTATTAAAATATGGAAGGAAGACCTTCTTAGTTTTAAGATAGTCGGTCTGCTCTCCACAAGCGAAGAGTGCCCTTATTTGGGCAGGTGACATCACTCAATTGGGAATCCCCCACGTGGTGCGTGGCTCCATGCCCTTGGACTCCTGTAGCTAGCGGCATGTTTTAACGCCGGTCAGGTCAGTGATGAAAAGGTCGCTCTGCAGACCACACGCTGTCAGGTGGGCTACCACAGGCAGGTCTCTCTTTGAGGCAGCAGCCCAAGAGTGAGAGTGAGAGAGACAAGCGCAAGCATGGCACTTCATTTCAATCACTGCAATACAGCTTGATTTGCTCTTGTCTTTCCGCCTCTCAGTCGGCTGCAGCACAGCATTGGCCAGCCCGTTTTCTGCAGTTTTTTCCCCAAGTATTCCTCATCCAGGCAATTTCTAACAGTTTTTAATCCGTGAGGAGATTTTGAGTGGGGGGCTATGCATGTGGAGGTACTATTACAGAAACCACAAAACACGCACAAACATGAGCCATTAAATCAAATTAAACAATAATGCAGACCAAACAATACAGATTATTTGTTCTACGCTAAAGGTAGTGATGTGAGCAGTGACAGCGTCCTAATAGACATTTCCTAAATCAAAACAAACAAGCAAACAAAAAAACATTAATATTATGACATGTTGGCCATCACACACAAGCTCAGCTGTACAAACTCCTTAGGAAGAATCATGACTGCCGTTCTGAAGCAGTTAATTAAACAGAAAGTTCTTAAAGCTAATGACTGCAGAAGAAGATCAACACTGTCAATATAGAAATGTCACATCAAATGAATCTCTTTAATAAAATTACTGTGTACAGAAAAGAACAGCACCAAATGCAGCTAGTAGGATTCAGCAGAAACGCACAGAGAAGTGCTGTTGTAAATATACAATATGATTACTGTTGAATGTAACTAGAATCATGAACCCTTTGTTTGTTTCAATGCATTCATTAGAGATTTCTTCTTTATTTCACGTTGGCCACCATCTAACAGCAGACTAATATATTTCGACATGTCACTAAAATGCTATATTTTGGGATGTAGAATGAGCTGTGAAGTTTAGCTTTGAAGAAAATAATAAGCCACAAAGCATGCCTTTATTTGCACATGTAAATCTGCCACCTTTGTTACATTACTGTGGTGAGAGTAGAAGAAAATTAGCAAAAAGTGTAAATCAAATCTAATCTTCTGTCTTTTTCATTGTCCTTTGTAAAGCATTATATCTGACTTCATGTGTGTGCCTTTTCATCTCTAATTTATATACAATGATACCACGAGATAATTATTTCAGGTCCTAAGTACTTATATATTGCAGTTTGTGGGATTTTATAAAAAGGGATGTAAAGGGGGAAACACAACTAGTTTGTCCAGCCTTCCTCTTCCTCCAACCATTCCAGGGAGGCATCTTTGATTATGTTTTAATTCTTTCTCTTTCGCTGTCACCCCCTGTCGCGCTTTGTCTTGAGTTCTAAATCCCATAGCTAATCTGTGAAACATGCCCAACTATCGAGGGGAAAAGTGCTCATATAGGCATCAAAGGAGCAGAATCGTGTCATGTGTTCTTTTTAACAGATCCTTAAAATATAGTCGGCGCATTTTCTTTCTGTTCAGGATCTTTAAGCTTTTGTTTGACCTCTCTGGCAGGCTTAATCAAAACACCCACCTTTGCAGCACCATTGGCACAGCAGTATAGAGTGGATTATTCCTCTGGTATTTTTCAGTTTCTCTGATTACATTTTTTTGTCTTTGTGCACCCAGTACAATACACCGCAGAATAAACTATTAAAATGCCTTGTGAAATCCGGGGGACATTTCAATCAGACGCAACTTTCTTAATAAAGGCTTGAATGAATCCTACGAGGTTGAAGTTTCTCTCTATCAGACAAAATGGCCCAGCTTTGTAAGAATATAATAAGGCTATTGATTTTAATAGTTACAACTGGAAATTCTCATACAAAAGTTGGTGGACTAAGTATGAAGTGCTGAGCTGCCTCTTCATTCAAAATCCATCTTTTGTGTCAAACACTCAACTTAACACTCGGGAGACAGGTCTAAAAAAGACTTGGATTTGCAGTGTATTCTAGTGGGGATTCATTTTAACAGTGGAAAAAAACATCTATAGTAAGTTCTCAAACCACTCCATCTAAAATCACGGTTTGTTCCAACCAGTCATATATTTTTCAGGATGTGGTTTCATATCACTGCTTCAGTCTAAATCCTCTCCTAGCTCCAAAGCGGGCATATGCATGTTAGAGTGCTCACCTTCTGTTGTCGGTAAACATTCAGCGTAATCAAATCATAACTCCATAATAGTTTTCTAACATCACAACAAGTCTGCCAACATGAAGCGCATTTGCAGAGCTCCGTTGAATGTTGGCTGGTCCTTGTTATTTGGATTCTGTTACTATATTTGCCTTGAAATTTGTCAAGCATGTTGATAAACACTTAAGTTATAAATGAAAAGACTTTTTGTTTTTTTGGCAAATGAATATACAGCCGAGTGTGTGTGTGTGAAAAACTCCACAGCCTTGAGTTTTACAGGCATTGCCCGATTGATGATGATGTTCAAACAGCAGCTGAAAGAGCTGTGAGGGATTTTATAAAGAGCTCAGGGGGTGACAGCTGAGTCGAACTGACATGAACCTTGACCTTACACCTCTTTACAATGTCAGCAAGCATGCACATGTGCACACGCTAACACACACTGACATACTGGGCCCAGTAACTATCAAACACACGTGCATGTGTGCGCACACACACAAGTTGAGGCTCTCCGGCTCCCTACCTTACTTTGTCTCTCTCTCACACACACACACACACACACACACACACACACACACACACACACACACACACAAAGACCTGCAGTCTTTGAAGGCTGTGGCAGTAGCCACTAATGTGTTACAGGGTCCCAGTAAGTAGCTGCAAACTGTTTTCTTTCATCTTCAGGGGAATAGATGAGGAGATAGACGGGTGGGGATGGAAATCATCAGGCAGCCAGACTGCCATCACATGAGCAACTCTTATCTCCAAAAAGCCAGGTTTTCAGGAACTCCCTTGTTTCCAGATAAACAGCACTAGATTATTTATTGTTTGTTTGTGAGTATTTTTCCCTGGGTTTTCATGAAGGTGAAGTATTATTAAATACAGAATATTCAGAGTGTTGAAATCAAGGAAACCACAAGAATGATATTAAAAAAAAATGTTTTACAATCTCAAGGCAAGGAGACAGGATAAGGCTAACTTGCATAATATTTCAATATTTCACTGTTAAGTAGAGCGCTGCATAAACAAATGACCATGCACAACAAACCAAACAAGTACTGCAAAAGTATTTAAAACGGCCTTGAGAGGTGCTTTAGAGTTGATGCCACAGTAGGTAAATTTAAAGTAAAACAAAGACTTAGCACTCGCCTCCTCTCCTTTGACCAACTACTAACTGAACTGAAGCTTATTGATGAAGAGCAAAGTTAAGCTGCTTTAAAGTTTAGCACAACTGGTCAGAAGCCAGAAAAGTTATCTGGAAATATATCTTTTGAAAGATAAGTTTTCTTGAAAGCTGAAATGATAACAACACCTCTTATTAAAGCCATTAAAGATATGGTCATCTTATGTGGCAGTTTGTTTATCACTACTTAGTCCAGACCAGACAGCACAAGCAGACTGTCAGCAGGTCTAATGTATTCTGTGGAGACATCAGTAAGTCTCCTCGATCGATCGCAAAAGAACATTATGTGACGTTCTTCATTTCGACTAATCTCTGTTAAAATATTCTCCTCACACATGGATGGACGAAACATTTCTGCACATATACACAAACATACCGCCTCAGTCTTTCTCACCCTGCCTTCCTCTCTTGTCCCTTACCGTCAGCTCAGTTTGCTTTTTTCATTTATATTCCAAAAACATCATTTTCTCTTTGTCCCTTGCAGTCACAAAGAGGATGCTGCTGCTGCACCAAGCTCCTAATTATTTAATTACATCAATATTGGTCACTGCTGGAATCACTGTTGTAATTAAGTGTGATTTGAGGATCTGGGAGTGTGCATGAATTAATAATGAGCTAATCAAAAAGCACTTGGGCTGATTGCCAGAACATTAACACCTAGAAAGAGGAAGGGATTTAACTGTTTTGTGTTTCTGGCTCGTGGGGCACAACTGCATCTGTCAGGACCTCCAGTGGTTTGTTGTTTTTACTTGAAATGAAGTCATTTTTTCAACAAGGAGCAAGATGGGAATCGGTCTTCAGAAAGTTTTACTTGGACACACACATGCGCACACACACACACATAAATTGAAGTGTCATTTGTAAAGGTGCAAGAGTATTTCTCTGGGGAAATAAAGCAGGAGAGACCTAACGTAAGTGATGGTGTGACATCTCTCTCAAAATGTCATTGTGTCTCCACAAGCCACCTGTCGAAGCACATGATCGGAAAACATGCTTACGTCCGATTACAGGTTATGGTGAAAATTACGTCAACCCCTTCCAAACAGGCTAAGATCAATATTTGCAGCAATAAAAAAAAAAGGAAGAAATTACTATAGCAAAGTGAGTTTGGCATTTGGTCTGAACACAGACAGTCATTTTGTTCCTTTGAATTTATACATTTGCAAGATACCAGAGCATAAAAACACATCAGGCTTCATTCATAAAACTTAACTTACTAAAATCAATTTTGATCTGAAGTAGGACTTCTGAAAACCATGTGTAAGTAGTTACTTACAAAATCTTACTTTGACAAGAGAAAGGAAGCAAAGTCTAAACTTGACGTCAGTGATTTTTCTGCTCATTATATCGGGACATCTCGGTGCCCAATCATGCAGCAAGCTTTGCAATAGCTCCATGAATAATGTGATAGGAATGATTAATTAAAGGTGTGAAGAATTAATTGCACGACACAAGGTGTTTTTAATAAATAAAATAAAAAAAACAGGATGTGATGTTCTTTAAATAGTGTGTTAAATTAAAAAGTAACCATAGCTTTTCCTGATTCCCGCATTTGTACAACACATGAGGGGAAATTGTAAGGCATGTGACATCAATTTTAAGCTAATTTAACATTTATAGGTCAATGCATATAATGTAAGCACGTCAAAATTATCTTAAAGTACCAGTTTGTAGGATTTATAGACATCTATTAGTGGCAGATTGCAACTAATTATGTAACGTCCTTCATTTCGACTTATCTCTATTAAAATATTCTCCTCACACATGGATGGATGAAACATTTCTGTGTATTATAAAACAGAAATGTTCACCGTTAGTTATTAAAAACATTTAGTATACACACAAACTTTTAGTTGCTGTCTAGTAAAGAGCACCACTAGACCTAGAGCACATTCAACAGGACATCTTAAGTTTTACTTTTCCAACAGAGATTTACAGAGAAGCAAACCTTTGCAGTGCACTCTGGACTACTGTAGAAACATGGAGGTTCAACATGGTGGACTCAAAACATAATAATTCTTATCGTCAGGTGATTTTACTCTAATGAAAAGTAGTTATGCATATTATATTTACTTTAAAGTTTGTGAGATACAATGCAAAAATGTTCTGTACATACAGTAAGGCGAGCAACGTTGTTTTGTTCTCTTGGAATAATTCTAATACAGCAATACCAATATTTAAAAGCCTTTTGCAAATTAGTTTTATTATTAAAATGTACCTTTAACTGAACAAGTAGTGCTAAATGCTCAAGTTACAACGCTACCATGGTGTCGACATCTTTAACACAAGAATTGTTGGTGACAGAATGCTGCAAGGAAGAAAACGATGGATGTGGATGCAGCCTTTTGATGAACGCTTCACAAAAAGGAACAAAAAAGAATATTCCTTGAATTTTCTTTAGATTATAATATGAATTAACATTTGCAGAAACGCTGGTTTGATAAACTCATGCGTGTATTTAATAACATTTCACACATCCAAGCATCGTAAACAAGTTTTTATTTGAACCCCTTGACTGACTGTGTCTGAGCTTTGTGGTTCAGTAATAAAATTCTTCATAGTGTAGATGCCGAAATGAAGTGGGACCACCCACTGACCCATGGTAGGGTGGCATATTCTGGTAGGCAGTAGAGGCAGATGGTGGGTATCCAGCCTCCTCTTGCATGACAGAGCTGGATCTGTCAAATGGTTGTGGTGTGACAGAGAATTTAGTTTGGCCACAGCTCTGCGGTGTCTTCTTATGAGGTTCCAAAGACTTCCACTACAAACAGGATCCTTATTTTGGATGTAAATTTATTTCTTCTCTTTGTGTCTTTTGGTCAGAGTTAACAAGATTAACTTTTTGATGTTACAGGTCCAAGAACTGTTGAAATTAAACCCATCAATGACACCTCTTCTGAATGTGGTTCATCCCTGGCCCACAGGACTTCAAATTGTTAATTACCTTGGAAATGTTTTGAAGAGTAAAACATTTTTTTCTCAGCATTTCTGGAACTTGTAATGATTATAACAAAACACAGGCTGTAAATAATAGCTTTCAACAAGAGCAACCTTCTGCTCAGCATGTGTGGCAACAGGCATGACATGGGGGAAGCATATTCACAGACATGCCAGCTTGTAGTTACAGACCTGCTGGGAAATTGTTGCTTTCTGCACCACTTCTCTTGTGAGTCTCTCAGTGACTTTGTTCCTGTTACTTTAAATGAGTAAATTATTAAAAACATGTTCAAAAAATTCACACTTGTGTTGTCGCTTTTTTAAAGCACAGACAAATCAGTGTCCACACAAACTTTTAGTTACTGTCTAGATACCATTAGACCTAGAGCACATTCAACAGGACATCTTAAGTTTTACTTTCCCAGTGCTCGTGCACCTTAAATTTAATCAGCATTTAAGCAATTTAAGTACATCAAGTGATGGTGGAGTGATTCCTGGATTAGTCCTGAACTGGAGCTAGAGACTAAGACTGACTATGCTTGAAGATTCCCTTGGAGAAGTCAAACAATTAAGTAAATTGCCCATCACCGCCATTAGAGATGGTATATTTTACAAAAGACTGATGAAGCGTATCCTGAACACAACATTTTCAGACAGAGCAATATATTTAGCAGCACATCCTCTTTGACCCAAAATGTGGTGGAAAGCATCTTTGTTGCAGATTGTCTACAGAAGAAATCTCTTGTGGTCTTGTCCCTATCCATGTTTGCTCCCCCTCCATACTGAGATGTGATCAAGGAAAGATGGTTATAGCTTTGCCTTTTTGTTACTTAAAAAAGGCATTCATTGGCAACCATGATGTTTACTTGCTTCTGCCTTCATCACTTCTTGACTAGGTGCAGTATCTATGCACCCAGTCATCTATCTGTCATCTATCTATGACAGCCAATACAATGAACAATGAACAATAAACATGTCCTGTGGATTTTTCTTGTCAGGTTTGTTTATATTCAGTATTTATCACCATTTGTCACCTGATAAATGTGCTGAGTGCATTTTCTGAACAACTGCAAACCCAGTGTTTTATATCATGCATTGTTAACATCCATATTTGCTAGCAGGCAGTTGTCTTCTTCCTAGCCTTTAATGGCGCTATGTTTTGTACGTTACTGCCACCAAATATAATAAATAATATAACCAAATGTGAAACCAACAGCAGGGATGTGTATTGCTTTCCATGACTGATAGCATGCATGTACATCCATGTGTGCCTTCATGTAATTAACAAAACCCACTCTTAGAAACATTTCTCCATAGTGCTACTACTGGTCAAAAAACTTTAAACGTGCACTTATCTTTTAATGGATAAACCCATTTCTACCCAAGAACACGAGCATCTGCACGCAGCTATCGTATCTAAATTGTGCTGCAAAAGCATCACAATTCCACTTAGTCTTTGAGCATAAGTAAAGATACTTGACATTACTACAGAGTCTCTTGATCTGTTCAGTCTCAATTCAAACATCACTGACTTGATGTTCTCGACTGACAAGAGCAGACTATGTTATGAATCTGGCTTTGTTGCTAGCATGCCAGTGTCTGTATTTCCATCACAATGTCCATTTTGAGTTCTGTCCCAATGTCCTTGTTTTGTTAATTTCCTTTTTCACATAAACCTGTTTCCTATACAAAGTTCCCCTTATAAAAGGTCTGTCTTTAAAGTGGTTTGAACTTGTGACCTTCATGTTTCAATTATCACGGATGAATTAAGATGCATTAGACAATGTCACAGCATGATGAAGATGAAAAGAGTCAGACTTACACTCAAGAAATGAACATTTCATTGATTTTCTTTTTGTTCTATAATGCTCGTATCTTTAGACCATTAGAAAGATTGTGTTTATGCAAACAAATAAAACTACAAACAACATTATTTTTATGATAAATGTGTAATACACTCTTTACTGCCTATGAGGTCACCTGCTGACTGGGGTTTTCAATTACTTTATTGTAACCACAGCATTTTGTGTTTCCTGCTAAATCCTAAATAAATAAATAAATGTGTTTGTGTGTGTGTGTGTGTGTGTCTAAGGAAACAATTCAATTTGATAACTCTGATACATTCTCCCCTTGTCTCTCTGTCTCTCTGTCCATCTGTCTGTCTGGATAAATTTCTTGATTCACTTTTGTTCCCACGGTGATGGTGCACCCAGTGTACAAGACACAGCATGGGTCACACAGAGCCATCTAGGGAATGAGATTGTCAGTACTCATCACCAAACAACCTGCCAAACAACTAAAATCAAAAGTGATCTGAGAGGATTGATATTATGGACAGTGTGTTTCGCAATAGATGGTTAGGACACACACACACACACACTCATGTCCCCCCCACACGTGCAAAACTCTACAGACAGAAACACAATTCCTAAGTCTCATTTTCTCTAT
Organism: Miichthys miiuy; assembly: GCA_036365135.1. NCBI lineage: Eukaryota > Metazoa > Chordata > Actinopteri > Sciaenidae > Miichthys > Miichthys miiuy. Next base: position 20,525,057 of record CM071605.1, read on the forward strand.
CTCAAAATAACACACAAATAAATCCTCCTGCAAACACTGGCTCACATCGAGGTGTACCACCTGTGCCCCTCCTCTCCCTCACTGCTCCTCTCTAATCCACTTGAATGTAGCTGGATATTAGATTAGAAAGTTATAGATGTGATTATTCGTCCCTGGGTGCAGCCATCTATTCGCTGATTAAAACGTGAACTGGGGGCCATTATGTAACTGCTTAAAGAGATTAAACCTAGTCATGCCTGTAGGGGCCCGCTTTCTGTTGTAGCATACAACGGAGATAGCACAGGAGATGGCGCACATGACGGCATGTTAGTTATATCTCTACAGGTAGAGATAGAAGAGTAGAGGAGTGACAAAATATTGATGTTAAGAGAAGGGGGGGGCTTCTCGCAGGTTTAATTTTTTAAGGAATTGAGTGTCTCTTCCAATATCTTCCATTAGTGAGCAGAAAGCAGGAAGTGATTGGCTCCTCAATTGAAAAAGGATTCTCACAAAAACACAAAAATGCTCACCACACACACGAAAGGCTAATTTCTGCTTTGTTTTTCTTTCAAAGAGTGAAACAATGATGATTTTGTTATTAGTCTTTTGCTCAAGCTTGTAGCAACATTTCTGCTGCTTCTTATGAGAGAAAACAAGTGAACACCACGTTCCACCAAAGCAAAATTGAAATGGTTGAATGATGAAAGTCCACAGTCAACGTTATCAGTCAAACTGAAACATTCATAAGCAACATGCTGGCTGCTCATTGTGAGCCCTCTGCCAGTTGCTGCGAGGAGCATTGAACTTTTCAAAAAGCTAATCAAATGAAAAAAGATTATCAAAATATAAATCATGATGCTTATTCATATTTTGTGTGAGTGCAAAAGTCTGTACAGTAGACCACCAATAGGCTACATCTTGTTCACTAACAATGCACACCTCGACTACTTTCTAAAATGATGGTGAGGCTAGCTGTGCAAAAGCTAAACACAGGCCAGACAAATGTATACGTAGCTGAGGTGAGTACTAACACTTTTGGACAACAGTAGTGTCAAATGTGTATGCAGCTCCAGGCCAAAATTCCATTTTTACAAGGAATAATGGAGTTAGCAAGTAATTCCTGCTGGGTTTAATTAGGTACTCCACACTGCACTTTCACATGCAGACTGTGGCCGTCCGACAGGAGAGGTACGGTAATTTTATTCTGTGTCATAAGCAGTTTCAGACTAGTTTTTTTAAGACTAAATAACTTCTGCACTGACGGAGACTACTTTCATCTGTCAGTGGAGAGTGACTGCCAACCACGATTAACCCAAACACTCTCCTTCTATTGTCATTAAAAATGTATTCCATCTACCACCACAGAAATAGTGGTGGCGCTTCAGAGCTCAACACATATATACATAGTTATAATCTATACCGATACATTTGATCACCTGCAATCACAGAGGGGGGTGGGACACAATAGTTGTTTAAATACAGATAACAGCACTTCAAAATTGAATACAGAGGTGCTGCACCACAAAAAGGACAAGAGGAGTTCTAATCCTGCTTAATCCCTCATCTCTGGACACCTGGCTAACCACAGCCAGCAGCTGGGTAATTTAGCTTAGCATAAAAACTGGAAAGTGGAGATGGGTGCAGCTAGCCTAGCTCTGGCCAAACGTAACTAAGTCTATCTATACTGGCACCCCTAAGGTTTGCTTAACACGTTGTATCTTAACTTTATTTAATCTGTACAGAAATGTAAAAAGTACAAGTCGTGGTATCGGGGACTGCTTATGACACAGAATGTCTCCTCTGGTTGCCTGGCAACCCCAATGGTGGCGACAAGACTTCAGGAAGTCATTATGCCTGGCCAGACCTAGCAGTGATATCAGCCATCTAATTCTCAAGAACTTAAGCAAATTCCTCAAACTGTGGAGCTATTCCTTTAAGGATTTCTATTCTGAAAATAACTGCAATAAAAAGATAGCATGCAAAGTCATACACTGCAAGTGGTACATAGATATTGATATAAAAGCTTTTTTTTTTTTTTTAATATTGTGGTATATCATACACTTCCCTTCTTTCACCATTTGCATTATCAAGGTGGTGATATCCTTTAATGTCTTCTTCTCTACTGTCTTCTGTCTGCCCCCCTCTAATTATCTCTGTGTCTTTGATGCTGTAGGATACAGGCAAACATGCGGAAATATCTTCAACTTTCTACATACTGTATATGTATCTCTATAATGATGGTAAACATGAATAAAGTGATGTTGGATTGTCTTTGAAGATTTAAGTAAAAGGGAGATGGAGGCAGTGTGACAAAGTCCTCAGGGAGTTTAGTTAAAAGTAGAACTGGTGGGCTGTGGGGCAGACAGGGCAGCATGCACGCACACACACACATTGCAATCTTTCTTCTGTCAGTTTTAAATGGAGGACTTATTCAGCATGCCCATTGACAGTCGTGGAAATAACAATCCAAAGTGTGAAAAGTGAGGAGGAGGAAGCGGATTCACATTCAACATTTAAAATAACTGCTACAGGCCTGTGTACTTTTGTGTGAATAAAAAGGTTTCAGGAAGAATGTGCCCGAACTACCTTTTTAAATCACATTTAAACTGAGCAACAGGGTATATGCATTGGACACCGTTCAATGTCTCTTTTACTTCCAGCTTGGCAAATCTACGTTCTATCCAAATCTAATTTAGGCATCCATTGTTAAGTAACAAGCAGCCATACTTGCAGCTCTGTGAGGCTCTTGCACACAGTTGTGCTTTGAGCTAAATGCTAACATCAGGCCACTAGCACACTCGCAATGACGATGCACACTGATGTTTAGCAGGTTTAATGTTTGCCACCATCTTAGTTTGTTGTGTTAGCATGCTAATATTTAACACCAAACACAGTTGAGACTGCTTCGATATTAGGAGGACATGACCGGCTGCACCAAATGACATGGCAATCTATCCATTAGTGTTTGATACATTTCACTCAAAACAACACGTGCCAGCTTCATGGTGGTGCTAGAGGACAAGTCAAGGGATCACCAAAATCAGTCTGATTTGTCCAACAGACCAACATTGTCCTCTTTTCTCTGGATAATCTAGCACACACACTGTCAACAGCTTTCACTGAGACTATCTTGGAAGCGATCTAGCAGAAAGTAGCTCCAGTGAACTGAAACTTTAATAAGATTTTAAAATACATCTTCTAACTTGTATCCAATACACTTCCTAAATATTACATTTAAGACACAGGCAGTGTATGTAAAGTATATATATATATATATATATATATATATATATATGTTATGCTACCACATGGAACTGTGAAAGTCCCATTGCCATTGACTGTTGCTTGTGTAAGTGCTGATCCATATCCAAGTGTGCCATATGTTTCTTGTGTAACTTATTGCTTTCCCATTCCCAATAAAGTGGCAGAATAAAAAGGCTTTTACAGGTCCCTGTGGGTAGCAGCTACTTCCAATGGTAGTCACTGAACTGTGGGGCTGCTGTGGTGACAAATGGCACCAAGCACATATTTTACTATTGCCATTTACAATGCATGATCCAGGCTGTGCTGCTCAAATGACTGTGCAGCAACAGTGTTGAGAGTTATGTTAGCTGGGAGAGTGTGCGTGCGTGTGTCGCTGCAAACTCACATACAATATGTATCGAGCTTGTTTTGAGTTCATTCATCAGCCACTTACGTTTTTATCTTTTTCTTGAGTAGTGAAGCGTTTCAAAGTGACAGTGGTTATGGATCGTGGCAGTGACAACTGTATTTTTTGCAAAGATGACATCTGCACAAACAGAAATTTCGATGTATTGATATAAAAATCTGTGCAAATGTTGGATGGTGGCAATAAAACAAACCTGTGGTCAATATGTTTCAAGAGGATATGGCTATGGCATGATTTTTATTTATAAACATCAATATTTTGTAGTGTAGGCACTATTGCTTAGTTGTGGTGGCAGTGAAGGACATCTCCTTGTAAAAAATCAACAGTCTTTTATATTTGTTTTTTCTCATTCATTTTTAACAAACAACAAATTGCTCTGTTCATTTCTATTTTACCTTTTACTGGTAACCCAGTAAGGGTGATTGCATACAATAACCAAGATAAACGAAAGCAATGATAAAGTGCTATAACATTGTTCATATAACCCTTTACAGTTATACAAGCTTGCACTATTTGGCTTTTATGTAAGTGTGATGTGGCTGCACTAAAGTGGGTAAGCTGTGGAGATGTACCTTTCACAATCCTTTTGCAGGTCCTACGGACGTGGCCGTCAGGGGGCAGGCATCAGCTCTCGGAGAAACGTGGCTCCTTGGTTTGTTCCACACCGGCAGCAATTATCGACGCGCACACGCTCGGACACGCGCAAACAATGGACAGATACAACAGATAAAATAAATACAAAACACTTATAAGATGTAGTACAAGACACATATGAAAGTTATAGAAAGACATCGGGAGATTAAAAAGTCAAAAGTCGAAATAAAAATATGTTTATGGAATTCTAAAAGTCTCGTAAGAAAATCTGATGAGGTTATTTTAAGCCTTTAATGCGATAAAAGAAGCGAGGAGTGAGAATACTTCATCCTGTATGTATGAAACAAAGAAAAACACTCTTCAGACGTGCCATTTTTAATATGATTTTATTTGTATGCCGTTTTTTATGTTATTAAAGTAGGAAAAAGATGGAAGAGGGAAGCAGAATGGAAGAAGAGTCTTGTATGGTAACCAGAGGGCGGTGGCATTTCTCTCTCTCTGCGTAAACGGAGTGGAGCAGGAGAGAACGCACGGAGAGAAAAGCACAGCTTAGTGGCGAGGCAGCAGTGCCGCTGACACGAGTGAAGGGACCCCGTGGTTATTCCCACCACCTCTGTCTTCTCACAGCTTAACCTGCGCCTTTTGAGACGGACTTGGACATCGGGACTAGAGGCGATACACCTACCTTTTGGTTTTTGAACTCGTTTGATTAATCAACGGACCCTGTGGAGGAGGAGGAGGAGGGGGTTCTCATTTCCCCCACCGTGGACCGAGGAGTTTTGTGTGTTAATGCGTTTTACGCGTTGCTTGTAATGGGCAAAAGTGGACAGAGAAGTGGAATAGGACGCGGGGTTTGCAGCTTGGTGAGGATGTGCACCATGTCGTGGATCCTGGTTCTCCTGGTGCTCGTACACCGAGGAGTCGCCCAAGGTAAGGCTGAAGTGCGCGTCTTCTTTGAGATCGTCTCCTTTAAAATACACCTTAATTGTTTCAAAGCGATGGAAGATTTCCTTCACTGCCGAGATGCGGCTGTGTGGTAGCGGCATCATGTGTGGAAGTAGGCGGGGAGGCAGAAGTAGCTCCAGCCGAGCAGGTTTACTTTTCTTTCTTTCTTTATTTTTTTAACCATATTTCCATTTAAATTGAGCTGATGCTCATGAGTGGGTGGTTTGCGGTCGGTGTCTTAAGGTGTAAACTGTGCACCGCATGTGCGCATTTTCTTGCCTGTTTTGAAGTGTGCTGAGACACAAAACTCACGGCTCGCAGATCAGTCGGCTAATTAATTTAATAAGAATGAAAATAGACGATAAATTAAACAAAAGGAGCGAAAATGTGGTCTCGACTCGCTGCTGAGAGCCTGATAAACCCGACTGTGGGTGCAGAAACTCCCGTGAAACACGGGGAGGACTTCAGTCCCCCTGAATTAAACTGCATATTGCAGTGATTTCTAAATGGGCAAATCAACTCCGAGGTTGCAGTTTAAATCAAGGTGAAAACTGTGATGTCCTGTGAAGAGTCCACGCTTAGGCGACTAATGTCTTATTGCAGAGAGCACTTCGCGACACGGAGGCGACGCTTCACTTGCTTCAATTGGAAAATTGATCAGAAGTCACAAACAAGTCATAGCTGCCAGGCAGTCATACGATTCTCACAGCGCAACCTGGAGAGAAATATGCTGCAAACAGCCACACTATCATCAGCTCACCATCATTAGCCTGTGAGAGAATCCAAAGGGGAGCTCAGCACGTATACATATAAAATACTAGGCTCTTAAAATGATAAGCTGTTGTGTATTAGCAGCACGGTAAGCCCCTGGTGAAACATGACAGGAATATTAAAGTGATTATTTCTGAAGGAGTGACGACGGCTGGTGTTTTGTGGAGGATATCGTATGTCGCAGATTGAACGAAGCCCCAAACTTTCTTTTAATTGTATTTTTGATTTAAGAGCTCCGTGAGATTCGCGCAGTAATGGGCTTATTTCCTCGGGAATGCTGAAGGGAAATTCAGTGCAACATCTTTCTCTCTCTTTCACACTCTCTGTGACCTTCTCAGGGGAAACTTGTGCCTCGTTAATGTTCATCCAAAAGTGTCTGTTGTTTTACCAAGCAGCTTAATTCACCACATTTTCCCTGTATGGCCTCAGCAACCTAGGAAGTTTGACCTTATCATGTCGGATTTAATCCCCTATTATAGGCTCTAAGTATAATATTCTAATATCCTATCAGTACTCAGTGTTGCCCTCCATTATAAAACTTATATTCCACTTCAAAGCCTCTTAATGGATACAGAAACCTGCCTAGTCTACACTGAGAATGTAGTCTGTAAATTGGTATTGACATAACTGATTGGCCTAGGGTATTTGTGCTGAATTTGGGCAGTAATTGGACATGATGTTGCTGCCACCTTTCTTTCGTTGCCCTGGGGAACAACATTTCAGCAACACCCACCGATATTCATTATGACCGCTCTCTATTGGTTTACTGTTAAATCAATACATTGCAATTTAGGGACACGATTTAAGTAGGCTTTCACCCACCTCCTGATGAATTGCACCTTCTCACCAACATGCAGCTCAATTTGACTTTGGTAGAGAAATCTGATAATTGGAAGCTGAAACTCCGCTCCTCAGGCAGATGAAACCAAGCTTTGCACGCTTCTATGTTATATTTCTCTGATTATCCTCTCCCTCCTAGTTTGGGCTTGTCTGTTATGTTCCTGTCTGTTATTTCCCTGCTCCAAACAACTTGACTCATGTCTCTGACTTTGCTTCTTTGTGTGTGAGGAGTCATTCCATTAGTTGTTCTATTGAATGGGGCAGAAAACACACAGACACACACACACAGACACACACATACACACACACACACACACTAACTGTGTGGGAGTGTGTTGCTGTGTGTACATAGCTGATCCTCTCTGTGCATCAGTGCTGGATTCAATCCCCAGTCCATTCAGGTAGAGATCTTTTTTATCAACAAACATCCACAACAAACACTGGAGACTGCGTGTTTCCGTGTGCATTTTCTCTTTTAATGGGAAATACAAATAGTTGCTTTAACCAAATTATTCTGCTGTTTAGTTCTGCTCATGCATAATTGAGTTTCCTATGGCCAGTTGTTGCCTCGAGTATAAGAACCGCTGTGGAATATGTGGTTTGGTAAGTTTTAATAGCCGAGTTTGCTTTTGAGGTCATGACTAATGATGTTCAGGGTGATGGTGTTTTGTGGAAGTAATGCTGGCAGAGCTGCGGATTCAAATCTAATAATGACGAATGATGAGAACTCTCAAATTTAAAAACAAAACAAAAAGTTCATTTTGAATACATCCCACGCTAAACAAATCCAAGTTTTCAAGTTGCTATACATCCCGGTCTCACCTCAACATTTATGAACCTTTGTTTTGTTTGTTTTTAGCACTTAGTCATTTAATCTGGCGTGTCTTTTCTTGTAGCTTTGCAGAACTAGACTGTGTTAGACTGTGGAAAAGTCTCTTGCTCGCAAACAGGCGTCCACACACAATGAGAGGAGAGCGTTAGTTGAGATCCTCTCATGCCACTTTGAGTGCATGTGTCAGCAGTCCAACTAAGCCCCACCCTCGAGCCTCTCGGCCTATTAAAAAGCCATTAGCTAAGCCTCCTTACATTTGATCTGGAGTGAATGGGTGTCAAGATCACTCTACAAGGTCTGAAAAGTCCCCTTGTTTATTATGATGACTAAGCAGCGGTGTGGCCGGGGTTCTTCAATTCAGCTGCTGTATGGTGTTACTCTAAAACATTTAGTGTGTTTCTGCTTTACACGGCCCCTGCAGCTCAGGTCTTTTCAGATTCCATCGTTTGGCTGCTGGATTCTGGTTACATTTGACGTTCATATTTCTGTGGTATGTTGTGTTTCAAGCTCTGAAGCACTTTTCTTTAAATTTAATACACACGTTTATTCCGGGAAACTTTTTCACGGTGTGTAAATATATGTTCTTGAGCTGGATATTTGATTTAAAGCAACACCTTTTTGAAATAAATATCTGTGGGTGTGTGTACAAGTTTGTGTCTGTACAGGTGGTTGTGTGGGTGTATATGTGCGAACCCGGTGTTGCAGAAGTGTAAAAATATACTCAAAGTGCTCATATGAGCGGTGTGTGTTTCTATGTGTGTTCATGAATTTGGCAGCTTAAGGATGTTCTCAGAGAACTCCTGTTGTGAGTGTCTGTGTGTTTCTATGCGCACATGTGTGTTTGTGCACCAGAATGTCTATACGTGGGAGATTGTGTGATTTTCTACATGTTTGTGTTAACTTGGCGTCATCACGGTGCTCCAGCAGAGTTCACATGGTGTTTCCTTGCATGTGTGTGTATGCTTATGCACACGCTTGGCATTATGATATTGCCAGAGAGCTCCCATGCTGTCTCCCATTATGCTCTGATCCTGTCCCATGGTGCACTGCAGCCATCCAGGGTTCAGTGCTTGTTGCAGGGGGGGCAGCTGGGAAATTATTGGATCTAAATAGGCCAATATGATTGGCCGCGCTACTCCGGCCAGCAGAATGCGATTGGCCGAGCAGATTTTATGTGGTAAATTTTATGTTTTTCTTTCTGTGTCGGAGCGAGAGAGAGAGAGGAGGGGGGGATAGAGAGAGTTGGAGAAGGGAAAGGATGAATGGATGAGGAAGGGAGAGATCTCTCTGGGTGGTTTGTACCAGCTTTGATCACTCCACTAGGACCTGACAAGCTGACTGACTGCCACACACACACGCAGCAAGATATTTCTGTGGTCAAACAATGCTGCATTCTGTCTGCGTTCTCCGCGCGCATGTGTGTGAGTGTACTAATGCGTGCATGTGTGTGTGCTCGGACGGGCGTTCACGGGAGAGTGTGAAAGGAAGTCTTTGACTGTGTCTGGGGTTGTTTTGTATAGAAGACCCTCCTGCTGCTAGCAGCAGCCTAGTGATGGCAGATTTCCCTCACCCTCTCTCTGCCTTCTTTTTTTAAAAAAATATTCTTGCTTACTCATCCACACATTTCGTACACTCTTACTGTAAGTGCGACCAGTGATGAGACTTTTTTCCAACCCACCTTTTCTCTCTATCACTGTGCTTTCAGTGTGCATCCCCTGTTTGCTGCTGAATGGATTACTGACCTTTCTTTTTCTCCTTGCCTGTGGCCTTGCATGTTCATCCATTCACTCAGCAGATTTGATGTTGGGAGTGTGAAAATGCCAGACCTTCTGTCCACCTACATGTCTCTGCGTTTTTATATAAGGTTTGCTTGGAACACATAGCAATTAGAGCTCAACCTATTTCAAGAATCACAAGCCCGAACGTGGGATGTTTGTGTAGCGACACAGAACTTTGCAGACATGTTTTTCTTTGTGGAAGCGGAGACGAAATCCGGTTTTGAAGGCGCAAGTGTGGTTTTCAAACGGCTGTGTCGACAAAGTGCGTCACATCGCTTGCACCGTTTACTATCTCTCACTCTCCGCTGGGGGAAAACCCAGGATGGAACATAAGAATGCGTCCCTCTGTGTGTGTCTGTCTATGTGTGTGTTTGTGTGTGCATTTGTGACCGTGAGCGTGCATGTTTTACTAGAGAGATGGGCTTTAGCTAGAGAAAAGAGGAAAAAGAGAAAGGAGAAGCCAAATGTTCTGAAACTGATTCCCAGCGTCTCCTGCTGTTAGGCCTAATTCCTTCTAGAGTTTCATGTAAAGATCTGGAATTATGAATTTTTCATGGCCTGTGAAACCTAAGGCCTCATTTGCAGCTCTCATTTCCAGGCTTTTTGTTTTAGTTAGATGTGTGTGTGCTTGTGTGTCTATGTCTCTGTGTGGGGCGGCTGTTGTGAGACAACGCCGTTTGTTCCCAATCAATGGCCTACTATATAGTTCCCCCCGGTCTGATGCAGTCCTGCACTGCAAAAAATTATAAACCTATTTTATTGTTTTTAGTCACAGATTTAGATGTTCGCTAACTTCATTAGAAGTTATATCGTGCTACAGTGCAAGATAAAACACATTCAGAAACTCTGTGAATTATTGTAGTAAACAGCCTCATGGGGTCATAATTGTAAATACATCACTGTATCTTAGATCAAAGTTTTTTTTTGCCATTATAGTTTACACTAAAGCTAAACCTAACATGAATTATCTTACTGTCATTTTTTGCAGCGTACTGCAAAAACGGGGCGTCTTTGATTCCCATAATAAACAGTTGGGCTCAGTGAATCGATGCCACCGAGTGCCAGGCCACAGATTTTTGTACTGTTGTCCATCGTCTCAATTCCTCTTTCCTGTCATTTGTCCCCATTTCTTCCTCTGACTCAATCTCCCATTCTCTCTGTTCCGTGCTCTCTTTCCCATCTGCTACCTCCTGACATTCAGTTTGCCTCCCTCACTTTTAGTTCCCTTTTTTTTTTATTATTCTCTTCCTCTGCTACTGTCTCTCACCACTCTGTCCCTTTTCTTCTAGTTAGATTTACACTGTTTAATTAGAGTGTGGCCCAAACAGTGGACATATTGTTGTGCTTCTGGACGGGGCCCACAAACAGCGGGACATTATGTGTGTGTGTGTGTGTGTGTGTGTGTGTGTGTGTGTGTGTGTGTTTGGTCACAGGAGAAAAAAAAAAGGTTAAAACTCATCAGTCAGCCAGAGGGAGGGGAAGAGTTTGCCTACAGATAGATGGAAGGAAAAAGGGAAGGGAAAAAGGAAGGAGACAGGTAGAGAAATGGAGCTGCACACCATGCCAGCTGCTCTCCATTGAAATCTCACCCTGTATCTCTTTGTTTTAAGGCCTTGCCTCTATCCACAGCCGGCAGCTTAGGCTTTTCATGGTCTATATATTCTTTTTATTTGATACCGTAAAACCTCCAGTAAATAGCCCGGGCTGGTTTACTTGCTTCAAGAACAATGTGCAGCACACTGTGCTTATTGGAGACAAGCGATTACCAGAGACACTTTTTACACTGTGTGTGTGTTTCTTTGTGTGTGAAGAAACAAACTTCTGCTCCCCCCCCGGCCCTTACCGTGTCCGTCTTTTGACACTTTGATTGGGTTCATGCCAAAGTACCAATCTGCTGCGTCTCCACATTATGTGCTCATGGCGCTTGTACTCGAGACAGGTTGCAGGTTTCGTGATGTATGTATCACCTTTTAAAGTTATCATAGATAATCCTATGAGCTGCAGCATTGCACGGGTGTCACACACTTAAATGCGCAAACAACACATTTGTATGTGTGTGTGTGTGTGTGTGCGCTGTTTGAAAGAACAATTCCTCGAGTGCAGACGCACGCCCAGCAGATGGGTGCTGGCCGCTTTGGCTGAGTGGCGTGTTTGTGTGTCTGAGCATGAGTCTTATTTGTGTCACCATGAATATGTAATTAAGCCGCCATTGAGAAAAGACGACATGCCACAACAGGGGGTCCACGAGGCTGGGACTCAGGTCCTTTTTTTGTTTCTATTGAAAGCTTGTTGTGGGCATTATTCTTTATTGAGAGAGTGTGTGAGGGAGAAGAAGGAGAATAAAGAAAAGAGGGGTAAGGTTAAGAGCAGAAACATAAGGGAAACTTGAGAAATGGAGGGTAAGAGAGGAAGAAGAGAAGAAAGTGAACGAAAGGTGAAGGTGTTTTTCTTAATTTATTTTTTTTATTCTCATATTTTTTGTGTGGAGAATTTAACATTCATGCTCCCTTTTTGATAGGAAACAAAGCTGCACTGTAAAAGCCCATTCAACTCCTGGTTGAGTGTTGAGAGAGGATTGGGGAGAGGAGGAGGAGGAAGAGGAGGAGGGAGCAAGTGAGCGGGGCTGAGCAGCGTTTGGAAGCCGCCTGAAGGATTAGTCTTTCTCTTCTTCGTATCTTTCACCACTACATTCCCTCTTCCTTTGTAACTCTCTTTTCCTCTCTCCACTCTTTTCCACATCCTCCCCTTTTTAGCCATTTTCCCCTGCTCTCACTCTTTATTTCTCCCTCTGTTCAACCCCTCCCTCCCTCACCCCCTACAGTAACTCTTTTCTCTCCCACACCACCCTTTCTCTCCCTCTGAGCCAAAACTGTCTGGTAATCTAGTGGTCCATCTGAAGGAATATGCAAAAACCTGAAACCATAATTACTATAATCACAACTGTAACTTTTTACCTCCTAGGCTTACGTCTGCACTTTGCACACATGCACACACACACACACACACACACTCATATAGGAGGTATGCCTGTTTTTGAAAGAGTACATTGTAATTCTGTAGGATGCCGTGAAAAAGGGGATTTAGCATGTGTTGTAAAAGGTTTCTGGTTGCCTGTTCTCCTGCTGTAGACATGATGTAATTTACTGTACTGTACCCCATGTAGGCTTAGGAAAAACAAGGGAATAACACACACACGTTCAGGCAAGACTGCACAAAATCGACAGAACTGCTGTACAATTCAGTTAGAGTTTATTGTGTATGATCGCTACAAAGGTGCACACACACACACACACACACACACACACACACACACACACATATATGCAAACACACTCTATATAATAGACACACACGGTAACAACAAGTCCATTCACTTATTTTGGCTCCACATCAGCTATAATAAGGAACCTGGTGTATTTTACTCTGCGGGTGACAAGATTACGTGTAAGCAGTTTGCTTTGATTCATTTGAACACAGCGTTCTAAGTGGCTAATGAATGTGAGCACTACTTTGCTGAGAAGGCATGTTTGTGTGTCTATTGTGTGTGCATGTATGTGCGTGCGTTTGGATGAAATATGACGTTGTTATTTCCAGAATTATCCATGCACGCAGCGTTTTCTTTTATTTCTTTTTTTACTCCCCCAGAGGAGCACACAGGTAGGAAGGTACTGTAGGTGGAGAGAGGAGGGAAAGGAGAGAGAATAATGACTCTCCACTGTAAAAACCTTGCTTTTTGAAATATTTTGTTCTCTGGTTTAAAAAAAATAAAATAAAAGCGATCGTATAGGGGTAAAAGGAGCAGGGAATAAAAAAAAAAAAACAGGCAGAGAAATGTTGAGCGAAAGATATAGTGACTTGGATATGGGGACATCAAGCACTGGAGCGAGATAGGGAAAGACTGCAGGGTTAGTAATTAATCACCCTTCTCAGAGAGGGGGAAGATATTTGATGAAACACAACAGTGAAAATGGGGTTACTGAATAATTTCATTCCACTTGAATTTACAGTCATGCAGCGACTTTGGCGTTTGCATCACCCTGACTTTGAAAACTGTCCAATTTTTGGGTTATGATAAGAGTTATGCTAATGTTACGGGTTTTGAGAGGTCGAAAGCTTGTGGGATACACTCTTGATTTGAATTAGTAGATTATTTCCAGGAGGGCGAGGTGGTTATTGGAGAGATAATGAGGACAAAAGGCAACTATGTCAACGCTGTGAAAATCAGTGGCTGTTGGCTGTTTTTCAAATACAAGAAGAGAAAGTCGCTGTGAGGTGAGCTGTGTGGTATCCAGCGCTGGTATTCATTGTGTGTGTGTGTGTGTGTCAGTTATTGAGAAAGACATACAGAAGCCCCTTTTTTATTACAGTCCTATACAAAAGAATAATCTAGCTCTCTCACACTGCAAAGTCAAGGTTACTTTCGCTTGCTACTTCTGGACTTAAAAATGAAAAATAAAGAGTTAGGTGGCTTGATATTAAGAAGTTCAGTTGGCTAACAAGTCTGAAGAAAGTTTGTTCTATTCTACAGAGTGAAAGGTACCAGTTGTTTTTTTTATAGTTATTTTTTTTGCTTGATGAATAATGTATCTGTTTATTGTCCCTGGGTTTGGGTTTGAAAGTTTCTGTATGAAAAGGTAAAGTGAATTTATTCATCACGTGTTGCCAATGTTGGACATTGTTTTCCCGCAGGTTCTACTTCAACTTATGATGGTCTGTGTTTCATACCTTGTGTTTTATTGCAGATTTTTTTTGAATGTCTTTGTTTGGTGTCCAGAGCTTGTTATGCAGGTTTTCCTGCAGGGAAATCATCACTTTAATATTAGAGTGAAATGAGAAAGGTACAATATGAATGAAAACATGACCGATCACTTGGGTATTGATATCATATTGAGGGGAATGCACACAGACTTTGGACCCTTCACCTTTGAAAAGAACTACTTCAGGGGCCACAACAGATTCTTCAAAATATATAAGAATGGACCATCTGTATGGGGCTAGTTAATGAAAGCATGCGTATGTACAAAACATGCATTGCAAATTAATCATTCACACGTGTAAATATTTTAGTATTTGAAAGAGTTGGATTAAAGTCAAGATCGGATTAAAATGAATATTTTTGTTTGCGGCAAAGTTTCATTTACAGTATTATGTCATTTCAGACACTAAAAGCCTTCATTCGGTGGCTCAAAGAAATCCAGGGGGGTCAACTGTTGGCTACCAACTTTAATAATCAGGTCAGCTTCTGGTGGAGATAATCAGATATTACTTTTGGGGAAAGACCGTTTCCAGAGAGGCTGAAATTAAATGGGGGGATGATGAGGTCAATGGATTAAGGCTTTAAAGTTGTTTTGAATGACCTACAGTGTCTCACCAGCCTCAGAGTGAAAGTCAGATTTTATTACGAGTGCTGAACATTGTGACTCAGCAGTGCGGCCATAAAAATACAGACCCACTGACTTTTTTTGTGCAATTGTTTATAGCAAGTTTCAGCTCTGCTTTGTTTTCATTGATTGTCTCCCACACAGACTTTGTGTGTATGTGTTCAAGTACACATGACTTATGTGTGCACGTGTGCGGTTTTATATCTGTGCTGCTCGGAGCCCTCTGGCTCTTCGGGCTGTATTGTCTTACAACATTTATTGATGTTTATTAAAAAAACAACCTTTGGATTGACCCTAAAAAAATAAAACCCCTCTCTCTTCACTCTCTTTGTTACTTCTTCCTTTTCTGGTATTTTGTATTTCTATCTCCAAGGATTCCTGTAAGGCTTAAGGTCATGGCAGGTACAGTAGTAGGAAGTCTTGAATTTCACTGCTTGCTTGCCTGATTGAGGTTTCTTGTACAAGGTCACTCGAATTTAATGAAACTTTTCATACGACAGTCCTTCACTATGAAGTACTAATGTTTTGGTGACCATTTCTTCTCAAAGGACAGATGCAAATTGAATGAATTGAATCACCTTGTGTGTTTGTGCAGTATGAAGTAAAATATAATAATCCACTATGCGGTCATTTATTGTCTTGGAATGATGAGTTTTTAGATAGTAAACCAGCAAATCAACTAAGGTGAGATGTGATATACTAGTGTTGATGATAACCATAATATTTGAGAATAATATTCCCTCTGTTCTACCTTTATTGACACATGTGTAATTGTTCTTTTTTGTACAGTTATGGTTGCATTGTTTTATTGTATTGTATGTATTGAGTGCAATCCATTTGGCCAAAATAAGACAAAGCACAACTAAGTGTTATATGATAGATGAATTTGGCTTACAGCATTTTCTTTTTCAGATTTCAAGTTTTCTTTTGATTATTTTATAACTTAGTTATCTTGTATTCTTTGAACCACAATAATTGCGTAGTGAAAACCGATATTGTGACAGCCCTACGCTCCTCGCTAATGACTTATATTTAGCTGTTTTCTTTGCTTTGACAGACTAAAACTATAATACTCCGTAACAAATCTCTCCAATCAAACACAAAATTTAAAGCTCATTAAACAGTTCATTGGTTCACTCGGGGATTTACATTCCCCGTTTCTTGACTTATTTTAATCGTTACATGTCCTCTTTTTTTTAAAAAAAGGATCAACACTGATCACACAATCGAACATGGGACTACATATGACACATTGTTCGTGAAATGTTGAGGTATCACATCATTATCTGTGTTTTGGGAGGATGGAGATTGGCGCTCCCTGCTGTGATCTGACAGCTGATGAAATCTCGATGCAATTTTACATGAAAGTCACAGACACACACAAACACACACAAACACACACACACACGTACATGCTCAATATGAGAAAAGTCACAATGGCACAGCATGAAAAAGTTCATGAAACAAAGGGAGAGCTAGATTGCAAGCCAAATATCTTAAAAAACAAACAAACAAAAAAAAACAGAGCATGCCCTCTTTCAAATCATCCTTGTATGTTTATTCTTCTTCATTCTATAGTAACACAGAGAAACACTGTAGTAAAAACTGGAACTGTATCTTGATTTTACCCAAATAATTTACTGTGCTACTTTGATGCTGTAAACAACTTAGTCAGTAATGAGGAGCACTTTTATTCTATCTGGAGCAGTGTTGCTTTTAATCAGGAGGGTGTGGGCATATTTTCCCAGCATCATTTAGCTCCTTTGGGTTGGTTTAACATCAGATGGGTCTTTATATCGTTCCAGTTTTTTTTTTTTCTTTCTTCTTAGACTTGTTAAACTAACTTTTATATCTTTATATGCACACCTTTCTTTAAGGTGGTATTTATTTCTGATTATTTTTAATTAAATGAGTGCTGCTCTGGATGATGCACTCCTGTCTGTGTCTCTTTTCCCAAATAAAGGAATGAACACTCTCTGCAGATGATTAAATTCCAATGAGTCAAGAAGCTATGTGAGCACATTTTCATTTCATTTCATTGCTGTGTTCATTTATTTTGTTTTGTCTGAAACCTTTTCTACAGCTAAAGCAATTCTTTACTTGTCAAACTGAAAAAAATGTGTGTTTTGAAGTTGGACATTTTGGCTTGAGGAATTGTTTCTTGTTTTTTGGGTGCAAGCTTTTACTGTGGTTCGTGAGTCTGTGTGCAATTTCTGAGGCCCACACACACTTTGTTTCATTCACAGCTTGCGACAAAAGCACAGATTAACTGTCTTTTCACAGAAATCATAGAAAATTTCTCTTCCTGATTGTCCCTGCGGTGAGGTGGTCGTTTATACACAACTAGTACAAACAAAAGATCACCACAAAACACAGGTGGTTCACATCCGAGGCTGTAATCCAGTTTGGTTTTGGGACTCCACCATTCACTTCAGACATGTTTTTGTTTTGTGTGTTTTGTTTCCCTCTTATTTTTTTTCTGTTGCCATCAGCATCATCATCACCATCATCACCATCATCACCATCATCATCTCCCCGAGGCACAGCTGGTGTTGTGGAGCAGTAACGGTTTTCAGCACACAAACTGGCTCACTGTCCGAGGACATGTGGCTCAATCGGCCGGCCAATACCCGGAAAACACACACACACACACACACATACA
Source organism: Miichthys miiuy (assembly GCA_036365135.1). Classification (NCBI taxonomy): domain Eukaryota; kingdom Metazoa; phylum Chordata; class Actinopteri; family Sciaenidae; genus Miichthys; species Miichthys miiuy. Next base: position 20,542,509 of record CM071605.1, read on the forward strand.
TACACTATACGAAGGGACAAGTGTCTCTGCCCTGGTGAACACTTGCATACAAGGGGTTTCAGACAGGGCAGCCAGCACACACATGCAAACAGAATGGTATTGAATGGCTATTTTGGCAGTTAAAGTAGAAGTGCGGATTGACACTAAGTCTCCATATGCAGTAGCTGTTGTGTTCTTGGCAGGTTGGGTAAATCCTGTCACTCTCTTGGATCATGTCTCATATTTTTGGCAGTTGGAGTTTCAGAAAGGCGGGAAAAGCCACCTGTACAGTTGTAGGGATTCATTATCCTCACAGTTTGATGCACAATTCATTCATGAGATAGGATATATATGAACTTAATATTGATATCATGATATTAAACTAGACATTGGTTAGCATTTTCATAATATGGTAATCCATCTTAAATGTTGGGCTTAAATTAAATTATAAAACTGATCCTAAAGGTCCAGTGTGTAAGATTTAGGGGGTTCCACTTACAGAATATCGAAGAAATTAAATTTAATATTCATAACTATGTTTTCATTAATGTATAGTCACCTGAAAACAAGATTTGTCATGCTTTTGTTACCTTAGAATGAGACATTTTATATGTACAAATGCTGTGGGTCCTCTCCTATGGCGTCTGCCATGTTTCTACAGTACCCTTCAGGTTCTTGTGTGTTTTTCACAGGTTTCATGATCACCATAGTTTCTCCTTCACACTAGGAAGGAGAGGTGGAAGCGATTGGTTGCAAGCAGCTACTACACCCCTATATACTGCTAAATTCTACACACCGGTCCTTTAAATGGGTACAACAGTGATTTCCACTGCTGCATTTTTTTTTAAAGAAAACTTTGAAAGGCTCTCTCTAGAGTCTCAAAAGACATTGTACAACTGTTTTCACAGACTGATGACTAAGTCAACTGGACATTATCTGTAAAATTGGTGTAGTGCCCCTTATTTATGTATGCATTTATTTTTGTGTGAAAACACTCATTCATAAAATATCATCAAATTACTGATATTGAGATCTTCAGTCAAAAATGTTGTCATGTTTTGATTACATCTGTGCGTTAAGCTAAGCACACAATTAATTAAATTATAATGGCGACATTAACACATCTATGTTATTAATCTCAATGCTAAAAGTTGACAGTGATAGGGAAGTTTGTGCGTCTTTTGTTAAAGTTTATTCACCCTATTTAAAGCTTACATGACCAAACTTAACACCACTCTATGCCACATTATGTCTGGACATCTACCTCAAATAAATTAGTTGCAACTGTACCAGCTGCAGACAATTGCAGCACTGTTGCCTACTTGTTGAGATTTGCTTCATGGTATGTACTGTGTGGCAAGTAGCCATCTGTAAGTTATATATTTTGCACTTGTGTCAATGACATCATGTGTATAGGGTTACTTTTTTCTGTGAGCAGATGAAAGAGTGCTAGACTTATGTCATAGTGTCACAGTAGGGTTATTTCACCACATCAAAAGAACATGAAATAAGTGTCTGAGAGCCTGTCTGTTTTTCTCCTCTCTCTGCTCATCTCTCTTTCTCTTTTACACTGTCTTGGGTTTTCTCTTCTACACCCCCTCATCTTTCTCCACTTTGGCTTGAGTCTTTTCCCTTCTTTTTTTCCCTTCCTTTCTTCCTTCCTTTCTTCCTTCCTTCCTAGGGAAAGGGAGATTTTAAACTTTGAACAAAGGACACAAGGAGGAAAACTTTGCAGAAACATTTGAAGTGTTTTTCCCCCTTCTCTGTTCTGAGAAATGTCATCCACACCCAAGGAACAGTTTCAAAAGAATCAGAAAGTAGCTGACTAAAGCCAGACAATGCCCACGGCTCCCTCTAGCTCCTCCAAATCCTTGTATTGTTGCTGTGGTTATTTGTGTTGCTTCTTCTTCTGGGGCCCTCCAGGCTTTTTATTATTTTTTTTATTTTTTATCTCCACTCAGTGCTGAGGTCTTGTCAGAAAATGAGGGCAGGGCTGCCATTTTGGCCCCAGGTCCACTTGCAAACTCACAAAAGTTTATTTTTAGTTTAAAATGAGCTGGAACTCACTAATGACACACTTGTCAGTTCGCTGTGAGTTGGGTAGATTTTTTGACTTTGTGGTAGCATCTGCAGTGTTTCACTGCATTCATTCATTCAGTGGTGGTGAGCTACAGGATGACGAACATTGCCAACAATGCTACAGAAACTGAAAACAGTAGCTGCTCAACAGGCAACACCCTCATCTGGACTTTCATCCTGAAATATCATTTTTCATCTAAAGGATGACAGTAAATACAGAAATGTTATGATCCGTTGCTTGGTGATGCCTCAATGAAAATACTTTATATATTCTAATACTTCAATATTCACTTTTCTGAAGGTGGTCATGAACAGAAATGTCATAATATGTATTTCCTCTAAATGAACAAAACTTAGTAATTGAGTTGGACAGCATTGTTGAGTGTGAGGCTACACGAGCAAATGTTGTCACTCTTCATTTAATCTCCAGCTGACAGTCACTAATGTTGCAGGATTGAAGGAAAAAGAGCAGTCCTCTCCTTCCCAGAATAGTTTCCTGCATGCTGTGCTGTTTTAGAGTTTTAGTTTAAGTCCTTTAAGCTTTCAGTTCCATCACTTTTGGTCTTTAGGTCTGAGGAAGAGAGGTGTGTCCGATGAATTATTTGCAGAGCACAGTGTTAAGATAACAAAATGCTTCCCACTTTCAGACAGGCTGGTGCCTTTATAGATTTAGCAGTGGCCCGTGCATTAGACAGATTAGGTGAGGAAAAAAAAGACAGAATCCTGCTATCGTAAATTATATCTTAAAGAGCGCATTCATATTATCAAAAGCATTTTCTCAAGTGGTATCTAGTCATGCAGATGGTTGTAATTTTATTCCAGGTTTTAAGAGAACATGTCTCTAAGAGTTCTGCTTTCACTTCAGTACAATCGAGGTGGGTAAAATTTTGACTGTGGCACTCACACTGAAGAAATGGTCCATATAAAAAGTGTTCACAGTAGAGGTTGTGGATTATCCACTGCCTCTGGAAGGAGTTGAATTTTTAAATGTTGTAAGCAGCACAAACACAATTCTGTTCACCTCCATTCTGTCGGTGAGCCTGCAGAAATTTCAGGGACAGATATCTCAAAGACTTGGACAAATAAAACCTAAAAATAAAATAAAATATCTATATTGTTAGATGCCACTAGAAGTAACTGAGGAAATGTTATTTATTTATAAATTTGATTGAAGTGGCTCTTTTTTAAAAGACCTTTTTAATTAAATGTCCTTCCTTTATGGAACATTATTTCTGTCCTCTTTATTGATGTGCATTACATAGTGCATTACAACTGTGCATTTAAAAGTTCCAAACAAATTACAGCATCTTTAAAATGACTGTGCTAGTAGCAGAAGTATGGCCTCACGGAAATGTCAAAGAGTTTCAATAGTATCTGGTGGAAAGGATGTGAAGGTTAATGAAAAACAAAGTAACCACTTTAAAAAAGACCAAAGTTCAAAAGCCATCTCAACTTTTAAAATGCTCTTTCAGGTTAGGGTTCTCCTACTTTATCTCCGGTCACTACTCTAAACAAGACCCTTTAATCTGTGGAAACAAAACCGATTGTATTCAGGTTTTGTAGACCAAGCGTTGCAACCAATTTGCCTGTAGAAAATCAATCAAGGCAGATTTACTGTTTCCCCTCAGACACATAGAATTGGTTAACCCATACACACACACACACACACACACACACACACACACACACACACACACACACACACATACATACAGATGTCTCGGAGGTCTGCTTAAGTGGACATTTAATCATCAAGGACCTTTTCTTGCTGGCTGCTCCATTGAGTGGGTCACACACACACATACTGTTCCTTGGTTGTTAAATCCGTACACACACACACACACACACACAAGCACGCACACGCACACACACGCACACCCACACACACCCACACACCCACACACCCTGTCGTGTGGCAGTGTATTGATTCTCAGTGTTGTTCTTGTGCTGTTGGTTAAACAAGACAGTAATAATGGAGCAACATTGTTTAGGCTGCTTATTGAACTGTGACTGGACGACATTGATTGTTGTCTTCTGCTTTGGGAATGCATTTGTGTATGTGTTTGAATACATATGTGAGTAACTTTGTGATTGAGGAGTGTGTGTGTGTGTGTGTGTGTGTGTGTGTGTGTTTGTAGACCTTGAGAAAGAGAAGAAGTGATTATTGAAGGCAGGAAAGAGTTCTTGCTCAAGTGTCTTTCACTAATTTCTCTTCTTTTCTCAGTAGTTCACTTTGTCAAGGCTGCAGAAAATACAAAGAAAAGAAATCATAGAAGAAGAAAAAATGTGAGGGGGAAAATATTCAGAGGTGTTTGACAACAGCGACGAGAGGTACAGCTTAGTGAGAGAGACAAATGCTAAGAGAACAAAGGGTTGCGAAAAGAAGATGAGAGAAGAAGAGAGGAGCAGATGAAGAGCAAGGAAAACTCTGGAGGAAAGGGGAGAGCTACATGTTACATTTCAAGGCCCTCTATCAACTTCAGGGGAACTATTTCAGTCATATTTCTTATCCGCGCGACTTATACAGATCTATAAAAAAATCACTGTGGCATCACTCATGTCTGATTTTGAAAATAGAGCTGTTTAATATCCCAGAGCTAGAGTCGGAGTCAAAGGAATGCTAAGCACATCAGGGTAACATTTGCTCCTGATCTATGCATTTCAGAACTAATTAATCTGGAGCTATTTCTAGAATATGAAACTACCTCAAACTTTAAATAAATGTCCCTTTTTTAATTCTTTTTTTTTCACAGATTAACCAAGAAGCAATTTTTTTAAAGTTAGACATATCTATCAGAACTTTTTGGTTTCCATGTACAAATTACATTATTTTACTGCTATATCATGTGTTACGTGTGTCCACTGTTTCAGAGCACCATGCAGTGCTGAATTGAGAGCTGAGTAAGTCTTCATAAACGTACCTGAAAGAATACTTAAGTGTCCCCGTGTTAAGTTTTGAAGTGCTATTCTGTAGGCTTCAGAAGAATTAATTGAGCTCTGTACATTTCCATTTATCACAAGCTGTTTTGATATTACACAAGGTTATGCCATCTAAAAATTTCCCTGCCTAAAGCCCTACAAGCACCCATGAATAATTCATGAGAGTTTAATATTGAAATTGGTAATTTGTTTCCATGCCAAAGCACTGTGAACGGAGAATTACAGAATGCTTTGGCACCCAATAATGAATCATCAAGATGTTTTGAAATGACACTGAGAGCATCTAGTGTTAGGTGTGTTTTTTTTTTTTTATTCTAATGAACTGAGACTCAGAAGCAAGTCGGACATTTCAGCGCTTCTCACATCTCTGGCAAGGGCGATTGAATTGGTCTCTCTGAGACTCGCAGACTGTATATGCTTGGTCTGCATTTTCTGGTCTATCATTAAAGCTCTTCCTGGTTTTCTGGAAACACACCCGGGCGGTCAGACATACATACACACACACACACACTTTGGACAGGCTGTAATGTGTGCTGCAAGCTTATGCACACTTTGCTACACATAGACGTGAACAGACACACAGTGAGTGTAGCAGAAATATAGGATATAGTGGTAGTCTTTTAAAGGGATAATAAGAGGTTTATAGGTTTTTCCAAACTATAAAAAAACTCAAGAGATCTGTCTGTTTGAATTCAATGTTTGCTTTTGTTTAAAATATTGAAAATGATGCTTCTGTGGAAAAAAAAGAAAAGTCATGGTAGATCCAATTTTTTTCGATTTGAAAACTAAAATCGAGTGAAATTGTGCCACTGATACAAACAACTAACTGCAGCCAAAGCCGATTTTTGTAGCACGTTGTGTCTTGAAGCTGTGTGGGGTTCATCTTGAGCTGCTTGGGATGCTGCTCCAGTCTCTTTCTCTTTCACTTCTCTTCGTCTTTTTCTCACTTTTTTTTTCTTTATTTCCACAGTTTCAGCGTTTTCTCTCCTTCAGCTGCAAAGGCCAGAGGCACTGTCCCCCGGGGAGCGGCTTGTGTTTATGTGTGTCTGCGTGTACAGTATATGTGTGTGTGTGTGTGTGTGTGTGTGTGTGTGTGTGTGAGAGTGTGTGAGAGAGAGAGAGAGAGAGCGAATCCAAGAGATTGTGAATATGCAGAAGTGTCTGAGAGAGAAAGATAGTCAGACACAAAGGTTGTATGAGAAAGGGATTGTGTGCCTCCTTGTGTGTTTGTGTGTGTGTGTGCGTGTACCACCGCTCCTCAGGCTCTCTAATTGGGACATGGGTTCTGTCTGTGCTGTGCACCAAGCATTTTGATGTAAGTCCCACATGAGCATCGCTGTAAATCTTGATAATGGTATTAAGCTTGTCGAGCTGGTCTGGGACTTTAGCCTGCAGCGCGTGCATGCATGCATGCAGAGACACTCACACACACACACACACACACACACACACAGGCAGAGAGCGGTGTGGGCACTGCTTATTAATGTAGGAAATATCCACATGTGTATACACTCTACACTGTCGTCCAAACTCTGCCCATTACCATAGCACAGACAGACATTTGTGGCACTTACGACGGCTTACTACCTGTTATAAATGTATTTCAAAGAGCTTTAGGGAGATGTGTGCATACACACACACACACATTTCACAGAAATACAAAATTTAGCTCAGTTCACAGATAAGGGCTTTATGCAAAATCAAAGTGCTGAATCTGTAATACATCAGCACATTGAAGACATATTAGGGGGGGAGAAGTTACTTCAGTCGCTAATTAAAATGCACAGGGAAAAGATGTGACGGTCTGATTATAAAGTGACATGGTAGTCTATGCTATAGAGCTAGTTAGACATATTCTTTTGTTAAAGGTGTCACAGCAGCACGTACCGTCCTGTCAGCATATGCAGTGGGCGACACAGGGAAATTACAGCACGTCTTGATTGGTTTGAGCAGCTGTATCTGTTCAGTGAGAGCACTGAAAATGTTGCACCACCTCAGCAGGTTTCAGACGTATTGAGGCTAGTAGGAGACGTAATTTGATTGGAGGCCTCTGCCTCCCAACTCGGCTTGGTGGTTTTGTACTTTTTTTTTTTTTTTAGAGATAGTTGGTTCGTACATAATAACATAATAGCAGGAACTACTGTTGTTACTCTGTAGAAAAAAGAGAGAGAAATGTGTCCAGTGCTGTTTCATAAACGCCCTTTTTAAAACACGTGATGTCTTGAAACAAGGTGAAACGAGTTCATCTGTATAGAAAAAAGGAAAATTATACTATGCACCTGGCTGATTCTGTCACTTGTTTTGTGGACAGGTTTTTGCCTTTCGTGAATGCACAAACAACTGCCTTGTCAAGTCGTTACAGCATGCAGTCAGACTGTCTGGAAAAAAAAGCTCATTTTAAGACGTTTTAAGTCAAACTGTATGAAAGAACTGGGAGGCGATTTTTGCCTGCTGCATCTCTTTGATGTTAATGCAAATGTTTTCATCGTGTTTACTTTAAGGCAGTGAAATTACCTCACAGCACGCTCCTTAATTTGTTTATTTGTTTGCTGTTGTGTTGTTGATTTGAAACAAGTCGCATCATGACAGGTAATTTTATTTATTTATTTTTTCCTGACTCCAGGGAAATTATCTACCAACATGGCAACATAATGTGGTTTAATACTATGAGATACGCATCATAAGTCTGTATGAACCATAGAAACAAACAAACATTTTGCAGCACATTTCAAATAGGATGTTAGACTGTTTTTGCTGAAACTATATCAGCAGTCCGTCCTCTTGACTCCCTGCAAATGCAAATGTTGTACCAGCCAAGTGCTGTAAAAGCTAATGAGAGTAATGGGGTCTTGTGTACTCAGTGATGGGCTCCACATAAAGGGAATATGTGGGGGTTAGGCGTACTGTAATATATGGGAATAGATGCCTGCAGCTGTTCGTACTGGCTCGGGCTCACTTTATGTCTCCATCTCTCAGAGCAGATGGAAAATATTATGATACTGATGATGAGGGAGAGGGAAAAGAGTGAAAACATGCGGACTAAAAGAGAATGAATAAAAGAAATACTGACAATAGAGCAAGAAACACAACGAGAAGGTTAAGTTCCCCTATCATTCAGCGAGATGTTTTCAAGAGACTGAGACCTAGAGTCCTAGAAGTCAATATTTCATGCAACTGTCAAACAAAATCTCAGTTGAATGTTTTGCCTTCCTCTAATTATTGACATGAGCACTGGGCGCAGAGAAGGGCTGTGCTGCAGTGTAAAGTATTAAGGACATCTCCCTCTGAGATTTTCGTTACAGCAGCAATAAAGCATAGCAGTAATAATGCCTTATTAGTGTCAACAAAACTCTGGATATAATATGTTTAATTTTACTGCACGGAGACAATATGTATCTTCAAATTGGAACTTGGAAGACTTGTGAGAGTAAGAAAACCCATTTAAGCATGTACACATACAGATGAATACACACAAGCATGCAGCCCTCTTGCAATTCTCTATAATCCATCTCCTTAACAAATTGTCTGCGAGTTTAGAGTTTGTTAGGGGAAACGAGGGGGAATTTAAGCAGCGTGACACCAGCAGGGGAATCTAATAAGGGAGACACCAGTGGGGCTTGTTTAATGATTTTCTCCTTTCGCCTTTTTCAATTAGGGTACCTTGCTGTGATCTCTGCTGAGTCTGTCTCTCATTTTATTTTGCAGCTCTCTTCCCTTGTCTGAGTCAATTTCTCTTTCTTTCTACCTGTCTGCCTGCTGCTTCCTGACTCTCTGTTGGGCTGTTTGGCTTTCTGGTTGTTGAGGTTTCTCCCTCTATCACTGCAGCAAGCAGGCATTAAGAAATTCGAATGGGAGTGCTTTCATATTGCATGCAGGGTATATTAAATTATATTAATAGACTAAGTTAGTTTCACAACTTCCACAGTGAGGTTAAGGTGAGGTTTAGAGTCAGCACAGTGAGCTGCAGGTCCCGGAGAAGCAGTATCACAGCTTTGTGGGCAGTCAGACCAAAGAAAATAATATATTGTGTTTTTAAAAATTCAAAGAGGTGCACTGGTGTAGGCGTGTTGCTACAGGTACTGTAGATTAAATACGACCCAGGATGTCTAGTTTGGGTAATTACACCTCTGATTCCGAAGGTGCCAAAACACTGCAGTGGTTTATAATAATACAAAGCAGGATGTGCTGGATTGTCATCGACAAAGACTTTATTTAGCAGATTGGGTCTCGACCATGACATGACCGATCCACATTGAATTTTTCTTTTTTAATGTCATCATAAAATTCACTGTTTCCTTTCATTCAGACAGCTGGGTGGTGTTATTAGTGCTGCTCCAATCCCTGGCCTCATGTTACTGTTACTGTTCAGTGGTGTATACAGGTTTTAAAATTAAGAAAAAGAGCGGACTGTTTTTTGATTGGTACATGACCTGAGTTGAGGTATTGAAACTGGTATCAAGAGAGAAGAAACAGGCTTGCTGCACAGCTATCTAGTAAATTAACCAAACAACTATCATCTTCTTTTTGGTCTTGGAGTCCCTTGTGGAAAAAGTTGAACCAGGTTCAATTATTTTTCTTTTACCTTAGCATGACAGGCAGGAATGAGAGGTCTCAACATGACCTTTCTTCAGTGGCTAAGGTGTTTTTGTGTGTACCGGGGGATACACAAGAAGAAATTGACACAGCAGAGGTCTGCAACTGTAGCTAACAGCACCACCGTTTACCATCGTCTTATTCTATTAGCAAATCTTTTCCAATGAGAAATAGGCTTACATCTCTAGCCAACTAGACAGATGCATTTAGTTCAACTACACAACAACTACACAACGATTATTTGAGCACCGTAAGATTATATGTTACAAGTCAGCTGGTAGCCAAGCAGCTGGTGAATGTGCAAATGATCGTGAAGCATGAGAAGGCAGCTAATACCAATGCTCCATCCATTTTTTTTTAGACTGCAGTCCAAGAGATAATGGAGGGTTGGAGGGTCAGACTTAACGCACATGCATTTTTAATTCCATAGATCCACAAATATTGACACACAGTACTTAAGCAGTACTCTAGAAAAAGCATATCGTCTTTTAAAATTAATTAAACCACTTAAAAGCAATTGGCTAATTATGCTAATAACGTGATTGAACGGATTTTTGGTTGAGAGTTTATAAACTGAGTTTCTCCGACCTTCTGACAGTCAGTAGGTCACATTACTTCTGACCCATTAGCTAACTGGTACCCCTGCTCCGATCCCCCAAGCGACATGGCCCCCTCTCTCTCTCGCTGTCACTTTCTTTCTCCCTCTCCTTTACTCTCTCTCTCCATATGTACCTCATGTACTGAAGATGTGTCATGCCTCCACGTCTGGACTGTCTGAGGCATTTATGTCTTCATTCTGTTACCAGGGGTGACAGGGCATTCCGTTACCTCTGGTGGCAGGGCATTCCGTTTCCCCGGGTGAAGGGACATTCCATTGCCCGTAGTGACAGGGCAGGGAATCATTGGGCTTCGAGCGGGTGCGCAGGGCTGCTGCGACATGTGCATAAAAGAGACATGGGCACGCCATGGGTGACTTAGCGCTCATGTTTGTGTATGATAACGCGTGAATGCTAGTGGGCGCACGAGTGCGACTGTGTGATTTTTGTCACGGTGTTAAATTGCGACTGCCAGAGGTCCATTTTATAAGTATGTGATTATTCCATATAGAATAAGGCTAAAGAAGTTTGGAAAGAACAAAGGTTGAAATCAGAAGGCAAGAAATAAATGCACGGCACCCAAAGTGTGTGTTTGTGAATGTGCGTGTGTTCCTAGAGAAATGAGGAGTAAAGGGCGATGGGGAAGGGTAGCTCTAGGAAACAAAGAGTGAAAGGGCAGCGAAGGGTGAAGGAGGATGCACTTCACAGAGGAGAGCAGCGCTGCATGACTGTGTACTGCTCTAAATCTCAAACAATTTCCCTAATTTATTCACCAGACCTGCTGTTTTTTGTCTTAAGACAAGTCAGTCAATGAGTTATGTAGCAGCTGACAATTTGAGCTCTGCCGAAGTATTATTAGTTCAGCTTAGTTTAGCTTTAGGTGGACAGAAACAGAGGCATTGTCTAAAATAACTGTTGGTGGAGGTGCTACTGTGAGTGAGTGGTGGAAGTAGCAGACAGTTGTACGTCTTTACTTGGCTCGCGGTGTGAGGGCGGCTATAAATCAGAAATTTGATGCTTGGACCCTAGCACATACACTCACAGGCCTTTTCCAACCTTCTACCCTTAACTTCACCCATGCCTCCATCCCAAAAGTCAACACACAGGTCACTTCCTCCTACTTTTGTTTGTCCCAGGTGTTTTAACTAACTTTTTTACATATCATAATCAATCCCAAGTAGATTTAATGATGTAGCTGCATAAGTAAGAATTCCTTTACATATTCTGCCAATATTTGATGAGTTCTTCTCTACCTTTGTATTACCACTATTCCTGCCTACCTGTCTACCTGCCTGAGGCTAGCACAGCTTATTCGGGTACCATTCACTTACCACATACTCATATGCTGCATACATGGGACGTGCCCTCAGAAATTCTGCTGCACTCAGTCATTTTAAATGTGATATTTTAAAAATCTGATCTCCTAAATATAAAGTTATGAGACCGCAGTGCTGGACATTTGCCACAGTCCTATCGTGTGTCTTCTGTGGCTGTATTTATTTAAAACCACAGGGCCCCTACATTGTTTCTTTTCCCCCCACTGTTACCAAGTACAGTACGCATCATTATTCACAATACTGAAAGTTTGCCTGAACTAAATCCAAGATTCAAAGAGATTTTCTTCTCAGAGATTACATACTTTTTTTTATTATTTTAATAGGATGACATAAGGAAGTGTCTCGTATAACTGTAAGCAGATTGAGATGATTATTTTCCTGTTCCACAAAATAAGTATACAGGAAATCATTGTTTGATTTGAAAAGGGGGAAAAAGAGGGCAGCTGGTGAGGAATACAGGCAGAGCTAATCAGTGAGACAGAAAGACAGACAGAAAAGAGAAACTGCTCATTGCAGTCTACATTTTCACTTCAAGAGGAAGGCATCATAAAACTAGAAACCATTATCAGCCATTAGGCTGGTGTCAGTCAGCAGCAGAATAACAAGCCAGCAGTTAGCAGGCAAATGGTCCACACAACTAGACTGCACGGATGGAAGAAACTTTCAGATGGCTGGACTGTAATGCCCCGACACCGTCCCGTATCAGCTATCCACTGTTACGCACAGAAACACACAATTTATGGACACCTGTGTACACTGCGCACACACAAATACACACTCTGCTTTGTCCTCTCATTCTCACCAACACATATATTCTGATACTTGTAAGGACTGTCACTGACTACTTCCGTTATGCATCTGTAATCTTAAACCCATTTAGGGCCTGTAGATGATCTAGTTGTCCTAGTAAAGTCTAGAAAATATCTATACATTTTTGGCAGAACACACACACACACACACAGATGTTTGAGATACACCGGGATTCTTTTGGTTTTACATTTCACCAAAAATGGCTAATTTGTTTCCTGGGCATATGTCATATATTCAGCAGCGGGGAAAGGGGTATCGGCTTACAGGAGACACAGTCACAGATGCTTAAACACGCGCACACACACACAGTCTTACTGTCAATCCCCTAACTGGTTAGAATTACTGGGTTTGGAAATAGATTGCCTATGTCTTCCTATGTTCCTAGTATTTAGTTTTAAATATAGTCTCTACTCGCGATTTATTTTCCACATAGAACAAAAGGTCCTATTCATTTATGCGCCTGAAATGGATTCTTTTGGAAAATGACACCTCATCTGAGAGGGGAATAATTTTGGCAGTATTAATCAATCTGACATCTCCCCCTCTCCAGCTTACTTCCTCCCGCTCTTGTACCTCGTCTGCTCCCTGAAAAGTAGAACAATTTGGTATAACAGTCAATCTGCCGAGTCGGACTTTCCTTCATCTGTGTCTCTCCTTTTTCACTGTCCTGCTCCCTTTCGGTCTCCCCCTCTCTGCTTCCCTCCTGGTAAAGGAAACAGTTTAGAGAACAGTTAGTCAATCGGACCACTCCGTCCCGCAGAGGGAGTGCAGAATAACGAGCACTACCGGTGGATAATGGCCATGATTTAGCTCCACAGTCAAAAGGTTACACTGCTCTTGCTCTAGAATGGATGGATGTAATAAGATACCCCTTGGATAAGTAAGTCTCACATGAACTGCAATACTGTCGAACCCCAAAAGCCTACTTGTAACAGTTATTTTCAGTTTTAAAGAGGAGGCTAAGTTCCTTCCTGTAAGGAATATGTTTTATTGAAAGAAATACAGTTATTGAGAGAGAGAACGAGGTGCAAAGGGAGCGAGATGGATGCAGAAATTAAAGGCGGAATCAGAATCACAAGTGCTATTCCCATTATCCTGACACACATAGAAGGAGGTGGGGAACCATTGGCCTGATGTAATGTTCTCCCTGGGAAGCATAGAGGAGGACGAGAGGAAAAACGGGTTGATTTCTATCTCACAGCTGCTGTTAAAAATTCTGCGCATGAAGCCAATCCTTCAGTCGGTCAGCCAGTGAGTAAGGCAGTCAGTAAATCAAACAAATATCTGATACGAGACATCCCTCCACCCACACACAGACACAAACACACACAAATATAAGGGGTAACACACACCATCTCAATAAAGTAATAAGCAGCAGCAGTAATCAAGGATTTATTCCATATAACCCCCAAGCCTAGCTACATTTTACAAGTTTTTGCAAGTTTTTGTTGTCCACATATTGATTTGATTAGTTTGTGTGTGTTCCTGCCTGTGCACTTAAGTGTGCATAAGTTTTGCATGGTGTGTGTTTTCGTGCCTGTGTGTGTGTGTCTGCGTAGCTGTTGACATGCGGTAGTGATTATATGTATATTTCCAGTGCTTGGTTGCTGGAGTTGGCTATTTGAAACACATGATTTCTTTGTTCCTCTGTTGGCTACTGTGGAAGCTGAGAGGGTGGTATACACCCACACACACAAACACTGAGACAGGGTGGTAACTTGCTACTGAGTCAACACTAATTAATGCCATATTGTATGTTTTCAAGCCAACTCCGTTTTGTTTTTGTTTTTTGTTTTTTCTTTCCTCCAGTGGCTTTGTGCCATGTAGAAAAATCAGTGGCTCACAGCAAAAATCAGCTTTTCAGAAAAAAAAAAAGAATAAAATTGCACCATACAAAAAGGTCAATTATTTGCTCATAATAATTTGGTATAATTATTGAATCTAAAACTAAATACAAGTTAGCTGAAAGTAACAGCTAGGAGAAATCAATGGGTTTAATTGATTGGTAGATTATGGGCTGACTCCTGACTCCCTGCCTTTATTCAAACAAGTGTTTTATTGAATACTGGAAAAATCAACTCTTAGAGCTAGGTGTCACAATACCAGAATTTAAACCTTAGATACAATATTTGATATGTCTTTCAGTAGCACTGCGAAAAGAAAAAAAAGATGACCTAGACAGACAAAATAGGATAATTCTTTTTATAGCACACAGTGCTGGTACAGAAAAAGTTTCTGAATATACTGTATGTTAAGGACCAGTTGCAGTTTCCCACAGAATCAGCATGTAACTGGTGGTTTTTATATTTTACTTGAATATATTACCATATCTCTAGTAGGTTATTTGTTATGTCGCCTTATTTTTGGAGTGTACTCACAAACCACTTTAATCTGCTCACCTTGCTCCTCCTCCCAACAAACAAACCTACACCTCTGTCTCTTACTGCACACACACTGGCTCATCTCGGCACTTTCTGCTTCCTGCTTCTCTTTCACTGTATCATACAGGAGCATATGTATTTTTATAAAGTTAAAAAAAAGTTATTCACTGTCCCTTTATCTGGTCCGTACACTGTGTTCACATCTTCAACATAATAACATCATGATATCTCTCTCTCTGTGTCTCTGTGAGGAGACCGAGGTGGATATTGTCCACAGAGATTGTATTGTTTCAAACTTCAAAAGAACTTTTTGTCTCTTTTCATATATTGTGGAGAAGTTTTTACTCTGATAGAGGACAGTTAAATAAAAGTAGTGTACATTGTGCACCACAGCTACTAGGCTTCAATATAAGAGCGTCCACCATGCTGTCTTTTCATTCCCTCAGAGCTCAGCACTGTTAAGACAGCTTGCTATTGGTCAGCAGCAGGGATTCATGGGTAAAGGTTTACCAAATTTGAACTTGACACAAAACATTTGCACAGATTTACTCCACTCCTACTAGTGAGTCCACTAATCATTGCAAAAGTACTGCTTTTGCTGCATGTTGTTGCTCTTTTGGTAAATGCTGTTGTGGCCAGGCTCCAAAAGTGGAATCTGTCCTTCTCACCCACTCCTCACTCTCCTCCTCTTTCTTCTTCTTTTGTCTGTATCACTAAATATTTCTTCATTGCGTTATCTCTCTACCTTTTTGTAAATCTGTCTGTCGTCCTTCCATCTTAATTACTATCTGTGTATTTAAGTGTATATGCAGATTAGCATCTGCCTCATTTGTCAGTCATTGTCAATACTATTACAGTTCTTGTCCTTGTTTGTCTGGCATGTATGTATGTGTGAGAAAGGGAGACAGAAGGAGGGGTGGTTAGCATTCAAATGGGCAGACGGCTCTGAACCAATTAGTCTGACTCTCTGTCTTTCTGTCTTTGGCATTTCTCTCCTTCGTTTCTTTCTCTTGTTGTCTCTTGGCCCTCACCATTTTTTCTCGCCCCCATACAGCGACATGAAGAGACCTCCTCCTTCATCTTTTAGTTATTTTGGCAAAATGAGATATGCCATAAATAAATAAATAAATAAAAGCACCTACACTCCATAAAATGATCCATAGCACGGGAGACAAAAGGTACTTTTGAAGAACAGTAGCTCAGTCCTCAGTTGACCAGATGATGCAGTAGCACTTGAAACCAGTACTTCTATTTTTCATAGGAACTGAGTGATGAACTTCATGTATTGATTTTTTTTTTTTTTTTCTGAGTGGATGTGGACATTGTTGAAATGAACGAACTCTTCACTTCAAGGCTCACCTTTACTTTCTGGCAATTACTCCTAATTCTGTCCTCTTCCTCTGTTCTTTGTCTCTAGCAGTAGCCCTTGTAAAAAAAAAAAAAAATGGAGAAGAATATACCTTTCACTGCAGGGTTTTTCTGGTGGGACAAAATACATACAGGTGTTGGTGCATGTGTGCACACCATACACGCTGAGCTGACATTGTCACAGAAGTGTCGGATTTAGCAATAGGTGGTAGGTCAAATCATGCAACGTGTGAGTGTGTGTGTTTTTGTGCTTGCACTCAGTTTAACATTTACGTGTGTGGGCGTATTTATGCATCTACACGTACTGTATGTGACCGCACTGTGTTGTTTACCACCAAATACAAGTTCTCACATGCTCTTTAAATAGTAGGTCTGTGTTCAAAGTCACTGGCTTAAAATTTGTCTTTCAGCAAGCAGCATGAACACTCACACACACAACATTCAAACACAGAAACACACACACACACAAAGTATTTCCAGTGTACATCCACCTCATCGACTACATCTCTGACACCCAGCTGGCTCCAGTAGGATGATTGACATGTGAGACAGCCAATTATAAATGGCAAGGAAATCAACTTAACACGTAGCAGCGGGACGTTCATGTTGGTTTATGAATAAAACATTAGAAAAACTGGCTTATAGTTTGATTTGGATTCTGTTTCACGTTTGTTTGTTGCTGCATGTTGTTGGCTGACTGACAGTATTGGGGGGAAAGTGTCAGGTAATGGTGTGGGTGTATGTACTGAGTGTGTGCTTGTGTGTGCGTTTACAAAAAAAAGTCCCAGACACTGACACATGGCAAAAATCAATGCCAAAATGTCACAATAAATCTACTTACAGTTCCTCAGAGGACTCCTCCCAGAGTTTTTCTGAATTTCGTGACAGAACACAACTTTGTGGTGCTTTATTTTTTATTTTTTTTAAATCACAAAACTCTTGGCAGTTTAATTGCAGTCAAATGATTTACTGTGAATTGCATACTGCGTGTCATTCAGGAAAGTTGTGGCTTCTGTATACTTTAATAAATTATCAGGTAGGCTTGGACTAAAAGTGTAGCAACTTTCCAAAATTTGATTTCCTGGAATAGATTATGTAAGGATTTTACACTCTACTTTTAGCACTGCTGGATGAATTGTTACTTTGGCATATAATGGAGCTCTGAAGATAGGACATATCTGGGAAGTCCAACTCAGATCACTGTTAACTGAGAGCTGGAGCAAGGGAAAGAATGTGATGCAGGAATGTGAGGCGGCCTGGGAGCGCTCAGCCACAAACCACAGGGTGACCAAGGGGGTGGCAAACCTTCTCTCTCTCTCTGTCTCTGTCTCTGTCTCTCTCTCTCTACCACTCTCGAAGACCCTCTCGGCTTCCCAGGCTACTGAAAGATGGAACCCAGGACACACACCAGCGCTCAGATGGCAGCACTTAGTTGGGATGGTTGCCCATTTGAAAGTGTAACTCCACCCTAAAGGCAGATCCAGAGTGAATTGCCCACAAAGAATGGACTTTAAACAATTTTATGAAAAGGTTTTACCCTCAGGGTGCTTTTACAAAGGACAAACACTGCTGTCTGAGACCCACATAATCCATGATCAACCTTTACAAGGGACAAAGACATGGGCAGAGACAGGCTTGAACACATGCTCTCACATATGTGCCTGGGCACAAGCTTGCTTAATTTGGGGCACAGAAGCCCTGAGGCTAAAACTTTCCACTTTCAACTACATGAACTCTGAAAAAGAAATTTGAGAAAATTTTCAAATACAACTGTTTCTCCACAGCCACATTGAGAACCCCCTCAGTTATTTAGCCCTCAAGTTTACTTGGTAGCTAATGCAGCATTTTGTGTGTGTGTGTGTGTGTGTGTGTGTGTGTGTGTGTGTTTGTGTGTGTGTTTGTGTTTGTGTGTGTGTGCGCTCTTCTCATTTCACAGCACACCCCAGGCTGCTGCTGCTGCAAAAGAAAAATCATTATATAAAACGTTTTATTTTTTTTTCCTTTCATTTCATATATTCCCTTATCGCATGTAACAAATCACCTAGAGGAATGAGAATGGATGGATAGATGGATGGAGGCCAACAGCGGTCATTTAAACGCCGTAATACTTTCCAAAATGCAGTTTGAAAGTAATAAAACAGTTTGGGTAAAAAAAAAATAAAAACAATTTGATAGAACAAAAACCTTTAGAGAGAGATGGAAACATTAGCAGTATTTTGTTGATACCTTATATGCTAACACTACAACCACACTTGGTTATTACTTAATGTCTTCAGAGCTTTTTTTAAACTTTTGTTGCGTTTTTTTCTCGTTTTGTTTTGTGATTGTGTTAGCGATTTGGTTTTTCAGCATCGTTTCTGTTTATGAGTGTTGTCAGTACGTTGAAAGATATATGTAAATATTGTGCATACTGTAAAGCAACTCTGGCTTCAGTCTGTTGGCAGAAATGTGATGGATTGTCATTATAATCCTATCATATCACCGCACTAAGGGAAAACCATATCTCACATCTCGCCCTGTCTCTTTTCCTCTCCTGTTCTGTCCTTCTTTACATATTTATTGTCTCCCTGCCTGATCCCCATTTGCTCCCTCTCTCCCTGTTGCTTCCCTGAGTGATTTTGCCTTTTCACTTTGTTTCTGGGGGACTCTGTTTTTTTTTCCACCGCTGTATTCTAAACCATGACTTTCTAATGCACCCAGTAAGATGAAAACAATGGGTGGGTGGCTTATCTGTATTTTATTAAGTCTCTTTCAATCTCACTTCTCTCCCGGATCTTATGCATCACCTGTGACAGGCATTGTGGCAAATATGATTACCTTCTTAACATTTCTTACTGTTTTCCTTTGCCTTCTGTTTCCTTGGTATTGTTTGCTTAACATCCTTTTGTTCCCTTTTATATAATGGCCACTTTACAATACGGTTAAAGAGCAGCATATTCTCACACTGTACACTGTAAAAAAAAAAAAAAAAATCACATAAAAACAGTCAAATCACTGGCAGCAGCGACTGCCAAACAAAAACTGTAAAAGTAAGAAGTAAAATATCATAATTCAAATAAATGTCAAAAACTATAAATTTGCTGCAATTTTCTAGACAAAGTTTTGCAGGGAAACATACATTTGGCAATTTTCTGGACTACTTTGGTATTAACTTTTTTTTGTCATTACTTATTTACTTTTTTTTTTACAGTGTAGAAGCTGAAATATGATTGGCATTTCTAGTTGACATATTAAATCAGTTCCTTTTCAATTTTTTTTTTTTAAATTGTCATTGATTAACTTCAACTTGACTGACTGATTCCATAATTTAGATCTAATTTCAGCACTAAGGTTTGCTTTATAGCTCAATATTTAGGTTAGGAAGCCCTCCAAACACACATATATGTTTGGGGCTGTCATTCGTCATCACAGAGTATCTTTGTGACATGTTGACAGCTGTATCTTGCACAGATAATTTTCTCTGGAGCCCTTCATGAATTCTGTCACTTTCAGTAAATCAAACCATGAAAACAGCGTGTCTGCACATGTAGGGGTCAACACTACTATGTGCATACGTATGCCTGAATATGCTGGCAGCTGATTGTGTGCGTTTGCTCTGGTTACTGTGTTTAATGTGTGTTTGTTGGTGGTGCAGGGCCTTGACTGCACCACTACAAATGTCTGATTTTATTCATGCCTTAGTGTGTGAGCGCCCTGAGCACTCGTTTTATGTTCTGACCTCGTAAACGTCTCTCCAGTGGACACTTAAAAAGTGGAAAGAGAGAAGGGAGGAGAATAGAGGTAAAAGAAAAAAAAAAGGAGGAAGAGGGTAAAAAAAGGGGGACTGAGAGTAAAATAAGGAAGAGGAAGAGTGAGGGTCAATGAGGAAAAGGCTTTAAAAAAAAGGAGTGATAAATTTGACCCACCTTTTCTTGATGAATGGTTACTTTTGTTTGTTTCTGTTGCAGGATTTATTATCCAGCACACAAACGCAGGCACACATACATGTGTATGTACAATACATAGAATATAAACTGTACATGTTCAAGGTTAAATGAGTTTTCAGTCTGTGGGATATAAGGGAGGGTACTTAAGCAGTCTCTGGGCCCCTTACTGCCAAGGTACGGAGCACACTCCTTCTTTGTGTGCGTGTTTGTCTGGGGAAATTATACATTTTCTCCCACATAAATTAAACGAGGCTCAGACAGAAACGAATGGATGCCTTCCCCTTTTGATTCCCCCTCTGGAGCTCACCTTTCAACACGTTCTCTCTCTTGCTATCACTCACTGACTCACTCACACAATCGTATACATACGCACGGCACAGTCAGAATCCTCCAATATGCGTGCCTCTTCCTGCTTCTCACAGGATAGCCACTCAGGGGACAGATAATAATCTGTCTACCAATCAGCGCTAACAATTCCCAACCAATCACAGACTTTGTCAGGTTACTAAATATTGTTGACTTATTTTTTTCTCCCCTGGCTACAGAGTGTTGTGTGAAACAACATAGATTTGGAAAACCCTTGACATTTTCTCACATATATTGGTTACTTACTCTCCCTTCTTCACTTCCTCTCTCCCTCTCGTCTTCCTCTCTCTGTCACACACACACACACACACACACACACACACACATAGGCACAGGCACACAAGCACTTAAAAATGGGGACAAGCACACACATGGGGATTTGGAAAGTGGTTTTGGACATTTGCTTTCCTTCTAAGCACTTAAAAGGGATTTCAACAGGAGAAAATGGAGGAGGAAAGAAATGGAGAGGGATGAAGGAAAGAGGGAGGAAAGTAGGGAAGAGGAGTGTATCTAAATAGGATAATAGAAGAGTAGTTCCTTACTCAGACCAATTTTAGTACCATCTTGCTCTATTGTGTTCACTATAGAATTTGAATGAGCGGTTAAAGTTTGGCTTCCACGTTGCTCAATGTTTTTTCTTAAACTGCTCTAACTTTTACTTTCCTCTGTTCTCTAGCATTGGTGATAACATTGCAGTGATTGACACTGGCGGCTGAGCACAGAGGCGTATGCCAGTAAATTAGTTTGTCTTAAGGCTTTTTTCCCCCCTTGGTTTCCCCTGCTTGCTTTACTGTGAGCCACTCCAAATATTATTTCTCTACACTCAAAAGGAAATCAGAAAAAAAGAATATTATGGAGCGAGTGAGGGGGAAAGGAGGAGTTGAGTGTGGAGTCTGTACGGACTTAAACACACATATGCTATCGGCCTGTTGAAGACCTGTGCACGCTTTATCAATTAAGCAGGAAAAGGAGACTCGCGCTTCTATTTGTTTTCTTAATGTCATTAAAGAGATCAGATAGAAATTCATGACAGCATAGGCTTCGTTGGTGGACTGTCAATTTGTCATTTCAATACACAAAACTAGTCTCCTTTTTTGAAGTGTTTCTATTGTACACATTCACACTCCCGCTTTACCACCTATTGTGCCACCAGTATTACAGTTTATGAGCAAGACAGAGATGAGAGATTGGGAGTGAAGTACGTAGCCATAGGCTGATTTTAGAGGGAAGGAGAAAAGAGGAGAATGACGCTAAAAAAAGGTTTTTGCTCCTTTTCTGTCACCAAACTTTGTTATTTTCTTAAAAGCCCATTATAAACGCGCGTGGCACAGTATGTTTATGTTGTATTGATGCTGGCATGGTTATCTGCATTCTGAATACAATATGGTGAAGCCTCAAAGTATCTGAGGACCAGATGTCTAAACGGATGGTCGACTGTATGGTGATGCTTAAACAAAATATGCTGCACAGCAGACTGACTGTGCTCTTCATTACTTATAGGAAAGTGATAAAGAAAAATCTTGTCTCACTAATTGAATATGAAAAGTAATTATCCTCTGTTCTGTGTGTGTGTTTCCATTAAAGGGATGAGTTCTACCCCCCCTTGTTGTTGCATCTAATCAAAACCTTTACAAGTACAAATCATTCTTCCATGAACTATACAGCAATATACAGCAGATTAAACTTTTCTTCAGCTTCTGGGGCATACCAGAAAAAGTTTTAGAACCACTGGTCTAACAGACCCAGGTGGATTTGGGGTTTTTCTAGCATCTCAGATTGTGTGTAATCATGTGAGAACAACATTTCCAAAGCATCATAAAGCCAATTATCTCGTAAACTTAAAGGACTCTGAAATCTGAATGAGACTAACCCGGAAACCCCACCAGGCACGTGTCTGTCACGTCCTTCCTACACGTGACTTCAAATCCTAACAGAAGCAGAGCGTTTAGCCTGCCAGACTTTATTTAATTCCTCAGATTTTGGTAATTTTCCTAGTTTATGTGCTTCTAAATATGCTTCTACATGTGTAAATATGCTACGTAGTTCATTTTCACTTTTGTCTGTTTTTATGACCAGCAGTTTGCTCAGGGTATTTTATTTTCTGTCTGCTTCTGCCAGCTCGAGGTGCTCTGTGTAAATTGACGCAGGCTCCTTGTCAAAAATAGAACAGCCGCGTATTTCACGCAGAGCCGAGCGGAGGCCCGCTCCTGAACTGGACTGTGGCGGAGCCGGTGTGGTTTAAAACATTGACTAGAACGGTCGCGTATCGCTGCGCACACGCAACGCGGCAGGTCTGTGCCCAGTGGAATTTGAGGGTAAGGAATCCCTTAACGGCTTATCAGTCAGGCACTGTGAGATGTTAACAGATGTAACAAAACTATGACACTAATATAGGGAAGCAGAGAGAAAAGGCTACTGGAAAATGACTCTACTGCATATACTCAACATCGCATGGGAACATTGTATTCCCTAGGAACCAACCTGTCAACAATTGAACAAGAACCAGCTCTTTTCTTTTTTTTTGCAATTTTGTTCGTGCATTTTTGACATTATCTAAAGTACTTCCATTGGTATGGTCATGCAATATTTATCTGCTCGAGAGAGACATTTTTGTCACCTACAATAAAGGAAAGAATGGAAGTTCAGAGCTATGAGATGTCTGCGGGACACAAAATGATATGTTGAGTGCAATATGTGTGTATTTTTCACGACATTCCCATAAGTATCTGAATCGCTTTGGTGCAGACATAACTCAGTGCTGCTCTATCCCCCCACTCTATCAGTTTTATTGACAATGACTGCATGCCTTAAATATGACACATACATTTATCGCAAAGATCCCGTTGCAAGTTGAAATGATAGCCAGCGCAATAGACCAAACTATGGTGGGAATGCACAAAAGGCTATAAAAGTGTATTGGGAATTTAATATGTATCACACCGAAGAGGGAAACACACATATACACACACAATCATAGCCATAGACACATATCAGAATTGACAGGGTAATGGTTTCTTGCATTTAGTGACCAAGAAATGCATTATGACCCTCAGTAAACATTCCACTACTGTTTCCAAGTGAGGCCAAAATATCTCTCTCACACACACACACACACACACACACACACACACACACACACACATTTAAAATGTCTTCATAGTAAAAACAGGAAGCAATTTTTCCATTTTGCGGCCTGTCCTCAGGCTAAACAATAAATTGCAATTCAGGTAAAAATAAAATAAAATAAAAAAAAAAAGCAAAAAAATAAAATGCCCAATGTGGGTAGCAATTAACAAAGTGACATTTTTGTGGTAATTACAAAGTTTTATAAGGTTGTTTAGCTTATTTGGAGATTTTTCCAGTGTTGAATTAAACCTCACAGGGTGTTTGTTGTTTTATACTTGAATTAAGAGTGTGCATGTCTCTTTATGAGCTTAGCAATTTAAAGTTTTATATACCTACTTGGAATGTAGTGGAATAAAAGTGAATGTGCAGTTAACTAAGAGAGAAGAATGAATTTATTGTCCCTCTCTTTCCCAGCATGGTGAAATGTTTTAGACTGTGAATAGCTAGGCTTTATCTCAGTAGTTCATTATTAATGTCACCTCCAAACTGAACCTGGCCGTAATCATTATTTTCTGTAATCACTGCCTAACATAATGTAAGAAAAGAGATGGAGGGAACAGGGTAGGAAAAAAATGTCTTTTACTTCTTATGCAAAGCATGATTTCTGCATTCCTGTGCAGCTGCAGCTGTGTGTGTGTTTGCTAATGTACATATGTGGTGGAGTGCAAATGCTAGCTTTGAGGTGTAAAGGCACGACTCCACCACTATCTGTGTGATACAGTTGTGGGCTGCTGCCATGAGTCCTCTGTTCAGCTTTATGTAGTTCTTTACTGGGTGAAGTGAGGGTTAAGACTAAAGAACATTATATATGTGCTGGTGAGGTGTTTGTTGGTAAGGATGATTTTTTTTTTTTTTTAAGCCCATAAATGTTGTGTAACAGCAGAAATTGAATATGTCCATGTGTGTCTGTGCCCACGCTCAAATGTTTATCGCAAAACCGCTGACCCTGTGCATGTAAAGGAGCCAGACTCCACAGACTGCTGCAGAGGGGGAGTGGAAGCCTTTGATAACACACACACACACACACACAGCTTTGATCACTTCCAAACGTCTGCATTGAAAGATATACATATATATATATATCTTTTTTTGCCTCTCTGTAGGTGAATCTTTCTCCTTTTTTTGTGCAATACTCAGCTAGTCCTATATTGTGTTTGATCAGTGTAAAACTGTGTGTGTGTGTGTGTGTGTGTGTGTGTGTGTGTGTGTGTGTGTGTGTGTGTGTGTGTGTGTGTGTGTGTGTACTGCCAAAGCGAGCCATTAATCAAAAACCCAACTATCTGCCTCATATATTGTGTTTATTACAGATATGTCTGCCGTCTGGCTATGTTGGACCCACAGTCTGCAGTATATCCACTGCTAGAAAATCACCAAATAAATACAGTATGTTATTTTTTTGCAGTGGAGCGGTGCATTGTCCATCCGCTTTCAAGAAAAATATTATTTCTTTAGAAATATTAGACATGAAGCCATCAATTAGACACTGTAATAACGATCAACAGTTTCTAATCAGACACTCTACACCGTCTGTAACTTCTATTGTAAGTAGTCACTTCCTGAGTTGTCATGGCTGCCTGACCTCATCAGCACTGACCTCTGAGGGAGTTCACTGTTCTGTCTGGCTCCATGGACACTCAAGATGGTGTTGCTGAGTCAGTTTACTTGTTGCATCTCAATTCCCTACATGGTCTGTTCTTATAACACTGGATAAGATGCCTTGCAGCAAGAAGGTGTTGGATTACTTGTATCTGAAAAACTTTTCTCTTAGCTCAGAGAAATTCTCATACCACACTAGCACGGGGCTCAGATATCTGGAGACATGGCTTGCAAAAGCAGTCCATGCTCTTTGTTTTACTCTTGTTATTTTACTGTTGTTTATTACTGCTATTAGAATATGACACTTTTTAATATCTATTGTATCTATCTATTATATCTATGTTCTTAACTTTATCATTGAGTAAGAAAAAACATGCAGGAATCCCACAATTAATTACACAAATCTCTTAAATGTTGATGTGAAGTGAATTCAGAGTTGTAGAGTAAACAAACCCTCAAAACAGAAGAAAAAAACCTGATTGTTACTGACCTTTACCTTTCTTCTAAACTTCTGTGCTTTTCTCTCCTGTCAAATCGTTAATGCCATGTAGCTGTGTGCAATGATGCATTCAACTGTTTTGGCGCCAGACTACAAAATCTGCCTGCTGTAATTGCCTAAAATATTTTCCCCCTCCTCTATCTCTGAGGCGTTCAGTTAATGTATCTTGTATCTGATAGTGTCGCCACATTGTTTCCTTGCCTTGGCAGGGTGGATGTTTGCTTTTCATGGGTGTGAAGGGTCTTGACTATAATTTAATTGGATTTTGCTGTTTTTGTGTAGATCGTTCCAGTCTCTGGGAGAAAATGATCCATGAATGAGCAGAAATGCAGATTATCAACTTTTGAACACACACACACACACACACACACACACACACACACACACACACACACACACACACACAATAGATGTGCACACATGGAAACTAAATAATCAGCTGTCATCCATGGTGCTTGTGTTGAGCCCTGTCTTCTCAGCAGCGTTTTGCTTTGCTGCTTTACTGACTCAACATGACTTCTAAACAGTTTGGACATTTCAATATTTTCACTCCATAATGAATTCTGTGATCTCTCTATGTCTGTTTCTCTAGCTTTCAGTCACTTTCATATCTCTCTGGTTCTTTTGTCCACTTCTTTTTCTTCTAGTCTCTTTAGCACACTTAACATTTCTCGCATTCATATCACATTCATCTTTTTATTTTTTCAAGCTTGTTCAAGCTTTGATTGATAAGTATCACAGTCATTGGTATTTCTGGCATAACTACAGCGGAAAGAGTATTGATTTTATTTTGCCTTTATACATACTTCATATGAGCCCTTTTGCTTGCATGCTTCCTCTTTGGGTGCTTTCTTTTGTCTTTTTTATTTTTCAATTATTTAAAAATATAAACTTAATTCATGCTGTGAACTCTAAGGCGCAAACTGATGCATAAAATATTAGTTTGTTCTGTTACTCTGGCTAGTAGCCAACGTGTAAGCTAGTTTTCTCTCTGCGTAGGGTCACTGTAGTCTGCTCAGCCACTTGTGCATTAATATGGCTTGTATGCAGTATGCCAAAATTATAAATGACTATGTTGTAGTGTTTACAGTATGCTAAAGTACACAGCTCAGTTCAGAGAGTTTCATATTTACACGTTTTATACGTCTTGACACACGCACGTACACACTCTTGCCCCTGCAGACTGAAGACAGCCAAAGCAGCTGGCCAAACTGATGGGACAATTCATCAGACATACACACATAAACACACAAACACACAAAGAGAGGGTTCATGGAGGAAGGTAGCGAGATAGAAACAGGTTAACAGATGAACACGAACAAGATGAATGTGGGATAAAATAAAACACTTGGAAAAGTGAATGATGATGAGGCGGCCCTCACTAAGCGTTCCCTCCAGCACTTCCTTCTGCACAAACAAAAAAAGTAAAAGACACGCAAGCTTTGATTTCCAGCATCTTGATGTTTGTGTCTTTTGTTATTTCCTCATGATTTTGATCTGTATTCATATCACATTATTCTCTATTACACAACTGATTACAGATTTGTAAAAGGTGCCTTTACTGTAACCACAGTTGAGTCCCTTGGCAGTTCATGTGCGTGTGTGTGTGGTGGATTCACTCTAGATGGAAGACAGGAAGGCTAATTCTGGTCTAATGAGGATTTTGACTGGTCTTGACCCCAATTAAGGTGCCTTGTTCGATTTTAGAAGAGTCCTGTAAGTATGCGGCTTATGCTGAGTTTTTTTCTTGTTGGAATCCACAGATCTCAAACATTTCTCTGTGACTCGAGCCTTTATTAGATTAAAGTTTAATAGACTCTAATCTTTGCGATGTGCATGCCCCCTAATTGGCTGGTTTGGATTCTGCAGAGCGCAGTGTTCGTCATGTCAGACAACCTCTGCTGACATGGCTGCTGGTTCTTCTGAAACAGAGAGTTAGAGACCAGAATGTTTTTGTGCCAGTTCCCTTTTTGTTTAAACAATTCACAATGGATATAGTCATAATTATTTCGGAGTCATTTCAACGTGACATCAACCATTTCACACCATCCCAACACTTTTTCCGCTATTTTCCCGAGAATTCACTCGTCGCAGTCAGAAGTGAGTTGAACTCAGCTGTGACACACTGCTGAATCATTTGAAACGGTTGGAAACAGTATGGAAATTATCTTGTAGCTCAGAAATTAGACTGTCCAGGCTCCGTTCATTCGTGCCGGGGAATGAGTTGGGTCCTTGTGGGAGCACAAAGTAGACCTCCACAGTGTGGAAAATCTGCACATCCTACACTCTCTGCCGTTCTAAATTACATTTTTGTATAGAACTGTTCGCATTAATTCACATTCATTTCGATGTGACTGAACATTCAGCTTCATTTCTTACTGCATTCACCACCTCCTAAAGGAAAGAGCTCCAGCCTCACCATATTTGGTAGTGACTGTGAGTTAGTTATTTTTCATGTGTTGTGTTGGTGTTAGCACAGGCAGAGAAGGCACTTAAATGGAGGAGGCTTGTTGTATCACTTACTATATTGGAGCTTCTAATATTTTCCTATAGTACGGTGTTATATGGCTGTCTTACCAACCTAACCCAAGACTCGATTTACTCATTTATTTGAGCAAAAATTCCAAACTTCTCCTGATAAACTTGTCCAGGGTGTACCCTGTCCTCCTGCCCATCGTCAACTGGGATCAGCTTCAGCCCTCTGTAAACTCGATAAAGATACGTGGCTATGGATCGACTGTTGTTCAGACAAAACTAAATCTGAATATGTCACCTTGGACTGTGATGAGAGTTTTCTTACTTTTCTAACATTTTAGAGATGTTATGATAATTAATTTAAAAAGGATTTACAATGTAATGAGATAAAAATAATCCATGTCACTTTATCAAAAACATCAATTAGCTGATCCTAAAGTACGTTCACTCCCCATTATGCATGGGAAATGGATGTATATGCTGCCAATCACAAATCAACCATCTGATTTGCTTTGCAAATCAGATTGAACTCTGAGGTTAATGAGAATAATGTCTTTGATAATGCGCTGTATAATTTTCAAACGCTGTTGTTAGCCTGCTAAATACTCTAGCTAGCGGCTGCATATTCCTGCACTTTTCCTTCCCCACCTGCTTTTTCTGATTTGATTTTAAAGAGATGATTGTAGATCGAATATTTAATGAATAAGAAGAGACAGCCCTGCAAATTGCTTAAATTGCTGTACAGTGGAGGTCACTGATAGACTAGTTATAAGTATGTGATGTAAAGCCTGGCCTCACAGCCCACACTGGTTGCTGTTCAAGAATTTACCCAAGCATTCCAAAAACAATACATGTAATACCAACTAAAATATTGTCGCAGTCCTTGAATACTTCCATCACTCCTTCAGTTTATTCTCCAGTTTCGGTGTTTGGTACTACATGACTGAGGCACTTGTGCAACAAGAGGAGGGAAGGAGAAATAGAAACTAAATGAGACATACTGAATGTGAACATGCTCATGGGAATACAGATACAGACTGAGCGATACAGCAGGAGACAGTGTACAGCAGAACAAACGAACCAGAGAGTGAATAATAGAACAAGAGGACAAGCAAAGCAAAGAGAGGAGTGCTGTGTCGGGTTTGTTTAAAAAAAAAAAAAAATACAATCTTACCACGCCAATACCTGAAAATGCTGCAGATCTGTGCCCATCCCAGTTTTTACTGCACATCAAATGTTTTTTTTTTTGAAGCTTGAATCCAACAATAGAGTAATTCTCCCTTCATGTCTTACTGAGATTTACATCACCCGTAAGATCCTCACCAACACAAGCCGTCTCACCATGATTCAGATCGATTTATTAGTGGTTGCTGGTAGTTTATGTGCTATCTTATTCAGGATGGATATCTGCACAATAACAAGCATTGTCAGTTAAAAACCATCTGGAGTCTAGAGGATTTTAAAGGTTTAACAGTAGATGATGAATTACTTTTTCATTTGTTTTTTCCAAACCCATTTCTCTTAAATTTTAGCTTTAATTCTAGGTAGCTTATCAAAAAGTTGACATTTTGGAGAGCATTTCCACCTGCACATATATATGTATTTTTTTGTGTGGAATTATTTATTAAATGATTACACGACTCATTGTTCAGGTTTCATATTCCTCAGTTCATCTTGAGCATTGATGGCCAGGAACAGCTGAATAAACCATGAAGACATTACCGGTGGACTGATTTAAAGGCTATAATAAAAATGTCCTCAAAATAATGACATAAAAATAAATGAACCTCTTTAGTTTTATTAATGTATTGATTGTTGATAACAACTGATTCATGGATTACTGGAAAACTGCTAAATAACCCCTCTTCCCTCTCTGCACCTCCTTCCAATTCTCTGTCTCCTGACAGCAAAGAAATAATTCTCTGTAAATTACTGTCTCTCTTTTCTTTTGTCTGGTGGTTTGAGGCTTCTGCGAATTCTCCCAGAGACAAACATCAAAGATCTTCCAAACCACTTTACAATTAGACCAGAGAAGAAAAGCTTAAAATGGAAGATCTATGATTTCACTTTGAAGAGTGAATGTTCAATGAGAAATGAAGGCAGAGTAGTTGAAAGTTGTTTAGAGAGTTTGATAGTTGTGGCATTTTTTCCTTTGAGGAAGAAAGAAGTTAATTATGTATCATGCCCGATTACCTGAATATTTAATTTGGATGGGATCTGGAATAGCCTGATTAGACTGTTTTTTTTTTACCCTCTGCCTGAGGTATGAGCTTTTTATCTAGTGTGTGTTCTAGTTTCAAACTTTCAAAGATATTCAGGTGTTGGAGGTTGTTGAAATTCCCTGAAGACCGAAGGGTCAGTTGGCAGGAAGACAGTAGGTCAGAAGGTAGAGTCCAAAATGGATGGAAATAAAGTCATACAAGGGGAAAAAGACAATACGAGTCAGACCTGAGCAGCCAGGATGTAAAGCGTCTTCCACCTGTGATATTTCTAAATTTGAATGTTGTATGGCTTTTTCCATCCATAGAGCCATGCAGCAAACTATATATTTCTATGTGTATGCACATTCCCCACTCTGAGCATAAAGAAAATCAGTGACACAACATTTTTGATTGAACAAAGTATGCAGGTTGTGAAAGACAGAGGTGAGTCCCAGATTTTATTTTTGGTGTCTCTCAGAATTGGCAGCCAAACATTGATTAGCCGTTAGCAGAGGACAATGTTAGTTCCACCTCTGTCCTCATGTCCTCTTGAGAAAGAATGAGAGAGAGAAGGAGAAATGGTTCCCTCACAAATCCTTTTTGGGTTAGGGTTAGAGAGACGTGTATAGTTTTGTAGAAAAACAAATCCTGCCAGATTGACAGCAAAAAAAGGCAGGCAGACAGATAATCACACGTAATCATACACTCAGACAAGAGTTTTAGTGATTTTTCTTTTTTTGTACATTCTGGTATGTCATCCTTCCATCCATGTCTGTCTGCTGCAAATCAATACTTCATGGCAGATGGAAATGTTGGACATGTTGGGACCAGATATAAACTGTGAAATGATGAGACTGCTAGAACAGAGAAAGACAATTCGCATGAGATGGAAAGAAAGTAAAGGTACAGACAGGCGGAGTGGACACACTTGTACAATGCAATCTATTACAACAACTCCACAAAATTTTCCAGGCCTCCGCAAACTAAGGCCTGGAAAATTACCATAGAATGATACTTTGCCTCTTTGACACGAAGTTAACACAAACTTACCAATATAAGTTTCACAAAGGTCATATGTTTTCAGGGCTGTTGTATTGAATTGCATTAGACCATACAGGTGTCCATGATATCGAGTTTGAGTTTTGCAGGTAGACGAAGAGCAAAGCTGCCATGCGTCCCCTCCAGGGGAAAACCTCTCCCACAGGACATTTTCTGATTATTTAGCAGGTAGTGGCGTCTGTGTGAGAGATGCAAACAAAGCATATTTAAACCTTAGAGGGTGAGAGAGTTCAATATTTGTTTACCTGCAGTTGCCTCCTTTTGTAGCTCTACATCTGAAGTCCTTCAAGCATCTTTTTCTGCCAGCATTTAACAACAACATATTTACATATATGTGCAAACACCCTGACACCTTGACATTTTCTCTTCCACTCCTTCACCTTTCGACAACCCCGCTGCAGCTTGTGTAACGTTTGTCCTACATGAATATACAACACAAAGCATTAGGTGTATTACGCTATTAATTACAGCTGTTCTCGTCCATTCATCACAGCCAAAGCTGTAACTAACACGGTGGATAAACTGCAGAGATAAGCAGTGTCATGGGCATGCTGGTGCCTGCTCAGACTTAATGATAGCTGCCTTGTTGATCGCTCTGAAGCCAATTACGGTGCTAGGTAATTGAGGTTGATTGCTTTGAGGCCAATTATGTCCGCTTGCACACCCGGTGCCTTTATTTTTCTGTGGTGGCGCATGCATGAGGTGCCATTATTTTGATTATTTTGTGTGGTCGAATACAGTGTGGTCTTAAATGATAACATCAAGCTCCTGTTGCATGGAGACATTTTACTTCCAATTTGAGTATTTTTTTTTTTTTTTACTGTGACCTTTTTTTTTTTTTTTTACTTGAACTAAAAGTTTTCTCAGGTTCTTTGTATGCTGACTTGTGTTGCAGTAACCCATTGAAAGCCCAATTAGAGTACTGTGGTTTCAGCTATCACAGTAGTCATATGAATGTCCTCATTATCTTGTGTGGTCATACAGTAGGTGTCATTACCATCCATTTGAGCTGAGCTGGAGGAAAGACAGCGGGTTGCAGACATGGGGCTGGGTGGCTGAACACTGAGGTTCTATTCAAAGCTTGCATTGAAATGAGTTGTAGCTGAACGGGGTATTTTTGAACTTCGGACTGGCTGAATCTCTCTTAGATTTGGGCTTGCTGCCTTAGAGTTGGGCCAGAAGTAGATTTGAAGTCAGTGTTTATTTTACAAAAACACCATATTTTTTTTTCAAATAAACAAAAAATCTTTTTGCCAAAGCCACAGCAGTGTTTTTGTTTTTTTAAACACACTTCTGTTAATTCAGCCTTCAGTATTTGCTGTTTCATTGGTGCTACATAGTGGTAAATGGTCATTTGTGTGATGGCACACCAGCTGCTGCTAGTTTGACTGAAGCACTTTGTGGATTTATTTTAGGGAATATAATGTTGGTTCTACAATTGCAAGGTTGTCATTTGAACTCACAAGAACTCAACCATGTTATCAGACATTTTGTAATGACATTGTATGCACAAAATCGACTTGAAAAAAGATTTTGAGTCAAATTACTCATAGCTTATTTCCATTGTTGGCTTATTATCAGTTCACAATGACAAAAGGTGAAGTAACTGTTGTTAATTACAGTGAAACATACAGCGCCACATTTGATAATGAGATGTCTCTGAGTAACACCCACGCCATTTTATATTTAATATCTCACATATTTTGCCCACATGCTCACTCCAACGTTGTTGACTTTATTAGTCAGATAATGAAAAAGTGTGGTCTTCCAGTAATTATAAATAACTTCTGTGGTCATACAGAAAATGCAATTATTGCATGTGGTTGTCCTCTAAGGCAGCGCGTGGGCTTTCTTTCAGGTGTCATTATCCTCAGCGGTCACACAATAAACATCTGTTCCTCGAGAGAAGCTTGTGGGCTCAGACTGTTGTGAAGAAAACAAAGCCAACTGCATTTTTATCCGAGATACAGAAAAAAAAAAAAACAAGGAATGTAGCCAACAGATTTTTGGTTTATTTTGATAGTAGTTAACATTGAACATCCAGCGAGATTTGATAGTAGAAAATGAAAGTCTTAAAGAAAAAAAAGTTCAATAAATAGTTTGAGGGAAGAAGAAGAAGACACCTGGTTAAGTTGGTTGTTCATGAGAAAAATACTCTGAAGGAAGGAAACATTTCAAAAAGTTCTTTCAGGGAGCTTGAAAGTCTTTTGAACTTCATAATGCCTTGATGTGCTCACAAAAACACGATGACATTGGCGACACACACGGTAAGTGAATGTTTTCAGGTAATTCAAAGAAGACCAAAACCCAGTTTTCATTTGAATTTAGTCAGAAACTTTCCCAATTAGTGATTTTAACTTTTTTGTAGATAATAGACTGCTAGAACACTAAAAGCTTGACTAAGTAAACACACACGTTTATATGTGCTTGTTAAGTGGCTGGAAAGAGAGGAAGGATATTATGTTTTGAGCGATGAAGCAAGTATCAGAAAGAAAAGCGAGAGAGAGATTTGTGAAGAGGTGGAAATAGAAGATGCTAGATGGAGTGATGAAGCAGGAAAGAAAGACATAAATAGCACTACTAAAGGACTCTCAAAGATGTTTCCCAGAAGACCGAGGCTGATGTAATATTTAGAGGTACATGGGGCAGTGGTGTCACCTCAACTAGCTTTTAGACCTCTCTGAATAGCAGTCAAACACTGCCAACTCCCCTGATGCAAAATGGCTGCACACAAGCAAAGTGACATCAAGCAAATATATGCAGCCTCTTAGCTAGCTCAGTGTCAGTGCAGCTCCTGTCTAGCAGCCTCTGTCTATCTGAGGAGTGTTTCAGCCTCCATATCTTACACAACATCACTCAACAGTCAGTTCAATACAGCAAATCTGATTTAGGGAGTTCTGTTCTGCTCCTCTCCATAATACTGACAGTTTCAATTAAAAGCTCTTCATGCCAGATTATGTAAATGAATGCTGACTTTAGTCCATTATATGCATGTATGGACCTGTATCCATTTAGCACTGCTGTGTATTTTTTCAGTCAGTGATTCGTGCTGATACTTGGGCTTGGTGCCAGTTATCGCAGCTCTGGCTGTTCATGACACAGAAAACCCATTTGAAATATAGCACCAGTGACATTATGGATTAAACATTTTGCTTTATAGCTCCAGCTTTTGCCATTTTTAACTTTGAGCGACTGTGTCTATGGAGGCACTAACAGCATGCGCAGCTCACAGTTGTGTCAGGTGTCAGATCTGTTTCATTGTTAATGAGAGAAAGAAGCCAGCAGTTTGGGGATTTTGACTCGAGACTAACAGTCTAACAAAGATTCCCCCACCTCTTGACTCATGAGGAAAAACATCTACTGTTCTGCTGATGGTGATGTAAAGTAAGTATTTGAGTTTCGGCTGTGAAAGTTGTCCTCATGGATCACAAAAGTGTCTATATGTGGCTCAGTGCGTTCTCTGGGATTCACATGCATTCGCACAGTCTACTGTATGTGTTAACTTGAAACTTTACCAGCTTTGTCTTCCTTTAAATGACCTCAAACCATTAAGTTCACTCCAATTAAAACTGTAAAATCCAGGTAAAGCAGTGTGACTCGACTCGACTGTTACAGTTCAGTTTGCACTCCAGTGCAATGAGACTGTTTGAATTATTGATATGGCAGTTGAAATAGAGTATGACAAATACTCGCACTGACACACAAGCACACACAAACGCACACATACACACACACACACATACTCCAAGACAGATTACATGAACTTTCAAGCCCCTGGCCCGTGGGACCTTTCATCGCCTTCCTCTAATGTCTAGAAAGTTCAGTGTGTGTGTGCGTCTGTGACAACAGGCCCTTTCATAAAGGTCTTGGCCCTTCATCTACCTTGGGGCTTAGACTGCATGCTGGCTGCCCCTGGAAAGACCTACATCTCTGTGTCTCTTTCTCTTTTATTCATTTCTGTCTCCTCCCTCAGTCGCTCTTGTAGTTCTTTCTCCAAATCTCTGCTCCCTTTGCTGTCAATGCAATTAATTTCAAAAGACTTCATGGGCATGGTCTGACTTACATCTCTTTATTTTCTTGACCCTATTTTGTTGTTTTTTTGTCTTTTCTTTTCACCTAGTTACTATTCATCCTTATCTTTCTTTCACTGAGAGGTACCCTACCCCCCCCCCAGTTTTTCTGCATCCTTTGCTCGCCTCTCTCTGATTCCTCACATTTTGATCTCTCTGACCTCTCCTGTTCTGTCTTTCTCTCTTCCATTCGTACACACACTCATACATATTCTCTTTTTAGGAGGATCTCCTTCACACTTACACACACTTTCAAACCCTTGCGCACACTCTTCCGGTAATATTTACATCTCATGTTAAATGGATGAGCTGAGAGAAGGTGTCCTGTCTTGTCTGTGGTGTTGGCTGTAGTGAGATGGAGAGAACAAGTTTTGACATTACATCTCTATCTGATCTCCATTCTATATCGGCAGCTGCTAATGTGAACTTAATAACACATTATGGTGTTATAGTAGTGAAGATTTTACAATAGAAAATGGGTAGTGCACACTGTAGTTGTGGTTTTAGCCTTCAGTTTTTGGATGTAGTTAGAGTTCTTCAGGAGGAGCTTGCTGAGAGTACAAATGGACTTTGCTGAGCAGTTTCCAGCATGAGAGAGGACTTTGTCCCCCAAGACATTCAAGTCCTGCTGGCTAAGGTCCAGAACATAATCCTATCTGTATTTTCCTCTACTCAGTCACACTATTGTTACTTTTCAACAAAACATGAAGTGAATGCGCACTAACAACAATCTGCCCTTTTGTTGAGATGGAAAATCACACAGAATCTGTCAGCCAAAACTGCAATTACCAATGTGATGTGTTGAAATCGACAGCCATTTTTTAGAATTTCCCTTTTGCAGATATTTTGCACAAACAAGGTGAAAACCTGAAAAGTAGGTTAGAGAATGTAAAAGTGGTCCATGGACACGCTATTCAAAGTGACCTAAATCATTTAGAAAAGAAGAAGAAGAAAAAAATTGGTTTTACATCATGTCATGACAACATGGATTTAGAATAATGATAGTCCCACTTCATGCACTCATAGAGAAATTCAATAAACATGACTGAGTCAACGGAACAGCGAGACAACAAGGGAAGCTGACGTGACAGTTGCTGGATGGAAATGCACTTTGTTAGTTAGATGCTCTAGACTTGTACATGATTTACTCAGTACGTTTGCATGCAGCAAAAAATTTGAATTTCTGATCGTATCAGACATAGTTTGGACTTTTAAAATGCTTGTAAACACCTTAGTCCGACCTACTTCGGACCATAACGGACATCTCAAAATCGGATAAGAACACCTAGATAATTCGTTCATAGTCGGCATTTTAACGCCATGTATACTCAGCAATCGGATCTAAATCGGATTTTGCATTCTGCGCATGCTCGAGAATTTCTGCTGGGGCTTTCACCTGGAAGTGAAAGGAAACGTCGTATTAAATAGTGGTGTTGTCGCCGGAAAAGGTCAATCGACAGGAGGAAAATAATGCACGAAATGTACGCTACTGTAGCGTCGTCCATCTCCTCGTACGCCATCTTTATTTGAATGCCGTCAGATAGTTTGTTGTTGCTGATCAGTAGAGGTCAACCGGAAGTGGCTCTTTGTTGAGAGGGCTATAGCGCCACATAGCGTAACGGAGTCAGCCATGCTCCAGCCGTTTATCCGATTCTCTGAACGGCATGTATACTCAGACCAGTGATCCGGTCTTATGCATGTCTTTATCTGATACGATCAGAAATTCAAACTTTTTGCTGCATGTAAACATACTGACTGTCTCACTCTTAATCTCTCTCTCTCACCATCACTAAGGCAGCCATCTCTCTCTCTCTCTCTCTCTCTCTCTCTCTCTCTCTCTGTCTCTCTCTCTGCTCTTAGTCTCCTTGAGACTCAGAGTGTCCATTAAGGCTTTCCACTTTTCTGAAGCGCAGTGCTTTCAAAGCTTTTCTGGGTTTACATTATTTTCACCCACGACTGTCTACTTTCATCCCAACATAAAAAATCATCAGCAAACATGTACACAAGGGTCACAACATTGAGTATAGAACTCAGGGTAATTTTAATGGTTTGTCTGCGTCCACTTGCTGTCATTGAATGTTGTTTTTGACCTTTTTTTTTTTAAATGGATGATTTTTTTTTTCCACATTGGCCATTTCATCGCCTATAACTCTAACAACTGATATTTTTCTCTATATGTAAACCCTTCAATAACAAATCCTTGACTCCAGGACTGACGCTTGTGGCCGTGTGTCATTATGCATCAATAGCACCAAGAGTGGGAATAAGAGGTTTTTCTTGTAGTTGCTAGGGAATATGCTATGCATTGTGCAGAACAGCATGGATATGCACATCCACACAAAATATATCAGGAACAATGGAGAGTCAAAAGTATTGAATCCTGTATATGTGTGTGTGTGTGTGTGTGTGTGTGTGGTCCTGTCAGCTTTTCAAAGCAGCGCCAGTAGATTGGTTTGTCATGTTGCTGACTGGGTGCTTCAGTTTTTATCCAGGGCAAAGCCTTTTTCCCTGCCACACACACACATAAACACAGTGGGTCTGCCTGTCTTTTGCTGGCTCAAACTGCTGTCCTGGTTTCAGAATAGCCATTTGTCAAAGTCACTCTCTTTTTCTTTGCGTGTCTCTTTCTGTTTGTGTGTGTGTGTGTCTCCCACTTTTCTTTTCAAACCTTTGTTTTTCCCTGCTCCTTTTGTGTCATATATAAAGTTTGCATGGATTGACACATATGCTATCTGCAGTAGTTCATAGGAAGATTGTCAACATACTGTGAAAAGTGTGGAAAGGCTTTTATTTGTATTTTCATGTATTGACCAACATGATAAACAGGAAAAATAAATCTGTTTTAATGAACACATAAATATATTAGGAACATAGCTGAGGATGGATTTGTTCCTGTTTAATGTGGCTGAACCTCCTTCGGTCGCCCAATTGACCTTTATCATTACGTGCTGCTATAATACTCGATAAAGTTTGTTATTAACTGGCCATGCGTCATTAAAGGAGACCTGAGCTCATTTCCTCTTAATCAAGATCAATTAAATGCCACTGTTAAACACAGCCAAGCAGACGTGAGCATAGATACAAGTGTTTTATAATATTTATTTATTTATTTATTTTTACTCCATTTTAGCTTGTACAGTATGTAAATGTATTCACCTGTAAGTGTGTGGATGGGTTAGTTTAAATTATAATTGTTGATCTGTGTGTAGGCATTGATAGTGTAAAAACAAGAGACTTTAATTATATAATCTTAACGTAAGTTGATGTGAATCCATTAAACTGTTAACTTTATGAACCATCTCCTCAGTGGCCTTAGTGTGTGTGTGTGTGTGTGTGTGTGTGTGTGTGTGTGTGTGTGTGTGTGTGTGTGTGTGTGTGTGTGTGTGTGTCTCTTGAAGCCTATTTAAAACAAAAGGCCAAGAGGTATGTAAACAGAGGAAGCAAGGGAGCCTGATACTTGAGGAAAAAAACAACAATTCTTGATTGATTCTTGTTCTCATATAGGAAAAAATAAAGTGCAGAGACAAACAAATAAAGACACTGCATTACTTCTATGGCTAATCATGTTAACGTTTGTTACTTGTAAATCAATTTTAATCATCGTTAGTGTTCCAACAGTAAGTACAGTACAGAGATTTGCATGACGACTCATCAAGCAAATGAGTTTTAAATGAATTAAATGTAGGGGGAGATGTATAAATGAAATGCAGACAGAAAAAACAGAGATTACCATACTGTTGCACTGAGAGCTCTTCGGCTATTACTTTGGAGTCAGTAGTGAGCATCGGGGTTGTTTGTCTGTGTGTGTGTGTGTGTGTGTGTATACAGTACAGCCATCAGCCAGCTGCTTCCCAATTATACAAACGGTGCTCTGAACAGGTGGAGGATGGAGGACGATTCTACTTGACCATCTATGTCTGTCAGGAACATACGGACAAACCGTCCGTCCGGTTGATTTTCTGCATGTACACAGGTAAACAAAACGTCTGCTAACGGAAGGATTAACAGCATGTGTGTGCACTCATTCAGTACTTTTCAAGGTAACACAGCCTAGATACATATCATTCGATTATATTTGCAGCCCACATACAGATTTCATAAAAGAGCTTGAAATCTTGGATGTAGGTTTATTTTTGCATTTTATTTCTTTATTTCTTTTTCTGGCTCTTGAGTACACCTTGCTGTGCGTGTGCTCCCTTGTGTGCATCTGTATAAGAATTTGTGTGTGCATTTTGGCAGGACTCTATGGATGTGCACAAACAACTCTCTGTGTAAATAGCTCATTAGCGGTGGGTGGGTGGGGGTGGGGGTGGGGTGGGGGCAGGCATACGCCTGTGTGTGTGTGTGTGTGTGTGTGTGTTGATTGATGGGGTCACA
Organism: Miichthys miiuy; assembly: GCA_036365135.1. NCBI lineage: Eukaryota > Metazoa > Chordata > Actinopteri > Sciaenidae > Miichthys > Miichthys miiuy. The sequence goes on from CM071605.1 coordinate 20,582,287, forward strand.
GCAGGGCGCCAGGCCTACTTACACCCCCCCACACACACACTGTGCTCCTGTTCCTCCCTCCCATCACTCTGTTCCATCCTCGTTTAATCTGGCAGCGGAGGCGAAGGAGAGCGGGAGCGAGAGTCACCAAGGGACACTGCTCATCTTCAAACATCACACTCGTGCCTCTTTTCCCTCTCTCATCACCTTGTCTCTTTACTTTGCCCTCACTTCTCTCTCCTCCCCCCGCTACATTCCTCCTCCCCACACTTTTGTCTCCGTTTTAACTTTTCCCGCCTCCCTTGTCGCCCTTGTCTTCCTCACACGGAGAGACAGGGCATACAACTTCGGTGATGCAAGGCACCTTGTCATTTTTGTTTTGTGCTACCCAGTTGTTTTTCTTTTCTGAACCTTGAACCCACCCTCATAATGTTAATGAGGGTCTATTTGACACACTTGTGAATTGTTTTCCCCTTCTGTCTGGGGATCTACTGTTATGCCTGATACCCTTCAACCCCTTCTGGTCCCTTATCCTTATTTGGTCTGTGTTTCAGATCTTCCTTCACTTGAACTTGTCAACTCTCGCTGTTTAAAAAAAACAAAACTGTATCTTTGAGTGTGCCTCGACTGTGTTTGAGACAAAGAGGGAAAGGGAGACTGTGGCGTAACATTTAGACAAAAACAGAAAGACAAACAGAAATGTTACAATAAAAGATCACCGACTAAACATTGTTTGGAAGGAACGTCTGCTGTTTTGAGTGTTTTGAGGCCGCAATTTCATACTTGTGTGTCGTACCATCTCTTTTCCAACTTTTCTAACACACACACATTGCCAGCAGTTTTCAATGAATGGCTATTCACACAGCCTATTCACATCTATACAGTGTTTTTGAATCACCTGTGTGGAGGAAAAGTAATTTTACTCTTGAGCTGTTTTCTTTCCCTGGAAGATTGGAAAAATAATTTTCCACTTCCACATGGGCTTGAATTTATACCTACAACAAAGTAAAATGCACATTCATAGAAGCATATATACGTATCTACAACATACAACATATTTTTAAAGGGAGTAGAGCAGTAAAACCTTTCTAGGTCTTTTATATATCACAAATGGCTTCTACATGCAGGTTTGCAAATGTTTGTCTGGAATAAATGAAAAGCACATTTGCAAATTCAATTAGTCTCACTGTGTCACTTTACTACTCTATTAACTAATTGAAAGTTTATGATCATCTCTTAAGGCTTTACAAAAGACAGTCAATCAGCAGATTAGTGTGTAAATGATTTAAGTGTGTGTCGTTGAAGAGGAGTGTCATTCTGTCAGTGTGTGTTTTTGGAGTTTTTCATTGCAGATATGTGTGTGTGTGTCTGTGTGTGTTTGGCCGTCAAATGAATAGGGGCGGTGGAGGCTATTGTGTGGAGTGAATGGCTACTTAAAGACCACCACCACAGCTGATGAACACATGCACGCACACACACGCACGCACACAGACTCTCTCAGAAAAAAAACACTAAAACACTTGACCTTTGACCTTACGTCCTCTGGAGCCAAGTCATTTTATTGGCTCTCCATCTTTTTGCCTCGGCCAGTCCAAACAAACGGGCTCTTTGTTTATGAACTTTGGCTTTGTTACTGTGTCAATCTACTGCTGGCCTGAATGGCTGCAAATGTGTATGTATGCGTGTCACGCTGGCATGCATGTGACTTTGTGTGTGTTTATGTTGGTTTCCTGACAAAGAGAAAGTGTTTTTTTTGATTGTCTTCCTGTGCTAATGTTAAACAAAAGCTTAACTAAAGCCAGCAGTAGCGAGACAGAGTGGGGACTGATTTTTACAGGGAGACATGGCGACAGTCAAGAGGGAGACATGTGGACTGACAGGCCAAGAGACAGACAGACAGGCAGGCAACAGTCAAACATCCAGACAGTCTCGGAATCAGGGAAGTAAACACAGTAAGAATGTGTGTTTGGAGAGGAGATTTACAGTGAGATCGCCTTAGTTAAACACTCTCCTAAAAGAAAAAAGTAAGTAGTCAGAGACATGTATCAGAGAGAAGCACAAATGGGAGTTGTGGGAGGAATGGACAAGAACTATAATAAAATATGAACAGGGGCAAATTGGCAATAATCAAACTTTATAGTGTTGCTATGGGAACAACGGTAAAGATAGAGGTGGGTGGGAGAAAATGTACAATAGATGATTACAGTGTGTGTGCACCGACATGCATGCATGCATGTGAGAATAGATCTTGTCTGAGCACTTTGTGGACGTGCAGAATACTTTGTTCATATGTGCTCTATTACAAGATGTATCAGTTCTTATGTGTAGGTATTCACATGGGTGAAGTTATGTAAAATAAATGTGAATACATAATTCCATATATGCATGTTCGCATGTACGAAAGAGTATCTAAGTTTGTGTGTGAGCTACGAAGAGGAAACACAACACAACCAACACAACTAACTTCTCCTCAGGTGATTATCATGTGAAACTAATAAAAATGGAAAAGGTAATTTGATAAATGAGAGAAAATGAGAAAGGGGTCTCTCTTATCTGCAGGATGAAAGGAAAAGGGGGAGCTGAATTCTATATTTAGCCTATTATTGTTAAGAGAACAATAAGCAGGCAGATTGTAGATCAAGGTTTCCTGTTCACACTGGGACTTCATTCTGATGCAGGGAGGATTTTTTAATTAAACAAGTATGGAAAGCGGGAATAATTCCATAGATGTTGCTGTAAAAACTTAAGCATCAAAACAACTGTGCTTTATATGCCATTTAAAAAAAATCAGAATAATATCAATGACGTCAGGGGAGCACTTTGTTTTATTAGGTCACTTGACTACTGGTAACAGTGATTAACACTGATGAGGAAAGTTGCACTCGATATAAGAAAATGGACCGTGGGCAGACAAAAGGACCTGAACAATGTCCCTCAATGTTCAAGTTTGATCTGGCCACATTATAAATCAGCGTTTGATTCGTACCCACTAGAAAAAACAAGTGGTGAAATGATGAGTAAGTCTCAGCAGCTTATTTCTGCCTCTTTTCTTCTCTCAAAATGTGCAATTTCTTCACAGTTCTTCACAGTTCCTTCAACAGTTCTTTCTTTTTTATTGGTGCACATGTTTTCTTTGTCTCTTTCTATATCTCCACTGCATTTCCTCTCTTTTTTACCTTTTTCTTATCTGTCTCTCCAAAGATTTGTTTGTCAGCAGAGGATTTATTATAGTTGTGGCAGCGTCAAAATTGTCTGGAATGGAAAGCGACATTTGAAAGGCTTCATGAAAGGAGATAGGGCATGAGGGAAAAATAGCATGTTTGTTCTTTTTTTTTTTCTCAGCAGTCCTCTTGTCACTCCTAACATATAGGTGTGTGCGCGTATGTGCTATTTTGTTCTTGTGTCAGAGAGCGATGCATTGGCCACACCACAGTTTACATTTAAAGATTTAATTCTGCACTTGGCTGTAGTGCCTGACACACTGGGGGAGACATTACTGTTTCATGTTCAGCTCGAGAGAAAGAACATCATCTGTAAGGAAAGTGTGACTGTACTCAACCGATTGCTTTAATAACATTGTGTAGATGATCACGTGAAAGAGATACAGATGTATTTGTTCTGTATTGCTTTTCTGTTCTGTTCTGTGCCTGAAAGATGTAAGTAGTAATGTTAGCGTATGGTATGTAGTTATTTATACTGTGTTTTTGTTTCAGCTTGTGGCTTTGCTTCATAAATTAGTTGGTCAACAAAAACACTGGTTTGAATTTCCATGAAAAATGTGCTGCATTCGGTTCTGAATTGGTAATTCATTCCTTCATCTGTCGTTCCACCCAGCCAGTGATCCGTCCATTTATTCAGTCATTCCTCTGAACAATCAGTCAGCAAAAGCATGCTCCAAATTGTCTGCTGTGTAGTGAATACCTTACAGACAATCAATAAGGCTTTAATTCATCGCTCAAAGATAATTTCATGCTCTCAGAAGCCCATTGGTTATATTAATACATCTATTAAGGCACTGGGCTATGAACTCAATATTACTCAGCCTCAGAGGGAGTGGGAGAGGTAGAGAGAGCGCAAAGTGAAGAGTGCCATGACCAGGGCTATCTCTGCGTGTTAAATGAGAGTTTAAACTGTTAATCATCTTGGTTAGCTTCCCTCTCAGACGAGGTCCAACACTCTTAATGGCTAATAAGACTCTAAAACACACTCCGCACTGGCAGAGGATACAGGCAGTTCGGCTGCAGACCTCAGCATCTACTGATCTTCCTTTTGAACTTTTGGTGCACAGGAATAACCAAGTTCATGTTATTTGTGACTTAATACTTAACATTTTCTTTTAACTTCCTGCTCAGCTGCGTGGAGGGAAATATACAAAGCTACTTAACAGCTGGACAGTTGTGCTTAAAAAAACAAAAAAACACCCATTTTGTGGACTATATACAAAACAATACAGTACACACTCGACTCTTTTCTGTTGTGTGATGACTGTCTGTGTGATTACAATGCTATCCTTAGATGGCGCAGATGAAAATGGTGATGTGGAAGAAAAGGGGAAAAAAAACAAAAAAATGAAAGACTAAATGACGCACAAAAGGAGGAGGCATAAAGCATTATCAGAGAAGACGGAAGGAACTCTGTGAAAAGAGTTGTGGGAGGAACAGACATGAACAATAATGACTGACAAAAAGTCCCGATGATTGATGAGTCATCTTTCACAGCAGTTAATGACAGCTATCACTCTTTTTTTTACTTGATGGCTTCAGGCGTTCTTTAGCTTTCTCCACTGCACTTTGTGTTTGCTTTTTTTTCACCCCGGTTTCTAGTATTTAAATGCAGTCACTGAGTGAAAATATGCTGGCAGACAGCTGTTTTGGGAATAGCTCGTATGGGTGTGAATGATGGATTGAGTGATATGTGTGCTCTTCTCACCGCCTCTTATCGTCACTGAGGTTCTTTGAAGGGATGGTTATGGTATTTTTCAAGTGGGATTGTATGAGGTGCTTATGCATAGTCAGTGTACCTACAGTAGTAGACAGTCAATGCTCCCCCAGTTTCCTTGGATCCTGACACAGAGGCACATCTGTGCACTGCTGTGGCAATGGCAAGCAGAAAAACATATTTTGCCACATGAAAAGGCCCACCTCCAAAGAATAAATATCCATTTAAGTATACGTTATTTAAAGAATATTTTTACCGCTCTACCTTGCCGTCAGACTGTGTTTTTCTTGGGCCCTAAACATAGAGCTTCCAAGTGTGCCGTGCACTATGTTACACCGCAGATTAGCTGTTTGGGTCAGAAAGTTGCAAGATCAGACCGAAACCAAACTTCACACTTCTAAAGATTTTAAAGATGCCGTGTGCTTGTGTTTTTCTGGTTGTGCTGCTGTAACTCTGATCCAAACAGTCTGACAGAAAGGTAAAGCAGTGAAAATATTCTTATTATAGTGCACACTTAACCAGATATTGATTTGGTTGAGGTTTTTTTATGTGGCTAAAATGTTTTTGCTGACCCTGTCCACAGCAGTGCATAGCTCTGCTTCAGTGCCGGGAGCACTGTCTGCTGTAAGGACTACATGGACTATGGATAAGTACCTCATACAACCCTGGTTCAAAACATCTCATCCATAAGGCTTTAAGACTTAAAAGTTAAGATATTCACATTACCTCTATGTTTTTATAGTGAGCTCTGACAGCTACGATATATGATTCTGCTCATGATTAAAGGAATAAATTAGTAGTCCCAGCTTCTTTCGGTGTTTTTGCTTCATGTGTCCAGAAAGGAGGGCATTGTTAAGGGATGAAACTAGAGAAAGGCATTTATCCTGGTGATGAAAGGTAGGGCGGACCTCACAGTACTGCCGGGCTGTCGAGTGTGTGCATGTGTAATGGAGAAAGAAAGTCTGTTTTGGTATATGCACTGTATGTGTGTGTTACGTGCGGTATAAAGGCTTTCTGCACGTCATATTTTACTCGGATCTTGTTGAAGTGTGTGTGCGTGTGTGTTGAGAGGTTGTGTGGTCTGTTGTCAAAGGTCTTTGACTGATGTAGTGTGAGGGTCAGCAGAGTAACAGTGATAATGAAAGAAACAGGCCACTGTGTGCGTGTGTGTGTGTGTCCTGACCTGTGAGAGAGAGAACAGAGTCACAACCATAGGGGGTCTTCCTCTCTATTACAAAGCCACACACCTGGCTTCCATTAAAGACTAGTTTGCACGCGATAGCACAGTCACAATGTCTCTTTCTCTCTCTCTCTCTCTCTCTCTGTCTCTGTCTCTCTCGCAGCCCATCACGTTGTGTAGTGTGCAGTTGGAGCCATCAGACGCCATAATGGAAGCACTTTCCCATCTGCTTTAAGGCATTGTTGACCACTTAGAAATGCACACATACACACAGAGACACACACACAGACAAATACTCTTAACAGAGGCAGCCACTCAAACGGTATACACACACTGCTAAAGCCCTAAGTCCAGGCCTTTACTTACAAAATTACAGACCACTTTAACCCTTTATTGAGTGACAGAGGGCAATTTAGCTTTTCTAATGTGACTAAAGCACAGCACACACACACCACAGGGAGTGCTTTCAAACACCAAGGAAGCAAGCTCCAGGGTTTGTTTTTAGCTTTTTAGTTCGGAGTTACACAAAAGTTAAGATTAGAGACTTTATAAAATCATTGTATTCAGTCACATTTTTTTTTTTTTTTGAAAACACGTACTACATTTTTTTTAAGCTGACAACCCTGTATTTTTCTTGTACATGAGTGGATCATTTTATGCCAACAAAAGGCTGTTTTCATAAAAGTCTGTATAAAATATCTGTATTGGCGTATATGTCAACTGAACAAGAAAAAAAGAGAGTGCCCTGTTGCCCTGTTTATTTTTTTCAATTTTAAGAGTCCCACTGATCCCACCTCATCATTTTTTATTTTATTATGCCATGTGTTTATTTTTATAAAATGAATATTGGCTGGTATGTCGTTATCAGATGTATCTAACTTTCAAACATCAATATGCATTTTAATATGTGCTGGCTTCTAAATCTGTTTTTTATAAGCAATATATTTTTCTTATGTGCTTTTTTTTTTTTTTTCATGAGTGAGTCATCCACTAATCAGAAGATTGGTGGTTCAATGCCCAGCTACTCCAGTCTGCATCTCGTCAGTGTCCTTGGGCAAGATACTGAATCCCAAATAGCTCCCGAAGGCTGCACCATCGGTGTGTGAATGTGTGCGCATGATTGGCACATGGCATGGCAGCCAGTGCTGTCAGTGTATAAAATGTATATATGAATAGGTGAATGAGATATGTAGTGTAAAAGCATCTTAAGTGGCCAGAAGACTAAAAAAGGTGCTATGTATGTACAGTCTATTTACCATTTCAAATTTAAATTAGTGCTCTACTCTCGACTCTTTAAATGTATCATCATGTTTTCTGACCCTGATGATGTCATCTGGGTAAGTCTGTACTTGAACTTGTGAAAACCTGCGTTATAAACTGATGGTATGAATTTTGAAAGATAAGGGCATTTGACAAGCCAAGTTCTAAAGAAAGATGCTGGTGAGTTGCATGATGGGAAGTGTAGTGCCCAGCGGCTGCCATTTCAATTTGGACCTTTCTTTTTTTTTTTTTTTATGTGTCCCTCACAAGTCCCTTCTTAGCATGCCTCAGAGTGAAAAACAACTCATCAGTGAGGTAGAGAGAGATGGGAGATTCATGGACATGTAGTTTGCTTAGACAAGAGAGACAGACCAACCTAAACAGTGAGTAAAGCGAGAGAAATGACTGAGAAATGTCGTTCCGTAAGTGTAGGTATACATTAGCCAGCCGTTACCAACAGGAGATGTTGACACAGGCCCCTGACCCACTGCCTACCACACACGGAAAACACATGCTTTCACACAGTGGCAGCAACATCCGATATTCCTCACAGATCAGTTACCTCGGCATGTGTCTACTTTGTGTGTGTGTGAGTGTGTGTCGTACATGGAAAAGAGAGGCAAGTGTGTGCCTGTGCGTCTGTCTGTGTAAAAGGAATGCATACATTCTGACTTCTCAGCACAGAGCCTGAAGGTTCCTCTCAAAGAATATACTACATGGTGATTCACGCTCTCTCTCTGTCTGTCTCACTCCCAAACACACACACACACACACACACACACACACACACACACACACACACACACACAGTCGTGCACACACACATTGAAGAACACACACGGGGCATACCAGGGCACTTTGTGATTGGGCTTAATGACCTTAGGAACAACAAAAGGCCTTTCAGCTTTCTTGTTTGGCCATCGTTCACTGCATCGCTTATTAACTCCCACAGGAAGTCGTTAAAAGCAAAAAATCCACCCTGATAGGTCAACAGCAGCTGAAAAGGTTCCCCAAACCAGGAAGTAATCAGGTGCTGATTATCAACATGATGCCAAGTGTAATTAGGCTTTTCCCCCCACTGCGTTTGTGATTTTACCTTACTCTTTGAGAACACCACACGATAAAGAAACATTTTTTTTGTTACCGATGTGAAACTTAAACACTGTTATATGCCAGGCTGTTAGATGCTGGCACTTTGAACAATGAAAATAAAAACTGTATTGCACTGAAGAGTGAGTTGATTGTCTTTTCAGCTCTTTCATTGTCCTGGCAAAGGAGAAAGAGAACTCTTTTCCCTAATGGCTTACAGACCTCCACATAGACCTACGGTACATTTTTAACTTTCAGTGTTCAAAAGGAAATTCAGTCATGTCTAAAAGACAAATTGGAACAAATGAACATAGCCTTGAACTCTAAAACCACCTTGCAAAACAAAATAGAAAACCGTTTTATTCACAAATACTTTGGAGTGGTCTTGCTATTGTCTCCTTTCCTCCCTCTTCTCTCGTCTAGTGTTCAAACACAGCCGCCTATGAAGAACAGGAGAGGTCTGAGCTGTGTTCAGACAGACTGACAGAAATGGTTGTTGTTGTTGCTGTTGTTGGGACATCAGACGTGTCGGTGGCTGTCTGTGAATGCAGCAGTATCCAGTTGCGATCAGTCCCTCTGCTAAGCTAGGAGGCGAGTGTTGATCAAGCGTTTCTGGTAGTGTGTCATACCTAGACATGGACATCAGTACACACACACACTGATACTCACACGTGCATGAAAGTACAGACATGGGCAAAAACTCACTGGCACATAGAAGCACAGTTGGTAGAGATGCAAACATAGTTGTTGGCAGAAAATGCAGTTTTGTACAGACACAAAACAGATTTATACAGATCTCTACATATGCTCATGCAATACTCAGAGTGCGTTATGTGCACATTATTTTTCATCGCCTTCATCAGCTCAAACATGCACAGAGTTGTTAAAATATCTGGACTGCAGAGGCCCGGGAAAGATGCTCATGATAAGGCATCCACAACACACACACACACACACGCACAGGGCATCACTTCTAAAACTTTCAGAACAGATGCGAGCAAGGCCAGAATCGATAAGCAGTGGTATCCTGGGGGAATTGTAAATAATGCCCAACTACACACAGAGCAACCACAAGTTTTAACTAGATCACTATTTGAATGAGTACCACAAAGCTACAGAGAGTGACGCACATTGAAGAAAGAGAGCAGAAGTGGAGTGAGAGACGGGGGAAATAAACCTAAGCAAAAGAAAGACTGAAAGGAGGCTCTAAGAGGAGGCGTGCAGAGTGAGAGAGGGCGCAATGACATTAAGTGTGAAATATTTTTAGGAGATGAAATAGCAAGTAAATATTCTGGAGAGGGACGAGACGAAGCAAGTGAATTTCTCAGTCCACTGTGAATGTCTGGTTTGGATATACGGCCCATTTGTCTCACTTCAGACACTGAAAAATTCTCTACCTGTGTGTCTCCCTCCTCTTTCCTCATTCCTCTCTCTGTCGCTCTGCATTTTTAACGGTGAAAATAATTTCCCAGTATTTAGTCTTCCTTCACAACAGCCTGCATTTCAGTCTCACATGCAGACAAGCAGAAGCAAACACACACACACACGTCTCAGTTTTGATGCAAGCCAGGCAGAGCAATTATGATCAATATATTCCAGTGCCCCTGTGTCTCATCACCTCTGATTGGTTCAAGCAAGACGTTGCCTCGTTGGATCTGTCCCCATCACAGTGAACAGAAAGCAGTGAGCACATTTAGACCTTTCCACTCCCAGCTGATCCCTGCAAAAGTAGCCATCATAGATTTCTCCTATTTTTTATTTATTTTTTTTTACCCATTAATTGTCCGGTTGTATACTGCAGTGTTTGGTAAATCCTGCCATGGTAATGTGCGGAGGGATATAGTGGTGAAAATATCCCTGAATTTTGAAACTGTGCTCCACATTGAATTATTGAATAAGCCATATAGTGATGGGAGATGTCCTGAAAATAGGAATGGAGTCTGGTCTAACAACCGTAATTGTTGCGGAGAGCTTGGAGTGCCGTATTTAATAATCTAACAAAATGTCTTCTCTCTCTCTCTCTTGTCTCTTCCCCTGACTGGTTCCTGTTTTTTCTCCGTGTCTGGCCCTCTTCTGCTGAAATCATCCACAGGTAAGAACATTTCCTGTAATAAAAGCTGATGTGTCAGGTCTGATTCAGAAATAGCAATATAGAAATCTCACTTTGCACTGTTCCACTTTGCACCCCGTCCCGCACAGGTGCACCTTTGCAAATCCACAACCGAGATGAATTTGATTTGTAACAGCACAGACAGAGGCTGAGAAATCGCTATAGAATTGTAGAATAGAGCGACGTCCAAGCTAAAAATGTATACGGTGCAACTGCTGTGCACAGTGGTTTGTGTACTATAAGTATGTGCAACCACCTAAATCTGTGTATAATGTACTCATTAGCTTTGCCAAACACAGTTAGAGGAAAAAAAAAAAAAGAAGCTTTACTAGCATATTTTTTTTCCCAGTCCTGGACCATGACACCTTTACTGCACAGAAGTCACATGGAGGCGATTGGGGTCATTGGTTGGGTGTCCAAAGCTGACATGGCTGTAACATTTAAGTTATTGTCAACCAAAACCACAAAGTAACTGATACTGTTAAATTTTTGGAGTTCTAATAACCATAACCATAAGAGTGTTGGTCAAGCTCATTTATTCTTATATGCATACATAAGGAGAGTTGATAAAATGCACCTTTAAAAAAACATCGAGAAATAAATGCTGTACACATCTTTGTTGTACAGTATCTCCATCTTTGTATTGTTACCCATAGTATTTCCTGAAGCAGAACATCTACTATATGCCATGTATCCCACTATGTCATATAACCGAGCCTTATGTCCCTCATATCTCACCAAAGCCAAATTCCTATTAACTTCAGGCGTTATGGTAGCGCATTGTTGAATCTTGTTATATGACAGCGACTGAGAGATACCGTTTTCTGATTCCCAGAGAAATGGCTTTGGACAGGAACAGTGGTTCTCGATCTCCAATTCCCCCCGGGGTGCGTTAAGTTTTTGTTCCAGCTTATCCCTCCATCTAGTCGACTCAATTGTGCTGTTCAGTGAACAGTGAAATGGACTTAGCAGCTCCTCAGTACTGTCAGGTGTGTTTGTTCTCTGAAATAAATGAACAGATGGCTCACAAACCAGCAACGGGTCATGGAGGCTAGAGGTGTGTGTTTACTCGCTTGCATGAAAATCTGTAAACGTGTGTGTGTGTGCGCACTTCTGTGTATGGTGTTTGTGTGCCCACGTGTGTTGTGAGTGTGTATTTTGGCATTCTGGTACTTGGCTAAACTGAGTTTTGGACTGTGAGGTCTGGCAAAGAAGAGGAAAGTGAAGATGAGGATGGAAAAGTGGCTCAAAAAAAAAAGCAACTCTGGGGACATAGTTATAGCTGAAAAAAAGGGGAGATATTGGGTGATAATTTAAAAGAAAAAGCAGAGGAGAGGAATGAAATGACATGAAAGGTTTCCAGGTATGTTAGGGTAGGAGGTGGGGAGGAGATGGGAAATATATTAGCAGAGAAATAGTAAGAAAATAGGTTGAGAGGACACGAGGACAGGAAAAAACAGAGGGTGTTTTTTTAGAAAACAAAAGCAAGAGGTGACTGTATCCATACTTTAGGCATAAAGAAAACAGGGCACAGGAATGAAGCAAAGAGAAAAAAATGGATGCAAGGATAAGGTGAAAGTTGGTAGGGTAGATTTGACATCATTACAGAAAGGGATATAGAAGTATGAGACAAAAGAAGAGGGAAAGAAATAAAAGGAACAAAAGGGCAACAGGGGATAAAGCTGAAAATTGAGGGGGAGATGAGGAAGTTAAGGCACATCATAGGGAAGTGCAGGATTAGGATGGGGCTGTGCACAGTGAGAGCAATGTATGATTACAGGAAAAGGAGAGACCGAGGGAGGGAGGTGAGGGTTGCAAGAGGAGAATTCACTACTTTAAAAGAAAAAACAAAAAAACGAATCAAACAGTCAAATTCCTACTCTGAAAATAATACAGGGGATAAAGGGAAGGAGGCAGAACCACAGATAGATAGACAGACAAAGGACATGTTGTGTGTGAGGACGGACAGACGGTGTTGGAGGGAGCCCTGACATGAAGCGCAAGTGACCCAAACAGAAGTTTAATTAGCATATGTAAATTAGGGCTGCCTCTTCTGTGCCAACTCTCTCGCTTTTACCACCCTCCCCTCTTCTCTGTCTCTCACCTTTTTCTTTCATTACTCTAACCCATCACCTACTCATCCTCTTTTCCCTGGCCCCCTAATCTCTTCTTGTCTGCTCTCTATCCTATTCGCTCTGTCACTTTTTTCCCTCTACAGCTCCTTTTATTTACTCTCGCTCTTTTCTGGCTGTCACCTTTTGATTTAGTCCCTGAAACCTCCTTTTTTTTCCTCTCATCTCCCCCTCCCTATTTGCCTCCTCATCCCTTCCTTTAGACTTCTTCTTTCTTTCTCTCTCTCTCTCTCTCTATCCGTTTGCGGTTGCCTGGCAGATAATGTTGGCAGTCCGCTAAGCAATTGTTGACGGTATTATGCCACACTTCACTGGGATATTTATGTGCTTTGTAATCTAAGCCTGTGAAAAAAACCAGCCAAACTGTGAGCTAGCCAGTCTAACACCAAGATAGCCAGCCAAACAGGGCAGTCAGCTTTTCAGCCTTTCTACTGAACTATAGGGAAAACCTAGACACCTTGAGCTTATCAACCGCAACACACACACACTCATGTACACACACGTAACACATGTGACCCTGTACCGATACCGTGACCCTTCCAATATTGCTGAACCATCTCTCTCTTTGTTTCCCTCTTTTCTTTCACCTCTCTACCCAGTGTTGACATCTGGCGCTTCGCACACGTTCACACATCTGCACTCCTCACATCCTAGTTCTTTCCTTCCTAACTACTTGGCTCACTGCCTAAACACACCTCATCTCTAATTTGAATTGTGTTTGTGTCTGAATCAGAGCAATCTTTAGGTTGAAGCTCTGTTGCAGCTTCCTCAGCATCATATATGCTGTTTTTTTTTTTTTTTTTAAAAAGCACTAATCAGATACTCTTTGATGCATACGGTGAAATGCTATAAAGAGCGGGCTTATTGTAGCAACACAAAAGAAATCATGGCTAAAGCTACATGTAAGCTATATGTGTAATATATCTGTTATATATCTGTTTGTGTGTGTATATATATATATATATATATATATATATATATATATATATATGCGTTTACGTTTACATACATATATATACTATAATAGTGATCTAAAGGGACAGTGTGCCACATATTTGTTTGTTTTGGATTTTTGTAGCAAAGCAGCTGTTTCACTGAATAATTTAAGTCAACCTCAAGTCAAGGTAACACTCATCAGATGGAGCGACTCCTCAGTTGACTTTAGAAAGTCACGGTTTAAAACAAACTGCTGCTTACGATGCTCCCCTGTCCCTCCAGCTGTCGTAATAAAGCAGCTCTTAAACATATGCCGTGCATTTTCAAATGCTGGCTAACGTCTGATGTGTAACTTGTTTTCGGATCGATGACTAAAGTTTTGATGCGATTAGCAGTAGAAGTCCTAACAATCCCAATTCCTGCTCATCTTTCTAACAGTGTGAGCTCACTGCTTCACAAATGTGACTATTTATTTATTTATTTATTTACAGATGTATTATTTATGGATATGCCTGTTATCTTACTACAAACAGTGCTGGAGAAACAGAAAACACGTTCACTGAATTCATTATCTTTCTGTACAAACTTCTAAGTGGAATATGGTTTTGCAGCAATGGTGTGATAGACTACATCCAAACAAGGTGCCTCTAGTAGGAATGAGACTTTTCCAGCTATTTTAAAATCACATTAACAACTCGACCAAGACACTGGCAGCTCCACTGAGGAAACATTAATAAGGACTAAGCTTTGAGACTACAAACAACAGCCAAGTCACTGTTACATTGCCATGATCATTTCTGTTTTCATACATTCGCTTGTCTTGAATTTGAAAAGCCATACAGCCGCTACTCAACAGCAGAGGCTTGTTTTGTTTGCAGTTATCTTTCTTTTAATTGCCATCACAGTAAACCCTGAAATAAAACCTGCATCAGGTGATAGAAAACAAGAAAACTTTCATAACTAGGTAAAGGCCATCTTCAAAAGTTACAGCTAAAAGTGTACAGAGACAAAAACAAACATGTTAATCTTTGTAAAGATCCTGAATTCTTGCAGGTTTGGGCACAAGGCCTGCACCCCTGCATTGTCTCTGCACGGTATCTGGCTTAATGTTCGTTCTTGTTTGTTCAGTAAACACTTGCTCATTGCAGGCTGTTTTGTTAAACAGCATCTCATTTTCCATCTCATCCCAGACATCAAACGTCTGTGAAAACCCTTCGGGGTCTTAGCATACTAAAAACCTTAACAAGGTACACAGGCAGGGGAGGGGTCTCAATAAACACTCCCTTTGATGTCTGTGTGTTTAAGTTCACTAAGGCAACATCATAATATCCTATATTTCTATAAAGGTTTGTTGTGTCAAAATGATTACAGATCACTATTTTGACAGAAGTTATATATCTTGTGCTCTTTCCGCGGCCTTATGCCAGAGCTTGCTTTTGATTCTCCACTTTGCTTTGTTGTCATAACTTCTCATTACCGTCTCACTCAAAGAAGAGCGACGGATATGGGAGCTCTTTGAATTACAGTAAACGGTATGTTTCATCACTAAACCGAGCGAGCAGCTGATGTGTGATCTTTGGTTTCAACTCAACAAGTGGTTTTCACTCTTGTAGACTATAGTCATGTTGCTTATGCTACAAAGTTTCTTTAAAATTGCGTGTATTGTAGGGTAAAACAAATAATACATTGCTGTTTATTAAATTTGAATTAACTATTTAGGTCCAAAGATAGTTTGGAGTCCTTTTGAGTCTTGATTGACTATTTGGGGTCTTTTCATCTGTCGCCATGCCAATCTGTCTCTCTGTAGCAATTTAGTTCCTTTTTTTTTTCTCCCCTCTATTGCTATTCAACTCGTCTGGTTTATCAGTTCAATAGACTTGCAGCTCGAATTGATGGGTGCTTTATTGGCATGACACAAATTGAGCATGCTTTGCCAAAGCAGAAGCTGAGAACAGAGTTGTGTTCATTACAGAACAATAATAATCCAAACAAAAACAGTTGGGGTATTTATGTTGCTATTTTCCGTCGACGTGTCAAGCATTTTTTTTTTAGCTTAAATTACATTCTGAATAACCACTTGACGTGAATGGACCTTTTCTTTCCTGCAGGACTGATTTGACTTTTAAACTCAGTGAATGTTTTTTTTGCTTGTTTTATCAAAGTAAATCACTGAGTGCTGTGCTGAAACATTCAGGCTTGATGCGGTGACTTTGTCAGAGCGGATGTTTGTTTGTACTGTAGATGCTCAGAATTTGGCCTTTGTTTTGTTTTGTTTTGTTTGTTTCTTTCTTTCTAGCCGTATGTGTCACACGTTTCATGACAAATACATTTATTTGTCCTCTGGATGTCTTCTAATGTGTCTGAGCACATCCGCTGTAAAACTGTACATCTGTAGGCAAAGCTTGTCCTTAACTTTGCTGTGCTTCTTTTTTCAGTCGTATTTTTCCTTTTAAAAAAGCTATAAACTGTAAACCGAGTAGCAATGTGGAATATGTGGTATTACATTTGTTCTCATAAACATTTTACTTCATAATAGACTTTAAACAACATCTTATAATGAAGTGTTTGTAAAGTGTTTTCCCATAATGCATTTTTCTCCTCATTAGTATTCGCCTTGCTGTTGCATCCACTCCTCTCTTGCATTCTCCCTCTTTTGTCAGTTTCTCTCCAATAATTGCAAACTCTCAATCTGTCTAGCTCCCTCTTCCTTATTCAGCACCATTTCTTTCCTTAGCTCTGTGATCAGTCTCACTGTCTATTTCTCCTTCTTCTGTGCCTCCCTCTCTCCTCCCCTCTGTTCTGCTCTGGTGTCCAGGGGCCCGAGGGTGAATTTAGTTAGAGAAATGGTGTGAAAATGACAGAGTGTGAAAAGCAAGAAGGTGAGAGGAACAGGCAGTCGTAACCTAGTGTCTTTTGGAGCTCTTGACGCTGATCCAGTATCTGATCCAGTGTCATCCATTTCCTTGAGATACCCGAATGAAAAAACTGACTTAAAATTGGAAATGTCCTCTGCCTCCCACGGGACGCCATCTGCGGGACTCCCCGTGTCATCATTTAGGGATTTTACAGTATGTGAGGAGCCTGAATATCACAATATCTGGTGTCATCTTTTTCAAGATAATCATTTTTTAGATTCCAGCATATGAATACAACATGAACAGAGCAGCCACAGACCCAACAGCTATCTATCTTTTGTTAGAAAACGGTTCCCAGTGAATACAAATTTTATGCTATGGGGTGCCTGAGGCGGATATCTCCAAAACCTTCGCAAATCAAACCAGAACGGCCAACCAACGCTGAACTTTAGAGGCCAGTATTATGTTGATATGCATCAATATCAATCTGGAAAAAAAAATATCAGCTGATATATTTATGTGGCCATTATATTTCTCTAGCTCTAATACCACTACGGGAAAATTAGGGAAAGTATGTTTGGTTTTCTTTTGGGTGTTTTTGAGTCTTTCATAGAATCTTCTTGATAGATAGATGCAGTTTAATATTTGATGCATACATAATGCACAGTTATATGTTGAGTTGAAAAAGTATGCCCTCCCCCACACACACACACACACACACACCACGCCACTTGCAAGGCATCTACATTTGTTTTCACTGATTACATATGAACCTTTTTACTGGATGATTTGCATTTTGCCGTTTTCACTTTTGTGATAGGAACGTTTTGTTTTGAGAGCATCCCACATTACCATACAGGAGGTTGAGACACTGATGTTGTCGTCTTCATGTCTTGAAAGACCTCCTCCTTCAGCTGGTCAGGGGAGATAGATACACACATGCCTGCACACAGGCCACACACTCATTATAATATATAATATGGCCATTATCATATTCCTAATTTGCACCCGAATGGTGAAAAACACAAAAGGGATGGAGGAGACACGGCACAACATTCCACAGCAGGGTCATAAATCTTGTATCCTCACCCCCTCACACACACAGGCACGCACACACACACATCTGTCAGATGTGCACTGCAATAATTAGGTCTTTCAGGTTATGATAATGTTTGTGCTGTTTTCTGGTTCATCTGCTCACTGGTGCACAGAATGCCATTAATCACACCAGTCTAAATCACATGCTGATTCAGCCACAGTCTCTCACTGTGCATATGTGTGAGTTAGTGTGTAAGTGTGCATGCCTCATTTGATGGTGTATGTTTTTGTCTTTGTACTGACAGAGGCGAGAAATGAGAGAGAATGAGGGAGAACGAGGGAATGAAAAAGGCCAGGAATCACATGGGGTCAGGAAGACAGATGTAGTGAAGGTGGATTCCCTAATAATGCACATCAGACTGGGCTTAGCCTGTCTATCACCCTCTGTTTTTTTTGTTTCTCCAAGCTCACACCTCTCTCTGTATTTCAATTTCTTGACTTTCTCATTCCCCTCTCTCCTGCCACAAGCCACCAGAATTCAGACTGCTGCAGATGGGGCTCATGTGATAATAATAAGCATTATTTTCTTGTTTCTTTCAACAAGGACAGTCCTTTTTATAGCAGGGTGGCATTGGGCTCTGTCATGCTCCATGTGTCGTCCCTACTGTAGTGTCCTTGAGCAAGACACCAAATACCTCCCAGAAGACCACAAGAGAACCACAAGATCATGCAGTTACTAGCTTTGCATGTAGGATGAGTGTTACATAAGTTCTTTTCTACAAAGTGACAGGGATTCAGAGAGCCTCTATTGTTCGTGTAATATAATTCTTACATAAGTAGAACCATAACTTTCATGTCCTGTTGATTCTCGGGTGACATTGGATATGCACCATGATCATCATAGGTACACATTTCAGTTTAGCTATTGATATATGAGCTATTGCTATAGCAAACCTAATGGATCATAAAAAAAAAATAAAAATAAAATACTAATGCAGAATTCACTTCACTCAGCTTTTCCCCCAAGGATTTCAACTGCAACTCAGCAGAGAGGACCTTCAGTTAAGTTTGTTTTTGTACAACTACAAGTTTTTTGTTTTTTTTGGTGAAGAATACACTCCACATTAATGCTTCTTAGATTATGAAGCGCTATTTTATTTTTTTTAAACTTCCAAAAGTGAATGCCATCTCCACCTGACACCTTCACACACTTTCACACATCTGTCTGAAACTGTTTCTTACCCTGAATCTTCCATTCTTTTATTCAACAGGCAATATTCATATCTCTAACAGATTCTTTGTGGATAATTATCCCACCGATAAAACGAGCATTTTGCTTCGACAAGGATTTTAAGGTTTACCTTGATAACACTTTGTATCACTTTTCCTTTGGAGTTTCCAGTGTGTTAAGTCATTCAACACCTTTTGTCACTCTTAATTTGCTGCTAACTTGTCTTCGAATAGATTTTTTTTTTTGCTGCCATTATTTGCAGTTTATTATAAACATGTATTTTCCAGCCTACCAGACAATAGCAGAAGACATGGTTTTATAATAAAACCAATGCCATGACATTGCTCTCTCGGGTATTAGTCTCTATTATTTAGTGCATTCATTTCTATAGAGTTTGTAGAGAGAAAAGTGGTTATACTCTCTGCCTTTATTCCCTTTTTCATTTCATTCCCCCCCCCCTCCCATGAAGGCCTTTGATTGTCCATGTATCTATGTTTAGCGTGTGTGTGTGTGTGTGTGTGTGTGTGTGTGTGTGTGTGTGTGTGTGAGATAGACAGAGGATGAGGTAGGGAAGTGGGAGAATAAAATATCTTCTTGTTAAAATGAACCCAGACTGTGGCTGAGGAAATATGTCAACGTATCGTTACAGTCTGACAATCACACTGTGGCCTTGTGTGTCACCTGATATAACAAGAATGAGTCTTTGTTCTCTGGCTGTAAAAGTAATCTAACTCCAATTACAGCACTGATGCTGTGGATCTGTTTTACTTTGTGTTTCCATTACAGAAAAAGCCTGTACAGACAATACATCATATTGTGTATGATGACTTTTATGGCTTGTAGATGGATCATCTGTAGATAATCAGTTTCATGAGACTGTAACAGTTGGTAATTGATTCACTCACAACCCCATATATGTAGATCAGGATTAACCCACATTTTTATTTGATTCTATATCAAATATTGTCGCGTCCATATTCATGTACCACCTGTTTTCCGCCTTCCTCACGTAACATGCTGTTTTTCTGCATCCTGCATAATTTCATCACCAGCATGTTAAACGGTCGCCTCATTCTCTGTGTGTTTTCAGTGAAATATCTGTCGTAAAGTGCACCCAAAAAGTAGCACCCCGATGTTTTACATCTAAGCAGATACTTGTAAAATAATAAAGTAAAAGTAACAAAAACAGCTCAAGCTGATTTAGCACAACCTCTAATGCTGCAGAACTTGACTTTAACTTGATTAGACTCCACATTTTTCAGTGTGCTCATTATTTATCCTCATCATATTTCTTAAAACATAATACCACTAATGTTAAAAGTTCATAACATTTCAGCACGCACAATTGAGTCATTAACATTGGCCAGGGCTTGCACCATCTACAAGCATATAATTTCCACATGCCAGCTCTTTGAAAACAATAGCATTGGCTCACTCAGCTGTAGTCCATTACCTTTGAGCTTACAGCCCTGAAACACTTAAAATCCATTCATCAGCTCTCTGACAGGCAACCCACTGCAAACAGATTCAGTCATGCAGTGAATTTTCTACCTTAGCCCCCAAACAACATTTCAACTTCTGACCTCAGCGTCCACCTGCACTGGGCTCTTTCATCATACAGCACATCTTCTTTATGGTTCACTCACACACACACACACACACAAACACACACATATATACACATGCAGACTTAACATAACTCACCTACACACAACCACACACTTAAAAGCTTCATCACCTTTGACCTTGTGACCCCAGTTAACTAACTAAACTCTTGTTATTTCCCCTGTTCACTGCACCTCTTTGTGTGGGGCCTCACTGAAAAGACCCAGTCATGCAGCACTGGTAGCCCCAGGGCGACTTCAGCTTCCAGTCTATCAACATATCCATACATCTTTCTTTGACACTGACCCACAAAATGACTCTGTCACTTGTTCACTTGAGGATCTGAACTTCTAACCTTGCTTTCTTTGCCATGGTCATTTCCTGGCATCTCAACAACTTCTTGGTTGGTCTTTATACGCATGCTGTTAATATTAATGTGAAGCCCTACACGATGCACAGCAGCAACAAGCAGAGCACTTAGCATTTCTATATTTGAACTTGACCCTGTTGTTTACATGCGCTTGTGTAATGTATGATGCAAGCAGTTTATTCAGAGAGTCATAAAGCTAGTGGCAAAAGAACACAACTTTTATCCTAGTTTTATTGGCAGATCTTCACGTATACAACCAGATTCCATAGTCATTATACCTCTGACATGTTTAAGAAATTAAATCCACTTCACTTTTTCCACATTTGAACTCTTAGCCTTCTTGTTTATGTATGACCATGTGTTACTAATGCAAGGCGTCCCTCAGCACTATGACCGGGCTGTTAAAAATCTGGTCCCCAAACTAGTCAAGTAAAAGTTAATGATGCATACAGTTAACTCCTTTCCAGATGAACTGAATCTGAACTTCATACTTTGCTGCACGATGCTGTGCAGATCTATTTTCTGACCAGCTAATATGAGGTTTGTAAATACATAATTAACCGCACAGTGACTCTGCGTTAAATGGAATTAAATTGTGTTTCAGAATAGCCTGAAATGGAAATGAATCTTAAAATTGAATCACCTCAGATTGAACTCACAACCTCTAGCCATGTTTCCACCACACCAGTTTTCCTAATGTTCAGTGATGTACTAATATCCTTACCTTAGCCTTTTTGCCGCCTGAAGTCAGGGCATTTTGATTGAACTGTTGTTACTTGCTTTCTCTCATGATAAAAACAGGAAGGAATCAGTGTATACAGTGTTGTAGCTGTTAGGAAGGAAGAGAGGTATTGGAGAGAGAGCGCAATTAAGTCTTATATAACGGCTTCCTAACTACCTCAAAGTTGAAAAGAACTTCCCTTGAATGACTTTAATGTTCTTCCTTTTATGGTTTTTAATAGTGCTTTGACATTCTTTTTATTAATATTTCACTCTCACAGATTTTTCTTTGGTTTCTCCATAATAATTGAGTTAAACCCTATGCCACGGAAATATTATCTTCTGATCTGTCAAGAAATCACTTAAAAGCATCGACCAGAACAGCCCTGCTTGACCTGGAATTCAAGGTCTTATTGAGGAGTGTGAAAACAAGGAGGTGTGAGGCTTCAACTCTTTTTGTTTGTATCCATGGTCCCCCTCACTCATGGCACCACACTGCTGTCCCAAATGTTTAAGAAATTTAAAAAAAGGGAATTATTCAGAAAAAGTCAAGACATCTCTTCATGGTGGAAAGACTTTAGTGGCAGAAGTTAGTCATTATTCCCCTCACGCCTTTTTAAAAACATTTTGTAGTCTCGCTGCCTGCTGCCATTTGAGCTTGTGAAGTCTCTCACCGCTTTGAACTGTATATCCATGCCTTTAAGTTCCACCATTGTTTGTGCGCTCACCAGCATCAATGGGTTGCATCTGGGCCACATGTCAAAATGGCTAGCCATCAACCGCCAGTCAACAAACCAGTGACACAACAGAGCAACTCACACTCCTTTAGCCTGCATATTTCTCCCGCCCAAATGAGTTCATGTATTTTTTTCTGTATTGGAGGTTGTTTAAGTGTGAGTGAACAACTAGGACACTTCCACTTACACTGTACACATTCTCCGCTGCTGAGCGAGGAGCTACGTGTTTATGCTTTGTAGTACTGTTTCAAGCACCAAGAAGACAAAGCGTTTATCTTGAGGTTGATGTTGGAGCCATCTCAGTCTTGAGTGTACATTAAAAATAAATTTTTAATGTTCATGCAAAACTGGTATGAATATAAAACACAGTCAACAGAGCTCATGTTTTGAATCATGTATGAAGTTTCTGTTTATACACTACCAGTAAAAGATAAGAGTTAAAACATATCGTAGAGATAGTGAAAATGTATGTTACATTAATACATCACAGGCCTCAATTTTCAGCCCTAGCCTGATCCAAGCCATTTTATTCAGACCCGAACCTGGACCACGCATGGCAACATTTATTTGGCTAAAACTCATCCTAAAACAAATGTTCAAACAAATCAAAACTCGAGGTGAGTAGGTTAGCGCTTTACAATCAGTAATGTTGTCAAAATCTTATATATACATACCTACCTATAACAATGTGAAATCCTGAAAAATATTTTTTTGTTTGTTTTTTTCCTCTTTTACTTTTTACATTCTCTGTGACTAACCACCCAGAACACACTAAATCGCAAGTCATAACCTGTAGGCTTCTTCTACTGCACAGAAGTGTGTTTGTGTAAGATGAAATGGAGCATCACTGCACTGTAATCAGTGTTTAATTACTGAAAATGGTACTTAATTGTGTCACGTTTTAGGTTTGAACCCGGCCCATATATGTCACCACTCTCAGTTCGGGCTGAGGCATCTAGTGTGAAACCACCATGACAGGTTTTATTTAGGCCCACTTTGCCATTTTGTCATTTGAATTTATCAGTGATTCAGTCTCTTATGGGCTGGGGATGGTTTTCTCCCCAGAGGCAGATGAAACCCATTCAAAGCCTATTGTGTGATTTGAAAAAGCTTCAGGATTTGTCCAAATATGGCAGAAAATAAAATAAGGCTGTTTCTCTCCCGCTGTCCCTGGCCCTCTCTTTCTTTCTCTCAGACACTCATGAGATTGTTGCGGTCCTGCTCAGTAACCACTGCTCTAGTTCCCACAAGTTCAAGCACAGCTCATTTCAGAGAGCAGTACTTGTGAGGGTAGCAGACCCCAGATAAAAGTTAATTAGGACTCTGGCAGCAGAGGATCAGACAAAAAGAGGGACAAAACAACAGAGATGGTGTCAAAGGGATAACTTTTTGCACTTTAATATTTTCTTCCTCATGAGGCTCACACCACGGCAGACCATAACTGCCCATCCTGGTACTTTAAATTCCAAAGTAGCACGTTAGCCATGCTAGCATTTATCATTAAAACCAATAGGTAACACTAGCCTTGAGCTAGCTCGTTAGTTCACAACCAAAGCCACTGGTTTCAAGGAAGAATGCACCACTAATGATGTGTTTTTATGTTAGCTCAAGAACAAATTAAGATTTTTCTTCTTTTCATGATGTGAAAAAAATCCCCAGAGAGGACAAATAACACACCAACAAATCTCAAATGTTGTTGAATCTTGTTAAGATTAGAATTCAATTAATTGTGACAAAATATGGGCCCCTCAGGACAGCAAAACTGTGAAAAGAAATTGCAATGGGAGAAGCTGTGGTGAAGAGTGGGAGAAAGAATAGGCGGTGATGGAGCTAAAGATAGAATGGGGACATTATAGAAAGATAGATTCACCGTCTTGAGCTGTAGTTTTAAGTAGAGAAGCACACTAATTATTGAAATAAAGGAGAGATTGGAGAAACAGTTGTGCACTGTGTTTGAGTATGCATGAAAGAAAGGGAGAGGGCGAGCAAGAAGAAGGCAAGAGAGAGAAGTATGGTCAGTAATGTCTCTGTAATAAGGTCAGAGGCAGAAGTCCATTATGAAACCCCTTGAGGCTCTATTTATAGTGACCTAAGGAGGGATGGATGGAGAGAGGGAAGGATATAGAGAGAAAGTGAGACGGTGGAAAAAAAAAAGAGTTTGAGATGAAGAGGGAAGAGAGAGGAAGGCTGAAAGAAGGAGGCTGGAGGGAGGCGGTGAGTGAAAAGATGCCAGCAAGCAAAGCGGGGAGGAGAAGTGTTGGAAAAGAGTGAAGATGGGAAGGCGAGAAATGGGGATGGAAGATGAGAGGTGGAAGGATGCCAGACAAAAAGAGAGAGGGAGAGAGAGAAGGATAGAAGGGAGGACTGAGAAGGGAGGAGAAGAGGAGTGGAAGACAGCAGGGGAGAAGGAGAGTTTGGCTCAGCGAGGGAGAGAAACGGAGTCGTGCGGTCGGAAGGAATGAGGGTGTTAGGAAGGGACAGTAGAGAGGAGGGATAAGAAGGCGAGACAGTGAGCCTCCAGATGGAGAAAGGCATGAGCAGTGAAATGTCTGATCCAATTTCGTCTTCAGCTCTGAACAAAATAGCCAAAATATGGGAAAATCTTCAAATGAAATAAGCCTATAAGCTCTTCTTTATCATTTGAGTTGAGACCATCTTTATTATTTTATTGTTTGCTTATATGTTTGTGTGTGTGTGTGTGTGTGTGTGTGTGTGTGTGTATGCATGTGTGCTTGTTGTGCCACTTTTTCCTCACCAAATAGATAATCTACAAAACTGGACTCAAGCAATAGGGATGAGGAGATCTGTAATAGGGGTGTGGAAGGATGAAAAACATGGAAACAGACATGTAAAGCAGGAAAGGAAAGGAAGAGGAGACCTAGTCTTGGACAAAGTTGCTGGGAGCATAATGGGTCTATTTGAAATATGGCCTGCCTCCGAAGCAGAAGGAGAGAAAAAGTAGGCTGCAAGAAACAGGAAGAGAAAATAACAGAACAGCGTATGGACAACATGAATATAAACAGGTTTTATAAAAGAATCACCAAAGACATCGCAGACGAGGATGAAAAGGAGCCAAGAGACATTTTAGACAGATAGAAAAGAAGTAATCATAAAGACAGACAGACCTGCAGAGGGAGATACTGACAGGTGGAAAGTGCAGACACACACATTGAACACAAAGGGAAAAAGTCAGCTGGATAGTGAGACGTGGATCATAGAGCCCAGATGTAAACACCACCAGCCAGCCCATACTATCAGTTGTCAGCCACCCAGTAAAACATTACCCTATCTCCTTGAAAATAGAAGTCTTTCCCCGGCCAATGTTTTGATATTCTAATGCACTGCCCTGCGCTGGCTCCTTGTATTAATAGCGATGCTGAGCTGTGATAGTAGAACATGAATGAAAGCGAAGCCTTGCTTTCCCCTCAGGCCTGGGATAAGGGAGGCAGAATCCATCTGGAAGATAACATTACACAGCAACTCACACAAGATTGTACCCCCACAAGCTTACATAAGACTATGCATATGAATGAGATATTCCATCTGCATGTGGATATGTGCGTTGTGCATGTATTTGTGTGTGAAATACAAAGGGAGACTTGTGCATTATAGAGCTGATAACCGTTCTTCATGGTTGTTGAAATGAAAATAATTATTCTTCTCTGACTGTCTATGTGGAGCCCAGTTGTTTCTCCTTGTTTTCTTATCGGGTATTATTACTGAATTATTCAGTTTCAGTCAGACCCTGAGATTAAACAGCTTTGTGAATTGCACTTGTGTTTGGTAAAAGAAACACACTCGTGTTATGTTGCTAGTTGTGGAAAATATGGAAAATTTCTTCTTTTCTTGAGTCCGGTGTAGTCTGGTTTTTATCTACTGAAGAGAGGTAGAGAAGAGGATTTGAGAGTAGGAGAGAGGACACATGCCCTAGATGGCCTTGCCATTACTGGTTCTCACACCAGTGACCTAGTTCAGAAGTAGGAGGTGGAATTAAAACCTGAAACAGATTGGTCCTCGTCTGGCCTCACCATCATCGCAGCGGCTTATATGTGACATTTAGGGTTCCACCCACATCACGATTCACATGAAAAACATACAAAAAACTTTAACCAAAGCCTCATGGCTTGGTGCTCAACCTCAAAAGAGAGGAGTCAGATATTAACCATTTCTGTGGCCCATCATGTGCTGTTCACTGAGGTGTATCAGTACACCAAAGCCGAATTGCACCACAGAAATTGTAGATAAGCAGCAGCTTAAGAGCCATTTCAAGACAAACGAGGCGTACTTGCTCCCAAGTTCTTCATGTGGAGCACTGTACTGTATACCCTTTCTCTCTCTCTGTCTCTCTCTGCTTCTTAGCACAGGAAGCTGCTTTCCAAAAATCGCATGGAGTGAAGGAACAGCTGAAAAGATCACATGAAGAAAAAGGCTTGAAGCAAGGAAACATGCTTAAGGGGAGAACGGGGAGAGAGTGACGCAAAGAAAAGTGGGAGAGCAGAAGAGGAAAGACTATGATAGAGGAAGGGAGTGAAGCTGTATGATAAGGCAGCATTTGTAATTGAGGACAATCATAGATGCATATACAGTCCTGTGAAGAAGCTGTGCGTGTTTGTGTGTGTGCAAGCAATGTTTGCAGGTAGGCAGTGTGAGATCACTCGTTTGCTATTTTTCATAGCTGACTCTGCCAAACACCCACTCATCAGCTGCTCCTGTGCTGTACGTGTCTTTGCTTAAAATGTGACTGTGCCCAATTGTATATACGTGTGATGTATGTCCAACTGTGTGTGCTAGTGAGTTTCTCAGTCCGACTCTCAACCAAGCATTGCCTGAGAGGGTGTTTATGCATCAAGTAAAATGCAGTATAGTTTTTTTGTTTTTTTTTTGATGATAAATCTTTTTATTCCTTCATTGCCACCTTTTCTCCTTTAAAAAAAAAAAACTCCTGCTTCATCTGGAGTGCTGTTTATCTGAGTGATATTCAGATTCTTCTGATTGACTAAACCTGCTTTTAAGTAAGATCTCTTCTATTTTTCTTCTTTAGTTCATTGGATTGTTGCAGAAACTTCTCTGAGTTTCCAAACAAATCATTTGTAAGCTTACTTGGAGTTTGTAGCAAAGACGGCTGATAAAAGTTTTTTTTGGAAAAGTCATTGGATCATGAAAGTCAGTAGGCTTCATCCCCTGTGGACCATGAATGTCATGGCAATAAATCCAATAGTTGTTGGGATATTTCAGTCTGGAACACAGTGGACAGACTGAGCATCCTTAGGGATGTGCTCCAAGAACAGCTAAAAACTCAAATAAATAACTTTTAGATTAGGACTGTGTGATATGACCAAAATCATGGTTTCATATCCAGATACAATACATATCATGATCACAAAGTCAATGCATGATAAAGGTTTTATGGTTTTTAAAACCAATCAATCATCATCAATCATTTCTCATTTTTTATTACTTTTAAGTATACACATATTTTGTCTTACAAGACATGTGCAATGTTTTACACATTTCTTATTTTTTGTTGTATGTCATTTATTATTGTGTCTTTGGTGTACCTCTGTACTGTTCTGTTTGCCATTCATGCTGACTGCAACTGTATTTCACGATTTCAGTAGAATAGATTGCAGTACATCTTATCTTAAATAGTTTAGATAAATTGACTACACGGAAAGACATATTTATTATTACATTTTGCACTTACTTTGCAGATGTAAGTTGCAACAGCCAAGTCTGGTTCACTTATACATACAAATGACAGAAAATATTGCCATGACTGTATGTGTAACGCAACAAAATAAACGCTAAACTATAATATATAAGTAAAAGACATATTGCACAGCATGTTGATAGACCCACGTATAATAACATGGACTGGTATTGACCAAAAAGAGATATACTTGTAGAAATACACATGCATGCAAGCACATGCACAAGAGGTAATTGATCCGGGACTGTAGCTATTGACTGAAGCTATTATAGACTGATAGTGTCCTCAGTATATCCTCCAAAATGCTGCTATAGAATATTAATTACTCACACTGTTGCCTCTATATTATTGCAGATTCATACAAAATACAATAATATGCAACTAGGGAAATGGGATGTATATTTACATAAATACACATACAAATTCATAAACATATACTGTACCACTGTATAGATTTACAGTATGCCTGTTTAAAAATGCATGCGTATTGACATCCTTCCTTCGACACGCACACACATACACACACTAATATGCACTCTGACTGTGCTCTGACCCGATAACTGGAGGCAATGCAGCTTTCAGAATATTAATTTGGGAGTAAATAAAATATTCAAGTCATAGACACCACTGCTCTTTGTGTGTGTGTGTGTGTGTGTGTGTGTGTGTGTGTGTGTGTGTGTGTGTGTGTGTGTGTGTGTGTGTGTGTGTGTGTGTGTGTGTGTGTGGGCTTTGTATTCATATACTGTAAGTGGCTGGAGCTGAATGTGTTAGGGTGTGTGGCTCTAATTATTCAGACTGTGAATTAACTGGGCTTTACCCTATAATGTATGAATACATTTTAACAAGCAGTGATGCCTCTCTAACAAATACACAATAGAGAATATCAAAAGGTTGTCATATTTTTTTTTCTTTCAAACTGTGATGTTAAAGTAGATAGAAAAGGACATAATTCTTTCATTTATGCTCTTTCTTGATACGTCTTTTAATTATTGTTGCCTGTTTTATGTACGCAAACATGGCTCTTTCTGAGGAGTATGTTGTATGAGGAATTTTTATACTGTATAGACCCAATTAAAATATATGCTATGCGTCTTAACCTCTAGACCATAGCTCACACTTTTTTTATTCTACAAACAGTGCCTCTCTTTACTTCTTATTTAACTGAGGCCAGCTGTGGCCTAACAGAGTCACCTCTCTGCAGGCAGGGTCGTAAATCTAGTTCCAGGCTTTAGTTGGGGCCTTATATGTCACACACAATGAAAGTCCGAGGACGCCAACCAGCTGTCACTGTCTGCTCCCATATTGAGCTTTCAAGTACTTTCTGCTATTATGAATTGCCTAGCATAGCCCTGAAAGCCTGGTGTATATATAATTGGCTGTGACAAGGAGTGTGCTGTGCATGCTATATTATATCTTCCTGGGGTTATTTCTGTCATGGTTAGCTACCCAGTCTTTGGGGAACTCCTATCCTATGTAAAATAATGCAGATGTTAATTTGTACTGGATTCGGTCTGAAAACCCATCGAACCCAACCCTGAGATTTGAAAAACAATGCAATATAATGCAGTTCAGTACAACAGCACCACAAGCAACTACTTTAGAATCAATACCTCTTGATAAAAAGCAACCATGCTGATCTTCATAAATATGATTTGGTTGTATTATGTTTGCCATTCTATTGTGTATTTGAGTTTTTCCTGAAGTTTATACTCAAATATATGTAAATGCACTGATCCCTTTGGACAAGGTCATGGAGTGATTAAGTTCTCTTACTTTGCATGTCTAGTCGTGTCTTGAATAATGTGGCTTTTATCAAAGTGCCAAATGGGGATAAGACCCTGATTAAGTTTCAGATGGATGCAGATGATGTGTGGTCGCCTGGCGTCTCATTTCAAAAGGGATATGACACTCCAGGACCTGGTGTAAAATTCCCTGGCATGCTATGTCAAGTAGCTGAACTGACTTAACCCGCCCTTGATCTCTTCTTTATAAACAGATTTGACTCTGAGAAATGTCACACACACACACACACACACACACACACACCTCCACACCGGCAGTGTATATTTTATCATTTGTGAACCAGCAGAACTTTGCTGGTCCTTGCATTATCTGAAATACATAGAGAAAATGGGAAAACTAAAAGTGTGTGATCACTGGAAATATATACATATATATTTCTGTTGTTGTGTTCACTGGTAAACAGTTGCTTAATGTTGTGATATAACAGGTTGTTCTGTATCCAAACTCAAAAACAGGCTTTGCAAAATACAATAGGATACAGTATGCTGCCAGATGATTAAAAAACAAACAAACAACAAAACACATTACTGTTAAAATAGTTTGAAAAGGCTCATCCTAATTACTCTTATTTCCAAGGAAAAGACATTGCAAGTAGAGTAGCTAGCGATAATATTCTAAATGCATTTATAAATAGAAAGGTTCACATGGATTACAGGTATATCTTGAGGCAAAACTGGGTAAACAAAATCTTGCCCACACATATCTATTGTTTCAAAGCATGAATAATTGAATTAATGGAAGGGTAAACACTTAAGATGGTTCAGCACCCGAATCCTGGATTTTGTTTCAAAAGAGACAAAATCCATTTATTTTCTTAAAAGCAATTTAGGAGACAGATGAAGAGGGAGCGACAGAGAGAGGTGAAAGAAAGCAGGCAGTTCAGTGTTCATGGAGTAGGTGAATATCTGATAAGATTATACCATCTCCAACACTGTGTGTTGTGCGCTGCATGCTTGTGTGTATACTTAAGTGTGTGTGCGTCTATGAAGGATGAAGACATGCTCTAGGGGGTTTGCTTGCATGCTTGTGTGCCCTCTGTCTGCGTGCTTTTCTGCGCCTTCCCGTTTGTGTCTATGTGCTTTTGCTGTGTGTGTGTTTGGGAAATGGGCGGCATCATATATCTAATTCCAGAGCATTGATATACTAGCTCCCTGCTGTCCCATCATCCCTCACTCACTCTCTTTCTCCACCTCTCCCTCAATGGCTATAAACTCCCCAAACCTTTTCAAGATTTCAATAGGTCTATTGAGTTGAATGTGTTTATAATAAAGAGTAAAGGTGTATGTGTGTGTGTGTGTGTTTGTCTGTTTTGGGGGATGATTGTGGGCTGGCGCTGTGGGTATTATGAGCTGCAAGAATCAGTATTTGTATTTTCCTGTGTTCATGGAACACTGTGTCTTTGTGAGACAGTAAGAGAGACTCAGAGGGAGAGTGATGGCAAGAAAAAGGAGAAATATGTGAGCCCATGTGTTTTTCTTTTTGTCATCGTGTACATAAATATTTTGCACCTTTTGTGTGGGTGTGTGTTTTATTTTTACGGCTGTGACTTGTGTAACTTGGCAGCACATGTGTTTGAGATAGATAGGGATTGCCCATGCTTTGCTTTCTTAGTTGTTCATGTCTGTGGTTGATAGCGGTTGCGAGACAGGATTAGGGGTGTAGGGGGTATTGTTTTTAAGAGTTTGTATGTCTATTTACGGTATGTGTGTGTGAGAGAGTGCCTGTTTCTCAGTTTGCGTACGTGTTTTTGCAGCTGCTGCTGATTCTGACTAACTGATAAGACGTTAAGAAGTATGATCTCATGATTTCCACGGCTACTGCACTGATACACATCATAGACCACTTACTGAGAACACAAGACCCTAACACACACACACATGCATACACTCACACAGACTTACAAGACCCACATTCTTACCCATGAGGCATTTTGACCCTATATGGCTGCGTTTGGCTTGCTTTAGGACCCAGACACAGTTGCATGGATATGAATTCCTCAGACTCTTGACAACATTTGTTATTTCAAGAGATGTTAGAGTGATAGGTATCAGGATTATTGTGAAGTGGCCTCAAGGTCGTTTTTCTTTAAAGTTTGGTAGGGACATCTTTTGTTGGATGACCGTTATTCACAGTTAGACGTATCAATTATCTCACAAACCTATTTTTTTCTCTCTTATAATAGATCAGTCCATATTGTCAGTGACACTTGAACATGATTGGCTACTTCTGATGACATCATTCTCAGCAGATTTACAGACATTTATTGGTTGGGTTTGTAGGTGTTCTGAAGTGGGCATGCCTTGAGGCGCAAGC
The DNA here is from genome assembly GCA_036365135.1 of Miichthys miiuy. Lineage (NCBI taxonomy): Eukaryota > Metazoa > Chordata > Actinopteri > Sciaenidae > Miichthys > Miichthys miiuy. Next base: position 20,614,293 of record CM071605.1, read on the forward strand.
GAGGGAATAAATGTGGTTTTTGCCCCCGGTGCATATTTACTACATACCGTAAATCGAACCTGGACATTGTTCTGCTACAGCCATCCATTATTGATGACAGCATTCAGGCAAGACGTTTATGAGGTGGGCTGTTAGGATCAGTAATTCACTCCTGTCAGGAGATCAGAAGAGAGAGTCGGGGCAAAGAGGAGGAAAAACAAGGAGGGAGAAGGCTTAGGAAGATGCAGGAAGAGGAAAACAAATGGGAAGGGAAAAAGTGAAGTGGGGAGAGGGAAGGAGCCGCACAAGCAAGGATGGTGCAGAAGAGAGAGAAAAATAGCAGGCATTGCTGAGACAAAGCTTTTATTCATGGGAAATTTTCCTCTCCATCCCTCCCCCTTTTTCTCCATTCCACCCACCCTTTTCTCTGGCTATCATGTTTCTTGTGCCAATCAATATTTTATAGCTGTCGCTCCAGAGCAATGAACCCCTCTCCTGCTCCCCACCACCCCCAGCTCTCTGAATGACAGATGAGGTTGAGAATGGGTGTTGGGGCAAAGTGAAAAGCAGGAGGGGTACGAGGGTGTAAAGCAGAGTGGCGGGGAAACATGAAGTCACAAGGAATAGCGTGAGTGAAAAGGGTGAAGCAGTGCAGTTAAGTGAGAAAAGAAAGTGACTGACTGAGAAACACATGAATATGACACTGGATAAATCACGAAGAGTGGGAGAGAATTTCCCACAGATAATGAAATTATGCAGCAAAAATGTCTACCAATTTTCATACTCTCAGAGAACTAATTACAGAACTAAGAGAGAAAATGTCAGCCTCGCGACATCAAAGTGGGGACGCTGCCTACTCATTTTCCCCCTATTTGTGCCTTGTTGTTTCACCTAAGCTGCTTTTAGCTTCTAGCCACAGCACACTGCATTTTTTCCAAGATAAGAGCCATAACTACACACACACAGTTAGCGGTAGAGGAATGCAAGATTGTGTATATGTGTGCACAAGCATATGAATGCACAATTGTTGTGTTGCCTGTTTTGTATATTGTGTGTTTTTAGGACTGTTTGAAGCCATGACACATTAGGGATGGAAAAAAAAAGAAAAGAAATTTAAACCTTGAAGTTGTGTCAAAATGTTCTCTGTTACAATTTTCCCATGAGTCACAGCTCTCCAGGTGAGGCAATCACACATAAGCACTACACGCGCAAACACACAGACACACACACACAAAGGTCTAGACAGTCTTAATGAAACTTGATGATGATGGAGTAGAGGGAAATTACAAGTTGGAAGAAAATGTGCTTTGTGTTTCTGTGCATGTGTGTCTGTTGGATGAAAAAAAAGAGGGAAAAGAAAGAAAGTCCTCTTCCGCTCCCTCCCACCTGCTCTTGTAATCTTCTGTGTTTTGGTGACCTTGGCAACCTGGTGACAAAACATTCTCGGGGTCTCTTTGATTGAGGCCATGGGTGGGCGTGAAGTTTGGACAGACTGAAAAGACAGTGGAGGAGGGAGAGCACAATGAAGGAGGTGGAGGATAAAGTTCTTGGCGCCCTCAGGCCAAATGAGCACACTTGTCCCTCTCTCATCATTCTCTACTGTCTGCTTTATCTTTGAAATGTTCTAGTTGCCAATCTGGTTTGAATAAAAGGGAGGATGGAGTTTTAATCAAATGTCTTTTGGATAATGATTCTGTGTTTTCAGCAGAATTTAAGGACAAAGCTAATTAATTTCAGTGGAATCATGAGATTGGTGGATTAGCTTGCAGGGGTGATGTAACCTAATGCAGATTTTTGCTTCTTGGTCATCCTTTGGTGAACTTTCACCTTTAAATTAGTGTCATTGACCAACGGCAACCCATCTTGGCAGCACTGACCTTTTAGAGAACAGGAAGCCAGAGAGTCCCAGCTGGAGGAAGTTACAGTATCAGAGCACATTACCTGTATTGCACTATTCGCTTGTATTTAACCCTCTTATGTCGAACTATGAACTGCTTCACAAAGGAGGAATGGTTTGCAGCCATTCTCCATGGGGGAAGGATCAGGTAAAAGATGTGCCAATCCTCACACTGCAATGTGCGTCCCCCTTGAAGTTCAGTGATACATAGTTACCCATAACACCCTTCACTGTATAGGTTTGGTAAGACACAAAAATAAGAATCTTTTTTTTTTTTTTTAAATTAATGACTCTGGTAGCCAAAGGGTTTCCACAAACAGACACAAGAATCAGGTGCTGATTAAAGGTGCATTTTATGGCTCAGTGGAAGAAAATTGTACTCTGTCCAGGTCACCGGCTTGAGACACGGCAATTATTAGTGATCAAATGAGAACGACATCGTCTCACACACACTCAGTTCAAGGGACAATGCTGATCACTGGTGTGAATCACAGAAAGATAATGAACGATTGAAAAAATGCAGCATTTCCTCCCTGCACCAACTTCTGTGCCTGCTCAGGCCTCAAAGCGAGTCAATAAAACAAAGACTGATTGAGCTGGAAAAGCATTCTTTGCTGAATGGCAGTAACGGTTATAATTTTTAACCTTTGTCTTTTTCTGCTCCTGCAGTGAGAGATGATGATGATTTCCTGAGTCTGAGCGAACTCCCGAAACCTTCCCATCTGACCCTCCGGAGCCTCTACCCCATTTCCTGTTTGAACCTGAGGAAGGCTACATTGTAAAGAATAAACCTGTCAATCTCTACTGCAAAGCAACGCCTGCCACACAGATTTACTTCAAGTGCAACAGTGAGTGGGTCCATCAGAAAGACCACACTGTGGAAGAGAGGGTGGATGAAAACTCAGGTGAGTGAAGTCTAGCAGATGCAGTCACATATACACACAGTCATGTACATAGATCCAACCAGAGATTTACTTGAAGTGCAATAGATGGATGGATCAGATCGCGCTGCGAAAAAATGGGTGGAAAAGACACATGAAATAAAAACTGCCATGCAGGGGAGTGTTTTCAGTACAGGGACTGTCAAACTTTTTGTCAAACTTAGTACATTTTGACAGAAAACACTGTTAGTAAAAAGAAGTCTGTGATATGCTAAATGCTGTTGCATGTCAGCTCATACACAGGAGATCTGTTTTTTTGTTTTTAGAAACACAGTTCAACTCTGAGTAAAATAACTGTTTGTGGGTGAGCACGTAGCATAAATGCACAGCTGGTAAAATATATCCATATTTTTAGTTATTCTGCTGTTGCTGATTGAAACATCATTACCATTATTTCAGCTTCGGGATGAGCAAGGCAACTCAACATTTCAGCTTTGCAGTTTTGTTGCATTTAGCATAACTTCTTCACTGTAATAACTATTGACCATTCACTGCCGTAGCGTTGGCATTACTAATTTGCTACAGTATCATCTGTACGCTCCTAGACGAGTCTGTCCTCTGCTCTCTGACCTATTACTTCCTGAGGTGGGGCACTCACATGCTGAGGTCATTTGGTGGCCACCAATACACTTTATTACACGCACACACACACACACACACAGAACTATTACATATATTAACTATATGTATTACACGTAATATTAAACAGACCTGGGACCTGCAGTAATAGAATGAGACCTGACCCAGACCCGTATAAACTTGGATCCAAACCTGAACAGGTCCCTGGTTGGATCTCATTTTATTTCTACAACAGGTGTCACTTCCTTGACTGTTTGTACTATATATTTTGATTTTTTTTTTTAACATATCTAAGCTGCACAGGTGGAAATCCCCTCTTTCCCTGCATATTTGTTATATGCCTGACACTGATGATATTTCGCTCTGTGCGATATAAAATTCTCACCATCCAGAAAATGTGGCCAACATTTTTCCCAGGTTGTCTCATCGCTGCACTGTAAGCAAAAAGGTTAAACCTATTATTCAGATGTTTAGTTATTTGTGCAGAACACTGGGTCACATGTCAAGTGTGTGTACGCAGCTGTCCAACTAGCAATGCTGTACTGCAATGTTCACAGGACAGTTTAATAGGATCCACAGCGATGTACTGGACTGCCGCCAAACTTCCACACTTGTCACTTGACAGCACATGGTATTACTCCACTGGCTAGGTAATGATGAATCATGCTGTTGTGCTTTGGCAGGGAAACAAAGATATACACAACCTGGTTTCTTAGACTTAAGGTTGACATGAGCTCAGCTTATGGGTCTCCACCTGCTTGTTAATGAGCCTGAGTCCCCAGAGCAAGTGATTAAACACAGGCTGAAAACAGTTTGATTATATAGTGCCTGCTGAATGGGATGCACAGAGGAGTTAACAGTAGAACAAATCAGCATATCTGTGTTTGATTTGCTGTGGGGTCTTTTTGTGCTCACTCGAAACACTCTAATATTTCTCAGTGTGTGCATTGCATTGCAGTTGCGAGGAGGCAACTTTTGATTCGATCTCAGCTCAAGTTGACACATCGACTTGCCCACCAAAGATTTCCCCCCTGTAATACAAAGCAGACCCTGAAGCCAAAAAACACTGTGTGCTCTTCAGTGTCCTGATTGTTGAGTGGGTCTGCTACAACATTAAACCCAAGACAGAGACAGAAGCAACTGAGCAGTGCAGTTTGATGTTTCCCCTGATTCAGCTGTCACACATGAATAGTCAAGGAAGAGGAGAATAAATACAACAAAACCTGCAAGAAGTAAACATGAGAGAAGTGAAACAACAGGTACAAATATAGAAACACACACAGTGCCAAAGACTAGCGAGAAAAATAATGTTATAGTCTCTGTTGGAGGGTGGGTTTCATATCACACTACGGTATACTCCTCTTCCAACCCTTGTTCATTGTCTTCAACTCTGTGTAACTTGTTTTGATTTCTTTCGACGCGTTTCTTTTGAAGAATTTTCTCCCCTTTTCATCTCTCTCCTTGGTTTCTCCTAGCCCGACATCTCTGTGAATATTTAATCATTACTCTTTTTTAACATTTTCTTTACCTCTGTTTGTTTTCCTCTCTCTCGTGTCATCTTTAAACTTACTTTTTTTTCGCTCTTTTCTGTCAGTCCTTTTCTTTTATCTCCTATAAACTTAAGCCCTGAGGGCATTTTGCACCTTTCATTTAGAATGACGGGAAGGTGACATGTAATCATCTCTTTTGTTCATCCATGTGTTGGTCTCCTACACTTGCTCCCTACCATAATTTGTACATGTCTTTCGTTTGCAGACTTTTTTTTTTTTTTTTTGTATGAAATGTGAGAGGTGTTTATGAGCCACAGTAGCTTTTTAATATGAATGTAACCCCATTTTACCTGGCCATGATAGAGGTTACACAGGTTAGGCTGACAGCTGTATGTGTTTCCTTCCATTCTTTCCCGTCTCTGTGTTACTGACATCATGCACAGCTGCTAGTCCTTTATTAGTCTCCCATCAGCCGTTCATTTGCTAGCCGTTGGATTCCAGACTGTGCGTTATTGAGTGGAAATTCTGTTCAATTAACGAACCATGGATTTAGGATCTCTCTCACACTGTTTGTGATGGCCACCATGAGGTCTTGCGAGGACTAGGATCACCCAGTCAGCCATAAAACTAACAAAAATGTCAAATCCGGTTTAATCTTCATGTTAGTTTTGATGGATCTCTTGCAGCCATATTAACTACTCCTGACTCATTATGTGCAAAACGTCATTTTACAGTAATCTGTTTTTAAGTTGAAATAACCCTCGGGCCTGGTTAAAACTATGGACTTGGTTTTCAATACTTGGACTGCTGCTTAATTTATGCTTAATTTATATTGTACAAAGCCGTCATCCTGTCACTTTAATAAAAAATAATTGGCTGCTTGCTCCTTTGCTGCCTCGGGATACTTCAATGAATCAATTAAACACACCACAATCCACAAGACATACATAATAAAATGAATAAATAAACAAACTGGAGGCATTGGGCAACAAAAAAAACAACAACAAACAAATGAAGAAATCAAATAGTAATATTCTGATATAATGAGACTTCATGCAAAGCACTTATAAATACTTTGTATACATTATGCGACATGTTTCTAGTGAATCACAAAAAGCTACTGTAGGTCTGTGCCTGGTGAATGCACAGTGTGTGTGCACTCTTTATCTGTTTATCTATGTGAAAACCTAAACTCCGTAAGATGTTTTCTCCTCTTTGTTTCCTGCTGTTTCACAGACACAGCTAGAAGCTATGGCCCCCATACTGCTTTTATTATCTCTGTCTTCTCGCTTACTCTCTCCCCCTCTGTCCCATCCTCTCACTTTCTTTCTCTTCTCCTTTATCTTTCTCTTCCTCTCCCTGTACTCCATGCTGGTTTGTGCTCTACTCTAATTTCCACTGACTGAAATTGGAGAGAGCAGAGACAGATAAAACCTGAGCTTGAGGAAGAAGAAGTAGGGGATGATGGAGGGATGCTGATGGAGGGTGCCTTTGAGAGGGCTGGAAAGGCCAACAGATATGAGGGAGTCACACTGAGGGGAAAAATGATATGAATCCTGCTGTGCTGTTTTCTTTTTTCTTTATCTCTCGCTCTCTCTTTCTTTCCCCCTGTGTTTCTCATCCCTTTTTTTATTTTTGCAGGAAACGGAAAGGCAGCTTAAGCGCTGAAACACATTGCTCGTTTGATTTTGGGGATCAAGATAAAAGTAAACAAAAGTAAAAAAAAATGTACATTCAAAAGTTCGAACATAAATGAAACAATCCCAAAAGTTGTTTGTACCAAACAGCTTTTGTGTGTGATATCTTGCACTGAAATCCATTTATAAGTGTGTTCATATCAAACATGATGTCTTACAGTAGGAGAGGAAAACAAAATACACTAGAGTACTGAGTTATTAGATGATCACAAGGATAAAGAAAGTTGAATATAAAGAAAAAAAACACGGAAGGCAGGTGTAAACAAATGAAACTAGAATGTCTAACATATAATAAGAACCCTTCATAATGCACCGTTATGCACAGATAATGTATAACAATCATAAAAACCTTGTGATATCTTCTAACAACAGCCACAGGGCATCATAAGTATGATTGAAATTATTCATAATCATTACAGACCTTTTTCAGTGCAGATATTTTGACATGTTTTGACAAGCAGGAAACGCACTGGTGTAATTAATAACATTAACAATGGCTCCATTTCCATTTTAGTGTTCCCTGTTTTCTAATATTGTACATGCTGACTCACTGGTATGATGATTACAGAAAGTAGCAGCAGCTAATGTCATTTGTTCCACCTGTGCTTTCTATGACTACTCAAAAAGTCTGCCATGAAAAACATATATATATCTTATAGTTTTGTGTCATAGTTTATAGGATTCCTGGCATGTCACTGTCACTTATAGAAGAATTATCCTATCTTCATTCAAGAGCGTAGATTTTCAGTTTGAGAGCATGATTTCTCCTTCTCATGCTCAGATTTATTCTCCTCGTGCTCACATTTTGTGCTCGCACTCAGATTTCTGCTGCTTTCTTTCAAAATGTGTGCTTGGACTCAAAAATCACATGCTTGTGCTCACATTTCTTCTTCTGGGACACAAACATTTCGCTTGCACTCAAATATGTCCTGTGCGCGCTCAGATCTAAACAGCAGCCGGTGTAGAACAGAGTGTAGGGGGCAGGGATCACACAGAGCAGAGTGACGGAGGGCCCAAAGTGACTGCAAAGTGACTTCATAAATACTGTTTTTATTGAATGACAGGTTCCCCTCAACTTTCTGAAGGCTCTTTGCTTTGCTAAGTGGCATGCCTGAGGAAAATGAGGCAAAAATCATCATAGCTTATTTTTCATTAGGCTATACCTTTTTAATCACGTAGCCTAGCCTATTCACCCATCATCTCTTGTTAAACATTTCAATAAGAGAATCAGCTGGTTACACGGATTATATTACTGTAACAGTAATTTAAAATCATAATATGACATGCAGCCAGAGTGCGGCGGCTGGGATGCGAACTGGCGTCCCATGGTTCAAAATGCAGATAGCAGTGTACTTAACCATTCAACTGTCATAACACTGTTATGCTGCTAAGAGTATTTATAGTATATAAAATATATCCCGCTAATATAAAATTAGAAAAAAATCTACGATAATAATAACTCTTTTTAGAATTACTTAAGATTAATTATACATAAATAAGCTGGCGTCTTAAATAGGTGACGATTCAAATAGTTGTCTAATATGGTAAATTGGTGTATTTTAAGAGAGAAGCAGTTTTACAAACAGACCATATACTTGCCCCTACGGAGCGCTCAAAAGGGCGAAGGAACACACCCAAGATTGGTCCACACTCTAGCTGTCTCCCTATTGGCTGGTGAAACACACTATTTTAAGCACAGGGAGGGACATCATTCAGTCTGAGCAGACACCTCAACCTGAGAGGGCGTGCTTGTTCTGAGTGCGAGCACATTAGATTTGAGAGCGCAGACTTTAGATCTGAGCGCACACAGGACATATTTGAGTGCGAGCGAAATGTTTGTGTCCAAGAAGAAGAAATGTGAGCACAAGCATGTGATTTTTGAGTTCAAGCACAAATTTTGAAAGAAAGCAGCAGAAATCTGAGTGCGAGCACAAAATGTGAGCACGAGGAGAATAAATCTGAGCACGAGAAGGAGAAATCATGCTCTCAAACTGGAAATCTACGCTCTTGAATAAAGATAGGATAATTCTTCCATAGTCACTGAATACAAACACATCATTCAGAAACAACCCACGTCCACGCAATATTTTGCTGCTAAATCATTCCTGCGAGCCAATAAGATTTAACTCTGACGCACAGAATGGTGAGTCTTTCAAATGTTCTCCTATTCAGGAAATACTGATTGTTCATAAAATTCCATATAGAAATAATGCAGGATGAATGACAAGGAGGAGGGACTGTTTAAAATTCAAGACAGTAATGAAGATAAAGCATCCAACACCTGGAATGCAGTTGTTAGTCCGTATCCTGCAGTTTGAGCTTAAAACTCTGCCCACGCTTTTTATCTTTCCTGCCTGCTTTTTGCTTCGCTCAAGAGAAAATTTCTCCAGTTGCAATCTTAAATTGCAGCAGACAGTGATGGACAGTACTTTTAAAACACCCCCGGCTAAGATAAAAGGCATCATCTGTTGTCCTTATACACTAAGAAGTTTCAATTCAGACACATAATTGCAGATCCTTTTTTTCCCCAAATGTTTTTTTGTTTTGTTTTTTTAATTTTTAATAAAAAGTGGCACTCCTAATGAGATGTTATGAGCATCTTGTTTTCTGTATAATGGATAGAAAGTGTAGCTATTAGTGAGCTTCGTGACAGCTCAATAAATTACTTGGAATGTAGTTACTTTGAGCCTCATCTGGATGGTGGGAAAGCCAGGTGAAGGTCACAGGCAAGGATGTGGGGGTGAGGGAGTTGGGACGGAGCAGCAGAACGGCCTAGAGGTTACTGAGGTCAGCTTTAAACTGGAGTGAACCGGCTCGATTCCCTAAGCAGCTCCTCTTCCCGTCACAGTATACTTGACAAACATAGTTAACTTGACCTGCCACTGGGTCTCCACAACAGCTGGCCTCTTCCTACACCTCAGCTGAAGGAGGAAAGGAACATTTAATGAAGTACTTAAAGCCAAAACAACAGCCGGCTTTCCTGCAGACAGGCACTTTAATACAGTAGCATGATTAGCAGTGGCATTTGTTAAAACATGCTTACCACATCTCGATCTGAATTAATTTGACTTAAGGTGAGAACCAGCATAATTTGTCTGGATTGCATATCTTATTGTGAAGGGCATTTTCAGTGTTTGCTTAAGCAACGCGTGTACGACCTCAGTATATCTCCATTAGCCTTGAAGTGTGCTAATGACATATTGTGTACTAGGTTACTTACTTTGTCTCCATTATCCAAAGTGTGAATGGTTATTAGTCTGCTAGCAGTGACCCATAACTTCACGTTCACACACACACATACACATACATTATTGGCACACACAGTATTGACTAAGGTGATTTGTGACCTCTTTCCCTCCTTTGCTGCCATCTCAGTCGTATTGATTTCTGCTCGTCTTTTCCTTCATCTCTCCTGCGTTCTCTTCCTCCTAATGTTTCTCTCCTCCTCTCTCTCCCCCTCGTTTTGGCATCACTCCCATTCTCCTCTACCTTCTTTCCTTTAGCTTTCTCGCCTCTTTCCTCCTTCTCCCTGTCCTGTCTCTTTTGCTCTCCGTCTGTGTCTCTTTCCATCTAGCTCTCCCTCTCTTATACTGAGATCGTTCGATTTCAAATATTAACAACCATCACGATTTATAAAGGAGGTCAATTAGCTTCTGTGTCAGTGACTCCTGGTGTTTGTCTGTATTGATTTTGTATGTATAAACAACTGTGTTTATTGGCTGATTGTGTGCGTCGGTGTTGTGCTTGTGCGTGCGACAGATAATGTTTTCTTTTGTGTGTGTGCGTGTATCTGTAAATTCAGTGTTAATGCTTGTTTTCTCGTTTATCTGACTGTTTGCTTGCGTTCTGTTTAAAGTAGACTTTCTCTCGTGTCCTGAAATGTCCTGGTTCACTGCCTCCGCAGAGCTACTGGAGGACACAAGTGTGCACGCTCAATATCGTTCACATGTTTACGTGCACGCTCACACACACACATACACATAGGAAAGGTATTCAAACATGGACCAGGAGGGACTGTGATGATCAATCACTGTCAGAGTGGGAACCATTAAGAGAGTGTACACGCACACACACACACACAGTCTACTGTGTGTTGTGAGTGTTCAATTGGTCACAGACTGGTGACTCTGTTTTGTCGATGTCCTGGATGAGTTCCCTCCGTAGGCGAGGAACTCAGTCAACCCTTTCTCACCCGTTTTCTCACAATGCCTCTCATCCTGTTGTCTTTTTACTTTTTCAATTTTGTTTCCACCTTTCTGTCTCCATCTTTTACTTTCTCTCTTTTTTTATTTATTATATATAATATTAATATAATCACTCACAGAGGCTTTCACGTAATGCAACAGCCCATGTCCTCAGATCTTGAGCGCTGGCTGCAAAATGCCTTTCTAAATGTACGACTCAAATGACTCAGCTGTCGTGCTGTGTGATTTTGATTTTGCATATTTATGACAGCAATTACTGTTAGCTGATTAATATTGTGATTGCATACTGTAATATATCTTACATAATAGCTTACACCACTGTGTGTCTTGTCTTTAAAAGTAGCTAGTAGCTACAAATATTCTTTTGTGTGGCGTTTTGATGACGGTGGTGGTGGTGGAGAGTGATCATTTGAAATTAAGTCCAAAATTTCCCATAGGTGTTGAACAGTAATTAGATCAGGGAGCAGTTTCATGAAGATATACTTTGATCCACTTCAGGTAGATGTCTTCATTCCACAAAGTTGTGTGCTATGAAAGTTCAACTGCAAAAATGCAAAAAAAAAAAAAAGCAAAAAAAAAGACTACTGCTGCTAACTCATCAGTCTATTTTCTTTGGGTCCTCACTGCTGTGTATTTCCATCCAGTCACTGCAGTCTCTAAGAACTCCTTTCCTTCTCATTTCTTGTTCCACAATATTATTAGCCAGTTATAGGTCATGTTTTCTGCTTTTGGAATGATGACTCTGTGTCCTGAAATGTCCGACTCAAATGATGGCTAACTTTTTTATGATTAAATTAGGTCAGTCTTTACTGTACTGAAAACTTTCTAATACAACCATCCCGGCAACTATGAAGGTCATAGCGTACAATTCTCATCATTTTCATATTTATACAAACATTCAGTCCCTCATCTATGTATATAAGCATCTACATTTTTGTTTCTTGACACATTAATTCAAATGTTGTGTCACCCATCTGCAGGTATTCACAAAAACATTTATTAGCTTTTGAGTAGCATGCAGTTTGCTAACAAATCAGGCTAACTGACCTTTACCGAAGTTTGAAATTATATTTTGGCTGATACCAATGTTTTTGTTGCTATTTATTTGCCATTTTGTGTCAGTGAAAAAGAAACCTGCAAACCTAAAATGCAGAGAGACATAGAGCTGAATAACCACTTACTGCCTGAGCACATAGGCATTTGAAGCCATTTCTACCACTGCTGTGATTATTTCTCCAATATCCAAGTTGGAAATAACCAACAAAACATTCAGCCAGTGTAAAATTGATGTGACACAACAGATAAACATTGGCTACTGATATCAGTGAATGCCATCTTATTCCCCGATATGCCGATGTCAGTTGGTAACTGATCTGATCCCTGTCTCTAGATAAAATGTATGTGGCCAGTATTTTTTTTGGCATTCATCACATTAGCTGTTTTTAAAAGTAGTGACTCTGGTGAGGTAGCAGCAGTCCCTGTGGAATGTTTGTGGTGAAGCTTCAAAGCTTGGAATAATCCCTGTAGGGAAATTGTGTTTTCACTTGAAGCTCCTCTGCAGGGAGGTCATGGTACCAGGTCACGTACTGAACACCTCTGGAGCTGGTTGGCATTCTGTGAGCTGCTCACAAACACTTGAGCACGGCAGATGTTTGTAAAAAAAAAAAATCAATGTTTTGTTGTTTGTGTCTTACTCATTTACATACATGACAGAAAATAGCTCTGAACAGGCTTCAACAAGAAAATGTAACATTGTGTTTCACACGAAGTATGTAGTATTTGTTGTAGTGCTGGTGGTGTTGCTTTGTCCACCCCTTGGATGTATCTATTCTGACCTCATGTCTTTTGTTAGACTCTCTCCCTCTGTGGCTCTGATGAAATAATAATACCCAGTGTTGACTTTTTCAGTATCGCTGTGTCTTTTCCCCAAAGGCCTGTCTGTTTGACCTGCCACTGATCACATTTAGACACCACAAAGCTTTTGAGTGCTTTCCCTGTATCCCGTTATCTCGTTCCTATTCTAAACCATTTAGCGTCAAAACCCCCCTTCTCTGTTTTCATGTCGGACCCTGACTCGCTAGCTTTCTTCCACATGTATTTTTCCTTCCATCTTTGGTTCATTTAATTCAAAGACTTTACACTTTTAGTTTGATTTTGTCTGATTTTTTTTTTCATCTGTCAAAACACAGTGGGAGATGGAGAGACAGAGGGAAGTGGAAAAAAATTAACAGCCAGGGAAATAGGGACATGACACTTCTTTTGGCTTCTAATTTATTTATTATTTTGTTCCCATTGCAATATCTGAATCTGTTTGTTGAAGAGTCACATGCATTACATGTAATTTCAATTAATTGTCACAATGTCCTATGTACACAAAGATGTGTTTCTGATTAGAAGCAAACCCAGTTAATTATGGCAAAGCCATTAATTTTGTTCACATCACATAGATTAAATGACTGAGTTAGCAAGTCTGCTTTTTGTTATACTGGAATAAATCCATGTTTTAGAGAACACGCTTTTCTGCTTTCCTTATCACTTCCATTAAAAAAGCTGCTTATCATCATTTATTTCTCATTTTTCCAGATTTGATGACATGTTTGTAAGCTTCTGATGACGCGTCACATTAATTTGAGCTCTGATAAATACAGTTAGAGCCTTTTGTAAACACATTTCTCCAAACTTCTTCTGAGTGCTTTTAAAGGAAAGTGTTTATTGTAATTTATGCAGTTTTAGCCAGCATGTCCTATTATGTATGATAACAATCCACAAAGTTGGTTAGTTGTAGGGATTTGTGGATGTGACGACTCTGCTGACACCGGAGTTATGGCAGGCAACATAAGTCACCAATTATCTTACAGTAATTACTTACTATCAGGGCCTTTCTGTTGTAAATACACATTTTCAGAGTTACTTTCTGGTTTAAATTTGTTACATAAGCCTGAATCATCCTTCTTATGACATTTTGTAAGAGATACAGTATTTGTGTACAAGTATTACAAATAGCTATATATAGATAGAAAATTAATTTCATATGCAACCTGTCCAAATCTGTATTTTCTGTGCATTTTTACTCAGTTCCCATTTGTCAAATAAAAAAGTCCAGACCTGACAAAGCACATCCACCCAGTCTTGTACTTTTACTCCCCAGCTGACAAGTAAACTTTGTTATGAGAATTGACAGTTTTGGACTAAGAGATGCATTGAGCGCTTGTTCGCGGTTTTGTGATTGATAGAAATGTTCGTGACAGATTCCACTTGTCTTGATACTTTTCATCTGCTTCTTTCCCCTCACCTCTCCCAGCTGACAGCAGTGGTTTTGTTGATGCGAAGTAGTGTCATGCTACAGAGACCCAGAATCCCCTGCTTGTCTTCTCATAACAGGGTGACGTGAATGCTCTAAGCAGTGTATCTAAACAAAATAAGACACTGAGTGATCTGGGACTCTTAAGGACCTCAGGTAACTTGGTCGCTTTCTGCCCAGCTACATTAGGTTTGTGAGCTTTGCATAAACAATGGAAACAGCTAGGGGTTTATTGATTTTAAACAACACAACACTCCACATTTATTGACATCTATCTCGTCTTTTCTGTACTGAAAACGAGTGAAACTGTTTTCATGAAGAATGCTGATTGGTGTAAAGTTTTGATCTGTTGCGTATTTGTGATGTCAACAGTTTGGCATAGTTATTTTGCTGTTATGAATTTTCACACATAGTTTTAGTGCCCGGCTGACATGGAAATGAAATTATATTTGAATGTGTGATGCCCTATCTTGTATTTTCATGTGAACTTACAAAAGTTACAACAGCAACAAAAGAAAACAAAAGTTTTTGTTGCATCTCTAACTTTGAACATTTACTGTAATATTTTGCCCCAAATTTTCATTGGTGTCCTGCATTGGTTTTGGTTTTTCCTCTTTTTTGGGGGGTCAAGAGCATTGGGATCCAGGGATGTACCGCCAAAAGGAATGATGTATCATCTCGTCTCACTGAACTGCTTTCATGGCGATGCTTCTCCCTGTTATAGTATAACCTATTAGAAACCCTGTAGTGTGTATGTATATATGGCCAAGAAATCTGGTTTATCTCACAGAAAGAACTCTAGCTGCATTGACCATATTTCACTAAAGAGATAATGTTAGATAATGTTTAGGAAAATCAGTTTAGTGATAGCTAATCAGGTTTCTCAAGCTCACAGTTAAGGTATTATAAAGTGTTGACTTGTTTCACTCCTTTTTTTTTTTGCTTTGCCATTTCGGCCTTCCATCCAGACTAAGCCAACAGTGTCAGACTGGTGTATCCTCTCAGCTTCAGCCTTCAGCCTCACTGAGAAATTGAACACATTTCATCATTACAGCCATTGATTTCCACCGCTGTGAACTCGGTTCTCCCTGATGCTCTCTGTTTCACTCTATATATGTCCTTGTTTTGTTTTTCCTCTTTCTGTCTGTTTTCTCATATCTCTGTAGCCCTCTCCGCTCTTTGTTTCCCTCTAACTAATATCTCCCCGTTTGATTACATGCAATACCTTGCAATACACATCCAGGTTTACCCACTGACATCCCTAACTCTTGTCTGTCAGCGATCCCAGATTCATCTAGCATTCTCTCTAAGCTATACTGGTTTCATTCACTGGGGCAAAAATCTGTCACCTCACCAATTAAGACCAGTTTTGTACATATGAGGATGAACTATAAATTTCATTAATTGCTTACAAAATTTTAGTTTGTAGTTACTTTAGTTAGTTAGATTATTGAAAGTACAAGTACAAGTCGTAGTTTTTACTTAAACTTTAAGATACTTCTTGGTTTCTTTGCAGTAACTTCCAAACAAGCTAAAAGATTAAATTTTTTTTTGTTAGTGCAAGGCCAAGGTGTAAAACGACGTAGCTTAGACTATATTTATTTTGTAAGGGATACTATGTAGGTGCAACACAAAGTTTCTAAAACTTGTCTGGCACAGCTTTCCTCAGTCCTCTATTAGGAGAAAGTATCATCTCATGCATTGCAAGTCAGTTGCAGTTTTTCACTCAGAGTACCTGAGGTGGAGCCACTGACTGCAGCAGTATTCTTTAAAGAAATAAACAGACAGAGCAAGTGAGAGCTGAGACCGATATCTGCTGTTTTGACTGTCACGCTCCTTCTTTTCCTTTTCTACCTTCAAAGTTCTCGCTCTGATTTCTCATAATTTATTAATGAATGATGTTAATTAATTCTTTATTGTCTACAACTTATCAGCTTTGATGCATACATATCTCTGTTTATTTCAAGTATAGCTAATCGGCTAATCCTTGAACGGCTCCAGTGATTTAATATTAATGTCCTGCTAATAGTTTTGATCTTCAGCTTTGTAAGTAATGTAAGCAGTGATGCAAAAGCTTTAAATGTGCATATGTTTTTCTTTTATTTGTCTTCAGCACAAGCTTACTCCCCACCGCTAACTGTGTTGCCAAGTCCCATGGTCCCTTTCATGTACCATCCCATATGCTTTCTTTGCATTAGTTTGAGTCCATTTGCCATAACTAGCTGTCTGGTCCATTTTAACTGTTCATTTTAGTTGCCTCCTCATTACAGTAGAATGCTCACTGCTCCCCACCTCCCCCCTGTCCCTTTTGTCCTTTCTGTCTTCACACTGTGTTTTTTGCTCATTGCAACTGCTTTCCTACTAGTTGTTCAGCTTTAGTCCTGGGTTGCTTGCTGGTTATAATTGCCTCTTTAGCTTCCATTTTCGTAGCCTCTACCTCTCTTGCTGGGTCCCTTGCTCTTCTATTTTAAGCTGTGAAACCATAACAATCTCCCATGTTTGCTTGTTTGCTCAAGCACTGATATTCACACTAGATTTTATACCATCTCTGCTCTTTGCCCTCATAGCTTTCTCCCCCTCACTGGCTATTATCCCTTGTTGTGCCAGCAGTACCTTGCACAAGTTTTTCACTTTCTGCTTTACTTTCCTTTTTGCCCTCTGTGCCATCAATGCTATTTGGATTGCTACATCCTCAAAGTTTCCCCTTTACATTCCATCTCTTCCATCTTCATGTCCCTTCTTATTAATCATGATTTTTTTTTCTTCCGATTCAAAAGCCATGTCTCCCCATCTCCCAGCCAGCTTTCACGAAAGCTTTTGCTACCTTTGGTACTCTTTGTCCTCATGGGCCAGCCATTAGTAGCCTTTAGTCCGCCACAGTCCTGCTCACTGGATTTAACTTTTTGCCTTCCTTCTGGTCCCCTTTGCTTTTCTGCCGGCATGCGTACTAGAACTGTCTCTCAGTTTCTCTAATGGCAAGAACTTACTGAGAGCTTTCATAAGTAATAGGCCCAAGTCAGATTTGTGGAGCCCCATAGGGATTGTTGCTTGGGTCTTTGTAATATTGCTCCACCTGAAATAAACTGCCAAGATCTTTTCTCAGTATTTTGCCCATCTACTTCCAGGTCCCCACATACCTTTATCTAAAAACCCATTTTTATCCCCTTTACTTTTCCCTTTTCCATTTCACATTCTATTGCCCTCTCCCACCTTTTATCCTGTCATCCTCTCTTACACTCACTGTGCCTCTGTCATGTTTCTATTAATTACATCTACCATTTTCTTCTTAAACATCTTTTTTCCTTTATTTGTTTACTTTGCCTTTTATGCACAATTTTCTCAATGTCTCCTTACCCCCTGCCTGTGCTCTACTTCTTCCTTTCCTATGTCTCTCATATTTTCATCTTGAGTTTATCCCTCGCTCCTCATCTTCTATTTTCCTCTGCGCACCTCCTCTATCTGTGCTGCCTTGCAGTCCTATCAGTGGGGTGCAGCTATTTAAACCTCATACTTTCTTCACATGGAGCTGCTTTCAAAACACCAGAGAAAAGAGGGAATTGGAGAGCAGAGTGAGATAAGTGGTGGAAGTGCAAAGGAACAATCTCACATACGTTAAATCCAGAATGAATCTACTCAGTAAAATGACCTGGGTTTGTAAACAGCCGCAGATATTGTATGATTATCCCCTGCTTCTATTTACTGTGCACCACTTTGGCTGTTGAGCTTAAGCTGTTAGCTTAAGCTAAAAAAAAGCCACATCACCAGAGTAGAAGCTTACTTTTTCTTGATCAGTGGCTCACTGAGAAACTGGAACTCGTGACTCATTTACTATTTGTGGGAGTCTTCTTTAGCATGAATCTAAATCTAACCTGATATTGCAAATGATTCAACGGTTCTTTTCTTTTTTTTTTCTGCAGGTCTGGTGGTAAGAGAAGCCAGTATAGAAATTACACGACAGCAGGTTGAGGAGCTGTTTGGTCCCGAAGATTACTGGTGTCAGTGCGTGGCCTGGAGCTCTGCTGGAACTACCAAAAGCCGCAAGGCACATGTTCGCATTGCATGTGAGTACACCACTGTGAGCGTGTGAGGTGTAAAGATTAGAACACTGTTAACACATGAGTAAGCATACTATGAGTATGTCTATGAGTCTGTTTGTGTCTGTGCTTGTAGACATGTAGACTTGTACATGAAGATATAAATAAATGTAAAATGTACATATTTGCAAATAAACACCCACACATGCACAGACCGTATACATGCACAGACACAGTTACCACCTCTACTCTGCTTGGTCTAATATAGCTGTAAACCTGGCCTTGTTTTGATTGCTGTGGGCAGCAACCTTTAACACATTGTTTCTGTTGACAGTTTCATGATAAAAGCCATCCTGTGTTTCACAGCTGAATGCTTTTAGTGTCACACTACTAACATTGAAAACTTCTGTATACCAGTGTAGCAATATGGAATATAGGAACTTATTGTCTCCTAATACACTTCATGAATAGTTACAGCGCATAACCTTATGTGAAGTATAATTTAAATATAAGAGAAAAATCCCTATGTGCACAATTGCGTTCAGGAACATTGATCGGCAGGGTTAATGCCTCTCAAGTGGAGGACGGATTCTGAGAGTTCTTTCTGTCCCAGATTTCTTTTGACTGAATGATTATGACGGACATGAGTTGTGCTTCAGGATCTTTTTTTTTTGTGGTGAATTTACCAAGCTTGAGAGAGAAAGTAGAATATTTTATTTAAGACCAAGCTGTAAGCTTATTTTGTAATGAAATTGAATGTTTGACCACCACAACTGTACTTTTGGTGTCTGAGATCGGCTTCTTTGTGTTTAGACATGGAAATAAAATGTAAGAGGTCTTATTACAGAACATATTGAATGGGTTAATTCATTATAGTATATATTTCAACTTGAGTATTTTATTTGGCTTTCCTTTGATGTGTAAAGGCACATTACTGTCACAAGATATAAATTCTAACTAGAAACTCAAGACTCATAGGAAACTTTTAGTTGGATAGAACCTTGAAAACTGGTTTTAGACTGAGTGATACATGGTGGAAAAGCAAAGATTTTGCTCAGTAACTTTAGTCTACCATCAACAGCTTCCTGTTATGGTCTGGTGAAGAATTTAATATGACAACTGGGAGTCTGACTATTAGGTCAACTAAGGAACACAAGCCAGGCAAAACCCAACCAGACTCAGTATCACTCAAACAGACAGTATCACAATGTATCACTGCATACACTGCGATCACATGGGGAAATCATTTTAGGGCTGTTAAACAGTGAAACAGGTTGAATCCTGCCGTGAGTGATGGTCACTTGAGGGCTCTTCAGCGAAAAGAGTTAAGATGTTTGATAGAAATCACCTAAAAAGGCCTTGTTTGTTCTTTCAACGTAAGCCTCATATAACAAGAATGGATTGGTCCTTCAAAGCGCCTTTCACTGGCCTGAGAATTGAACCCACAACAGTAGTTTTCCAAGCGTCATTGCTCTGGTCAATTCAGCTATATAAGACAACCGGGACTTGCCTGAGTGCTCAGGTTATAGAAAGGTCAAGCAGAAAAGAAATACCAATAACAAAATCGACCCCACCTCCCTGGTATACCTGGCTTATACTGACGGTGTGGCTCTGCTTGAGTGAACTCTCAAAAAGGACAACTGGGGGCTTTGATAGAGTCCATTCAGCAGACACTAACAGAACAAACCGCACACATCCACATTATATGTAGTACTTTAACAGACAGTATCACTCTAACAGACACATGCCCTGGAAATCTTGTTTTCCCAGGGTGGTCTTATTTGTGCTGCAAAAGGAAATCCATCATGTTGACCCTTATTTTTCATTCAGGTTATTTCATTTGGCTGTAAATATGTCTCACATTTTCACTTTTGCAGAGCTTGGGTGCTTCCTTCATTTATATACACACATGGATTAATTGATAGTCTTGATTATTGTATTAAGCTTAATAAAACAGAACAAATGATAACAATAAAATACTGCATACTGTAGTAGGTTTATACACTAGTTCAGAAACTAATAATATATTCTGTTGAACCTGTACCAGATTATTTAAATATAGTGAATACACATTCATAGAAAATTCAAGCTTACACGATACCAGTAATATAGTATATATTACGTTGTGTGGCGGTACCACAGCAGCATATTTCTCAAATAATTTGGCTCGTGGGCTTTAAAGACCATTTGAATTTAGAACAGAGCATTATTGCTCACTGCATTGCCTTGGTATGTGAGGATGTTTTTCTGTCTGTCAGCAGAGAAGTTAGTGACACAGTCAAAAATATCCTTCTAAGCTCCGCTAATAACATTCTCGAATGGAATGGGCCCTCCTCCGGGTGCAATAAAGGTGGGTAATGTGCTGTTTTTGGCTTACGCCTGGGCCGATACATGCTGAGAGACAGATGCAGAGGCAAGCATACATATACAGGCTTCTGAGATTCTTGAGGTAAACATGTGGATGAAGACACGAGCAGCACAGAAACGCACACAGAGCACTGAAGGCCACATTGTTCAGTGGCTTACTGTTTGAACATGGTAACTGATGTATGAATGTATGTTTTATCCATGCATATGTGTGTGAGAAAGAGGTGATGATGATTTTTTACCTCAGTTTTCCTGTTTTTTTTTTTTTCTGCTTCTGTTTTGGTTTTTCGGTTTTTGTCTGCCTCAATTATGGATTATTTACAGCGTGAATAGTTCAAGCAAAAAAAAAAAAAAAGCAGCCTGTACTTCTACTACCACTACTCATAATAGCATGTTGCTAAAATTACTTCCCATCCCTGAGAAGCTAAAATAATTCTGTCTTATTTACAAGAGCTTTTGTCCTTTTAAGGGCTGCCTAGATTTTAAATGGTTTATCCTCAACGCCATTTTTTAAAAGTTCAAACCAGAGCAAAAGCAAACCAGAATGCTACATATGTTTTATATATATATATATATATATATATATATATATATATATATATATATATATATATATATATATATATATATATATATATATATATATATATATATATATATATATATATATATATATATTCCTCCTTTTCAATCAACTTCTTCACACAGGATATATAGTATTTCACACACGTAAGACCTTTGCTGGAGGTTAGGTGGAGGGATGGTGATGGAGGATGCTTCTAAGAAGGCTTGAAGGGCCAACATATATGAGAAGGGAGGAAGATGATAGAAATCCTGCCTCCCTCTTTTCCTGTACTTTCTCTGTTTCTCCACAGATCGCTCTCCTTTCTACCTTTTCTTTTTTCTCTATTGTACGTATTTTCCTTCTGACTTTGTCCCACTGTCCTTCACTTTCTCTCTTTCCATTATAACAGTGATTTTTCCCTTAACCAGATCTGATTACACTCAGCCCCCTCTTGCGATAACCTTTTACTTCAAATCGACCCAACCTCCTGACCTACCCCGCTTTCGGCTCCTATTTGGATCTACTGTTGTGATTAAAATGCTTCCTGGCAGCTAGAGCTTGCTGAGCAAAGTGTCTTTTCTACCGCACCATGCAATAGCAATTCAGCATTTCTCTCCTGCATTCCTATCTCCTCAACCCACTCATTTTCCCATTTCCCCTTTCCCATTATCTCCTCCTCTTTTAGATTTTTCTCACTTTGCTCATCATGTGCTCATTGTTTTGTCACTTGTTCTCGCTCCCCCCCATATCTCTCTCATTCTACAGCATCTTCAGGCTGTTTTAATAACTGTAGAACAAGTTACACTTTGAGGCATTAGCTAAATACGCAGTTTGTAGCTGGATAATGGTAATCAGTGTCGAGGCCGTAAAAGTGTCAAACACACAATCAGAGATATTAAATCTCTGAGATTTGTTGGTCTGTTGGAGCAGGGCACTTAAGCTGAGTTATGGATGGTGCAGGCAGCTTAATTCAAGTTTATAAAGCAGGTGAGAAAAACACAAGCGCACACATAAATTGTCACACTCACTCCACAGCATTGCAGGCATGTACACAGGGGTAAGCAAAACACAGGCACCTACATACACACAAATGTGCATGCAGTGTCAGTCATGCTCTTTGGCCCTGCAGCTATCGGGTCAGGTCTTTCTCCTTCTACGGATTAGCAATATGTCAAGGTCACACACACACACACGCACACACACGCACACACAAACACCCAGACGCACAAATTTCAGTTGATGGCAATTTGTTCTGCCACCTTCCACTGAGACGTGTGTGCATAGCAATCAGGAGTCCAGACACTCGGGGACACACAAACCCAGGCAGCTCCTTGTGTCAACTGGAAAATGTGTTCTAGTGAATTTCTTCTGTTTTGTTTATGATGCAAAAGTCTCAGCTGCATGCATTTAGGTTTTCCTTCAATCATGAGTGAATTAGACCAAGAAAAACAAGACTCAATTGGGGTTTTTTTTGTGTGTGTTGGATTTTAAACACTGATTATACTCATATTTCTGTCCTTTTTACAGGGAAAGAGGGATCTTTAGGGGGAGTACACCAACAGTATATGCAGCATAGAAGTGGTATATTAACTGAAATCAGGGATTCTGAAGCTCAGCACTATGTGTTGAGTTTTTCTTGTCATAAATGTGTAACACACACTGTTTCACTTGTTTTAGAGTTGATACTAATTGAAAATTGATACAAATGACAGAAAAAAACCCCCAAAACAATTAAACATTATCACACTAACACCAAGACCTTGATGAACACCATAGAAAAATTCATACTGTTATTTGTATCAAAAGATTTGATTTGATTTGGATAGCAAGCAAATCTCTCCTCTGGAAATTGCCCAGAAACCCCCTGCTTGTCAATATACTACGGGGAACCATACATCCTCTGAATGCCCTAGGTATCTTGTTTGTGACTGAACAGTTTCATGAGACTGTGATTATACTAGAGGTCACAATTTATATAGTGAGGTCAAGTTCCAAAACATGGTCACACTTCAGTAAAATGGCTACTATGGTCACTAACATCCTCACACATGGATACAATTGAACTCAGAACAATTGATTCACTCCCAGTTCTGTTCAGGGGGACCAGCATAAAGAAATACTTAAATACACTAGGAGATAATAACATTGGGATTAGCATAAAGTTGGCATTTATTTACATATGAGACTCATGGGTATCCATAGAACCCTTTTTATATTTCAGCTATCTTGAGGTCAAAGGTCAAGGAAACCCCTTGGAAAATGGTCTAGCCAGTTTTTCCATCACCAATTTTGACTAACTTTGGTTGGTAACAATGAATGTCTCAGGTTGTCTAGGCTCATATGATATATGATCTTCATTCTAGGTTTTAAAGCTTGTTACAAAATGTCCTGCTTAGCAGTGTCATGAATGCATATTTAAATCAAAACTGATCTCCACTAAAATAATCCATGCTATTTATCCCTTACAAACACTGTCAGTGGAAAACTTGATTTGACAGTGGGTAGCGGATGACATCACCAAGGGAGTCTTGCTTTTTGGCTTTGAGAGCAACTTCATGATGGTCACAAACACTGAATAAACATTTTTATAGTGAGAAGCCATAGTGTGTGTGGTTATGATGTCCCACCATCGCTGAAAGCCACAGAGCTTTTTCCCAGATGTCGAGGACTGCTTGGGCACACTCTTGCGTGTTAAAGTGGTAAGCCACAGTGTTGATTTATTACACAAAGCTAAAGTCACTTTCTGAAGTCCCAGTGTGAGTAAAAGTCTCTATATACATACTGTGCATACTGTATATAAAAGCAATCTTTAATTATTATTTTTTTAACTAAGGTTGCATGATAGGTTTGTATTCCATATCTGTTTTTACTGAGGATTTAAAATGAAGAGTTTCATTCATAAACATACCTCTTCTTGTCATTTGCAGAACCTACATGGTTGTGTCATTTTTTTCAACCTAAAGGGTAATTTTACAAACCAGGATCCAGGAGAAAAATTGAGCTTCAGAGTACGGGTACTATGTCGACAAATAGTTGTTTACTTCAGAAGTTGGCTGTGGATGGAAAGACCTTGTCTGGTGTCTCGAGCTGATCACAGGTTGTGAAGTGTTGAAATGACGGAGCGGAGAGTTGAGTGAAAGAACTGGCCGCTCTCTAAGGTCACTTAGAGAAAATGACTGTGACACTTAAGGCCACAGTCTACCTACACTACTTCTATTTTTGATATTTTGGAGCTTTATTGACTCCTGAAAACATGTGTGTGCCCAAGATTACAGATGTCCCCAACTAACTGCCACAGAACTAATACCCTGTGTTCTTAGGACATATTCATGACATCATGAAAATTTGATGTTAATCAAACTAAATGTTATATGCATGATAACATTTTTCAGTAACTTTTATACAAAATCACACTCCAAGAGAAATCCAAGCAGAAAGCAATA
This sequence comes from Miichthys miiuy, assembly GCA_036365135.1. Lineage (NCBI taxonomy): Eukaryota > Metazoa > Chordata > Actinopteri > Sciaenidae > Miichthys > Miichthys miiuy. Next base: position 20,638,791 of record CM071605.1, read on the forward strand.
CAGATTCACCTCATTATTAAAATATACTCTGCAGGACAGGTTTCATCAATTACAACTTTGATTTTCAGCATACAAACGTGTTTTAATTACAAATCCATTTGCATTTCTTTTTTTATTGTTCATTAAATATTATTTTACCCTAGTGTGTGTTTTATCGTGTCAATCATTTAGTTGTTTTTTTTTTTTTTTTTTTTTTTTTTTTCAAAGCCAGAGGCCTGATTGTTTCCATTGCATGCCACTGTGTAGGAAATTAGATGTCAAAATGATCCTCTCTGAGACTAAAGGAGAGTACTTTGCTTTCTATTTTCTTCCCAAGCATCTCACATTGCTCTTTATTGCTTGAGCAGATCTACCAGGGGAAACCGTTATGATTTGGCATGGGTAGCATGCAGGCGGAGACACCCATTTTGGATAATTGCTCTGAAATGTGCTTATGTAGAGGTGCCTGAGGCAACAAACTTACCACAAACATAATAACAGTTCTGAGCAGTGGAAGAAGTTTTAGATGGAGAAGGAAGGAGGTGGAGAGAGACAAAGAGGGGGAGGGGACAAGGAGACTGAGAGGTAAAGAGGAGTTTATGCAAGAAAAGGTCGTGTTTAAATAGATGCTTACACTAGGGCAGTTCTCACTGAAGAACACTTTACAAGGTTGTCCTCTGTACTTTTCAACCCTGCTGTAGTTCCAAGTTGTTTAGTGGATTTATCTTTGCTTTTGTTATGAAGCTGGATAGCATTGTCTGTTGTTTGGGAGTGAAGTGGGGTCAGTGAATTGATGGGACACAGCTGTCCTTCCTCTCCTGTGCACATATTTCCCTCGGGCACATATTTGCACACATGCATGAAAACATACACCTTCCATTGATGTGAATTCACGGTCCCCTGGTGTCGCAAAAAAAACACAATGTCCCTTTTTCCTTAAAACTCTCAAACGCACGTGTGCTATTGCCAAAAAAACTGGAGAAATCCCGCCTGTCATAGCCTGCTAGCTTAGCAGTATGTGAATATGTGTGTGTTTTCTGTTCATCCCCTGAGCAGTTTGCTTTAATCTCCTCTAATTTCATTCTCAATCTTTATGGAAATCAACTCTCACAACCAACTCCTCATTTTACCATCTCCCTTACTAATTAAGACCAGGAAATTGTTCCTGGAACTGGCTGGCATGAGAGAAGTGTGTCTCATCCCTCAATCATCTTCTCATTGTCTGCTTGCAGTTGTTTTTTGCACATTTGCGGTTACATGTCTGATTTTCCGCCCCACTGCGAGTTTCTCACCATTTGTTGTTGTTCTGTCTCCATGCATGTGTTGTGTCTGCCTGTTTGTGATTCATTTCCTTTGTGTATTTCCCTCAGTGTGACAGTATCTCGTTCTCCCTTCGTCTTTCAGTGTCTGTCCACGTACGTGTGTCTCTGTGTGTTGTATGGGTAGCCATGTGGTGGATTTAGGGCTAAAGCTTTGGCTGATTACTCCCATAATGAACCATCATGCTCTATTCAGGCTGTCATCCCCCACAGGGATTGACTGTATTATGAAGTTATCATTCAGCTTTAGCAATATTCTGTGTCCTCATATACTCTCTTAACCAATACAGCTCTACACAGGGAATCTGTGATTCAATTTATATTGCATGAAATTAAACCTCATTATTAAGGTGTGGAGATGTTTTATGGAGAATCTTAATAAGCTTTGTCGTGGAGTGTTTCTAGCAAGCAGGATCACATAATGCTGTGTGAACATACAGATACAGATTTCAAACATGGCAGGCTGTCTATACCTCTCAGGAGGCTGTTGCTCATCTCATGTTGATTTTTTTTTTTTTTTTTAACTTGCTTATAGCATACATCCTATCTTTACATTATTTACCTTGCAATATGTTATTTAAATTTAACAGCACAACATAACACAAAACTGGGAAGTGTGACCGACACTGGAGTCCCATATCTGCCCTCAAGTCAGCCTTGGTCCTAGTGAAGTTGGGGTTAGAAGTCAGGGTTAATGAGCACAATTGGTTGTTGTTTGCACGTGTTGCACAGAGTTAAAACTTGCTGAACTCCCCTTTTTGTGCAACCAGCTGACATTTGACTCTTGAAGTGTCAGTTGCAGATTATTGCTCAACAGACAGTTTCCTCTTTACAAACAATCAAGAATGTGTGCACAGCAGCAGAGTAAAAAACACATTGCCGACATTATTACTTCTGTGAGATTTTGCAGGATTTAAAAACTGATTACTTTTTTAGAGAAGTCACTTATCCTCACATTTTCAAAACTTTTGCACTGCGTGCCTCACATTGATAACATACAGTTAGGCCCAAAAATATTTGGACAGTGACACAAGTTTTGTTATTTTAGCTGTTTACGAAAACATATTCAGGATACAATTATATAATCAATATAGGCTTAAAGTGCAGACTCTCAGCTGTAATTTGAGAGTATTCACATCCAAGTTGGAGCAAGGGTTTAGGAATTACAGCTCTTTAATACGTAGCCGCCTCTTTTTCAAGGGACCAAAAGTAATTGGACAATTGACTCAGAAGACTGCAAAAAAAAAAAAAACAAGGCTGCATGGGCTCTTCCCTCGTTGACCTGTCATCAATTAAGCAGGTAAAAGGTCTAGAGTTGAGTCCAGGTGTGGCGTTTGCATTTGGAAGCTGTTGCTGTGAACACACAACATGTGGTCAAAGGAGCTCTCAATGGAGGTGAAACAGACCATCCTGAGGCTGAAAAAAAAAGAAGAAATCCATCAGAGAGATAGCAGAAATGTTAGGAGTGGCCTAAGGCAACAGTGGTGGATGATCGCAGAATCCTATCCATGGTGAAGAAAAACCCTTCACAACATCCACTCAAGTGAAGAACACTCTCCAGGAAGTAGGTGTATCAGTATCTAAGTCTACCATAAAGAGAAGACTTCATGAGAGTAAATACAAAGGATTCACCACAAGGTGCAAACCATTAATCGGCCTCAAAAATAGAAAGGCCAGAATTGACTTTGCCAAAAAACACCTGAAGAAGCCAGCCCAGTTCTGGAACAGCATTCTTTGGACAGATGGGACTAAGATCAACCTCTACCAGAATGATGGGAAGAAGAAAGTTTGGAGAAGAATTGGAACAGCTCATGATCCAAAGCACACCACATCTTCTGTAAAACATGGTGGAGGCAGTGTGATGGCATGGGCATGCATGGCTTCCAATGGCACTGGGTCACTTGTGTTTATTGATGATGTGACAAAAGACAGAAGCAGCCGGATGAATTCTGAAGTGTACAGGGATATACTTTCTGCTCAGATTCAGCCAAATGCAGCAAAGTTGATTGGACGGCGCTTCACAGTACAGATGGACAATGATCCAAAACATACTGCAAAAGCAACCCAGGAGTTTTTTTAAAGCAAAGAAGTGGAATATTCTGCAATGGCCAAGTCAGTCACCAGATCTCAACCCAATCGAGCATGCATTTCACTTGCTCAAGACAAAACTTAAGGCAGAAAGACCCACAAACAAGCAACAACTGAAGACCGCTGCAGTAAAGGCCTGGCAAAGTATCACAAAGGAGGAAACCCAGCGTTTGGTGATGTCCATGGGTTCCAGACTTCAGGCAATCATTGCCTGCAAAGGATTCTCAACAAAATATTGAAAAGTAACATGTTACTTAGGATTATGTTTATTTGTCCAATTACTTTTGAGCCCCTGGAATGAGGAGCGTTTGTATATAAATAGCTACAATTCCTACATGTTTAATCATATATTTTTGTTCAACCCCTTGAATTAAACCTTAAAGTCTGCACTTCAATTCCATTCTAGTTGTTTCATTTCAAATCCAATGTGGTGGCATGCAGAGCCCAAATCATGAAGATTGTGTCACTGTCCAAATATTTCTGGGCCTAACTGTATATTGAAGCCCCTTAATCTGAATACCCATTATGTTGGCATGTAAGAACTCCCTACTGCTTAACATTAGACTGCCACTGTATGCCCTATAGTGTCTTGTGTGATGTTTTATGTTGTCTAGTACAAATCTCAGATGCCTGCATTGTATACAGACAAAATATAATTGATTAACAAATGATGTCTGTGAAGGATTATTTAGAGCTGTCGGTCTATCACATCAGCTGCCAACAAGTTACACAGAGAGATGCACATCAAACTTTTGCGCTGTTCCTTTAACACCCAGTGTGAGTGTGAAGTGCACGAGTGAACATCACTTATTTAAAACTTAAGGCTCTGACTAGATCACTACATGCAGGTAGTATGTAAATGTTGCCTCTTGGTATATTAAACGTTTGTTAAACAATGCAATTTCTTTAAGGCACAAAACTCAACTTGCCTTCTGTGTAAATAGGGGTGAGAGTGACTCGTGATTACAAATTCAAAATTCTAAAAGCTGGAAGCTACACACATTATCTCTGCCCTTGTCTTTGTGAGTGAGACTAGGATCTAGATAAAGAAGATGTGATCGAAGCCGGATTGATGGCAGGGATGTTTGATGGATTGCTGGTTGGTTTTGCAAGCGATAAGACAGATAAATACAGATGATACAAGGTGGACTCACTGACATGAGCGTCTACTGAATGCTTTGATATATGGAGAGTGTTGTGGACATGAATAAGACTTTGATAGGTAAAGACCAAGCAGGTGGTTTTGGTATTAAGAAAGAGTAAGGTGGTCCTGCTGTGTGCTGCCAACTTCTCCCTCCTTCCTCCTCTATCTTTCTGCCTCTCATCTTTCAACCTTGCACCTGCTGTCCTGACTTCTAACATCCATACTCAACCCCCCTCCCATGTTACCTCTCCTTCTCTTTCACTCTGCCTCCTCCTATGTCTGTTAGCCACTGTAAGGTGACTGTCCTGATGAAATACCCAGAGAGTGACTCGGAGTTGACCGGTTCAGTATTAAAAAATGTTCTATAGTGTGTGTGCATGTGTGTGTGTGTGTGTGTGTGTGTGTGTGTGTGTGTGTGTGTCCACGAATGGTGTACCACAGCTGACGGATAAGGTGATTAAGAGTACACCTGGGAACCAGGAGAGGAAAAGGACACAAGGATAACACACGCACACACTGTGTCCTCTAATGAAAGTTTTGTGTATGGTTTTAAAAAAAGGACAGAGGAGGGAGAATTTGTCTTCCATAGCTGCGGCCATCCTTTACGAACAAACAAAGTGACTCCTCAAAGTGAAAAAGTTTTTTTTTTTTTGTTTTAGTATTAATATCTCAAAGATTTTATCAGTCAAACACTGCTGTTAATGGCACCGAACCTCTTGATATTACATTGAAATATGCACACCACGTATCGTAGCCGGTGTCATTAATCATCCTGACTTGCTGGCATTTGTTAAATTTGCGACATGTGACACTTACTCATCTAGTTACAAGTCTATGCTCTGCCATGCACGCAGGAACACAAACACATGCCTGCATATCCAATATACACATCAACACACACGTTTAATGTGTACACAAATGCATATTTGTTGAAATGTGAACATGTACAGACATCAGTATTTTACATCTCACGTCTTTTTTGTCACCACATCACATGTGTACTGTGTGTATTTGTGTATCCAGCCAGTGTGTTTCATTCAAAGTGTGTGTTCAGTTTAAGGTAATCTAGTCTTACAGATGCACGCCGCAGTTATGAAACAGAATTTGAATGGATAAAAAAGGCAGTTTTACAGAGCCTTTCATCCAGACCATATTGAGTCTGTATACTCCTGATTCTAGGAGAAGACAGATCGTAAACGTCTGAGTTAAACCCAGGAGCATGGATGACAAAAAAAGAAAACATCATGTTTTCCTCTTTCTCCACTTCATCCCCTGCATATGTTCTAGTTTAGAAATCCATCAGCACCATAAATAAAGTCACCTGCTAAGTCCCTCAACACTGCCACTCCTCTCAGGTTACACTTTGTTTTATGGCCTTTTTTCTATGGCGGACTAATTATTTTAACATGTGTTAAGCTCAGCTGCCAGTACACAGATATATGCACACAGTATAATGTATGGCAGCAGATGGGGGAGATGAACAGAAAAGCAGTGAATTATGTTTTTAACTCTGTCCAATAGGTGGAATCAATCAAACTAGAGAAAGACAAGGTTAATGGTGAAAGACAGAATGTTATAGAGCTTTGCAGTGTCAGAGGTGGGCGGAGGGAGATTGGCAGAAGGTTTATAAACTGATGTAGTGAAAGAAACTTATTCAGAATTAGTTACAGTGTGGAGACAAGACGCCTAAACATAATCAGCAGAAGGTTGTTTGCCCCTTTTGAACTCCCATCATTTTTAAAAATGTCCTCCAGTGTAAATAAAAGTATGGCTGTGAGGGGAAAAAAACATAGATGCAGAGAAAAACATTAAACGAAGATTGGTTAAACAAAACCATCCTTTCCTCCATTCATTCATCCATCCACCCACAATGTGAAGTGTTTTCATTAACATCCTTTTAACGCCTTTTCTCCACCCTCCTCTCTTTTGTCTCCCCGTCTTCTGTTGTTCTTATTTAAACGTCTGGCTAATTGTCTTACAGTCTGCTACTGTGAGCATTTTTCCCCCCTCGAAATGAAAACAGCTGAGCCCTCTCTGAAATGTTCTGTGAAAGAAATGGCAGTGCATTCCATGCTGCTTTGTAATGCTGTCATTTATCACAGCATGTGGACTATTAGTGTGAATCATTTATTGTCTTTGGCGTGCTCGAGATCCCCGAACTCTGGCAAGTCTATGTATATGGAATGAAAGCAGGGTTTAAATATTGTGCATCGTGATTGAGGGGCAAGTATGCAACAAAGCAGCCTTAGTGTGTGAAGCACTTGAAATCATGATCAACACAGTGTGTGTGTCTGTGTGTGTCTGTGTGTGTGTACTCCTATGCGAGGATTAGTTGGCGCTAAAAATATACAGTTAAGTGTTTTTCCTTGTGTATATTTCTAAAGTGACAGGAGAGTGGGAGAAGTCAACATATGCATGGCTGACTTTCAACCAACAACTCCATAATTACTGTGTCATTGTTACCACGGAAATGGGGTAATGAGTCCGCATTACAATGGCAGAGCATCATCCCCTGAATGATCTGCCCAACTGCTGAATCACAGGATGCTTTTGCAAAATGGCCTCCCACACATGTCCGCTTTCCATCGGGACTTGTTGTCTTTTGATATAATTATTGTTGTTGCTGTTGTGTGTCATGTTTCCAGGGTTGTCCTAATAAGGGATTAAATAACTTAATACCAGTATGAGAACATGTACTTTACCTATTTGAATTCAAGTGCTTGCCGCCCTCAGTTGACACATTTTAATCAATAGATGAGTGGTCACAACTCAAGCTTTTACACTACCATGTTATAAAATAAATGTATGTAATTTCTACAACAATTATGTTGCATGCTCTCTAACACTTACAGTAGTCATTAAGTTCTTTCTCTCTTGGTCTCTCTCCTCAGACCTGAAGAAGTCGTTCGAACAGGAACCCCTGGGGAAGGAAGTATCCCTGGAGCAGGAAGTGCTGTTACAGTGTCGTCCTCCAGAGGGCATTCCAGCTGCTGAGGTATGTGCAGCTTTAATGTTGATCTCCCACTGATGTGGATATCAAGAAAGATGTGATATCAAGTGAGAGGACTTGTAGGACAGAATGAGGGAGTTGACTGAAGGGAAAGGATGACAGAATGAACACAACAGAAGAATGTAAAACGATGTAAAAATAGAAACCATCAAGTGGAAATAACTTGAAAGTGCCGCAGAAAAGTCAGTTATTACAGAGGGGACACTTTTTGAAATTGCCTGGAACTGTGAATGACAGACAGCAGAAGAGAGGGGTTTGATGGGTGCATGCACTCTTTCACAGTCTGCAGTCAGTGGTTGAAGGTTGTGCAGAATAAAAGAAAAAAAAATGATCTTGACCCTTTTACAGACAAATTTCTGGTAAATGTTCTTTTCACTAGTGTTATGCCTTAAGCAAAAACGGAAACAACTTCATATCTCAAAGCTAAAATAACATTAAAATCATCATTCATGAGATGTAAGTGAGACAAACAATGAATTGGAAAATACTTCTAAATACAATGATAAATTAATTATCAAATTAAAGGTTAGAATAAAATAATTTCAATTTTTTTTTTTTTTTTTTTTTGGTTTTGATAAACATTGTTTCACACTACGCGACGGCATCCATGTTGAATTTTCATAGAGGGAAATCAGGGGAACCTCCTGAGTCCTGTTTTGAGTGACAGTTGCTTGAAAGCTCTGCTGCAACGAGGTAACACTGATCCAAAGATCTAAAGCTTAAACTTAGACTTAAATGTCCCCAGAGAGCCAATTTGAGTTGCAGCACAAGTTACATGAAGAAATCTCAGTGACTGCAGAGCCTATATTTCTGTGTTATTTTACATTTTCATTGCTCACTCTCTTACTGTACCTGAGCTTTGCAGAAAATAAGGATGAGAAATGAAGCGGCTCATCTACTTTTCTTCAAAAGGACTGAAAAACACTGCCACGTTCCCTTTCATTAACACAGACGTACATATATTTTTCTGACAACTGAAGTGAACATTGGCTGCACTTTAGGCGGGAATCACGCTTGCTCATATGAGCCACCCAGTAAAATCACTACACCACTATTTTAGCCATTTGCTGGTAATTTACTGCCTTGCCCAGCAACACTTTGATAAGCGAGGCCGACTTTATGAGGTCGGAGGTTCCCAGCCATGCTAGCTTTGAACAGGTGTGGATTTCAAGTATAAACACATGCATACAAGTAACACTATCACAACACCACCCTCATTAATGTAAGATAATATTGTATGCCTCAAACATATTGTCAGCACATCTACATTTTACTCACTCATCGAACGTGTCTCACGGTAAACATCCACTTTGGAAGAACCACACATGTCACTTCCACTCCTTCAGGGCCTTAACTACAGAGAAGAATGTCATTCACAATTCAGATTGTGCTTTACTATAGTTTCATCTGGCAGCCTTCCCACCTGAATGGATAAAAAGACATAATTTCATTTAGTCGGTCACAGGGGAAGAGCAGCACAGCACTTGGAGAGGGCTGCGCTACCGGATAAGGAGTCTGTGAATCAGGTTTCGCTCCTCAGGGTTTGATAGTCGTTTTCAATTGCACCTAAGTACACAGCTCCCCTGAGAGAGAGAGAGGGAGAGAGAGAAGGGGGGAGAGAGAAACTGAAAGAGAGGGGGCAAGGGAGGCACTCAGACAGACCAGCATACAAAGTGAGGGAGAGTGTGTACGTGTGGGTGGAAAGGTGAAGAATGCAAGAATGAGAAAGAAGGAGGAGTAGTCAGGAATAACAGTCCTTTCCTGCCCATTAACTTCTACAAATCTCTGCTTCTTCTGAATAAAATCAAACAATTACATTAGTCAAATCAGTGGGAGCCACACACTTTCTCACACACATGCCACAGAGGCTATTTTTCACTCTCCTGCTCCTTTTTCTGTCACACCCCCACATTCACGCTCACAACTCCTTGATCTTCACACTAATGACTCATTACTACATCTGCCTTATCTTCTTTATTTATTCTTGACACCTGTTGGAACACATTCACGCATACAAGCACGCGGGCATACTTGCAAACCACATGCAAACACGCACGCACACACACTGACACCCAGAGCTATTTTTCCAGTGTGTTCAATTTGCTACCTTTCCCATTCCTTTCCTCCTGTCATAATGGGATCTCGGGACAAATGGATTGTCTGTCTCTCCTCTCTGCTGAAGCTGATTAGAGGGATTTAGGTTTAAAACCTGCTGATGACCTCAGGTTGTAGCCCTGACTTTCTTTTTTTATCTCTTCTGACTTGTCTATTTCTCTTTGTTCTTATCATGCCCATTCGTTTTGCCATTCACATTCTCTGTTTCCTCTGTCCTCCACACGCACTTCTTTTTTTTTTCTTTCTTTTTTTGATTGACCGCTGTCATTGTTGGGGTCCTGTGACCTCTCTCAAAAAGTTCTAATAATAGTAGTTGCGGTTGCCACGTCGACTAGTTGACGACTGTTGTAAAGTTGTCAATGTGATAGGGTTGGTGGCCCTGATATGTGATACACACATCGTAATGCCCAGCTGGCATCACGTGGCTGTCAACATGCCGCGCCAAAACCTTGACTCCCTGAGCGTGCAAACGCACACACCCACACGATTTACATTCATATTCATAGATGCTGCGTATACATCTGCATACACACACGCCTGAATATGCACACAAATGTTTATCCATACATTTAGGCAGATATACAGAACATGAAGGTAGAGCCTTAAGCATGTAGACACATAACAGCATAAGAGGAACACTGAGAGACAAATTAGCTAGTGATCATTGTAACTGCTGCACAACTGTTAGCCTTGAGAGGTCGGGGTCAAACCAATCCGAGATTACAAAGAAAATGTCTCCCCAAACTACCGATGCACCATTATTTCCTTTTCCACTTTCCTCTGACAGTACTGCTCTTGTCATCAGACCGTCTCGTGTATGTGTATTTTCCCCTCACTTTCAATCCAAAGCTCCTGAGAGACACAATTTGAGGCATTGTGAAATCCTAGGGAAACATCTAAATCTCTTTAGACTGTGATCGAAAGCCTTTAAAAGCTGATTGAAAGCTATTGGATTCAGCAGGGCGGGTTCAGCAGTTCAACAGGAAAGACTTTATAGACACAGATGGTGAATTCAGACAATTTGCAACAAGTGCAGCACATTGTTCACTTTTGATGAAAAAAGCCCAGAGTTTGGTTTGATTTGATTTAATTTTAGTTTGCTTTATTTTTTTTATTTTTTTTGTGGACTTTTTTGTATTTATGAATTACTTTTCTGCCCCAAGGTCATCCAAACTAGTCAAGAAAATGGAATCAGCCATCAAAGTTACTTGGAAAAACTTCCCTCAAACCAAGCAGCAGTGTGAAATTTACATCTGAGCCAGAGTGCACTTGTATATTTTGTTTTTCCCTACAAATGTTGTGAGGTTCATTAGGACATAGAGGCCACAGAATGAGGCAGCAGCCTGAGAGTGAGGATACATTTTTATCTTGAAATGCAAAGAGTAGCAGTGACCCCACAGGCCAAGCAAAGCCAGGAGACTGTGCATAGCAGGTGGGGTTATGGTGTGTGTGTGTGTGTGTGTGTGTGTGTGTGTGTGTGTGTGTGTGTGTGTGTGTGTGTGTGTGTGTGTGTGTGTGTGTGTGTGTGTGTGTGTGTGTGTTGAGTGACCATGGGTGTCTATGTGAATATTTGTGTATGTGCCTGTCTGCGTCTGTCTCTCTGTGTGAGTGATTACCCCAGCTGCAGTGAAATAAACACATCAGTGTGTGGTGACAGGCCTTCCACGTGTCTATCCATAACACACACACACACACACAGGCACACACACAAACACACACAAAGTCAGACAGTAACTGGATATGTGTCTGGAGCCTGGTCAAGTTCCTGTCACATTCTTAACCACTCAATCCACACCCTAAATTAGTGCAAGTTTTTCACATGGATAATGGCTTATGATCTACCAATACATTATCTGTCTGAGTGTAATCTTTCACATCAGAAGATGAATTATAAGGAAAGTATTGAGTCATTTTATATAATAATCTATTATATTTACATCACAATAAATTTCATTGTTATGTGCACCAGGGTGGCATGTGGAGTTTGTCCTTCAAAGATGGGATTTAGATTACCATATCAGCAAGACACACATCCAGCTGTCAGCTCCAAGGTTGCTGTAAGTTGATCATCATCACCCAGCGAGAGGAAAAGATTTACCTTCAGGCAGAACACACACACACACACACACCATCCTAACCAACCAGGAAGCAGCCGGGACATTCATGGTGGAGGCACAGCCATAGCACTCTCTTTCACAGAGACACACATCTGGCTTTTAACCTCCCTCACTGTGACCATCTATGTCATTTTTTTTCTGAATGACTTTCTCTGTTAACCAGTGTGGAATAAGTTTAGACAGATGCATTTGTGTAATTACCCGTGTGTGTGTGTGTGTGTGTGTGTGTGTGTGTGTGTGTGTGTGTGTGTGTGTGTGTGTGTGTGTGTGTGTGTGTGTGTGTATGGGTGGGTGAGTGGGTGTGTCTCCGTGTGCATGAATAACTCCTGATGCAAATCATAGCAGACTTTTCTGTCAGGAGGAATCAGTGGTGTGGTGTGACCAAAATGCTAACGGCTATCTCACTCTCACTCTCATTATATAGTGTACTGTATGCAGATACACACACGCAGTACATTTCAGTCCCCGGAGTCACCATTGTTAATGTGTCGTATGATGACGTTTACTAGCAGAATCTATCTGGAGGTTATAACTTCTGTGCTGATGGAGTGCTTTAAATGGACAGTGAAGGTGACAGTGTGAATTAAACTGTCTAACAAATAAGACACTCTCTCTTCCTGTGTCCAGAGATAGAAGCAGATCTATTGAATTCCTTTAGCTGTAAACCTCTTCCAGGTCTCACTGGAGCTCAATGTTCCTCTGGGCTTCAGAAACAAATGTATTAAATCCTACAAAATAAACTATATGCAAGTTCTGAATACATCAACAACAACAATACATCACAACAACAACATGTATTTAGCCAGAATTTACCACCAGCTCTTGCATCCAAAGCTCTCCCAATGGATTTAAAGATGAAATAAATCATGAAAGGATTTAGAATTGAAAGAACCTGAAGGGATAGAAACAGTCTATAGATTAAATTAAAGTATTGGATCTTGCTTTGGCGTTATAAAATGTTGTGACCACCGCACCAGAAGTATTAAAGTCATTTTCATCCCGGCCCTTCTCTAGAGAAACACGTGTTTGTGTACCTGTTTTTGTGTGCGCTGTGTGTGTGTGTGTGTGTCTGTGCACAAAAACACTTTATGTAATGCTGCTTCGCCAATAGATCCTTACCTTAATCCTCTTTGAGCTAGCATAGTAAGCCCCATGGCTCATCTCCCATCACATTTTACCTTGATCCTCAACCTCTGTCAGAAATCATCATCGTAATCCACAGATTAGTCAGCAATCACTTTTTTTTTTTTTTTATTTCGACTGTTGAGGTGAATTATTGAAACGGTGTTAAGATTATTAAAATGCTGTTGTGATGGTCTATCACTGCAGAGTAATTTACAAATGGGGCAGATGAAGAGTGTGTTGTTTTGGTAATAAATGTATCCTGGTTGGTTGTTGGTGATGTAAACAGGGATCGTGATCATCATCTAATGATGTGTGTACACCGATACACACACATAAACACACACACTGTATGCTCTTTGAGTCCTTCACTCCTTGTACAGTACAGCAGTGCAGTCTTTTATAACCATTTTGTACTTTAGGAGCCTTGAGATGCTTTTCATCCAGTGATAAGCCACTAAATTCAGGCATTAGTCAGACCCCATTCCAAAACCAGCAGGCTGTGCAGAACTGCATTGGAAATGTGTATTTTCCATTGCAGAATCTCAGCATCAGCATCAGTCTCCCTCACTGTTTCATTCTGTTGACTACTCTCTTACTCTCTGCGGTCATAAAATTAGTGTATTTGTTGCTTGTTTTCTCAGTTCAGTTCCATTCGGTTCCAATCACTGCTTCTGTCTAGACTGAGACACTCGTTCACTCGTTCCGCCTTTCTTCCTTTTCTTTTCTCGTGTAATGCTGATTTCAGAGCGCATGCATTATTTGCACATTATAACTGGAGTTTTTTTGTTTTTTTTTCTCTAAAAACACAAAACCCAGATGTTTATCCTGGCTTTCTCACAAGTGGAAGAGTTTCTGCTATTTCAGCCCTCACAGTGACTGTAAGCACTTACAGTCCATTCACCCATCGTCAAGGCCATTTAAGGAAACTATCAATCATAATGCAGAGAGGGAAGCTTCTCATTACATGTAGTCGGCCTGTGTTTTGTTTCTTAGCTGATGACACTGTATTATTTTCTTCTCTCTCCGGACAGGACAGGAAGTATGCAGAGTACAGTGATCGTATGTAGTTTTAGTTCTCTGTGGTCTGAGGTCTGAGTCTTTTTGAAACTGGGACTTTGTTCCTTGTGTGTGCGGTGTGTGGAGGGTTGAGTGGGTGCTTGACTCAGGAGTATGAGAGGAGGAGATAATGAAGGCGTTTGAGCAGATTGTCCCACACACCCCCTAAATTAGGAGAACCTTCTCTCTCCCCTTTCATTATCTATTCAAAGGATTTGGCAAACACTGTAAGATAGTCCGCCTTTGCAATTAACCCTTTTTAAATGTCTTCCTGGCAGTGACATGGAAATGCTATTAAATCTGTTGGTGTTGAAATACTGACCCTTCACTCGTGCTCGTACTGACCCTTTTTTTTTTTCTTTTAAATTAATGCTTAAGACTGCTCATGATGATTTTCTGCCTTTAAAGAACCTTTAGTTCCTCAGCCATGGCTGTCCCCTTTGGTCTGCTCACACTTCTCTCTCTCTGTCTCTACTTTGTCTCTTTCTGTTTCCATTGCTGTCTCTCAGTCTTCCTCAATGCCCCCTGTCTTTCTTGACATAGTTTTGAGACAAAACTGTGGATTGATGGTGACATGGCTGTGCGGAGAGGACTGCATTGTCAGGCAACTACCCGTGCTGCCCTCGGCAGTCCTGACAGTGTTGTCATGGATGAGTGAACACTATGTTTTGACACAGGGTGCGACAGTGTCAAATAACAAATCTCTGTTCTGTTCTGTTCTGTCAAGTTTGATAAGTTGTTAGACCTTGTAAGTCTTTTAGGTCTTTGAAAGTTGTGCACATGAGCCTGTAACATCTACAAAAAGGTTTCTGTGCATTTATAGTTATAATGTTACAATACAATGAACATATTAGAAACTTATTTGTGAAATAATTTAGCACCTAAAAATAGTTCTCAATCCTACCGGTGGCAGGAATTGTGATATAATACTTAACTACTAAGGCAATTGGGACAGTAAATTCCTCATTTGGGACCAAGACTGAAAAAGTTTAATAAGCCACAGCTTTGAATAATTGCTACCAATTAATTGCTTTTCACTTACATCACTATTCAGTTAAGTAGTCTTCAATGAGTTACCAAAGGAGGTCATTGTCAGTGCATTTAATATTTTATATATAACATCATCAGGTGATGTCCGTGTCTTTTTTGTGGAGCAGACAAGATGTTTGCAATGATATGTGATCTTCTACCGTCTGATTGTTAAATCCATTATTGCTATGATGCAGTCCCCCATTTAACGCTATGTAAAATGTGTTTGGTGGTGTGAAATCAAATATGAACGCGTTTTTTGCTGAGCTGTATTAACCACAGTACTGCTTACACCCTGGAATTGTATTGAATCATCAGCTTATCAAACACTCGGCCAAGAAGTTCTTGGCACTATTGATGCCTTGCTGACTTCAGAAGCATAACTCTTTCAAAGGTAGATGGCTGTGGGCTACTTAAGTGTGACCTTGCAGAGGTCAATGAACAGCACTTAGAGCAGGGTGGCTCCTGTGGTTCTTTAGGGAACCATAAAGGCGAGATGTGCTGATCATGTTGGCATTTGATGTCTTTTTGTCAGTAAAAACTGTAAAATCATGCTGCTGGACATTTGATTATAAACTTTGTTAAAGTTGCATGCACAGCAGGCGAAATGAAATGCTAAGAAGCCTACAGTATGGGCAGTTTTTTCCAGCAACTCTACAAAAGCCTGTACAGAAGTTTTTAATTGATTGGGAAATATCATCGTCGTGATTAATGAATTAAAAGGTCAACATTAATTGTTGAACTGAAAGGAGAAATTACCTCAGATCTCTGGTAACAAAGCCAAGCGTGTTTGACCATTCATCAGCCCAAACAAAAGACACTAAATCTGCTGCATTAGCACTGAAATATGGCACTGTACATAAACCATGCACTGCAGAATTTGCCGGTCTGAACATAATTGAAAGGAGCTGTTGCTTTCAAAATACAATATTTTCCAGCTGAGGCAGTCCCTCTTTGTTATTAGCTCATGTCCATTTTGTTCTTTGTTTACTATACTCACTACACTACTTCATACTGTACATCATTCAACAAAATGCAACACTAACAAACAGGGAGGTCTCCGATAGTTCAGCTGACCCGGCTAATAAAGCAAAGCTGATTTTGTTATTGGGCGGTTTTAATAACACTGGAGAGCTGGAGAGTCAATTAAAAAGGATTAGCATGCCCCCAATCAGCTCAGAGCCTCTTCCTGCTTTAATGATTATGGAGTGTCATCAGCACTCCTACTCTGTACAGTGAATCAGCTTTGACATGCGCACACACACACAAAACATGATGCATAAATGCCTGCACACATACACAACCGTGTGTTATAAATGTAATAAAGAGGGTTAGCCTTCCACTTAAACACATGCATGCATGCACATGTACATTTTATTTAGTTTTATCTATATATTGTACTGAAACCTTTAGTCAAAACTATTTTTAAATCACGGAATAATGGAAATACATTCTCTCTAAGAAAGAATAATCAAGGAATCATGTGCAGTCTCTCTGTTTTCATTTACACCATTATGTACCCTGTTCGTAATGACTGGCCACACTGGTGGATGAGTGAGATTGAAGAGGATACCCCAGCTTACCCTGTCCATGCATTCTTGTAAAATAACTTGAAAAGCTGAGACTGAACTTGATGGATACTGTACATCTTGGGAGGACTTTTGAGGACATGCCTCTGAAAATAGAGTGAGAAATGAAGAAGAGGGACTAAAATATAAATTATCTTGGCCATGAAAAAAAAAACAGATCCTCCTTGTTTAAAAAAGCCCTAACATCCACCTCTGATTGAATTAGTGTAATTGCTTTTCTATTTCTTGAAGTCGTGTGCATATCCCCAAGAAATCACAAGTGTTTACTGTACAGTACATTATAAATAAATGCCTGCATGGAAAGTCTAAAAATGAAGCAGGATTAGCTCAGGTTGCTTAGCTAGATGGTGTTACCTGCCAGAAAAGCATTCCTTCAAAGATGAGTCAGACATTGCAGGTTTTTAGGTCATAATGCTGAAATACTTAAATGCTCTTTAGCAGTCTATGGCATGTGGTTTCTTTTCCACACTCCCCTCACTCTCATTTTATCGCTACTGTTCGTTTCTTCTTTATTTCTTTCTCCTTGTCTCGGCTTCGTTGCATCTCTCTCTCTCTCTCTCTCTGTTTCACCTTTCATTCCCTCCTCCCTTCTCCCTTCTCTCCGTCTTCTGCTGTTGCCATTAGTGATGTTAAAGTACTTAGTGAACTGGAGGGTTCAGCAGGAAATGCAAAATACATCACTGTCCGGAGAAATAAAGAAAGCAACGGAGACACGCATACAGGCGGATTCAGCGCTTTTACCGCGTTGACCCGTAACCATGCATGGGGCTGTTCTATAATTTAACAAGCTGTCAATCATTTCGACACTGTCTCACAGCAACAGGGGAAGTCAGCCAGGCAATAGTGTCTTTAAAGAAAGGAAACTCCATAAAACCTCCATAAGAGTGCTTGCTTTGTTAGCTTAAGCAGAGGCATAAAATTCATTACTTCTAGATGCTGTGGGGGTGGTAGCAGTTGTGGTAGTAAATGTAATAGAACTTGTTGTAAAAATAATTATTAACTAGATGTGTGTGATGATCCTTGTCTAGTTTTTGTGCAGTTAGAAATACCAGAAATAGTAGTAGTGCTTGAATAAATAAAGGAATAAATCAACCAAATTTTCATGGTTGAATGTTTGACAGTTTTGTGCCTTCATATTCTTACAGCTTCCATCCATGTCATCATATTTTACCTACCTCTCATAAAATCTGGGTGCTGCAAAATACCTCCTGAATAAATATCACCCTGTGATCTCCAGAGCTAGGCGATGAGACGAGAACACAAAGTACAGCATGATATATTAAAACAGAGGAGAGAACAAGTTTAATCTTCTAAATTCCTAACTTTCAGGTTCTCTATCACAAGTCTAAAATGTTTCCCTTTTGAACTTTCTTCTGGTGATATTTGAGGTGTTGATTCAGATTCTAGCTGTTAGTAGGTCAGCGTCTGTTTGGGGAAACATTCCCTTGACGTGTCTGAGCTGTTGAGTGGATTTGGATGTTTTTTCCGTCTTGCCTCTTCCTAATGATTTGAGCCCAGGGTCTCATTTCAGTATTCTGTCCCCTAACACTCTCACCCCAAACTGTCATCACTTTTTTTTTTTCTCTCTCTCTCCTCCTTTCAGTTCCTTCACTATCACAGTAACACTATCATGTTTTTCAGCTCCAAGTCTGAGTGGTTTTCTATTTACTCAGTTTGTGTTCATTTATTTATTCATTTATTCAATCTGTTCATTCCAGTTTTCTCTTTTTCCTTCTTTCTTGTAATCAGTTATTGATTCTCAACATAGTAAGCAATGGCTTGACTATGAGGGCGACGCCTCCCTCTTCATCTCTCACTGAAAATATTATGCATGGACTCTTGCCCTTTCAAAATACTCAACTACAACAACTGGAACAAGCTTGAGCACACCATTTCAAATGGCATATACACCACCAGTCCAATTTTACATGAAGAAAATGATATGCGGGGAGGTGACAACAGTCCCACCACCTCCAACACAAATAATGAACAGACAATAACTTCAAGTGTCTCATGTGTCAGTGGGAATGGCTTTGCTCCCTGACCCTCATGTCCTGACTGGTCTGCCTCTTGGTTGTCCCTACGCCTTCCTGCTCTCTCCTCCCAAAGCTCTCTGGTTGCCTCCTCGCCCCAGCACTCTTCCCTACATATTAAACATTACAAATCTCAGGCATAATTGTATACATACTTTCAGCGATCTGTAATTGAATGAGCTTTCTGGCAAGGAGATAAGAAGGTGCTGTTTTAAAACAGTCTTGAGAGAGAAATAATTGAATATATCCATCAGTAAAGTGGCCATTTGTTGTAAAAATGCCAGTGGTTGTTCTTTACAGTAAATGCATTTACAATAACTATTTATATAATGAAATATTAGACTTGGACTTATTGGAACTGTATATTTTAGGATCAATTAAAATGGGTTTGATAAATTGCTTTGCTTGGCTCACATTAGCATCCTTCCCAGTGAACGTTATTTCCTATACATACATTTTAACCCAAATTTCGTAATAATGAATTTATTTTATTTTTTATTTTTTTGGAGATAAATTTAAAGCCACTCAAATCACAAATGTGCTTGCTGGCTGAATTCTGTTTTATTGAATTGTCTGTTGGAAGTATTGGGCCTTTGGTAAATTCAATATCACAATTCTTTGTAAATAAATGTCTGCCCTTTGCTTCCTAGTTTTCAGTGCCAATCCTCAAGCCTCCATGCTTTGTTATCTGTCTTCTTATACTGATCTCTTCCACGTTCAAGGCACTGGCCTTCTCCTTTGCCTCCTTCCCTTCTTGCACATCTCTTTTTCCCATTTACTCACCAACCACCTGCACCATGTCTCAAAAGTGCAGCCCATCTATCAGTCCTCCACAGAGGTAGCCTATCTCTGTGATGCCTGGCTCTTTGATGCTAGAGAGATGGGTTGGGAAAGCTAGCAGTAGCTGGAGTTACTTGTTTTGTTCACACACTCACACAACTCATGTTTTGACACAAGGACTCCTGGGTAAAATATTACCCTCGCCAACTTTATCCTGTCTTTTCCTAATTTCCTTCCCTCTCTCCCCTGCATTCCTCACATGACTTTTACTTTCCTCTTCTTGTTTTCCCAAGTGTTGGGCTTAATGGATTACCCCAGTATAGCTTCCCCATCTAGTCTCTCCTCTCCCTTTTCTCTCCATTCAGCATCTCATCCCCCCCTTCCATCTTTCTTCCCCTAATTGTTGACATAGCATGGAAATTTCAAATCGCCTCCCTCCCTTACCTCCTCATTACCTTTTCATTTCTCCTTTTTCTTCCATTCCACTGCACTCTCTCCTCCACGGGCTCCCTCTCTCCCATCTTCTCTCACTTCCTCTCCCTATTTGTTGACATTGTCGGGTTAGCTTTAATGGATCACCCACAGCTATCTGCTTCTAGCCTGCACTCCCTGTTTCCTCATCCTCCTCCACCATAATCACTGCCTCCCTAACTCTCCATCTTTCTCTTTCGCTCCTTCACCATTGCCGTGGAAATACCTTTTCTCTCTATCCGACCCTCTCTCGAGATTGTTCCTCATCCATCTTTCCCTCTCTCCCCTTCTCTGTCTCTCTCCACTCTTGAATGTTGACGTGAGAGGGTGAGTCTAATAGATCACTGTGAAGCATCTGCACCTGTGTTAAATCTCAGAGGTAACACTGTGTGTGTGTGTGTACATGTGTGTGTGTGTGTGTGTGTGTGTGTGTGTGTGTGTGTGTGTGTGTATGTCTGTGTGTGTGTGTGTGTGTCTGTGTGTGTGTGTTTGAGCATGTGTGCACCCTAGAGAAGCCAATGCAGGCTTTCTGTTAGCACATCTGTGACCTCCTTTAGTGCTGAGCAACTTCCTTCTTTTTCTTCCTCCTCTCCTCTCCTCTCCTCTCCTCTCCTCTCCTCTCCTCTCCTCTCCTCTTCTATTTTACCTACCTCTACTTGTTTGCCCTTTTCTTCTCTCCTCCTCCTCTGCTTTCTATCATTTATAAGCTTACTTTGCAGAAAGGGGAACCATTAACTTTGTTGTTTTGTTTTCAGGGACATGCTGTAGTAACAAATTATTTTACTTCTTAAAAAGCACATGTGCTGAATCTTGCAAAACAAATGCTGCGTTATGATATAATGCTAAGATATGATATTTAGAGTCACATTCTCAAGTGCAGGTCACAGCTGAGTAAAATAATACTCATGTATCATATGTGCGTGCCATGCATCATTTTAGTGGAAGTGTACCAAGGTGCAGTAGAGTAGTAGGTTATAAATAGGCCCCTGTAGGCTTGTCCCAGTCCAACTGGGTGTCCTACAGTGTCCCAGTTCTGTCTGTGTGGGACACCTTGGAGAGCGCTCTGCTATTCCTCACACTCCGCTGCACATTGGGGATACTTTATTTTATATACATGCTTCTTCCTTGATGGCCAACTAATTCCTAGCGGTATATGACTCTTTTAAGACCATAAACTAAGGCCTAGTTCTTCTTATGTACAAGACCTCTGAGAATTCTCTGCCCTCTCCCACGCATTTTTTAGATCACTGAGTGTAGTATATACACATTCCTTCTTTTTAATCATACAGTTTAAGCTATAGATAACACTCTTTTTACTTGAACATCTTTCTCCGCTGTAATGTTGAGCAACGCTCTCCAATCCACATTTGTTAAAGAAGCCAGAGCACTGTATCAAGTAATATGGAAGTATGTTATGGCATTTAGTGCAACCCTGTTTAAATCGATGTCTGCATGTTTTGTGTAACAATGTAGCAACAAAATGTGAACTTAATTGAACAATAAATGCAATAAAAATGCAGAAAAAAGATACAACAGACAAGTTTTAAGTCCAAACTGCTTTTTATCAAAAGTATATTTTGGAACATTAGTGTGGGATGATTGTCGAGGGCGACCTAGTTATGTCAATGTGGTTAATTGGGTCTTTATGTCACTCGCTTGGATCTAGTTAATTAAGCTGTCAGAGCTTCTGAAATCCCATGTTGGCATGCACACACATAGGCCCAGGCACACTGACGTCCACACACACACACACACACACACACACACACACACACACACACTTCACTCACTTACATTCTGTATATATGCGTACACATGTACAGTGACCTGTTAACCTGCACAATCTGTCCTGTCTGCCCAGACCTCGCATGTATTGTATTGTAGTGGGGTTGGTGGCTCCCCACAGTAGCAGTGGGCATCAGGATTGTCCTAATCACCTCCCAAGTGTAGTGAGGATGCAGACAGAAACACCAGGACATATGGCCAATTAGGACGGGGATGTGAAATGGCACAGATATACTGTAGGTGACAGAAAATAACACTTCACATAATCAATGTAATTTAGTGGCAAGGTTATTATTAACTTTTCCTGAGTTCTGTATCTTTTGTATGTCTAGACAACGCTATATATGTCGCTAATTTAATTCATGAATCATGTTTTTAAGCAAGCCTCTTCGCGTTAGATGTTCCTACTTAGTTCTTAAACATTTGATGTGAGCAGTCTGGAAAATACATCTGAAACTGGGGACTTATTGAATTTAGTAATTTTGAAGATACTAAGAAATGTGTCTGCCTCTGTGGAAGTGCAAGGGACTAAAATGCATCAGATAGAATAAAAAGGAATGTAGATTTTGTTTGATTCAAAGTAAGGGATGACTAACAGGAAAGTAAACATAAAGGAAGAGCATGTTACTGTAGTAGAGGTGGGAGTGAGGTGTAGCCCTTGAAGTTGAGAGACAATTATCCCAAAGGTTTTGTTGGTACCAAAAATGCAGCCATTTGTATTTGGTAGAACGCTACAAATTGGCAAGTACAAAGATGCCAAAAAGTGAAGTGAGCAAGAGAAGAGTCACAGCAGTGTGGAGGCTGGAGAACGAACACAGCCACACAAACAAGCACACACACTATCTGCTCTCTGCAAATCTCATTGGCTTCGTCCTGTTTTTCCAAATGAATGGTTGCTACTTTTGCACTCGCAAATTACAGTTTTTCAAATGATGTCAGAAAACCTACATATATGACTATACTAATGGGAAACACAGATTTGCAGCAAGAATGGAATGCATGGTGTGAAAGCTGTCAAGTAAGAATATAAAAGCAAAGTTATAGGAATGAGTAGGATCTATAGATATCAAAGTTCATGCTGTATATACAGGTAGAAGTGTATTTTAATGGTATGGAACAGTTAATCTATAGGCTGCACAGGACTGGTGCAATATGGAAAACAAATAATTATTCCAACAGTTCTGTTGATGCTTGAGAGCTGTTGATGAAGATTTTAATCCTTTAATGAGTGGATCATAAATCAAAATGCTCCTAAACCTAATGATCCTTCATTTGATTTGATTTTGTGCAGTCAGATTAAAATGGTTTTAGAGATGTTTTGCAGACCTTGGCACACTTTTTGTACAGCAAGAGTTCAGTAGCTTCCATGATAACAATGTGTGTCCATGATGTGTGCATTCACGGTGACCTCCATGAATGAGGAATAAAAGGACACTTCCTGGTGCATTATGCTAGTTTTATTTGGCATATTTAGACTCTTTGATTTTGGTTTAAGTGCTACATTTATTCGATGTTGAGGGAAGCACCATGATGGTTACTCTCCTGTAATTGTCTGAAACAACAAGTCCTTTTGTTAATCTTATCACAGTGAGCTAATTGTTTTGTCTAGTATCAAACGCACACACACACATTCACACACACGGTCTTCACTATATTCATGTGCACTGTTGGATTAAATTTCTATTAGCTTTCCTCGATTGAGTTTGAAGATTGTTGATTAGCCAGTAATGGCCTTTGTTATTGCACTAATGAATAGCTTGATTACTATTCTACTTAGCTACACATCAGGAGGCGGTGATGTGATGTCTGTGTGTGTGTGGGTGTGTGTGGGTGCGTGTGTGTGTGTGTGGTTTGTTGGTATTATCCTCTTCTAAACACACACACCATTATAGCCAATTGTCTGGGTTTGTGTCAAGAAAGCTGATGGCAGCAGAAGAGAAAGATAGATGGTCTGCTCTGCCAACACTCATCTTTCATTCTCTCTCTCCCTCACTCTGTCTGTGTATATGCCTCTCAATATGTTATCTCCCACCTGCTCCCTGCTTCTCCAGCCTCTCAGCCACTCCACTATTGTCTTTTTCTTAATTCCTCCATCCCCTCCACCTCTTTGTCTCCCTCTGACCCTCTCTCATCTGTGCTCTCATTTCTTTTTGTTTCTTGCCATGCTGCTTTAATGTCCTCTCCTCCTGTTTTGTTTATCTCTCTACTGGTTTATTTTCTGCTGACTGGACTGACCTGGCTCTTGAGAACTGTGTTGGCATGTTGTATTTTGCATGTGTGTAGTTTTGTTAATACGTCTTTGCAAGCATACATGCGTATGTGAGTGTTTGATAATGGAAACAAGCATGCCAATTATGGTGATGGCTCTCTAGATGCCAGTCAGAGCCAATAATAATGAGTGTGGCACATCTGGCAGTGGGGTGTGCAAGTGTGTATCTGAGTGTGTGTGTGTGTGTACGTGTGTGTGCGTGTGCTGGTAGGGAGTGCAAGGGGTTTGCATCAAACCTCCAGGAAGTGTGCCAAGCTTTGAAGTCAATTTGACATAGTGTCCAAAACATGTAATTACAACTCACATGACGCACACTGGCCCAGAAAGACATTTTCCCATAGACTCATACATACATTTTTTGTTAATCACAACCCCACATGATTTTCAGTTCATTTCTCAATTTAAATTAGTGCACATGGATCTGGAAAGAGTGTCGTCTTGGTTTAATGTTGAAAAGTTATTTTCCTGAAGCATGAGACACAACATGTTTACTTTTCTTACTTTTCTTTCCCAAAAACTGAAGAACCAAAGTGCTTTTATTGCCTATACCCATCTGTATCCACACAGAAATAGTACCTTCCAGAGTCAAAGAAATGTTGACACTGGCATTTATGTTTGCCTAACACCTATTTGTCAAAACAAATTAGTTGTACATTAAGGTAATTTCTCATAAACATGGTTGCAGGTAGACATTAGATTAAGTTGGAGAAAGCTTTACAGGTAACTCAGATATGCAGTCTTTTTATTTTTAGTTTTATGAATCAGCGATTTGGCACATCTTGCCATCCTCAGGCTAATTCCACCAAATGATTCAGACAAAGATGTGCCAAATTGATTCATAAAACCAAAAATAACAGTGATTACATTAGCACTGAGTGCATGCTGAGCACATGAGTGTGCAGCTCTGCCTCTATATCTAGAAAACTGCAAAAGCCCTGTGGTCAGTGGATAGAAGAATAACGTTACTCTCTGTAACGCTCTCCTTGTCTGTCTTAATTGTCCTTTTACTCTCTCTCTCCTTATGTCTAACTCAGCTTGCCATGAAATTAAGCTGGAGCGGGTGGTGGTGGTGTGTGTAGGGGGTTTATTAAAGCATGGACAGACACATAACGCACACACAGTAACCACCCACACATAGATAGAATAATCACTACAGGAGCTCTTTAACCCACTCATCTGTGGTCTTATAGGGATCCAGATAATATACCTAAACAAGAGGATAATCCTCAGTGAGGAACATATTAACACTTCAATGATTCAAAGGCATACACGCGTGTAGTACGGCTTGATTGCAGAACCAGATTTTATAACTTATCTATTATGTGTTTCGTCATACTCTCATTGTGTATCTGTGTGTTGGCGCCTGCTGCTACTTTGAAAAATTAATGTTGTGATTCAGTAGCAGATTCTATCCATAGACCCTGTATCTTCTCGGCGCTGTTATCAACTCTCTTATGAGACTCTTTGTAGTGGCTCTACAAAGCATGTCATATTTTAACATTTGTCATAGATATTCTATTGCTTTGTTATCTCACTTCTTGCTCTGTGGTCTGCCATTTGTTTTGCTTTTGCAAGATTCACACTGTGTTTCTCTTTTGTGACATAGTGTGACTATGATGTTCCTGCGCTCAATAGCAGATATGCGGCAAAGCTTTGCGTCTCAAAACATTTTGTGCTGCTCTCCAGTGCAACAAAAGGGAGTATACATCTCTATATCTTGGCCTACTTTTATCTTGCACAGCATGGGGCCAAGCCTTTGTTCCACTGCCAGAGAAAGATGCATATCTCAATAGATACATTACATTTTTTTTTTTGCTGCCTTGATATTGCATAAGACTACATGGGACATTTGTCCTTAAGTTGTAAGTAAGAAAACATATGGAAGCATACATATTTGAATGTATTGCTCCTCACTACACATAGCGTAAACTGCTATAAACACAGTGCATATCTGTTTTTTTCTGGTATTCCTGGGCACAAGATTCAAAGCCAAATGAATGTTCCAGTCACCGGGTCACACGAGAAAAAAACAAACAAAAAAAAAAGTGTGTAATTGATGAGACAAAGCTTTTATCCCTTTGAAAAGAAATCCATTTGATTTCTGTGTCTCAAGAAAACAAAAGGATGGACTCTTCTTGAACCTTATTTAAAATCCTATCACAGTTGAAACAGAGGACAACTTATGTTATGTGTGTCAAAGGTGTTTCGTGTGTATGTGTGACCACACACTGCAAGCATTTCAGTTATCTCCACATGTATAATGCCATTATTTCATATCTACGCCATGGCAATAAAACAGGGGTTTATGGGTATTGTTTTCTGTGTGTGTGTGTGTGTGTGTAGTGGCGTGGATAAAGTGGGAAGGACAGGTGATGCGGGGGCGAGAGTTAAAATAACAAATACACATTCTCCCCTGGGGTTGGCTTGATCCAATCAGCCACCCTCTGCCATTTACACACACACACACACACTCTCTCTCACACCAGCTGTGGCTAATGATGCAGTGGCAGTGGCAGTATAGTCGCCACATGTGGTCTCTTTGTCTGAGCTCAGCAGAGCACACATCAGTCTCACATGCTTCAACCTTCAGGCATCATCAAAGGCTGTGGCTATTTTCAGTGCATCATCGTACAAGAGCTCAGATTCAATATTAAAAAGCTGCCAGTAAATGCGTGTATTGTTCTCATTATATTTAGCTGCAAAATGTTTCATGTCTGCCAATAAATCTTCCTATGTCTTACACACTGGACTTTTAAGAAGTGGGATCATTTTCTGAACACATGAACACACAATCCTTCAGCTTATCATAAACATGTAATCTGAAAAGTAGCAGACAAACGTAGTAAAAAGTACGCATGTAGAAGAAATATAAAGTTGTAAGTGTTTCGTATTTGTACTTACCTAGAGTGGTTGAGTAGTGCTAGGAGTACTTAGTTACATTCCACCACTGTGCGTGCTGGGGGCGAATAATCACTATACAAGTTAAAATGAATAAGAATTGATTGCTTGTTGTTGGCTCAGGTGGTACAGCGGGTCGTCTAGTTAATTGCAAGGTTCTGGTTCAATTCCCTGCTCCTCCTCCAGTCCAGTCAAAGTGTCCCTGGGCAAGATACTGAACCCTAAGTTGCTGCCAGATGCCTGATGGCTGTCCGTGTGTGACCATGTATGTTTGGGTGAGCTCCTGATGATGATGATGATGATGATGATGAGCAGTTGGCCTTTTGCATGACAATCTCTAGTCTAGTGTGTGTATGAATGGATGAATGTGACAAGCGTTGTAAAGTACTTTGAGTGGTTAGTAGACCAGAAAGGATCTGTATAAATCCAAGTCCATTTACAACCCCTAAACTGATTAGATAAATACAATGAAAGTCACCTTTGATCAAATGCTGTTAGCTCTTCCTAATGTATTGCTTGGAAAAAATCATTTGTTAAATTGTTGATGTTGATTGAAGTTGATTTCACTAATAGGATGACTCGTTAGAGAAATACTGTAACTGTTGGTGGTGTTGCAGCTTTTCTATGAAGTGTCCAAGTACTGTGATTTTGTGGATTTTTGCCATTTTCAAATTGATATTTTCAATAATGTACCATCACATACGTTTTCCAGGGAATCCAGGGCATGTGTGATACATGACCACTGTAGTCCTCCTGTAGAAATGTGGGAAAAGTTGTGGCTATTCCTGATGAGTACTGTCTGGGTGGAGCTAAAAGGAAAGAGAGTATATACACTAACTGACTTAGCCAGCTTGCTTTAGTCTAGTTGAATACAGTCGGGACACACTTGCAGTCCCTCAGGGCTTATAAGCTAACTTGAAGTGATATTTCACTTGGATCGTTTCCATTGTTCTTATCCAGTTTAACTTGTTTTATCTTTCATCCTCCTATAGTCCATGTCCCCTGGGTTGTTGGTTCACCGCCAACGTACAGATATTTTATCATGGTGCTTTGATCATCAAGAGGCAAATTCAGGTCAGGGGTGAGACACTTCCTGATGACTATACACTTTGAAAAGTTTCAGTTAAGTCCATAGGAAAACTTTTTTTTTTTGCTAGTCATAGTTTTTCCTTTTTAATTTTTGCTGAAGACAAATATTACTTGAGTCATAGTACTAAGCTGAATTCATCTTCACTTTGTCTACGTCAGGTTTCTATTATAATGCAGTCTGACTTTCGATCTTAGAGTGCAGCAAATGAACTATTACAGTTTAGTTTGTATTCAAGTGAAGGATTTTTTTCTGCATATGCCTGCGTGTTATTTCCTAAGCTTGAATAAAATTAAATTTCATATGACACACATTGAATTTGCCTTTATTTATGTGAGAGAGCACCTACACCATTTTCTGCTTTTGCGGTACAAGGATAAAGTCCTTGTTCGATCATTTGCGCTATATTTTTTTGTTGGTTTGTCTTTGCTTTTTTTTACTCTGTATAACCTTTACTTTGTAATGGAAACTGAAAGGTCACACAGCATCTCACTTAAGATTGACAATTCAGAGCTACAGTGAGCCCCCTGGCCAAAGAGCACTGCCGAATCTCTAAAGATCAGAGCGAGAAGCAGGTAGAATAACTGAGAGAGAAGAGGAATGACAGCCAAGCCTGAGCGGGCAGTAAACTGAAGAATAACACCGAATTTCCTCTTTTCTACATCTGAGATTTCCATTTCCTAATGCGAAGGGGGGAGGAAATTAAACAACGTGAATTAAACAACGCAGCTCGGACATTTATGTGCCTGCCATAAAGCTTGGACAGGCTGAATTTATGAGGGTTTGGACCAGTAAATACAGCACTCAGGAAATGTGATTAGGCTCATAAATAGGATAGTTTCCCGCTATTCCACCCTTCACCCAAAGTACCTGGCGGAAGCATATGTTCGGGACATTTTCCTCCTTTTCTGCACTGCCACCCTGGGCTCCCATATTGTGAATTGCCCATTGTAGATAAAGGTCTTCACTAATGCACCTATATTATTTGTATGACTTCAGGTATAAACGTCTTCCTGTAGTTTCATCTTTCATGATTAATATTATTTTTACATTTTATCCCACAAAGTCTGTTTATTTGCTTATAAATTTTATATTAATAATACATATTATATATACAAGAGTAATTTTGACGACAGGTTTTCTTTTATTTTTTTCTCTGACTTAGAGGGTCACTGACAGAAAATAGTGTTGGTAGCGCTACAGAGCTTCTGCCCGTTCACATATTTATTTCTTTATTCACTTAGATTGTGAATTGTGACATTTCCTCAAAGCTTGTCTGTGTGGAACATTTGAGAAACAAGATTACAGCACCATCCTCTTAGAAGTCTTTCTATCCTTTCTTTGTTTGTCATCTGGAAATGTTGAGAAACAAGATTATACCAACAAACGAACTTGATACTTTGAGCTTTGTTCTTTTACTCACAGATTGACTGTGTTTAGACAAATGTCATTTTGTGTGTTTCCCCACTTCCCTTTTATCACTCTTATTGCTTTCAGGGTGGATCAGTTGTGAAAACAAGATTACTGTATAATCTTATCATTTCCCTCAGCTGTCAAGAACATTGAATTAATAATTGTTTATCTGGTTTAATTTGTTTTTGGTAAATCTTTCCCCTATAAAATCAGATAAGATGCTCCATAGTGTTATTACACAATAACACAATTTACTTACCATCTCTCATTAGCCTGATTTTTCCAATCTTTTCTTTTCTCTTTGTGTATCAGTGCGTGGAAAGAAATCTTCGTTCTGACTTCATTTTCTCCTCTCTCTGTCTCACAGGTGGAGTGGTTGAAGAACGAAGAGATAATTGACCCGGCAGAGGACAGGAACTTCTACATCACCATCGACCACAACCTGATCATCAAACAGGCGCGTCTCTCCGACACAGCCAACTACACATGTGTGGCTAAAAACATAGTGGCCAAAAGACGAAGTACGACAGCGACTGTTATTGTTTACGGTGAGTTTGCGTGCTTGCACCTGAGTGAGTCTGGCTCTGACCGTCACTAAAAGCTGCAGTTACTCTCATGTAGGTCATAAGTTTTCTTCAGCGTTTGTGTGGCCCTTTTTTCTTGTCTTAATGTGTCGAATTGTATTGACACCTATTTTAAATGCTAGCTGCAGCCACCCAACAATATCTCTGATCAGCCAAGCCAGCCCCCATCTGCCACATGAAATTAGCTCTACTACCATGCCAACACTCTCTCTTTGTGATTGGCCTGATATTCCCATGTCACCCTTGACCTCACCCAATTAAAATCCACCAATCACGCCTTCACTTTTAAATTAGAACACTTGGGCTTTCCAAATGTTTGCGCTTTCAGCCAAGAGTCCCACCACCAAATGAATTGTGCAGCATATGGCATGATAACAGCTGTGAAAAACAACCAAAAAAAAAAAACTTTGAATAGCTCAGTTCTGATTGGTGTTGGTTTGTTTTCCAGGCAATGCTCTTCTCTTGCTGTTTTTACTAAAAACTGTAGGAAAAGCTTGTCGAGTGGAAGAAAATACCTCACATGCCTTGTCTCCTTTTTTCCTTTTTACCCAATGCAAACCTGATGTAAGAGGACGGTAAAGCATTTTGAGGAGAACAATGTATACGAGAACACACATAGGCCAAGACACACACACGCACACATAGTTTTTCTCTCAAATACAACAGAGTCTATTCACTAGGAGGAGTGTTTCAATCACAAACAACTGTGCGTGTGTGCGTGTTCGATACAGACAGCAAGAGATGGAGTGGTTTGACACTGATGTATCCTTACAGAAATAGATTGTCCAATCTGTGGTTCAATCTTCTCGGCTCCACAAGGGCCCGGCTGACACTGTTGACAAGGTGAAATAGTAGTGGAAAAAAAAAAAGAGGAAACATAAGGGGGAAAAAATGGAGCAGCTATAGATGGAGAGGAGACAGGTGAGGAGGAAGGAGAGACAGAGGAGAACCGAGTGGGAGAAATCAGGTGAGTGGAAAAAAAAAAAAAGAGCGGAAAACCCTTAAGAAAGGAGATGACAAAAGTGCCTGATTTTACTGGATCTCTCTGATGATTCATTTCTAATTGGGCATTGGGAAAGGAGTGGGCGCTGTCCACTGGGCTGAGACAGAGCTGTTGATATGCAGCCGAGGAATTTCAACCCACTGCACCTCTCAGGATGTCAACTCTCACGCTGGGTGTCCTCATTCTAACTTTATACCTGATTTCTCTCTTTCTGTCTGTCTCTCATCTGCCCTTATCTTTGTCTACACTGTGCTGCCACATTTCTCTTATGAAACACAACAATAACGCACAATAATGAAGCAACAGTCAAGTGTGGATGTGACAAGATGCAGGGAAATATGACAGAGACAGCAATGGGGAGAAAGTGGGAAAAAGACACACAGGAACACTAAGAAAGATGGCTAGTTTGCCTAGTGAGGATTCAGAAAGCTCAGAGCCATGATTTCTGTTGTAATTATTGTTTTTCTCCATGTGTTCTATCCAAAAGGGTTCAGGGTTAAGTCATTTGCAAGCAGCATGACAGCATGTGAACACTGTGAGGAAATTGTGCTACAGTAGCAGCAGGGTAATCGAAAAGTTGCATAAGAGTGTGAGTGTGTGTGTGGTTTTGCTGTGCTGGAAAATCCAGCTGTTCTCACTAAACTTCAACAACTCAGCCTCCTGGCATCTGTTAAACACATACTGACTCCATCAAGACAAATAGTTCAATTAAATAAAGCAACACATTAAAATCACAGATTTCTCCAGTGAGGATGAAAGGCCTCTGTGACAGAGTGGGATTTTAATGCACCCCGTGTCATTTAATTGCTTCATCACAGACCTATTTTGTATAAACTTGAGACTTTCGTATTATCATGTCTACTATAAATTGTTCAATTTGATTCAAAATGCTTTATTTGTCAAGGGACCAATTTGAGGAAAGCAAGTTTGCAAACACAAGATCACACATGCAGTCCATTCAAAACATGAAAAACAGAAAACATGAAAAATAGAAAATTAGAGTTGAAAAACACAATGGTTAATGGCAGTAACCAAGCTGTAGCTGGCCAACTATATCCAACACTGCAAAGAAGATGTTAAAAGTGTCAAATCACAACACATTTATCAATCAAAACACACAAGTAAACATACATTTCTTGTACTGTGCCTGTAAGTTAAAAAAATTCCTTCTATTTGTTTAGCGATCTAAAACACGTGTCTGTGGTCAAGTGTGATCTCTGTGTTCATTTCAGAGCTGAACTTTTCAATAAAAGACTAATTAAATGTTGTTGTGTTCGAATGCATGTGTAGATAAATGTATTAAGTCACTGATCTGATCTGTTGCCACAGTGAACGGTGGTTGGTCCACATGGACAGAGTGGTCGGTGTGTAACAGTCGTTGTGGACGTGGCTTCCAGAAACGAACCCGCAGCTGCACTAACCCCGCTCCTCTCAATGGAGGACTGCCTTGTGATGGACAGGCCATACAGAAACTGCCTTGTACCACACTGTGCACCGGTACGTCTTTGTTTGTTATGCTCTTCCGTATCCATATTGTGTTTGTACTATCTGTGTCCTTTTCTTCTTTGTGCTATTTATTCTCCCAAAGGTTCTGTCGGGTCTATCCTGCACGCAGTTTCTGCCACATTCCACTTTTATTCTTTTTTTTGTACTTTTCTGCCCTATATATGCTATACTTGATGAGGTTTGGGGCATCATCGAGGACATTATGCTTGGTTTCATTTCTTTTCCTTCTCACCTTTTGTCTTTTTGAGTTTCTTATTCTCTTGTTTCCTTTCCATGTCTCCCAGTGGATGGAGTGTGGACAGACTGGAGTAAGTGGTCGGCCTGTGGGACAGAGTGTACCCAGTGGAGGAGGAGGGAGTGCAACAACCCGGCACCTAAAAATGGAGGAAAGGACTGCGATGGGTTGGTTCTTCAGTCTCAAAACTGTACAGACGGACTCTGTATGCAAAGTGAGTTAACAATAATGAATCTTCTAAAGCACTGACATATCTCCTCTAAAGGCATTAAAGTTCTGTCATATATTATACCTAAGCATAAAAATGTGTGTGTCAATTCGAACAAATGCCTCGCAGTGTGTCTTTTAGATGACAATTGACTTGAAAGTGAATTGACCCCGGATTAGACAAGCTGTATCTGGGTGGTGATGCATGGTCAGGTTTTTAGCTAAAGGACAGGAGCCATAGTGGGTGAAGTGTAACATGATAAATTATTGGGTTCATTTAAAACACTGATAATAACACAATAACCGAATATAGTATAAATAAAGCACGCTGTTGTAGCATCAGCAATGGACTTGCATTAGTTGATATCTGACAAGCAATTGCCTCACAGGTATTGTTCCAGAAGATGTTAGAAAATCGGCCCTGAATTTAAAAACTTTGTCTCTTTGTCTGAACAACGATTCAATTATTGACAACTTGTTAGACAAAGTGTCAGTGGTGCCCAGTTAAACCATTAAAGTCAGTAGGTTTTGACAGGCCTTTTCGAAATGGTTCTGTTGAGGTGTTACACCTGCAGACATGCAGCCATTCATGCTGTTGGACATACAGTATATGAAATCATTGCAAATGTTATTGCTTTGTGTTCTTTTTCTTTTATTGTATTCATTTATTTTACATATTTGTATTTATGTATTTATGTTGCAGTAAAGTTAGGCAGTTTTCCTCTTCTTGTTCCTTTCTTTACATCCTTCTTCTCACTGCTCTTCCTCTTCATCACACCCTCCTCGCATTAAGTCTCCTATCTTCATTGCCATCTTTTTCGTGTCTTCCTCACAGTCTCTCTGTTTTTATACCATTCCCCTACCTGCCCCTCTTTCTTTTTTTTTTATAGTCAATTGCTCTTGCTCTGCCTTACCCATACTTACATTATTCTTCTGTACCCATTGTGGATGATTTATGGGAGGGTTTCTGAATGTCATCACAACTAACTTTACTTTTCCCGCTTTCATGTCCATTAAACAAGTCAAAACACCTCTTTTATAAGGAAAGTAATGATAGATAATGATGCGGAACAATCATCCAAAATCCCCCAACAATTTAGTGATTCCTGACACCAGTATGAAAAGTGTGGTCATTTAGAAAAACCACATGGAAAATATGGTTCATAACGAGTCATAACAGCACAAATATAGCAGCAGCAGTTTTTCCAAGGTGGAGGCAATTATATTTGTTGACTTGTTGGAATGATGCTTGTTACTCCCGGTGCTCAGAGTAATTGGCAGACAAGCAGCTGATGTGAAGAGAGAGACACGGAGAGAGGGAGAGAAAGCCTTGTTCAGAGTGTAGAGAAGAGAGAAAAGTTCACATATACACTCGTGCATGTAATTACGCCATCAATTCTCATTGGGTTTCTCGTTTCACTCAATGTGGTAACCATGGAGAGATCTGCCCACAATGGTAAATATTCTTTTTGAGAGTTGGCTCATCTCTGTGGTGGTTTTAAGAAAAGTTATAAAACTGTAAGCAGCATTTTTTTTTTTTTGACATTACCCAATGATGCAATAACAATGCTGCAGATAGACAGTGACATGGAACAAAATCCCAGTCATAAAGTACAGACACACTCATTTGAGAAATGTTGCTCCTTGTCCCAAACAGTTAAGGTAAAATAATCTTCCTGCTGTCTAAAATGCTCAATAAAAGTACGGCTGTCTCTAACCTGTCATTGGCTGAGACACTCTCTTATTCTTATTCTTATTGCTAAAGACATTGTTTGGTTGCCACCACCATATTTATGGAAATGTTATTCTGACCTTCATCTTACCTGGACGGTCTCTTGAGATTAAAATCAGTTTTTCAATCCATTTTCAGTCAAATCACAAATGCATTCAACCAGACAGTGTGAATGATTATGCCCCACAGATAACAGGACATACTTTTATGCATGCACCAAATTCAATAAAAAAAGCCTTTGTATGACGCTTCCATGGATTTATATGCTAATACTTAAAATGACATACATTGGCCTCTTTTAAAGGAATATTGTAGCATAACCTCTGCATAGTCTCATCTTATTGCTTTTATGAGCCTACGTTTTTAGGTTATTGGTGATTTTATATGTGCTTTTACAGCCCTGTTGTGATTCTGTGATACAGCCTTCTCATCATGTCATGTTGTTTCTGTTGTATGTCTTGAACTCAGTTTTATTGATGCCTTTCGTAGCTCGGGTACTCTTAAAAATTGTGTATCTCAGAGTGGCAGTCCTGGTCAAATAATGGTTAGATAAATTAAATGGCAACAAGGACGCGGTCCTCAGGAGTAATCTACTTTATCAGTGAGCACAAAGCCTTCAGTAAGTGAGGGACTTCTCTGTGTAGCCCGGGGAGAGTGGAGAGTGGTGATGATTTAATAGATGGTCTATGTCATGAGCAATGGAATAATATTATATAATGCCTCAAAAAGCTTTATCTGTAGGCACATTATTGACAGAACTTACTGTATATCCTTACGCGGTGTATTTTATACTGCGTCTCTGGTCCATCAAAATGATTCCCTGAGGCCTATGAGGTATGGCCACGGAATCTGGGATAAAACCTAGAGAGGTATAGATTTAGGCTCATTTCCCCTGATTGATTTTCTGTCTTTAAAATAACTCCATAGACGTGGTTTTATGTCAGCACTAATGTTTCAGCTGTTTCCTGTAGCATTTACAGGAATCCATGAGCTGTGTGTGTGTGTGAATTTGTGGATGTATGCATATGTGTTGTGGTGTGTGTGTGTGGTTGTTCAAGGAGGTTTTCTGCATGCACAGCATTTTATAGGTATAGTATATGTGAAAGGCTTGATTCCTATGCCATTCTTCAGTTTGGTTTATGAGCGATGGATCTTTTTTAAAATGTGGTCTTGACACAAAAAATGGTGAATTGGTGCTTGTATCTAATTAGGCAGCAACATTAACATCTTCATTATTACTCCAGATACAAACTACAATTGTAGTTTTTGCCTTGGTTATGTTGGGTATGCCTTTACATATTTTAAACCTCTTCATTTAACAAAAGAAAAAGTGCAACAGTGGTTAGTAAGAAGTAACTTTTAGGCTTTCAGGGTTGTGAATGAACTGATAACTCTGTCACTGTGCAGAGGGGGAGTTAATGTTGTAGATAGTGCTCTGTAATTGACTTTGTGCTCAAAAAGCACTTCGCTCGTTCTCTCTCCACCAAAACCTCCCGCCACACTGTTCATCTCTTCCATCGTCTCTCTCTGCCCTAGTTCTAAAGTTGTCCCGTTTAAATCCTGAGAGGTGGAAATGCATTTGACCTCACTTCTGCCTCCCATGGAGTGTCTTGTCTCTTTGTGTTTATGAGTTACATCAGTGTGAGTCTGTATCATGTGTTTGTGTCTTCTGTTGGCAGAAGTTGTAGGTCTTTCAGTTCTTTCAGTTTTTTTTTTTTTTTTCCTGTTTGTGTTGTTTTATATCTTTTGGCCTGTTGACATGTTTCTGACATATCGATCAGGAATCTTGGAGTAGATTCACTCTGAGCTCTACTGTGTCATGAGAGCATGATATTTCACTCACTACCTACTCTGTGTGTGCGTGTGTGTGTGTGCGCACACATTTGTGTTTATGTGCGAGCTACATAACAGTACCTCCAGTGCAAATAAAATCTGCTGTGTGGTCTCTAAAACCGCAGTAATCACAAGAGATACTGGCTGTTATGTAACGTTAGTGTTTGGCAAGAACATTGAATCGTGTTTGTGTTGTATTATACAAAGCGATCGGTAGCGTCAGCAGGTTCCACAGAGCATCAATTAAGGCATCTCGCCATTGAAAGCTTTATTCTTCCCACTTTATTTTTCACTTTGTCGTGTTGTTTCCTGCACTGCTTGTTAGCTGTTTTCTGCTTATTTGCTTAAACGTTTAATTCTAATCTTATGCTCTCTCTTTTCTTCCCATAATGCTTGTTCTGGCTTTACTAACTCATTCATGCTTCATTTTTACTGCCATCATTGTTTTCATTTTTGTTTGAACAATTGTGTTATAATTGGAACATGATGAATCTCTGTCATGGCATGTTGCTCCTACTATCATGACTGATTCAGACATTGATTAGCAGCGTCAGACATTTGTTAGATACGTTAATGTAAATGCAGTCAGTTAATACAAGAATAAGAAGCCTAATAAAACAGTGCTGAAACATGCTAATTCATGCCAATAACCACGTAGCCGTGTAGCCGAGATTACCTGCATAGCTAAACAGAAACACCACGTTGTGCTTCTGCATGAGTGCAACTGTATGTTTGTGTTTGCACATCACCCCGCTTAACCTCGTCAGGTTTTTTATTTGCCCTTTGGTGCCAAGTCTGTGTGTCTTGTACATCCAGCTGGTCTGGCCAGAAGCTTTTAAGCGCACCATGTTGCTCTGTTGCCTTTATCAATTATACACCAGCGCTTCAATTATACATCAGTACAGCAGCAGTTCATCTGTGTCATAGACCTTCTGTCTGCCACAACTAAGTGGACCACTCGGCATGACACAGCAGAAACTGTCTTACACACACCAGGGTTTCTCAAATGATATTTAATACTTCTTTTTTTTTTCTTTCAGACTTTTTTTCATATTAATTTACAGACTGAGACAGTTAAACTAAATCTAAGATAGCAGAAAAGCAAGAAAGACACTCAATTTTTGTCTGTGTCCTGCCATGTTTGTTCCATTTTCTTTGACTTGTTTATTTGATTTTGATTGCTGTGTTCCTCTCCCTTCCTCCATCCATTTCACCATCCCCTCCTTTTCTTGTCCCAAGGTTCAATTTTTCAGATGTCCACTGAGCCCAAAGAAAAGAGTGATTTGGGAATCCCATGTGAGTTGATGTTTTATGTTTTATCATCATCATTCTTTTCCCTTTTGTCTTACTCATCTTAGTGTTTCTTTTTCTTTGATTGAGCATTGACATTTGTTTTTTTTATTATTGTTACATGTCTTTTTGAGTTTTGCTTTTGTCTCATGATCTGTTCTCTTGATGGTGCAATCTTTTTTGCGGTGCTGATCAAACAAAAGTACCTTCACTAGTTCTAAAAGTTCATTCAGTTCTCAGACCAAGGAAGTCAGAGTAGATCATTTCAAATAATTTACAACTTTTCTTGTATATAAGAGTTTACAAGGCCTACAGTATAATAATCATAATATGGTGAAATTATGAGTGTTTCTGTTCATTTAGATCTTTCATATACAGTATGTATTTCTTCACCATCCTCTGGGTATTAACCAGTAACAGCAGAAACTAGAACTTTGGATTTTCCTTGTTCAAACTACAAGTGACCTCCAGACAACTCTAATAATGTTAGGTATTGTTGATTGTCCATTCCATTTTGCTACATTTTCCCTTAACCTGCAGAAAACAGAAAGACAAGAGTGCCAGTTGCAATTCATGAGACATGACCTCGTACAAATGCAACAGAAACATCATAAATAGAAGCATACAGTAGTGTTTTATTATTGTTTTGTGTATCTTTATATTTTACTCATCTTGAAAATTAGATCTACTCAAACACAATCAATCGTCCGTCATTTGAAATGCAGATCCCATTATTGTCTTGAAAATGAATGCACCATAAGTGGTGACAGATTCCTTTAATTAACTTGATTCCTTCTCCTCTTCCTGCCTGATAGCAGTGAATCGATTTAGCACCAGTTCACTTGATTTGCAATTTGTGAGTTTGTTGCAGTTGTGGTCATTTTGGAGAGTGGCCAGCCAGTGTTGGATCATTGCCAAAGTAGGCAATTTGCCTTAGTCCTGAACACTTGCTTTGTGTTTACAAGCGTATTGGCTCACTTAGAACCCAGTGGAGCGTGGACCAATTATGGACACTGATCTAAGTGAAATTTTGATTCAGTTTTACTGATTTGAACCCATTCTCTTTGAAGTGTCATCTATGTAAATGATTGATATGTCAAATCAGCCCCTTGCTAATGCATTATTTGTAGAAGAGAAAAAGTATTAACAGGATAGCACAAGATCACCTGGCAAGGGCAATATTCTTTGGAAGGTATGAAAGCTGCTTAATGAGCCATAAAAAGGGTGAGATGATAATAGGGTGGAAAAATATCTTCAGCTGTACTTTCTCCCCCCTCTCTTTCTTTCCCTTTTTTCAGTGCCATTGGTTCCTAAAAGTGATATAATGAGAGAGATTTATTAGAAACTGAGAGAAATCCAGAAATTGAGAGGTGCAAGAGGGAAAGGACCTCTGCCATTTATTATTACCGTGCTTTTTACTTCTCTCATTGCAGGAGCTCTCGTTTTATCTTCAAAGAAATCTATGAAGCGTCTGTGATTTGTCTAATGACTCTCGTTTAGGGTATGCTGAAGCAGTTTCATCATCCCAGTGTGTTTTGTTAGATGACTTGTCCCAGGCAGATACAGAGAGAGAACTAGAGATGAGATAGAGGCAGTCATCGCTCGTTTAACATATTGTCACTCTGGTTTTTAATATTCAAAAATACAGTCAGTAACACGAGCACTGGGAGGTTGCTTGGTTGGCTTTGAGACTCACAAATCACCAAGCTGCTCCTGTTTTGTTGGAGTATCACTACAGATATGAATGTCATATCTTTTGATTTATGAAAGCATATTTATCTTTATGTCGACACTTTGCTGGATACTTCCTGTTTTTTGGGGTTTTTTTTGCTACATTGCCTATCTAATTACATGTCAGCTTAAACTCAAAATATACTTTCCATGATATAAATTTCATCATCTGCTTATTATCTCAGAGGAACCGTTGACATGCAGCCCAAAAATGTGTGAATATGTCCACCTATGCAGACACTCAGTGTAATATAAGCAGAACTGTGGCGGGGGTGTTGTCCATGTCTGTCTCCGTTTTGGGGTATGTTAGGGCCTTGAGCCAGATTACAAATGCATTATTGACTACTTCCATATCTGGTTCGACATCCAATAGCTTTGATGTAAAATCTGCATTCACACCTATCAGTTAAAGGCGCAATATGGAGGATTTGTACCGCTCCATTGCAGAACCATGACCGTACTATATCTGCAGGGAGCTGATATGATATTTGCTCAATACCATTGACTTAATAATTATATAAAGAGGTTTCTGTTTTTTAAACGTGGTTCCCATATTCTCTGTTTGGGAATGTGTTTTTGATTTTGAGATGAGGGGGCCCTGATTGTGGTCTTCTCAGAGTCTTAAACTTACTTTGTCCACAACAAGATCTGTGGGGTCATTACCACCTACAGCAGATGTCACATTAATGTCAGTCATTTTGGTCACATTGCAGTCATAATCGACTGCATTATAAGTGAGAACGGTGATGGTGACCACGTATGAAGGCTGACACTTTTACCCTCAAGCCAAATAAACAAATGACAAAGCAGCATTTTGTCATTTGCATTTGCGCGCTAATTTGTTGATGTGTCTTTTCTTTTTTGAGACTGTGACACAGCTGTTTGTGTCAGGTACAGACCAGCTTAGCTTGAGGCGATGAAAAGGGTGGGAGGTGGCTGAGCTGTAGATTTCTATGGAGGGCACGACTTCTGCCACTATTTTTTGTGACTCATATCTGTGGCCAGCAGACATTGAAAGAGGTCATAATGTTCCTCTCAGTTGGATAAAACAAGTTGCATTGAAAAGCGTATTTTCAGTCCATTCATTAAATGGCTACAATTGTACTGGTTGTTACACAGTTCATGAGATCTAATGACTTCATATTCAGAGTCATTTGTAGTCATAGAAATACACCTCCTGGCTTTATTGACTTCAAAATGGCTCCATATTTTATTTCTTGGCACCAACAACCATCAAGTTTTTTTTTTCTTTTTTTTTTTTTACATCACCACTATAGAAGATAAGGAGAGACACATTTGCAAATGACTGCTTTCTCTCTCCAACTGTCTCTCTTCCGTTCATCCCTGCCAGTTACTTAGAGCGGATGTGTCTGCCAGGAGTGCAGTATGGGTGGTGTTTGCATGTTTGTGCCAAGCGAGATCAAAAAGGCAGTTGAATGAGTTTCAAGTAGTGATTGTCCACAGCTCTGCTTTGGATGCAGATCACAGAGAAGATAGAGACGAGTTAAGCTGACTTATCCTTGTTTCCTTCTTCTTAAAATCCTCTTCGTGGCAGATTGGACAGACTCTGAGAATGACAAAAAGCTCAGCCAATCAATAGACAGCGATCCATGCTGACTGAGGGTGAACCGTGTCTTCTGTTCTGCTAGCTCATGTGTGTAATCAACTCTGTGTAAGAGGGGTGGGTGTGTGTGTGTGTGTGTGTGTGTGTGTGTGTCATTTCTGCAATTTCCTAACCCCCAAATATTTGTCAGACACACATTGGCACACATATGGTTACCAATTGTATGTGACCAAAATCACAGATTTATTTATTTTTTTCTTGAAAATAAATCTTTGTCAATTACAGTGCCCGTTATGTTTGGACAGAATGAGGTATCAGTCAGTCACATACTTGCACATGTGCACAGTCAGTCTCTCCGACTGTACACTCCAATCAACTGAATTTGGCATGTGAAAAGTAAACACTGGCAAAATAATTTTTGTTTTACAACCAAAAACCATTTGGCTTTGATTACAAACACACACAAATATATATACACACACACACACACACACACACACACACACGCACACACACTATTCGATCTTGCTCTGGTGAGGTAACAGTGTTGTGCAAAACTATGACAAATTGCAATGATTTCTTGCCATGAAGGGAAGGAAAGATGGCACGTTGTCAAAAACACACATCTTCTACCCGCCCTGAGCACACTTCACTATCCTGGATCAAAAATCTATTTACAACATTTTAGATTATAATCTTAGCCTGTCAATGAATGACGTTAATACCAAGAGTATCTTTGCCACTAGTACGTGCACACACAAGCTCATACACACACGCCTGAGCTCACCTGAGCTGTTGTAGAAACTATGATAGACAATTGCCTATAGGAGTGAGGATGTTCTTCAAAGGGCAGTCTCTCAGACACACACACAAAACACACACACACACAAAACACACACGTGCCACTGCCTCAATGTCGGCTGTGTGCATAAAGTCTAAATCAAACTCTGATAGGTCAATCTAGATCAATCATTCTCAAGTTCTTCATGACACATGTACATGTGTTTTTGTTTTTTTTTGTTTTTTCTGTATTTGTTCACACTTGTGTGTGTATAGGTGTATGTGTGAGTGAGTGAGTGTCCTGACCTTTACAACAGAACATTTTCCCTCTTATAGAGAGCTGTCAGATAGTGCTTGCTGGAACATCACAGTCCTATCGTTTATTCAGTTTCTTTCTGGTGTGTCCACTGAAAGACACATATTTTTAATCTAAATCCAATTTAGCCGGGCTTGTGGGTGAGCGCTTTGGACATGAAACTGCTTGTCAGGTACGAAGGAGGAATAGCATGGGAGATAGTTGACATGTGGATAAAAGTTAATATCAATGTGTGTTTGTGTCCCCATGCATTTATTGTGAGTGTCAGTGCTCGCATGAGTGCTCATAAAAATGAGCATAGGTGTGTGTACCTATCAGTACTTAGTCAGACTGTGTTCCTTCCTCATTCTATCACTGCTGATTTTGTCATCCTGGCTTCACGGAGCACAGCCTCGGGCCACGCTTAGATACACACAGAGGTCCAAACACATTATTCATTCATCTGGGTTCAGTCAAAAGGGCACACCCACGTTCAGTCCCCTTTTCACCCTTGTCACCAAAAGAAAGCAAGGCTGTCAGACAATGAAAGAGCATCAGAACTGAAAAATAGTTTTCAAAGCAGCAGTTTAGTTTTTGTGTAGAAGCTCATTGAAACAACAACAAAGGACACACATGCACAAAGAGAACTTGAGTGTAGTAGTAAGCTACTGTAGTGCCTTTATCTTTCTTTCAATTAAAAAAAAAATGTCATTGAGTGTCACGAGCGAGAGCAAAAGGCATTTTTAAGATGAAGGTCAAAGGAGACATTTTACCACATTAAGGATGAATGATCTGTTTTCAATGATAATAACAAGCGAACTGAACTTTGTTATGGATTCTATGAATTCATGGGAGTTACAAACATTAAAGAAAAAATACAATACTATTATTTATTCCATATTTAACAGAAATCAAACTTGACTGAGACAGCTTTCTGACACAGAACAGTATGCTTTGCTTCCAAATGCCTCGGCAGTCTTCAGATTTAGTTGAATCAAGGCACCCTGCTGTGAAAGCTTTATTTATATCGTCTGTGATCATAGAGCTGATGTGACTTGCACAGGCTCCAGTGTTGACTCATCTGTCTAAAAGACATTCTCCCAGATTACGGCTTGCCAATGTGCATTTTAGCAAATATTGGCTTTTTAAGGTTTTCCTTTAGGTTGTCCTCTCTAAATCTTCTTCATGGAGCCCACTTTCACTCAGAAAGAATTGGATGGTTCAATCAGAAGCTGACAAAGTTTCACGTTGATGTTCAGCTCACATCTCTTTGACAGTTATCCTTGGTTCTTTTTCTACCTTTCACACTGTCCTTTTGTTCAATCTGGGGCTGATTTTTGTCGGTTAGGTTAATTACTGTTCCATAATAATATTTGTCACATGAACATCAAG
Organism: Miichthys miiuy; assembly: GCA_036365135.1. Taxonomy (NCBI): domain Eukaryota; kingdom Metazoa; phylum Chordata; class Actinopteri; family Sciaenidae; genus Miichthys; species Miichthys miiuy. The sequence goes on from CM071605.1 coordinate 20,682,250, forward strand.
CTACTTGTAGGTGGTCTTTTCTTCACATTGCTCATCTATTATTTCTTTCTTTCAACTCTCCCCTTTGTTTTCTGTGCTCCACACTCAGTGTGGTTGTACACAATAACGCCAAAGAGCACAGTGACAAGTATTTTTTTTGTTTTCATTTCAATAGACTGAATGACTGAGGCATGCGTGATACTAATTCAAGAAACTAATTAGTCTGAAATATCACTATAGTCTAATTAATTATTATCTTTTCAAAGGCTTACAAAGATATCAGTTCAGAAATTGTACAATATGCAATCATTCAACTCTTTTTTTACAGCTAAAGTGCTTTATTCTATGACATGGCAAAGACATACAAGTATGCATGACAAGATAGCTTTTAATTTCATCACTTTTAATGAGACATGTAGCATTATTCTAATGAGCTGTAAGTAACCAGTAGCATAATCACTCATTTGCCACTAATTGTAATGTTCAATAACAGCTAAAAATGATGATGTGTTATTATGTCATTACATGCTGCTTAAGCACCATTTGTAAATCGATTTGTTAACCTGACTTAGTTTTCCATAGTCAACTAGATTGTGATGTTTGCTTGTAAGGTGAAAGCAGCAATGGGAATCTAGGACAGAAGTATAATACAATCATAGAAAAAACGTCAATGTTTAAAGAGAAAAAGGAAATATTTGGTATCCTGCAGTTATATGTAGGTTACTCCAGCAGGTAGCTCTAATGGGACATGTTGTTTCATCCATCTACAAATCAAACAGATGGAGACAGCGAGACAGTGGGAGTCCGAGACCGAGGTGAGAGTTATGGAGAGAAAGAAAGATCTGAGAGAGATGGGATATAAACTGATAGTGAAAAAAAGGATGTTTAAGCCCACTGGTATAAAACACGCATGCAGACAAATCTATCAAGAACACAGTAGGCCATAGCCTAGTTAACTTATCCCAAAGCACTTTGTAGGAAAATACAATTGAAAAAGTAAGCGATATTTTTTATTCGCTGTCTGGCATCCCACTTTTCTGAAGTTCTAGACCTTCAAGTCAATGTAGAAACAAAATAAAGATTCCCTAAATAGATGAGGATGATGATGATGATCATAATTAAGATCAGGGAGTTGGTACTTAAGAGGATTATCCAATTCTATTCCCCTTTGGCAAGTGCAAGGACCTTGATAACAGGGCAACTCTGTTCAACAGTGTAGTTGGGGCATTGGGGATTTTACAGCAATCTCTCTAATTTCATCAAAAGTAAATTGCTAACTGCATTTGACGAAACCCGTAGGGGTTAAACTTTGGAGATTTAAAGGTGGTCTCTAGGTTTTAGTTAAATATAATGAATGAAGTGAGTTGAGCTGCTTTAACACCCCCCCACACACACAAAAACATGAAAAGCGCAAACTCTGACTCTGAATTTTACTCACTCCCACATTTGAAGTTTAACTAAAAAGCAACATTGGGGGGGGGGTTGTTTGTTTTTTTTACAAAAGTTCTTGACAATAAGCAACATTTTCTCTTTCTTGACCAAAGTGTTCAGAGACATTTGAGTCATGGCAGTCTGAGGCTTAATTATAAAAGACATGCTTTGCCCTCATATGCTCAGTTCCCCAGAGACAAAGTGGCTCATAGCTCCCTCAAGTGGTAAATAAGTAGCTAACACTATCAAGAGTGACCTCTCCTCTTTGAATGTGCGGATGTGAGAATCATTCTTAGGCACATGTGAGTATGAATGTTTGTGTACCTCATCAAAGGATTCTTTCATGCATAATCAAGTCCATGCTTTCTGAACTTGTTCTGATGCGACAACAGCAAATCCTTTAGCAAATGACTCGGGCTGTTTGTAGCTAAAAGCCTGTTATCTGCCTCTCAACTTTAAGGGCGGATTAAAAGGAGCATTCCTATACTTTTCTGGCTTCTTCTTAATAGCTACAGACAAATCCTCTCCGACTAGTGGGAGAGGACATGATTATACAACAAGGAGAGCTTTAAGTGTGAGACTACTCCAAAAAAGTTTCACAGGAACTTTTATGTTAAGTATGTGGATTTGTTTGTTTTTTCCCTTTTCTCCTCTCCTCTCCTCTTCTCTCCTCTCCTCTCCTCTCTCCTCTCCTGATTTATTGTGCCCTTCTTATTTCCTCATCTTCCCTGCTTCCTAATTCTCTCTTTTTATGTGCTTCTTTTATTCTCCTTATTTCACTCCCCTTCTCTCTCCACTCTCCTCTAATCTTATCCACCGACCTATCTCCTACTTTGCTTTGTATTCTTCACTCCTTATCTGCTTGTGTTGTGTGTGGCTCATACCTTTTTACCATCTGCATCACCCATCGGTTAAAATTTTTCTTAGTCCCCTCCTCTGCTCGAATATGGATCATGAATGACAATTCCACCGTTGTTCTCACTGAAACTGTTAAAACCTCAGCCAGATTGAAAAAGGATGTTAGGACCCTTGTAAAATAATTAACAGCCTTATTAAGTTTTAAGGGTTGGTGCCATTCCTTTTTTTTATGAAAGGTGTCTCTGTGTCTCTCTCTACCTCTGTCTAGACAAATGATCGTATTACGCAAGCTGGGGGGCTTTTTGAAAGTTTCATTTTAAACAGAAGCTATCGAGATTGCCCTTTGAGTCTGATAGGTGGTCTGAAGGTAAAAGTGAAATTGTCGAACACAAATTAAAAACTACAGAGAGCAATAATATTTTAATTTGAAGCCTGCTACACTTTTCATTTTGTCTTGGATTAAGAAAAAAAAATGTCTCTCTGTGACTGCCCTGCTGTTCTGTCAGAATTATCATTATTGCAGCTGTTTATTGCCATTTATTCTTCAGATATGATCCTCTTAAGCAGATCTTTTGATTGTACTTGCTTCATGCTGAATAATATCTGTCTGTCTCTCTTCCTCTTTGTCTGCCCTCCAGCTGCTCCAAGCACAGATGATGTGGCGCTGTACGTGGGCATCGTCATTGCAGTGATTATGTGCCTGGTCATCTCTGTCATCGTGGCGCTCTTTGTCTACCGCAAGACACATCGTGACTTTGACTCGGACATCATCGACACTTCGGCATTAAATGGAGGCTTCCAGTCTGTTAATATCAAAACAGCCAGATCAGGTAAGGAATGTTACAGAAACTGAGATTTGATCCACCTAGGAAACACCTACATCATCTAAATTCTAGGTCTCTAGGTCTGTGGTTGAACCATTTCATGAGGCTGTGATTATCTTAGAGGTCAAGCAGTCATTTTATACAGTGAGGTAAGTTTAAAAAAAAAGTCTACTATGGGGACCAAGATCATCATACATGAATACAATTGAGTTCACTAAATCCACGAAAGTTTCAATTTTTCAGTCACAACCAATTTATGCAATTCCAGTGCTAGTTAGGGACCCCAGTATGCAGACATATTCAAATGTAGTAGGCAGAAATTTACACTGCATGCAAAAAAACTGCATGGGATTAGCATAAAGTAGTCATGCCTGTAAAGGGAGAACTCATGGGTACCCAAGGGACTCATTTTAATTCAGATTTCTTGAGGTGAGAGGTCACTCCTCTGAAAATGGCCATGTCATTTTTCTTCTTGCCAAAATTTTGCCTAACTTTGAAGAATTATTAAACCACTTTCCTGACAAGCTTGCATGCCATTATTGGTACCAGTCGGTGCCTTCTACTATTTCACTCTAGTTTTAAAATTGAGCCCGCCATCGCCTCTGAAAGACAGTAATGTTGGCTGAGGAGTTGAAGAGGTTAAAGGAAGTATATAAAAAGCCACCCAATTACAATAAAGGAAGCACAGTACATGTAATGACTTGCTTTTCAGTCCTCCTCCTTTTAAATGCAGTTTTATTATAGAATATGGCAGTGAGATAGGAGGTTCGTCATTCAGGAGTTCATGTGCTTTAGCCTGAATAGCCACCTGTGTGCTCCATGGAGGACATGCAGCAAAGTCATAGCCTAGTCTGCAATAAAAGCAGCCCCAGGCCTGACGACGATTCTTAGAGAGAATACTCACACTGGTGGATACCGATTTTGTGTTGTTTGATATTACATAATGTTATATAATAGGTAGATGGATAGATACATCAGGATAACAAATGTGATCATGCCTCATTTACCTTTTCTCTGCCTCTGGCTGTCAATCCTCGCTGGTCTGGATTCATCTCTGTCTCCAGTAGAGACCACTCACCTTCATCAAGGAGTCTCTCTCTGTCTTTCTCCTTCTCTGTCTCACTCTTCCTTTCTCTCACTTTCCCATCTGCACATTCAGGTCAATCATTTCCTGTTTATTAGCAATCCTTCTATCTTCTACTCCATCTCTGTGTCTCTGTCTTTCCCTCGCCATGTCTCTGTTTATTCCATCACAGTGACTCCTACAGCGGAGACTCCCTCCCTGTTTGTCTTCCTGTTGAAGTGGAGCCACCTTTCACTCTCATCTGTCTGTACTGTCATTTCACCCTCTCTGTCTTTGGGAAACAGATAAGACAATAAGCACGCCGCCACACACACTCGTACACCCGCGTGCATGCATTCGATAGCTTACTGGAAATGCCAAGATTGGATGGGGAATGTGGATGAATCAGATATCAGTCTACGGATGCCATGAACTTCTGACATTTCCGATAAGAATCTTTACTTGTCACATCGATCACACAAAAAAAAAAAAGACAACACTTCAGCAAATCTCAATAAATTAGAAGCTCTAAAACACATCCATGTAGGCAGTAGGCACATATGCAAACCGACTCACACACTCCCACAGACTTGAATTAAATGATTAAATTACATGGCTTAAAATAGTTGATGACAAAACCGGTGGTCATGCTGTTACTTATCATACTTGAAAAATAGTTACACCTACAACACATATTTTGTGTTAATCTATCTGAGTACAAACTACAATTCTGCACATCTTGAACCACCTTTAATAGGATACTTAAATAGTGTGGTCAGCTGTCAGTGGACAGTTTAAAATTCAAGACATGGTTTACAGTAAAAACGGAAAAGTGAGGATGTCAGAGAGGATGCAAATTGTTTAACAGTGAGCTAAAATAATTGCGTGCATGTGCATGCATGTGTGTGTTCATGTATACAAGGGTGAATGCCTTTACTTGAGCAGAGATTGGGTGACATTTTATCAGTATTAGTATGCTTGTCACTCCGCATTGAGGGACCATCTCCGATTACTATTAATGAAGAATTATGTCCCCCTCTCTCTCTGACTTTCTGTCTCTCCCACACACCCCCTGCCCTCTCTCACACACACACACACACACACACACACACTCTCTCTCTCTCTCTCTCTCTCTCTCTCTCTCTCTCTCTCTCTCTCTCTCTCTCTCTCTGGCTTTCCGTTAGTTGTTAATTAAATTTCAGCAGGGATGATTTGGCAGGAATACCCGCTGGCTTTAAGGGTAAACAGCCTGGTGATGGAGAGAGCAAGAGAGTGATAGGTGACAGATGTGTGTGTGTGTGTGTGTGTGTGTGTGTGTGTGTGTGTGTGTGTGTGTGTGTGTGTGTGTGTGTGTGTGTGTGTGTGTGTGTGTGTTTGAGTGTGTTAGTGGTGGGTGATAATGAGGGATTTTAAAATTAAAATGGATGGGCTTTTGAAGGGAACGACTGGATTTCAGGCTCTACGCCCAAAAAAATAGAGCCTAGTGTGAACAAATCTGGGATTGTTCTCAGTAGGTAATTCTTCCTGTGATCCCAATCCCATTTAAATCTTGGATATCTGTTGGATTTTCTGAAGTAAGAGAGTTGTTTATGTATACTTACAGCGTGTTTTTCTTCCCTTGGAGTAAGTTGTGTTAAACTGAAAATAGTAGCTAGAAGTGTGGCTGAGCTTGGAGGACATTCACTTGATTCACTTTGGTAATTCCCCATGTAGGATTTAACTATTTGTTGATATTGCCAAATGTATTATTGTTATTACAATCAGTAGAACTTGGCTACAGCGACTTTCCAATTACCTAGAAGGAAGTGAAGCTAAAATTCTGGCAGACTGGGCAAACTGAAGTCAGGTCAGTGCATTACTAATAATTCCACTGCCAAAGGTTTTTAGCTTCTTGATTACAAAAAATTACAAACCTCCTTAAACCCACCAACATACAGTATTTAATTCTCCAAGTCTAGTGAGTGCCAAAAGAATGAGATGGAGTGATTGCTAAAGGCATATATAGATATTAAATACTGAATTATAATATTAAATTCACAAGGATTAGCATACTGCATAATGCACGTTCCTGCAGTTGCCCCCTGGCTTACTCTAACCTTATATTATGGGCACAGAGGGTAATCTCACAGAGGACTACCTATCCCTCTCCACTGTCATCATATAATTCCAATATAGTGGGTGCGGCATGTGTGTTTTTGGTGAGAGCATGTGCAGTTTAGTGTATGTGTTATTAGTACACAAGATATATGTGGGGGGGCTTTTGTAGTGCCCTTTTTTTTTCATTCATGACAGTTCTTGTGTGTGCGTGTGTGTGTGTGTGTGTGTGTGTATAAGTGAGGTGTTAGAGTGTTTATCTGCCATACATGAAAGGTGTCAAGATTCCAGCATTAGCATCTCAGCTGTGACAACTCGAGAAAGAGCAGCATAAAACATCCGGCTACGCACAGACTGTAACTGGTAGAATAAAATCACATCACACCCAAGAGAGTTTTGTTTTGTTTCCATCAGTGGTTATATTAAATTATGTATTAGATAACATGGGTTTGTTAAGAAAGAAGAATTAACACATTTTTGTCACACTTACAAAATGAAAATGTTTTTTTTTTTTTTTTTTTTTGCTACTACAGACTCACTTGGTCTGGTATGACCATAAGTGTAATGTTGGTCAACTTTAGGTAGATGCTGTACATTGCTGACTTTACAACTTTGAATCCTGCATGTCACAGATAAACATGATGATGTCTCTAAAGCAACTGACACAAAAGAAATCCATGTGCCATTGTCCTGTAATTGCTACATGTGGCCACATTTGCTGCTGTTTTAGCTTTTAATAGTTCAATCAAAAATGTAAATTGACTAGGTTGAGATTGCTTTTTCTATTGGTTTTAAGGTTTTCTTGAACATTTCACATATTATCTTGCTTGTTCTATTCTAAATAAACAGTATATTTACATTGTGGTATACAAGACTGCTATAAGACTGTCCTTTAGAGCGCAGTCTTAGAAGACTGAAACCCAATAGAACAGTCTTAACAACTGTCATCGTCAATTAACATTGTTATGTTTCGTGGTAAATGTGCACAGCAGGTTTCGTCAGTCAGAATTAAATTGTGACATAGTGAGCATTTTAAAAATAGACAGTGATGTGATTAAAGTGCGACAGCTTCTTTGATTGTGTGGGTGAAGTCAGAGCCTCTGACAATGTTTTGAAGCGCTTAAAGGATGTCATGAAGTTCAGCTTTGAAATCACTGAGTTTGTTTCCCTCCCTCCCTCCCTCCCTCTCTCTCTCTGTGCAGCAGTCATGACAAGTCCTTGATCCAGGTCATGCCCCTGTGTACTGCAATGTATCATACAGACACTCATACCTTATCAGCAGCCTTGCCTGCTCTCGTCTTACTCCCCTCATTCCTGCTCACTGATCTACAAGTTCCCAAACATTCCCATACTGCAGCCATGTGTTTATACTATTTAAAGACCCTACAGGTCCCCTCTCTGTATTAGTCACCATCATCTCTTCTGAAAACTTTGTGCTATTCATGTTGTATTTTCTATAATTTTCTCTCTCTCTCTCTCTCCCTCTCCCTCTTTCACTTTATCCCTCCAGCTGATCTACTGACAGCTCCTCCTGACTTGACAAATGCAGCTGCCATGTATCGCGGCCCGGTGTATGCCCTCCACGATGTTTCAGATAAAATCCCGATGACTAACTCGCCTCTCCTGGATCCTCTTCCCAACTTGAAGATCAAAGTCTACAACTCGTCTGGTCTGGTCACACCACAGGATGACCTCGGGGGAGACTTCACATCCAAACTGTCTCCTAAGGTAATATAATGAATGGCTCACTCAGTCTAATGTCAGTATCCTTCGTTCACTTTTGTGATTTTTATTATGCTGTTAATATTCTGTATGAACACAGTGAGAGTTTATTTTTGAAGTGAGTTTATGTTACAGAAGCATAGCGACATAGCACTGAGACACTGCAGCTATGTATTCCCAGTCACAAAAATACAAACCCAAACACCATTAGTATACATGCAGCTCAGTGCCCCAGTTTCCTCCCTCTGCTCTGTCAACTACATGGCATGCATACCAGAGTCAGTTGTCACAAATACAGACAAAACTGTTCGGTTTCATCATGGCACCTGTCCTGAGGCAGTATGAGAGCTAAACTCACTATATCTGAGCTCTACAGATCAGTTTTTGATGATTTGTTCTGCTATTATTGGTGGGGTTTTTTTATTTATTGTGGCCTTTTGAATCTCCACTGTGTCTACTGACTGACCTTCCTTTCTTAATCTGAGGATTAAGTAGTCCAGTGTCTGTTCTTTTTTTTTTTTTAAAAACACTGAAGACAGTTTTTGTCAGCGTTGTGTGATGTAGAAGTAAACCGCTGAATGTTAAATCCTTATTTTGCATCTCACAGTGGAGATTTCGACAAGGAAATGCAAAGCAGGTCATATTTTACCACTTACCCTAAGGTGGTTTCATAGGTCTACTGTAAAACTGCCCTCTTCTCACAGACTGCCAGCTCAGCCCTATGGCAGCGCTCCAAGGCAGATGCGAATCTTCCCTGTAGGATTTTAGTTGATGGTTACTGAGAAATCATAAGAAAAAAAGAACTTCTTGATGAATGTAGATGAACGGAAAAGATTGGCAGGCACAATGAAACGCTCACGGACCTCTCAGAACTTTTGGTCTCATTAGAATTAATTTTTACAGTACTTGACATCAGCTCTTTAAGATGATGGTTGTCCTTCAAACTATGCCACATTGATTCGCTGCATGCATATGTTCACTTCTTTCAGCCTCCACAGAGAATGGTTACAGCTTGCTTTTATGCGTAAGGGCACAGGACACGATAGTATATAATAGAAGCCAGCACACTAATGTAACAGTGAAACTCAATGCTAAAGAAACTGCAGGACTCATTGTCACCAACCCCATCATCTTCTATATTCCACATTGTACCTTCACCTTCCAGTTGATCCAGTCTCTGCTATATGGCTTCATACCAAGTGCTGCATGGTACAGCAAATGTTATGATTTGCCCTGTAATTCATACTTTCTTACAATAATCTCTCTGACTGTTGTCTTTTGATTTCTAGGTAACTCAGTCTCTGTTGGATAACAGCGACACCATGAACCTTCGCAATCAGAGCTTGGCCCGAACACGGGACCCTTCCTGTACTGCTCATGGATCTTTCAACAACCAGGGCGGTCACCTCATTGTACCTAACTCAGGTAAACTTTCTACACATGCTCAACAGCTGATTATAAATCCAGTTACTGTTTTTAATGCAGAGACCGGCCATGATTTATTAATGTGGTGGTGCGATCGCTTTCTGCTTTCTGTCCGAACATTTCTCCATTTTAACGGCTATTTTTAAAAGATGCTCTAATGAATACATTAACAAATAATATTACACTGCATCACATTAATTGTTATAAATAGCAAGCATTTCATCAAAATATTAAAGATTTAAACATGGTCAAATATAATCCTGTACTGAAAACCACATAAAATCAGTGTATCTGGCTACCATTTCGCCGACAACATACCACAAAAAACAGCCTTGGGATGTTTTCCAGCCATCTAGTCTTGAAAGAAAAAACATTCAGTAGACTTATGTTAGGATTTAAAAGTAGTGGGCAGACAAGAATAATAAATAATGTAACCTGCTGATAGGAAGCAGCTCTCAGAAGCTATAAAACATTGCAGCATGATTCACTTGATGATATATTCAAGAGAAAGTTTTACATGGGTTGCCTTTAAAAATGATTATTTAATAATTAATCACAGTGATGAAGTGATAATGGGTTGCACATTCAATAATTCAGTTTTGCATGGTGAAATTAATAAATCCAGCCATGAATCTCATTATTTCTGCCTCCATCCATTCTCCTTCCCCTGTCCTCCCTCCTGCAGGTGTGAGTTTGTTGGTTCCAGCGGGTGCTGTTCCGCAGGGTAGGGTGTATGAGATGTATGTGACTGTGCACAGGAAGGACAGCTTGAGGTAAGTTTTATCTTTTTCTTTCCCTCAGCTTTTTCTCTCTGCGTTGTTCCCCGTTGGCCCCATTTTTCTCTTCATCTCTTTATCTCCCTCTATGTTCTTTTTGTGTCTATGTTTTTCTTTGTCTGTACTTCTCTGTCGGCAGCAGCTTCTCAGACCTGTTTTTATGGTTGTGCGGGGAGGCTTACACAGTGTGACATGGGTTTAGGATGCACAGCAAGGGATGAGTCATTATTATTTATAGTGTACCTATGCACACCTTCTTTTGGTGATTCATTCACCAGAGGTCAGTTAATACCACTGATTTCCTATATCAGTGCTAGGATTAAAATTGCTTAAACAGCAGAGTTGAGGAGATTATAACAGAATATTTAACACAGCACATTGATCGTTTCAATAATCTGCATCATTTACATAGCTAATCAATGTTTAAGTCTCAGAATCAGTGCTATTACCCACATGGAGCTCATAACACCCATTATACTACGATATGTGAAACTAATGTTGACTGCAGTGCGACCAACAGATTTTTCTTCACTTCGCGCCATGTTATAGATCCAAAAAACAAACACCAAGCATTTGACAGCATATGCAAAGAGATCGCTGTTTCCACAGTAACTAAAAGATTAGTGGTTATTTTTGGGATTACTGTAATCCTGTTACATGTACGATAATCCTTTACTCCTAAACCCTGTGCATAAGTGAGGTAAAGCTCTCTGTGGGACATGAGAGACAGGGGAGACAATTTCTATATTCCAGCTGAAAGAGAAAAAAAATGTATGCAAATGGGTACATTTTCAGCACTCTATCTGAACGTGACCTGGCAAAAACCTGCCTTCATACATTTGCATGCAAATGCCTCTTAACTTTTAATGTATCCTGATGATGCTCTAGCTTGCTTCTCAGTCAATGAAATAATGCCCCTTTAAAGTCAGTAGTTTAGTTTAGTAAGAATCCAGTGTAACAAGGACACTCTTTCTGGAAGGACACGTTGCTTATGATATTTTCAAAGCTATAAGCACTACAAACTAAATTCCATTCGTGACTTCATTGTACTGGACAAATAAAACCAGAATCTTCTTAACAGGACACCACAGGGGGAAAGCGAGGGGATATGTTTTAATCAACTTTAATAATTTGTGTGAATCAACTCTTTAAAGCCTCTACAAAACCCGAGCTGTAGGACACTTGTTACAGTTTGATTTAATGTATTCTCTCCCATGCATCCATTGTAGCCTGTCCCTGATCAATAGCAGTCAATAGGAATTAGGCCCCCTGCAGGGTGCTACAGTATTTCTAAGAGTCTAACCTCTCCTCTGTCCTCTGTCTTCATCTCTGTCAATAGCTGGCTAACAAAAATCACATAGCTACATTGACTTTCCTCAGCAACACTTGGCAAGCCAGAGTCATGTGGTTTTACTCATTAAGATATAACCCTCAGGTTTCTGTTTTCCCGCATTAAAAAAAAAAACAAAAAAAAACTTAAAACATCTATTTTCTTTGTATGATAAAAGATTCAAAAAAACGTAACACTGTAATTTGTTAAGGGCTAACCCGAGCATTAGATAAGTCAAAGGGTGTTGTTACAGTTTGAGTCATACTGTTTTTATCTGTTAGCTTCACCTACCCATGTGAACCCTTCATGAGTCAATAATGAGCTCCAGCAGCTGAATCGATAAAACTGCTAAGGATTAGTGCACCCCTGACACAAGGTGGGCTGGAAAAAAAAAAAAAAGTTTAATTTAGATCCATCTCTTCCATCTATATGGGCTCTTCCCCAGTCAATAAATATCTTCAGCTACGTGAGGGAAGAGAATGACAGCGTAATGGATTGCACAGGAAAACGCAGACATTTTCATACATATTTTCATATTTAATTATTGTTTAAAAATTCTTTCAGGAATTTAATAATGAAAGAAGGATAATGAATAATTAATACAGATGGAGTTCGATATGTGTAATCTCCTGTAGTATTCTGCGGCTGTGCTGTAACATACATTAGTTAGTAAGTGCTTGAGGACCCAATACTTGAATTTATGGTATAAAAAAAAAGCGGCCTGCGATCAGTAGTCATTTATTTTCTTCCCATGAGCTGTGAGCTACTGACTCCAGCTGAGGCCCAACTGAAGCCCTGCTGACTTCACTAATCATCCTCTGATTGAATTTGTGTTGCTCTGCTCTGATCTGTTTTGTTCTCTGATTTTCTCATCTACTCTAAGCTTCTCCGTCTTACTCCAATCTAACCGTCCACCTGTGCCCTTTATTACGCCAGCTGAGTTTTTGCATACATGAACATTAGGACAAAATGACAGACCAGAAGTGAAATCAATACAGCTCCCTGCAGTTGATGTGCACCCTAACGGGTAGTCAACAGTGCATCCTTCCTGTTGCTCTTTTCTGAAGAATCATTTCACCTCGGGGGGGTATCTGTCTTTTTTCCAGACCCCCGGTAGAGGACATCCAGACGGTGCTGAGCCCAGTGGTGAGTTGTGGACCTCCAGGAGCCTTACTGACCAGACCAGTGATCCTCACCATCCACCACTGTGCTGACAATGTCCAGGAAGACTGGCTCATACAGCTGAAGAACCAACTGGCAATGGGAGAGTGGGAGGTGAGTGTTTAACACTGTTGTGTGTTTGTACTGGTTTTAGTTCGCTATAATGTGCAACTTGTGAATCCTACTGAGAGAACAGCTTCCGGCAATTAGTGAAGAACATACATTTAAAAATGCATGTAGAGACACAAACAACAGCTAAATAATCCAAACAGAAAGAAGTGCGTCTGTCCCTGACACTGTATGTCCTAAACAGCATATACACACGCATGCACACATACATTTGCCTTCACCCTGGAAGAATAGCCTAGATTAGACACACACACACACACACATGCAGTGAGAGAGGAAAAGAAAGAAAAGAAGAGAAAATTCAGTAAACATAAAGTGCCTACAGGCTAGTAGACAAGCAGGGGGTTGAAGACTCCTATCAGAAGCAATTTGTTATGCTCCTGCCGTCCTCCTCTTCTCTCATCTTTCTTCTTATGTTTCTATCCCTCCTTTTTTTCTTACCCTTCTCTCTCTCCTTCCTCCCGTGTCTCTCAGCGTGAAGTCTCTACCTCAGCAATCTGCTTTTGTGTATGTGTGACTGCGCATGTATGCATGCATGTCTGTTTCTACATGCGCGTGTGTGTGTGTGCGCGCGCGTGCGTGTGTATCCTTGTGTGTGTGTGCGTGTGTGCGCGCGTGCATGTGTATCCTTGTGTGTGGGTGTGGGTGATAAGGCTGTCTTGCAGCATCACTGTGTCTACAAGGCCCCCGTATGCTGTCTTCTGTTGCTTATCACAGCTCAACACAATGTCTCTGCACAATTAGCCATGCATAAGATTCTGTGTGTGTCTTTGTGTGTGTATTTGTGTGTGAGGAAAGAGACAGAGAGAGAGAGAGAGAGAGGGAGGGAGGGAGAGAGACACACACACAGAAGGACGCAGAGTGGGTAAAGATGAGAAAAATGAAAAGTGGAATTTCATCAGGAAGTCAATTTGTTTTTCTCTTATTGCAGTAGAACATCCATTTCCCATCAGAAAGTTTTCCCCAAAACAGGGAGAGGAAGGTAATTGAATTCCCCTCACATCAGGGGGGAGCAGCTACGGTTGTGATTACCAGTAATAACAGATTCATACCATATTGCTTTCCTACCTCTTTGTATTGATTTGGCTCGCTCATCTGCGGGAACACAACTCCACATGAACTGTGATTCAAAAACTCAATATTTGTATCACACGTGTGCGCGCACAGCAGATCCATGCTTCTATCTAGGGACATTACTCACAGTCACACGCACAAACACGGGTACGTGCTGAACTAATTGGAGATCCAGTTCTTATATGAAAAGAACACAGTGAGCTTGTGCATCCCCACTCAACTCGGAGCTATATGGATTTACCATAACTCAGGCTGCGACAGAGAGCTGTAGAAATGATATGAGCAACAGTCAGCAGATAATCACAGTGGGACTGGACACACTTCACAGACGACAGCTCTGAACAAGTGTTATCATCCTCCTAATGGATACCTTGATTTACTTTCAGAAGTCGTACAGCCAGACATGCATTTACATTTCAATTCAGTGTCTCACGATGAACAAAGGAATCCACAATGTGCTGAATCAAAAATCCAGTAACAGGTTTTCTAAGATGAATTACCAGACTCACAAAGAGGAGTCGCTCGTGGTTTATTGTCTTATTAAAAAGATCTACAAGCCAGAATGATTAAAACTCAACATTTACAGTCAGGCTTTCTGTAGCTTTCTTTATAGTTTGCACAGCTCTACACACATCAGTACTGGCATCATATTAAAAAAAGTTGTTGTTTATAGCAACAGAGGAATGCATCAGTTTAGAAAGCACAACGTGCTCATTCAGGGGTTGTTTGCATTAGTGGAAATGGCTCCAAAATGCAGGTCCGGTTGTGTTATGTTAACAAACAGAATGTGGCTTAATGCTCACAAAATCTAAAATAAAGCCGGTGTTCAAATAATGCCCAGGTCTGACTAAAAGCATGAACAAATAAAGGCTGTTCCCAAATAAAGGGGGAAAACAGAATTACCTGGATTGTGTCTCTTTTTCCACAGTGTGTCTGTCAACACGAGAACATACATACACATCATAGTATGTTGTTTAAACAGAAATACTCGTCTGATTCTACCTTGACTTTATTTTCTCTTAATGTTGATGAAACCCAGTAGGTGTTTTACAAAAGCCTTTCATGAAAGGAAGGGAATTTCTGGCATGCCCCTGAACACCAGGATGGCATTTTGATCTAATATATACTTATACATACAGCTGCGATTTCAAAATAAAAACCTTTTTTTTTTTTAAGTTAGTCTAAAATAAAGCCCTAGTTGTCTCTTCAGTCAGGATGAGTGAAGGCGCGTAAGCTAAATTCAGCGACAGTATTAACTTACAATACAGTAACTTACAATAATCCAGTCTCAGCCACCCATCAAATATCCAGCATGACACTCTGAAAGTCTAAAAATGTGTGTGTGTGTTTGTTGCCTACAGGATGTGGTAGTAGTTGGAGAGGAAAACTTCACCACCCCCTGCTATGTGCAGATGGACTTGGAGGCATGTCACATCTTAACAGAGACACTAGGGACTTACTGCCTGGTGGGCCAGTCAGTCTGCAAGGCAGCTGCCAAGAGGCTCAAACTGGCTGTTTTGGACCCGTCTCATGCACAACTTTGGACTATCACATCAGGGTCTATTGTCTGGACGACACACAGGATGCACTCAAGGTAAAGCATTGAAACTGAAGGGATCAAATCCAATCATCCTTCTGTTCAGTTGCATTTAAGTTTATTGAATTAACTTACGTATATGTATAGTGATATATTATATAGTGTGTATCTACAGTTAGCACAATTGCATAGTTTTTCTAATGTCTTGAATAACGGTGAAGGTGAGGAAGAGGTTTGTAATATTTTAGACTGAGCGCTTTGCTGTGTTTCTTTAGTCCTGTGAGGGATTTAGTTCTCTCTTGGACCACACATGCTTAAACCGCTCCCTGGTATTTTGCATTTGAAATAAAATATATTACAGCTTCAATAGAAGTGATTGTCTCGAGTCATACATAGAAGTTGTTGTTTTTTTTCCCCACCTCTAGTCTTGTGAAAATGAGCTGGGAAGCAGTAAACAAAACAGGGTCAAGCAATGTCAAAATAACGATGCTTTAAAATTTAAACAAATTCAAAGCACTGGAGGGACCATCTGATACCAGAGATTAACATTGGTAATTTATGCATGCAATGATAAGTCAAGTGTCAGTGTGGCACACAGCCATGCACACGCTCACACAAACATCAGCATTTTACCATTTCAAACAAGCAATTGTAGCTTGAAAACAAAGTTCAGAGGTGGAGTTTTTAATGATGGAGACTTTGCAGAGTATAATTGATCGGTTGGCGTTTCAAAGGGGAAGTCTCAGCTGTATATCTACAGTAGAGCTACTGCGTAGGAAGATGATGGGAAGAAGGAATTGATTATTTTGAAAAGGTTGTAGGAGGCATCAGAAGTCATACTGATAACTTATTCTTCCATCAGAAAATAACTGAGTGTGTGTGTGTGTGTGTGTGTGTGTGTTTGTTCATTTAAGTTCACAGTTCAAGGGCCTGTAAATAGGTTGACGTTATCAATATGTGTGTTTACCATTATGCATGCCGGTGTGTGTCTGTCGGGCACAGATACTTTCTTTGTACTCTCTTAGTGTGGGCTTAGTTGCTATACAGAAGTCAATTTGAAAAGTATGAGCAAAAATCCCCACAGGACCGTGTGTGCTATGTATTATTATCAACTGCAGCACTGCAGAGTAAAATGTGCTGCTTCCTTTGGTTCACAAAATGGACAAAGACACAGAATGGACAATGTCAGTTTGAGTGTAGTGCATCAGCTTTTGAATCCTGCTTGAGTGAGGTGGTAATTACAGTAGCCTTAAAACTATAAAGAGAGTGTGCAAGGGAAATGAGAATTTTTGTTGTGTTGACATGCTAGCAACAAGATAAAGGGTAATGGAAGAGAAAAAGCAGGCTGCAAATCTGAAATATTCAGAAATACTTCCCCGCGTATTATTTTCACAGGTAATATGATGCATTGAGGTCATCTTCTAAAGTCAATAGAAGTCATTTAATTTTACTGACTTACATTAAAGATATGCTTCGTTTCCTACATCTCACAACAGCAGTACTTTGGCTGGTGGTGCATTATTCATTAAGGTTTTTATTGAGCATCTTAATGTCTCTCTTCAGTTCAGTGCCGTTTGCTCAATTGCTCAAGCTTTGCTTAAATTCAGGGAATACAGCCACTGATTTTTTTGATGATATCTCAATGAAAACTTTCAAGTGTTTCATGTTGCCGTGTACTTCAAGGCAACATCCAAGACGGCATTGTCTGCAGTAATAATAAAGATAAATTAAAGCCTTTCTACGGTCTCCAGTGCTGTATGAAAAAAAAGAAATAGTTCAGTAGAAGCAAACTTGTGGAGGAAGTTTGAAGCAGTTATTGTGTTTTTGTGGGGTTTTGTGTAGGAGGTTCTTCAGATGGAGACCCAGATGGGAGGAAAGCTTCTGGATGAGCCAAAGACTCTGAACTTTAAAGACAGCACACACAATCTGAGACTGTCAATCCACGACGTGCCGCACACACACTGGAAGAGCAAACTCATCGCAAAGTATCAGGTGAGGTGGATATAACCGCACATATGGAAGGTATCTACTATATACACTTCATATAAATAGTATATAATGATACAGTACTGCTTCTATTTACCAAAAAATAATAAACTATGGTATGGTGTTTTGTTTTTTTCTTCCAAATTCCATGTTTTGAAGGAGGCATCCATTCATATTTAATTAGAACCATAGCCACAGTTGGAAGATGGTTTTACCCATTGTGACCCGGTTACCTTCCTGAAAACAATATTTTTTTTGCGCTTTTCTAGGAGATCCCGTTCTACCAGGTGTGGAGTGGCAGTCAGAGAACTCTTCACTGCACCTTCACCTTGGAGAGACTGAGTTTGGCCACCACAGAGATCAGCTGCAAACTGTGTGTGCGGCAGGTGGAAGGAGAAGGACAGATCTTTCAGCTCAGCAACACACTGGAGGAGGTACGTTTGCAGTAATCCACATGCTGACAGCACGACATGCTGACATGCTGTTTATTGGTTATTGGCTGAGTAAACTGCAGAAGACAACTTGAACTCACACTGACCATGGGCAGGATACTGCGGCATAAACCAAGACATGGTCACACAGAGAGAGACTTACTTCTACATACCCAGACTAAAGGTCCTAAAGTCACTAAGTTTTTCTCTCTCTGTCAGACAGTCAGGGTTCCTGCTATGGATCTGTGACTCTGTTCAATCATTCATACTGGGGCTAGAGGTCACATAACACGAGTGGAATAACTTGTCTTTGATTTTTCTAGGCCATGTAACCACAAAGTCACTGAGTGTGTGTGTGTGTGTGTGTGTGTGTGTGTGTGTGTGTGTGTGTGTGTGTGTGTGTGTGTGTGTGTGTGTGTGTGTGTGTGTGTGTGTGTGTGAACAGTTTTGGTCGAAGGTCAGACAGTTCTTTTGGAATGTCACTGCTTTGAATTCTCCCATGGTGTTCATGGGTGATAGCGTTGCACAATTTTTTAACCCATGTGTAACCCAGTTAAGTTCATAAAGAGGGATAGATTTGTTTGTTACTGCATGTTACTGGAACAATTGCAGCAGCAAGGAAGCATTACACTGTGCAAAATTAGAGTGATAGCCAAGGTCTGTAACAGAACATAAGTATCTAATTTGGATTTGAGTTTCTGCTTGTCTGACTTATAAACGTATTAAGTTCAAGGTATCTCAAATTAACAGAACCAATACATCCTGATCTTAATGCATGGAAAATGTTAATACTAAAGTGACTTACTTACACGGTGGCCACACTTTCAATTTTACCACTTGTCTCAGCCATCCTGGCACCACTCCACTCTCCTGACTGATACTAGATCTTTGAGACCAAAAAAAAAGATAAAAATTCCTTATTTTTTATTAATTTGTTGAGAAGAATTAGTACTTAAAATAAACTCAAACTACTTTCAGCATTTCTGCACTGCAATTTCATATTAATAATCAGCTGACATAGACACAGATACTGGTATGTCTTTAATGTATCTATGCTAAGCAACGTTTGGCTAATATTGACATTGAGCTACATACATTCTCTTTTTATTGTTTTTATAATAGTTGTTAATAGTTTTGTTATAATAGTATAGTTATTATCAATTTATGCTTCTTGACTTGCAAGACTTGCATTCATCCATATCTATATTTTTCTTGGACTATGTTTATTGTTATGCACCAATATACCAAGGCAAATTACTTAGGCTTATGGCCAAGTAAGTTTTCATAGACAATAAAACTTACTTGGCAATAAACCTGATTCAGATTTAGACTTTTGACCTCAACCTCAGAAGCAGCCAGGGCTAGAGTTTAAATATAGTCATAACCATGATTAGTAGGCACATTTTCTCAAATGTTCTGCTACCAAGTCTAACGAGGTTAGACAACTTTGTGAACAAAGAGTCACTTATGATTTCCCACTGTAAAGTGTAGAGTTTAGAGATCATTTCCCTTTCTTGTGTCTCTAAACTGTCATAGGTGCAAATCACACAAAAATGTCCCATCCTGCATTTCTCCTGCACTTCTTAATGTGATTCTATGTTTAGTTTTATTATACCTTCTGACAAATAAAACAAAACAAACAGCCTTTGAGAGGTCGGGGTTAAAGTTGTGGTGGTGCAACAAGTCCACAGAATAATTTAGTACTTTTATTTGGACTATGAAGATTTGGTCACAACATTAAATATTTTGTTAGGTGATCAGTTGTGATCCATTTAAATAAAGTAGGCCAAACCTAGTTTTATAGACATAATTTACAGTATGATCTCATGGGATGTTCAAGCAAGTATGGTAATTAGAGCAGGATAGCTAAAGCAA
This sequence comes from Miichthys miiuy, assembly GCA_036365135.1. Lineage (NCBI taxonomy): Eukaryota > Metazoa > Chordata > Actinopteri > Sciaenidae > Miichthys > Miichthys miiuy. Next base: position 20,701,945 of record CM071605.1, read on the forward strand.
CATTCAGTGAGTCTCTTTGTGTATTCATTAAATAAAATGCTGTAGAACTTCAAACAGTGTCCTGAACAATGAAAAGTGAAGCAGGTTTAAAGCATTTATTATTTCAGCAGTGAAACAGAGATGTCCCTTTGCATCAATCATTCAATCTCCAGCAGCAGAGAGCTTTCTGCTGTAAATTGGGGCTAAGTAGACGCAGTAAATAGTAATCATTCACATCAACAGTGGCAGTTGTTGTTTCCCTCTGCCAAGCGACATTCATTAGACTGCTGCCTCCTTTCAGCCCAGGAGTGGCAGATTAATGGGATGAAGGTTTAGAAAGAGACCGAGTTCGACAGCGAGAGGAGAGAGAGTGCTTGAAAGCAGATCTTTGTGTTTGGTTCTCTCTTGTATTAATTAGGAGACATATCAGTAATTGGTTGCATCGAAGCAAAGCAGCAGAAAGATGAGCAGAGTCTTTGCCAGAACGACCAAGACATTGATGTATCCGAGATAGAAATATTCAATGTTGTCAATATTAAGTGCTGCCACATGGTTGCACATTATGACCCTTATTTTACTCTGTTCCTATGTCTCTGCTGCAGAATTTATATTGTCTACAACAATATTTTTGGAAGAATATTAAAGTTTTCAAAAAGTTGAAATAACTAGTTTTCTGTCTTTCCAGGAGCTCCAGTGCATAGACACGTCCCTGATGGATCCTGCCAGTAATATCACAACCTTAGTGGGCCCCAATGCCTTCCGCATTCCTTTGTCCATCAGACAGAAGCTGTGTGGCAGTCTAGATGCACCACAGACCAGAGGCAATGACTGGAGGATGCTGGCCCACAAACTCAACCTTGACAGGTGACACACACATACACATTTTTTTTTTTTTTTTTTTAATTTTCATTTATTCTGTGTGTGCTTCCCGTAGGCATTTTGCTTGGTTTGGACCGTTGTTTAGTCAGAAAAACAACTCTGCTCAAATCAGGTGGCAGCTCATCAAGGTGGCTTGTCTCACCTTTTCAACAACAGAAGAAAACCTAAGCCAATTTCGGTGAATTTAAATGCGACTAGGGCACTGGCGGTTTAAATCAGATGCTGCAGTTCAGCTGAGATGAATCTTATTCCTGTTGTTCTTCTTAGGACACAAACATACAATAGCACATACAAATACCAAAGAGGTAAAATCACATCGTCAGCTAAGCATGTTAATTGCACGTCACTCAATTTTAACAGATTTCATTATTTTACCTCCGTCCCTGTAGAGTTTGAGTAAAATACAGCACTGCTGGACTCAAAAAGTAAAGATGCGTTTGTCTATTTGCATCTGACTCACAGGTGGCATCCTTATTATCTCTATCCCCAGATATGTGACTCGATGATTCAGTCCGGAGGTTCATTTACTAACAGCTACTGGAGCAGAAGCAGATATTGAGAGGATAATTGGGCACAAGTGCACCTTGTTGTCCCAACAGGCAGCCAGCTCATGATTTAGTTTGTTAATTTAGGCACAAAATATTCCCGATCTGTGGGTGAAAAATGGACAGTGAGCCAAATTGTTGTTTGCTTCCGCATTTCTGCTAAAAGCCACTCTTCCAAAGGAGCGTGATAAAATGGTATAACAAGGAAATACCACCTTTAATCCTCTCGGCTCCTGTGACTGCTACGTCATGTCTGTTTGACTTCAAAGTATGACTCATGCTTTGCCATCACAGCCACCTCTCCTCATATAACTGTCATGTATGTATGAGCATTGAAACTTGAGCTGCGCACACTGTACAGAGACAAGCAAAAGTATGGTTGTTAATGTTTTGATCTATTGTGCTAAGACAAAAAAAAAAAAAAAAAGATGGATCTCAACTATTGAGGTCACATAACAGCAGGATACCCCTTCTCACATACTGCAGACAGATGGAGGCTGAGACAGAAAGTGAGAGGGGAAGTATTGAAAATACCTTATTAGATATTTGAGTGAGAGGAAATATGAAAAAAAGAGGAGGAAGTGGAGTAGAGAGACAGAACGGAGCACAGGAGTGATGTACATGTCTTTGGTTGTGTTTAAACAGTACCAGAGTGTGCCAACAGTACAATCACAGGATTTACAGAGGAACAGAAAGTCTCATTTTTATCCCCATGGGACTGAAATCTGATGGCTTTTCCACTAAAGCAGCATTGGGATCTTTGTCACAGATGGCTCAGTGTCAGACTTTTCCTCTGCAACCATTGTGCACTTGACTCTCAACAGCTTTAGTGCTTTGAAAACTGTTCTCCCTGTGGCACATTCTTGTGTTATAACGCAGTTTTTAAATGCATTTTTTATTTGATAAAAATTGTTTGAATTAAACATCCATACGGGCAGATTTTCTAAAAAGGATTCATCTGCCTCATTTCACTCATTGCATTTTATAAAACACAGTATTCAAGATTTAATCAAGGTAGTTGGTCTTTGCATCGCAATATGGATAAGTAGAAATTGTTCACTTTTCACTTTCCAAAGAGATTTTTCCATAGGAAACTTTGTGCTGACAAAATGACAGAATCTTCTGCTGTAAAATAGTCACCATATATTATGTTCCTCATCATTTTTCCAGGTACCTGAACTACTTTGCCACCAAGTCCAGTCCGACAGGTGTGATCCTGGATCTCTGGGAGGCCCAGCACTTCCCTGATGGAGACCTAAATGAACTGGCTGCTGTGCTGGAAGAGATGGGTCGCCATGACAGTAACTTCGCCTCCATGACAACGGAACACTGACGATGCAACATCGGTTACCATGACAATGGCAGAACTCTGGAGACGATTACATGTGAATTCTCTACGGTTGATACTGCAGCGAGGGCAATGAACAAATTAGATGCGAGCAAAAGAAAAGTTGTCGCCATGGTGATTGAGCAACGGTTAAATACCAGGGTAATCATGCCTACGTGATAACAGAGAGAGTGCTTGAGCTGGTGCTGGAACTATGTGTGTATCTTTGTGTGCTTATTTGAGTAACATGGCTGTGTCATCTGTGACCGAAGGAGAGATAACCACACCTTTACACACAAACAGAGTCTATATCAGGAACAAACAATACATACACACACGCCTAAAAAAAAAAAAAAAAGACCTTGTCTGGTGTAACACTAGTTGTTCTCTTGCTGTTACTTTATACTGAACAAAGAGACGCAGAGAAAAGAAAAAAAAGAAGCAACAGAGGTACTGACCTTGAAAACCTCTATAGGAATGGAACTGAATCAGAAAGGGAGTGAAGCTAAACTGATTACAAAAGAGTGGGAGAAGGTTGAGTGAGGAAAAAGACAGTGAGTTTAGAGACAGGACTCTTTAGTAAGACAAGAGAAAACACAGGGATAAACTAAACTGATTACAAAAGGGAGGGAGGACATAAACTTAAAATAATGGAAGAAGCCGCAGGTGATCATCTGTAAGAACAGGATGGAAAACAGATAATGAGAGAGGGGAGGTAAAGACATGATCCCACTCTTCTCTTGTGAGCCTTGGCTGTACGTGTTTGCCAGTACAGTTTGTCGTCTTTATATCGTTTCCTAGGGAACGCTCTATGTATTCTGCTGTCCATATGTGTGGATCATTTCCTGCTAACAGAATTTGCTACACGGTGACTGTCAATCAAGGATCTTGACCAGAAACAAGCCCGAGACAACAGGTTTCCCTCTTTGTTTAAATTTGTGTTATATCATGTATTGAGTATGTGGCTTACCTCCAGATTGCAGGATGATTTGAAGTCATCCAGGTCACAGGAAATCTCTAAAGTACTAAGTCAAAGGCAGCTGAACTTGCTGTCAACTTGCCTTTAACTTGTGCCTCTAAAGTTCTCAAAGAAGCCAATCCAAAGATGATTACAGTCTTGATAGATGCACGTAAAAACTGTGGCGTGGTGACAGACTTGTGAAATTGTCTGTTTTGAGGTATATTTAAGATTGCACTTATGATAAACAGATAAACAAGGCAAAGATGCAGACTTGCAGAATGAAGTTTATCATTCTCGTGCACAGTGGATAATGGGTTTGTTGTTTGACAATAGGGTCGACTATTCCTAATTTTGTATTTGTATATATTGTTGTTCAGAAACAACTTTGGCATAAGCAAACAGCAAAAATTGTTCCGCATTTATTGGAGGTTTTGAAATAACAATCTTCTAGCTAAAAATACTAAAATCAAGTGTTAACATGCTATCTGCAGCAATTATACTTCTCTGTTTCTCCCCAAAGAGGAGTTGTTTGGTCATGCAGGGAGGGGAACTCCAGCCATGGCTACCACATTTGGTTAACCACAATGACAGTCTCTCCGACAGACAGTCAGGGCTTGTTTCTGGACAGGGTCCAACTCAGAGAATGGAGGGAGGAAACAAAAAGGGATGAACAAGAAGTGTTTTTAAATACAGTAATATACAAAGTAACATAGTATTATGTGATAGTGAGTTAAATACAGCTGATATCATGCATTACCGCTAAATGTACCCAATATACAGATTTTATCAATCATATTTTCATTTACTAAAATATATATAGTCTACAAATATATATATATATATATTTCTTTCATATTTTCATTGTCCCTTTATCACAGGATGTCAGATGTGTTATCTGCCATCAGGCCACATGTGATTTCAATTGTGATCACCAGCATAACTTTGCTGGTCACTAGCACCATCCAGTGGCATTTAAAGAATAACAGCATTTATGTTTTTTTGTTTTTTTGATCATCTGAAACATGTAAATACATGATTATCATGTTCATTCTAATGACCTTATATTAGCATATACATTTTTTTGTTGTTGTTGTTTTGTGTTATTTGCATTAACATTTTTTATGTTTTTAGGGGATGGGATAAAATCTGTAACATATCAGTTAGTTGCTCTTTATCTAACAATGTTCTGTCTGCAACTAACATTCCAGCTCACGGTGTATTTGTTGAAAAAGTTGTGATTTAGAGCTGAAAATCAAGATAACAACTAAAAGGGGCTCATGTAAAATTCAGTGTAATATATTTGTGTTTCGCAGAACATTGTGCACCACGGCTGGCTTTCAAATGTATGCATTGTCTCAGGTCAACAGTGTCTGATGAAAAAGGTGCATCTCCAACAAGCCAGCTTCGAGGAAAGACAAACGGACTAATTTTTAGCAGCTTTTGAATAGTTGTCAGATGCCCCAGGGGACAAGAACTCTATTCACCATGTACAGGACAACAGGAACATTCAGTTCAAAGGAAGTACATGTAAAGTATTCAAAAACTGGAGATATTTCTGCTCTGAAATATGGAGAGACGCCATATGAAACTGAACATCAGATACATAGAGGAGATTCTAAGGGGAGAAAATCAAGTAGGCTGACATACAAAGGCTGAGTTAACACCAGTACAAAAGGTCAGATTTTTACCTCTTCATGACAGATTTCATCTTGTGGTTGTCCACGCAGGAGGAAACCTTGAAACATTGATTTTTCACATTGATTTTTCTTTCTTTGTTCAGTCGGTCAGGAATATGGCAGTTAAAAATCCAACCTTGTATCGATGTCAAACCAGACATAGCGGACGCGGAGGCCTCAAAATGATGTGTATTTTAATTACAGACAGCCTTATTAAATAAATATAGAAAAGGTGTATGGTTAAAGAGTGGATGTTTTGTATGTTTTCAAATGTAATGTCAGAAGTGAGGAAATCAAAGGGAAGTGTAAATTTTGAGGATAAAAGCCTAAAAACATTGTCATCAATTCAGTTTGTTTCAGAACTAAATATAGAACCCAAAAGTCATGACAATGTCTCTTTCATACAACGATCATCATCAACATCTTATTAACTCAAATGCAGAATACAACAAGGTCAAATTTTGACCGGTGGAGTGTGTGTATGGAAACAAACTGTTAGGACATGCAAGTTACCAGTAACTTCACACCCAAAATTTGATCCATGCCAGGTTCTCAGTTTACAGTTTACCAGCAGGACAGACTGTTTGTTAATGGAGTAGACTGAAAAGGAGTTTTCATTCGAGGAGAGCAAATGCAGGCCTCCAAAAGGTGATCCTTTGTGATGTGAAAATGAAGAAAGTAGTGTTAAGATAAAGTATGTAAAAATATTTTCTATTCCACAGTATGTACAGTTGTGTACTGTCAGCTATATTTGGCAAATTTGAGAACATAAAAAAAGAGCAGTACAGTTAGATACTAGTTTGTATGTTTCAAGTTTTTTTAAAAAATATTATTTAAGTTTCTTTAATTTTTTGTAAAAGCAGTGTCTACTATGCAAACTTGGCATTGGTTATCATGATAGAAGTCTATAACTAGAGCTGTGCTTGTAAGTGCATTTTTATTTTACTATCAGGGGTGATTTGATTTGATTAGTGTGGGGTAGTGTTGGTCCATTTTAGCTAATTCTGGCACGCTTCATGAATCTTGCTCAATCTCGCTGAATGCTCGCCTCTCTATCTCCTCTAATTGTTTTCTGTACAAAGTGTAAGAAAGAATTTTTAAGACAATTAATAAATTATATTTATAAGCAATGCTGAAAATGTGTGGTGCATATGACGGCTTATTTCTACAGAACTGTTTCAGGAAATTGTTTTGCACCTACGTTGTACTATTACAGCTTGCGCTGTCGGGGGGGGGAGCATCAGAAATGCAATTTGTAGATCATGAATATATACATCTGTTATGCAATACTTTGATTTTACCTTCTTTTCTGTGAAATTCATATTTAAAGGTTCCAAACTCAATAAGTTGTTGGATAAAATACCCTGATGGGGGTGAAAATGAAACAGAAAATACTTGTGGTATCACTGTTTAACATGCTGTGTGCTCAGCACTGCCGGTGGGTCGTAATGAGGCATGCTGCTTTTTTTTAACAAAGAAAATATGGAGAGCATGCCTTAACAGTATGGGGCACTGCCAAGTGACTTGTTAGTATGCACCTCGTGCAGCCACCACAAACTGTGCATCAGCCATGTGAATGAGTGAAACACTTTATTGGGGGAATGTTCAACCTTTTTTTACTGAATGAAAACACCACTTTCTCTCACAGATACTACTACAGTTGGTACAGATTAAATAAGGCACAACACCCAAGAGGAAAGAAAGGGCATTTAAAACACAACAAGTCTGCCACACCTTCAACAGTGACGGATCATTCCATTATTTTAGTGGCAGAGACCAAAAAAAAAAAAAAAAAGGATTTGAGGGAAATCTCAGCAGGCAAGGCTATGATGGCAGAACACTGTGGGAGACCTAACAGTATGCTAACGATGATTATGACAGGTGTCCAGATTTACCTTGAAGAACTGTTTCATTCTGGGTCACTTGCCTGCTACAATGTGAGAATTTGTATTAGTAAAGAAACTCATCTGATAGAAGCCAAACAATGAGCTGTTTAATGAATAAGCTGTCATTTGACTTCAGTGTGACAACTGTAAATGCTGATTTATGGTGAGACAGTTTTGTCTGGTTCTGTCCAGTTCTGGTGGTCAGGGAAATACTGTGTGTTGACTGAATACATATCCATCATCAGGCTAGTTATGGGAGCCACTCTGTGGTACTGGGAGTGACTGAACGATGGCAGGCAGCCCCCTTTCCATGATAAACGACTTGTGGTACCCCTAAACTAACACAGGCATAAATCCATTTATAATAGATCATTACATCCTCAAGCAATAAGTCACCACTACAGTTGGTATAAAACAGTTTCTGATTGCCTTGGCAAACTTTCCTTCCTGTAATTGCCGTGAAGCACCTACGGACGCCACCGTTATGCTTCAATGGCTCCATTACTGTAACCCTCTCCTCATGCAATTTTTAATTATAGGAGGGCAAGGAAACACAGAGGCATATAGAGCCTCGATCCAGAATTTATTTGGACGTATAAACTTTATTTTTCACATATAGACTTAAAGAGTTTGAGTTTTACATGGAAAATACGCTTTTGCAACTTTCATATCCCATCACAACTTAAAAATACACGTGTACCTTTTCTTCAGTGTCTACAAATGTTACGAGCGTAAACAAAACTTTTAAAGCCTCAAAATACACTTTTTTTTCCTGTCACATAGTGTCAGTCATTGTAACCAAGAGCAGTTAATTTAAGAGTGACAAAAATGTGTTTAATCCAATTGCAACATAAAGGCAGTAGTGGGAGTGACAGTGTTTTAAAAGGAGGTGCCATGCTGCAATTGCCTTTAAGCACATCCTTTCCGTTCTATCAATCGGACCTTCATCTACAGATAGGGTAGCTTTCACAGAAAGCAGTGATATAGTATTCCACTCACTGATCAGTAGCTCATTTGTGTGTCTCTGCAGCTACAGTGTCAACTCAAACTCAATCTCTTTCTCCAAGGATTTTTGGAGCATGTGAACAGGAACTGGAACATGATTTTAGTCCTCACACTAGTCTGAAATGAAAATGTGTCATCCTCTCTGGACAGAACAGGGCCACACAGGGCCTGATTGTTTTTGAATTATCATAGAAGTTTAACCATTGTAGTCCTGTAATACGGTTTTCAAGGGGGACTTGGGATTGCAGAGTTCTGGGCATCAAAGTTTGTGATCCTTCGATCTCCAAGTGATGATCTTGCTTCCTGTCCCATCTCCTTTTCCCAGGAAAAAGGGATTGTGCGGCCTGGACAAAGCCAGTGTGATTGTTAATGCCCATTCTATGTGTGTGTGTAAACACACACCTGGCAGCACCCGCTCACAGCTTGATATCCTGTGATTCTGACATCTTGGCAAGTGTCTTTTTGACCCGTAGGGCTGTGAGGCGGCAGGCTGGGCTGTGGGCCCAGCATTCTCCCATCAGCTTTCCCATCAGTCTCAAACACTGAGGAGATACAAAATTATGTTAGGAAGGCTTTCGTGCATGGATATGTGTACATACTGTATATAGCATACGCTGATATATTTTACCTCATCGCTGGTCCATCGGTTAGGAAAGGATGGTCGTAGTCTCTTGATGCAGACAACCTCTCTCATGTCTTCATATGAAGGGTCTGTAGGAACTAAATCGTGGTACGGCAACTGGTATTCTTCAAGGATCCCTACAATGAATAAGACACACTGCATTCATGGGTTGTTTGATAAATCAAACCAATACAATACAGTACAGATACCAAAACAGTTTTCAAAATCCATGCTGTAGGGGAAACAAAAATATAGGTTTCATTTTTTTTTTGTGGCAATCTGGCTGGTGGAATGTGCTTGTGTAAAAAATAAAAATAAAAAAATGTATTCACCTCCTGAGACACAACGTCGTGCGATCTCCCAGAGAATGAGGCCAAAGCTGTACATGTCGGCCATGATGTACGACTGAAAATGACTTCTGTTCAGAGTCTCTTCCAGAACCTCTGGAGGCATGTAGCGCTTTGTACCAACTCTCGTGTTGGGAGGGATGTCTACCTCATTGGTGTCACTGCAGAGTCAAGAGATCAAAGTAACAATTTAAAATATGGAATGAGTTAGCCGTGCACATTACTGAATCCTTTTGAAATAATATAAGTACTGAAGACCTCTACCAGAGCTTAAATTCAGCCAAACGTGGATTTCAAAAGAAGAATTAAAGAGACATATTTCCCTGACACACTCACCTGATAAACTTGACTGCCAGTCCCAGATCAGCTATACAGCAGGTCCCATTTCTTTTCACCAGTATGTTCTTACTCTTCAGATCCCTGTGGGCAATGGCAGGTTTACCCTGGGTGCCAAAGATCTCGGTGTGGAGGTGACAAAGACCCGACACAGCGGAGTAGGCCAGTCGCAGCATGGCTTTATTGTCTAGAGTGGTTGATTTGAGGTAGTCGTACAAAGAGCCGTTTTCATGGTAGTCGGTGATTAGGTAGAGTTGAGTCCAGGAGCCAGTTCCTTTAATATCAGCAGCTATAAAACCTGTGGATGGAGTGGGCAGAAAATGAAGGTTTCATGTGGCTGGCTGTATTCAACCAAAAGAATGTGGATTTCATAGTTTTAGGTTTAACTCTGAATAACTACGGCAGATGTGACGATTCACTTGATTCTGTAAACTTCATTGTTCCAATTGTGTGCTTTGAAACTTCACTGTGAAGATGAATCAGTTACGCTTAATCATAACAGTAGAGCAGAACAGAACCTGCTTTATTTTTCAGATTAATGTTTGGCTTTTTTTATTCAAAATCTTTTTCTCAGCATGCATGCTGTGCTGAAAGTGCCTGCCTTCATTCATTATTGCTGTGGGAAATTACTTTTGAAACTAAATCATGCAAAAATCAGTATAAATAGCTTTAGCATTTAACTTTCTTTTTAGTTAGCTGAAATGTAGCATTGATTATCCCATTGCCTGATTTGGTGGATTTGATGACATCAAGATTACAGATGCAATGCTCACTTAAGAAAAAACATAGTATCAGCTATGGAAGGCAGCATTTTACATTGCAGCATCCAGTCTGTCTTCTAGTTTACTCGCAAGTGATCTTTTGCCCCTCAACTTAATTACTATGCATCTTGTGGTGTTTAATTATGCAAGCTTTGGTTTGCAGTCTGTTGTCGTCGACTTTATAATTTGTTGTGGTGTATGGTCTCTTGGCTATAATTGATTTGTTTTGGCACTGACTGCAGTGTGGTGCAGCATACTGTAGCTACGAATGGACACAGTCCAACTCCAACAATGACATGTTTTTTATTTTCAGTTTTTAAAACTTTTTGCTACAAAAAAAAAGAAATAACTAAATCATTCATCAATATGCCCAATTCAGTTATCCATTAGATGATCATTTAGGATTAGTGCATCTGTCCCTGTGTTGGAGCACGAAGAGTATACTTGGATCAATTTTAAAGACAATTAGAGAGACAGAAAAAAATTTGAAACAAAAACTATAAATAAATAACAAGAGGGAGGCAGGATTGGAAGAAATAACATGTGATGAGAGACAGAGACCAATCTTTCTTACCCAGTATGTTCTCATGTCTCATTAGGACGGTCTGGTAAATCTCTGTCTCTCTGAACCAACTGGCCTCCTCGGTGGTGAAGAAAACTTTAACAGCCACCTTTTCTCCCCTCCATCTGCCCATCGACACCTCTCCATACCTCCCCTTGCCTATCTGCTTCACCATCTGGATCTGCTTGGCTATTGTTCTCTGCACCTGAGGAGCAAAAGGCGGGAAAACGGTTAGCTTAGGTTTAATGTTAGATCAGCTCTTGGATGGCTAATCTACCATGTTTTACCATATTTAGCTACTTATATTTTAAAATGGAAACCTCAAATTAGGGGCTCAGATGAACACAGGAACTCCCCAGCAAAATCAGGAACAGTGTTTTTTGTTATTTGGGCTCTCAACATGCATGAAAACAACCACTGCGAGCTAACTGGAGGTATCAAATCCATCAATATTATCTCGCCACACTCTTCCTATATGAAAATACATGAGACAAAATTTCGCTTTTTAATCTAACAGGTGTTTAGCTGCAATGTGGGTAACTCACCAATAGAGGGAGCCCTGAGCCTGAGCCAGAGCTTTGTGACTGCTCTATCAGGTCCTTCAGGGATTCTCCAGGGGGAAGGTAGGTCTCATCCTGCTCCAGACCAATACTGTACCGGGGACGAGACTCCTGACGCTTATACCTACAACACAGAATTATTCAGCAAACCCTGTTACACAAGAAAAAAAAGAGTATCATAGGGAACACAAACCTAAAAAAATATGCACTGTTAAATAACCAGTGTATTGCAATCTTCATTAATCTAAATTAGTGTGTGTTTTATTGTCACGATTAGTTTACCTGAAGTAGCAGAAGATGATAATGGCAACCAGTATAATGCTGCACACAGTGACTGAGATCAACAAGGCCATGTGGTGGATCTTTCCATCTACGTAGACTGGAGAGAGGAAACAGAGGTCAAAAGTGGGCAAGGTGTTGAGAAAACACGTCATATCACATTTCTTTTTTTTTTTTTGATTCACAAAAATATGATTGTATGAAATATATTCTGCTTTAGAAAATAAAACAAAAGCTGAAACAAAAACAAACAAAAAAATCAAATCAGAAACGTAATCCCTAAAAGGCAAAAAAAAAAAAAAAAAGAAATTCTACCAAGAAGTCATCCTTACAAGTCACTTGAAAGAACCGTGTACAGTAAATCAAGTACAAATCATATTTCACTCATCAATTTTTCATTTTCTTCAGGCACACACTCTTTTCCCACAAGGCCCCCAGTCAACAGCGAGAGGAAGCCCTCAGCCTAGTCGATGAATTCTCTTCCTGATCCGCTATGATAGGGTTTCAGATTGATGACTCTGCCCTCTGTGTCTGCTGTGGCTTGTGATTTCCCTGGGAATCTAGGCTTACTGTGTCTCAAATACACAAAAAGACTCTTATGCTCGCACATGGAGTATAGTGTTGTACACAGCGGAGACCTCGATATTCTCTTGACACCCAGCAGCTTTGGCAAGCTGCAGGGCAGTTTGACAGTAACTCACACTGTCTCCCCCATTTTAGCCATCTTTGACTCCCTGACAATGTCATGATGCCTCTATCTCTAAATCCTTTGTGCTGTAACACCATCAGTCACAGTTCCTGGACATATCTATATCATTGTCGCTGTCACCTGCCAACTGGAGAACAAGTGGCTTTTCAAAGTCCGTAGGCAAGAAAGAGTTGTGGAGGGATGAGAGTAGACAGATAAACTTACGAGGTGGTTTGAGCGGTGGCAGTGTAGGATGCAGGTTTTTGTTACAGTAATCTTGGTCAGTACAGCACTCTAGAGATCTCCTTTGACGTGAGTTCCCCGTGTCCTGCAAAACAGAAAAGTGTTGTTGACACAAAGAAGTCATATAAAGGGGCCCACAAATGGTATATACCCCATATAGTTAGTCTTGTTGTTAAGTTGTTAAAATCATTTTTTTATTTATTTATTTTTTTTATTTTATTTTGAGCTTTTATTTTGTGACAGCTGTAGACAGACAGGAAACTGGGCAAAGGAGACAACATGCAGCAAAGGGCCACAGGTTGTAATTAAACCCGAGCTGCTGCAGTAGCCTTAGTAAGCGGTGTGTACACTTTTCTAATTGAGCTTTGAGAATTGAGAAAAAACTAAAATCAAAGTTTTGCAAAGATCTGAGACAGAAGATTCAAACACATTTGCACATTTAAATATTCTTAATGCTGTTAGATTTTGCGCATTACCTGCTGAATACTTCAAACTGCACAGCTCTTTTCATTTAAACATCATATTTTAGATATATTTATAACATCTGTTTCTTGATGTCTGCTTTTAATTCTACTCACCCTACACTGAAACTCTGATCCAACCAGCCCCAAGCAACCTGCAGTCTGGACCGGTACTCCTCCCTCTACCTCCACCATGGTAAAACAGTAACCATCCGTCCTGGGAAACAAAGTTAAGCTATGGTAAGTAAAGTATCAAAATGTTATGAAAGACATCAACAACACTGTACACATAATCGCAGGTGCATGTACTGTTCTGTTGCAATTAATATTTCAGACTTCAGGACAGAATATGTGTGAGTGTCTGCATACCTGCATGTATTATTGGTTGAATCTTCGGGGCAGTGGTGATAACAGTGACACCACAGTAGTCTTTGGGAGGATGACGCAGGAGCTGTGCTCCCACTAGTCTCCTTCCCACTCTCCGCTGCCTCCTTGTTGGATGATCTTAGCAGCATACTGTCCAGTATATTGCCTACAAAAGCGGTAAAATGAGAAATTTTAGACATTTAGTTGCGCAAGAGACAGGAAAAACATGACATTCATGAATCATAGATTATACAGGGAGAGGGAAGAGCACCAACACTGCTTAGGTCAGGGATTATACATTATTAATGCCGTCAAATGTATGAACACATGCTGCTAGAGGCTGTTTAAAATAGAGAATATCTGCAAAATAAAAATATATACTGTATATCTGCAGTAACACAACCAGACTTAGGGGCTTCATCGTCTGTCAAGTTTACAGTGGAGTAAGTGGCGCTGTATATGTTGGAAACACTGAAAACATTTGGTGCTACTGCTGTTCATATAGCACATCATAAGCAAGCCGGTAATACTTTAACATGTTTTTTTTTTTTTGTGAGTCTGTGTTCTAAGGTCTCCTTTTTCGTTTTTTAAATTGTGAATTAATTGTTGCATTATGCCGGTTTAATGATGCCGTTTGTGTGATTCTACTGCTTCTGCCTCAGATGTTCATTCTGTTCAATTTCATCCACCTGCAGGTTCATACGTTTCATGTATTCACTCCCCATTCTTTGCTGTGCTGGTGCTTTCAGGGAGTGACAAGACGGCAAATATCAAGTCTTTCCATACTCATGTATTTACATGATAAATCATGAGCTGGATGTGAAATATCTCAGACATTAAGCTGCTATACTAGACTATTTACTATGAATGTTTTTTGGGTTTTTTTAAATAAAATAAAATGACACAAACGTAGGAAAAGAACCTTTGAGCTTGAACATCTGATACTGTGAAACACTAACGGCAAATGTTTTTTTATAACTGATACAGCTCTTAAGAACTAGAACGAAACCGTTGTATTCCCTACTTATCCTATTTCAAAAGGGCACCTGTTTGTCACTTGAGGGAAAAAAGGGATCACGGAAGTGTCTTTCCTTCATGGCTTTTAAGATTTTCATTCATTCCAGCATGATCATTGAGTCCAGATGCTTAACAGCTGCAAGCAGAGATCGTCCTTCCTCCCTGAAATAAACTGCAAGCAGATACAGAATCTGCTCCCCTACTCCTTTTTCAATCTTTTGTTCTGAGGTTCAGTGTTTTTTTTTCAAGCAGATGGTTCTCACAAAAAAATGAGAATATAATGTGCACGCAGTCTGAATGTATGAATCAATCGTGCTGTTTTCTTTCTGCAATTCTAAGCCACCCTAATAGTGAAAGTGACGTACAGTAAAGCATAAGTGACTGAGACAACTTTCTTAGAAAGCACAAAAATGGTTTCCTATATCAGAACCTACTGTATATTTTTAAAGCGAAGGGGAAAAAAATACACGTGTGCAGAAATGGATGTGTCATGTCCAAAAGTACATAAAAGCCTGCATTGGCTGTGCACTGGGAAACTCCAAATGCTGGCTGCTTCTCATGGGTTTTAGTTTTTCTTGTTGGGGGATAAAAAGCTGGATTGTCCTCAAGTGCAACAAAAGGGTTTTCAGCACAGTCTTCATGAAAAATGTGTGAAGCATATGTGACAGAAGTCACAATATCTGAACACACAACAAAAGTGGGCGGGACACAGCTAAACACTCTTCATCACTAATGCAACCGACCGACACGGCCACTTTGAGATCATAGAACGTAACTGCCGTTTCACAATCTATTCTCTATTCTTCATGTGGTCAATCACATAAAACACTTTTGTTTCGACAGCACTTGTCTGCTGTGTAAAAGCTCCATTATCAAACAAAGCTCAGAGGCAGGGAATTTATATTGTGGATTTTTATGATCTGAAATACTCGCATTTCACTTTCAGCTTTGAAGTTAACGTTTATCTTTTGGAATTTGTGTTAATCCTGAGCAGGTCCTCTTGGAAGTATCAACACTGAATTCAACAATATTTTGTTGAAATATTATAACGAAATGGCTGTGCATCTGTATTGTCTTTGACAGAATACTCCTTTATGAAACATAACCTAAAAGCCAACTAGCTAGCATAAGTCTTGTTTTGGTGGTACCTCAAGTGGGGTGTGGCTGTGAAAGGCAAGGTGCACTTCACATTCAAATGACAGAGTGGTCTATGTATGTTGCATATGTTCTGTTAAACAGTAAGCAATGAGGGCTGATTGTGTGCTCACTGAACATGAAGACAATCTATAAAGAGCCTCAACTCGGAAAAACAAATTGGATGAGATGGAAACTTGGAAATGTGTTGTATATTTTCAGGGTGGTTACGTGCTGTCAGTCAAACGTCAGATAATGGGTGGTATCTTCTCTTTCATCTGAGCTCAGCTGTCTTTCAAAAAACATCAAAGAACTTCCTCTAGGGACCAACGCTTAAAGCTCTCTAATGGACTGAAACGCACACACATTACTATACGCATAACCCAAAGAATGTATGCACATGTACATGAAAACTCTCTTGTGTCACTCATATTTTATGCGCTTTGAAAGATAAAGTACTGCAGCATGTCAGTTCTATTGAATTCTCTCCTTTGTCTTAGATCCAAGGATCAAATGCTCTTCAATAGCTGTACAAAAAAAAAAACTACAAACAAAAACTATGAATAAAAAATAATTCCTTTCAAACAAGCATAGTCATTTGTCATCAATGTTTCTGTGGTACACACTGATAATGTGTTGACAATGCTGCAAGAGAGGGACGGTGGGGTTTAAAGGGGTCACATTAACAATCGACCAATTTGAGAGAAAGGGAGCGATGAAGAGTAGGAGGGGGAGAAGAAAGGGGGAATTAACAAACGAGAAGTGACAGAGCTGCGGGGAACTGGTGGGCAGTTTAGCAGCACACAGAGGGGACAGAGCAGAGGCCACTGGCCTTTTCCACCCTTTCTCTCACTCTGCCCCCTCCCTCCCATCACTTACTCCGTCCTGTTTCCTAATGCTCACTCACTTCGTGTCTCACTCGATGCCAACCTCCCTCTCCCCCTTTTTTCTTTGTCCTATATCTCTTTCTTTAGCCCCTCTGTGCCTCTCTCCTCTCTACCCTTTTTTCTACCCCCAGTTAAACCAACTCATGTTGTTTTCTTTTTCCCCCTCCTCCCCCCATCTCTTACACAGCTTTCTTCTTGCACCTCACTTTTTTTCCCCACTTTCTTTGCCCCGTTTCTCCTTATGTGAGTCCAGCGTTTAGTCATGTGATGTGCTGCTGTGCTGTTGACAAAACACAAAGCCTTTCTCACCCATCCTGCACCTGGGATCCCTGGCTACTGGTCTGTGTGTGCGCATGCATGTGAGAAAGACAGTGGGAGAGAAAAGAAAAGCCACAACCGAGCAGAATGCTTAATTCATTCATGCTTCTTGCACAAAGTTAACTTTGAGTCTTAGATGAGATGATTTAATACCAGCAAATATTACAGGAATCTAAATAACAGCATGTATAACATACACACTTACTCTATGCCAGTCTTTAGTTCATCTTTCTGTGCAACTGTGACTTTTTTATGCTATTATATTATTAAAAAAAATATCTGGGTAGCAGTAGCTCCACAAATCTATCGCTCATGTTACAAAGAGCTACCGTTATTTGCATCTTTCCAGTACACTGAAATACTACCTGGCGACTGAAGCGCATATTCTTTTGACACTAATATATCATCAGTAGAATAGCATTATCCTCAAACTGTAACACTGGCTGCTTTTTGGCTCTCTGTTGTCTCCTGACTGTTTGGAAATGTCAGGCATGTGAGCGAGTCATCTGAGGTAATCTGTTTCTTTGTATTTCAATCCATTTCATCTTAACACATTTTTGTTTTTGATTCTCTCCTTTTTTTATTTGGTTGTTGTTGTCTTTTACGTTTTACTATTATTTATTCTACTTTGGATACAGAGCCTGCTGATATTTTTCATTGGTAAGGTAATGTGGAGTATGTTCTGTGAGCCTGTCCCATCTGTCTGTGGGAGGAAGAGTGACCAGGGTCAAATACTGTGTTTTAGAAAGTAAGAAGGCTCTGACCCTGCATGTTCGTCAAATCTTATCTTCAAGAAAAAAAAAACATTCCCTCCTTGGAGACAAAAATGTATTTAGTCTTAGAGCTGTAAAATCGCACACACATACATTCTGGCTAGGCAGGGAAGTGTATAAATTATCAGATCCTGTTCTGTAGAGAGATAAGGCAGATTTTCATTATAGAATATATTTGTGGATGTTTGAGGGGACATTTGTAACACAGGTAAAGGAATATGAGAATAAACTTTAAATATAGGAAAATATTGCTCCAGGCTGTTAGGTGCGTCCCCTATAAAAACCTCCACTGACCAATGGGGATCCAGTCCAAACCTTACTAAGTACCAACAATGTCAAAACATGCTGCAAGTCAAATTTGTGCTCTGAAACTGGCCGAATTTCCAGGCACGTCACTAACACCATAATTGTTTCAAGCTCTTTCACCAAAATGGCCTTTATTCAGATACCAATATGAGCTTTCAGGTCTCCCCTATAGGCCTTTTTCAGGCATGATGGCAGGATATAGGGGCCACTGTAAACATACAATTAACAACGGTGGCCCCACGAACCCCCATAAGCCCAAAGGCCTCTTTTCAACAGATGCCGCCTTGAACAAACTGAAACTCAAAGAGAGAGAGAGAGAGAGAAGAGGACAGATAGTTGGATGGACAGTGGGGATAGCAGTGAGGGAGAAGGATATGGTGCATGAGATGGCAAGATGAAGATGAGATATAGAGGAAGATAGACAGACAAACAGACAGGGGGGAACAGAAAGAGAGAGAACATATTCATTAGTTATCCTGACCATGTCAAACAAGGCCTACCAGAAAAGCCCTTTCACTGAGCCCATGTAAACACTGCCCGCCTCCCCCTTCCACTTAAGACACACTCATTTGACAACACTGCTCCCTTCCTGCCCCCTTCTTCCCTCTAAGTAGCAGTCCATCTTGCTGGTGTTTGACAATGTCGTCAGTACAGTGAAAGAAGCATGGAAGGTGAAAGGTTTTCTTTTCTCTTGTGCTCCCTCTCTCTCTCTTTCCTTCCATGTACTTTCAGTGCCCGCTCTTATCTCCGTGTTCTTCTTCCTGTCAGTGTTATGATGAGTCGAGCCATCCCACATGTGCAGGAATGTCTTAATGAACCCCACTTTGCGATCTGGAGGCTGGGAGGCTGAGGTCGTCTCGCTTGCTGTTTTGGCTAAACTGGCTTTGAAATTCAAATCGTTCTGCCTCAGAGTCCTGTGATGAATCGCTCTCTCTCACACACAATTTTCCAATCTTAGCTGCTTATTTAACCATGATAACTTTACACCATTCTGAGGTGCAGGAGCAAATCACAGTTAGCAATATTCTATTTCTCTTTGCAATTATGGAAAACCAATACATAGTGAAAACATACTGATGCTTATAAAGAACTAGCCTTTACTAAATGCTTATTTAGCTTCTCGAACTCTAGCTTAGAGTCACACAGTCTTATAGTTTCAGTTGTATATATTGCTGCCTTGAGGGCAAGAAGAAGTTATCCATCATTACTCCTCCACCTTATTTTCTCAGAACTTTTCCAAAGAAGCCCATTGTGCCGTTTTCCCTCTTCTACAGACTTCTTACACCACCTTGTGCCTTTCTCCTCCTACATTTTAACACCACTTCATTCATGCAGTCTCCAAAACTCAAGTAGATACAGAAGAGCTTGGCAAACTACTTTTAATGTAGGGACCAATGTGGTTACTTCCATTTGAATTTAATTAAACGATTTAGTCAATTCAATCGATCAATCTGTGAGAAACACAAATACAAATAAAGCTTTTTACCTATCCAATAACCAGGCCTGAGATGGACCACCTAGTAGCCAATCACCAAAATATGGAAGTAATGTCATGTGGCTTTGACAATACAGCTTATAAAGATGTTTTCTTTAGCAAAACCAGCAGAATAAAACTATTGAGAGGAGAGATAAGGGAAGCTGTTGGAGCTGCTTTCAGCCCTTCTGTCCTCTAACACAACAACATCATCAACAGCTCTTCAAACATTCCTTCATTATGTCACCCCGATGAATGATGCAGTAATGAGCCAGTGCCAGTCTCTGGTTATACAGCTGTCATCTGCCAGCTTTATGCTGTGACCAGTGGGGTGTGTGCGTGTGAGTGTGTCCCCTTTCATGGGGATGAGTGACAGGTACACAGGGATTCGGGCACTCGGAGTTCATTCTAAGCGGCCCTCAGCGTTCCCTTTAGAATACAAGGAAATGATGAGACAGTCCTTGAAGGAGGTGAGAGAGAGCAAAGCAAAGAAAAGAACGAAAGGATACCAGCTGGCCTCTCCATCAAAAGCTTTTTTTTGCTCCTTCTCATGGCCATCTGTGGGCTCCTACCGATAACAAAACAACTCACATGAATTCACAGAGACCGGGCATCCGGCTTGATCATTGAGCTGTGGCTGTGAACTGTAAGAATTTCTGATGCTGCTGGTTCAAATCTGGCTCATAAACTTTGTCCTGATTTGACTACAGCCAGAAGGATTTCTCCCACACACAAAAAAAGGCAAAGCAGACCTCTACGAAGGCCAATAGCCCAGCCTTCTATGATATGCAATCTACAAGCACAAGCACTATATATGCCTGTACTACAACTAACTTATCTCACAATATTAACTTAATTTATGTATCTGACTCATGATTTGGATTCACCCCAAAATTCAATGTGTTCTTCATTGGTCCACGCTACACCTTTCCACCAACTTTTAGAAGAAATTTATGAACATCGGGCTAGTAGTTTTTCCATAATCCTGCTGACAAACAAACAAACATCACCAAAAACATCCTCCTTGGTGGTGGTAATGACATATGCTGTACCTCTAAAAACTGTTAAAACTCAAATCCAAAATCAGTACCTTGAAGCATTTTATGTAACCATGACAATAGCTTTGATATTTACTTCAAAGATCAAATGTTCAAGTTAAACAGAGGTGATGCATATTATGCAAAGAAGATGGAAAATGTCCTCCTACATCTCTTTTCAAACAATTCCTGCGGAAGACAAATGAAGCTTCACGAGAAGCACTGGTGATCTCCTGCAGATCCCTTAAAGCAGCTGCTCTTCTCCACCATCAGACAGATGTGTATGTCACAAAGGAATGCTTTACCACATGCAACATTGTACAGCAACGGCACGTACAGTGCCTGTCGCAACGTCAGTTTATTAGTGCAACACAAAATGCTCTATTTATGGCCAACACATATACGTTGTCAAGGTGAAATTTAATCTACGTCCCTCAAAAAGAAGCTGATAATAATCCTTGTTTACTCTAAATAACTGTAAATAAAGCAGATATCGAGCAGGTTCTAATAACCATCTTTCTTTCTTTTTTTATTACATTTGCTCTATTATGGCTGAAAAATAACCAAAATTGGTGTTATGGAGCTGTCCAATTTCTACGCACAAACAGGCGTAACATCTGCAGTAAGGCGCGGTGAATGTGGCAATTACTCATATCAAATGAACTGTTAATTATCTTTTACCATGGTGGTTTCTTGGAGAGTCATGCTCTGTAACATTTTTGTACTTTTTTTTTTTGTCTTGTGTCCTTGACTGCAAGTTAAGTTTCGCATCCGAGACTAATAAAATGGCTGAATTGAACTGCTCCCACTGTCTGAAAGCCTTTCTTTCTTTCTCCTTGTGGACGTCTGCACAAACATGCTTTTCAACAGCTTCCAAACAAATTTATCCTAACCACAAATCAGACATTAGATCCATAGCCTTCAACATGTGGTTTCTAATGCAAACGCATATTCCCTGAAACACTTTAAACTGAGTGTGAGATCCAGTGTCTGAATACAGCATACTTGGACTATGATGCACACCCACCACATACTGTGGAGTAATAAGTAGCATTGGGTTACAATACACACACCCTCACAGTCCATTCAAACTTGGCAGCTATTTTTACCATATTGGATATGCTATTCTCATGATATCATCATGTGACTCATTGTTCCATCATGTGGGTATGCAAAAATCACGCCTATAACCTGATAAACAATAGTCACACACATGCCAAGTTGATAGTTGGCCGTGGAAAATATAACAGCACAAGTTTAGAATTCCACACAGACGTCCTCAGTGTGTATAAACCAGAGCAATTAACAACGCAGACGCTCTCTCACAAACTAAAAGGTGGTTTTTCAGAAATGGACAATGACGACATAGTGGAGATACTTTGCATTTTTGGGAGATCTAATCTTTCACTGTTACAAACAGGAGGACTGAAGTCTAGTCACCTTTTTTTGAATGTCTATGTGAGACATTAAAAAAGCCAGACATAGACAAGAATACAAGATAAAGAAGAGAGATTAAATATGACTGAAACTATTCGTTGACCGCTTTTCAGGTGTGCTAAGTGTCCCTGTAGCGAGCTCATCTCATGATTTAACACATTTATGCAGGGACACAAATACACATTTTCTTCCTGGCGAGTGGAGAAACTGTCCCACTTCAAACACACATCAACTGCATGGTTTTCTTAAATAAATACTCCAAGTGACAGAAACTTCAAATACACAGCACACACACAGCATTAAGGACAAGAAAGTGTTCCAGGAGTCGAGGGAGATGAAAAGTATAAAAAGATGTAGATTTAGTTCTTGAGGCAACATTGACTTAAATGAAATACTAATTCAAAGGTCAAATGTGAGCCTGGATTTAGTAAAAAACCTTATTGGCTCAATGAGCAAACTGCAGGTTCCAAATATCCAGTGTACAAGTTTAACTTTGTTCAGTTGGTATGCACACAAATAGCTTGATTACAGTGAATGCTCAGATTAAGATAAGAGTTTGATTAAGTTGTTTATATAGTTTGCAGTAACAGAACATACACAGTAACCCAGGTCAAGCTGTTTTTGTACTAATACAGGCTGATAAGGGACAAGAAGATGTATTGAAAATGCACTTTAGAACTTCTCGACCTTGGTAAACAGACAGGACACCTTGACACAAGCTGTGGTTTAAGATTTCAGTTGTAACATGAAAGTTGTTCCTCTGTTTGCCTCAAGCATGGCTGAACACCATCTAGACAAGATGAAGCCTCTTAATAGGAGACAAAACTGTATGACCAAAAGACTTTACATCCTATATAGATATCCTTTGACCTGGATGAGAATCCTCATCCTTTACTCCTGCACTGTGGTGGCAATTAAAACAGTGAAATACATGCAATCATTTCCTGACCTCTAACTTGAGATGCTTAGCTCCATTGATTTTCAGAAGGTGTTTTCTAGACAAGTTATTATTGATATTATTGAAGTCACTTTAAGATCATATTTACCTACAGCCTAGGGTTACATCCAACCACAATCTCACTTTTTTCTGCACCACACTGACTCTTTTCTTATACACTGCTGCCTTTCCCCCCCAATCATTTCAACTTCCTCCATCCACAGCCTCATCCGGTGCTGCCATTTAGAGTTATTTAAATTTAGAATATGAATCGCAGGCTCTGTCAGGGTTTCATCGAGTATCGAGTCACACCGCCAAATACAAATGTGGGTTATTGTTTGTATAAATGATTTAAACCTTCTGACTGGATTCATATCATGGACGTGTCACTGTGCATATCAAACTAAAAGCTCCACTGAGCACACACACACACACCCACACACAACAAGTGTGTAATAAGATACCAGGAACTATAATTTTTTCTTTCAGGGTACAATATCACCTCAGTAGGGGCGATCAAAACACTGTCAGTTAGCAAAACCTCAAGACACACACACACACACTCGCTCGAGCCCTGACACACACACACAATCATAGTCATGCAGAACTAATAGCAACTGACAATGATTGCTTGGGCTGAATGATAAATGGACAAAATCTGAATCTGAGACATCCGGCACAACAACAAATCTGTGAGTAGGTGAGTGCCTCGCTGTGTGCCTGTGGGAGTGGAGAGTGTGTTAGAGTGTGTTAGTGTGTGTTTGTGAGTAGAGGGAGAGCTGATGCTGTTAACATTACAGCTGCCATGTGTTTATTTCCCAGAATTCTGGTCTGTGGCGTCTCAGTCATCTCCACAGGCTTAAACAGTCACTTTCCATCCATTTACAGCCTGTATGTGTGCATGTGTATACTGTGTGTGAATGTGTGTATGCATACTGCCTGTGTGTGTGTGCTATGGGCGTATATTGACATAATTCCCATTAATGTGTGGATAATGTGTGGAATGTGGACATTACTGTATATTTATGTAACATCCCTGACGAGAACGCGTCTCTGCATGTATCAATGTACAAGTCCCTGCTTTATGCGTGTGCCTGTGTGTGTTTGTGTAAGTGTACGTGTGTTTACAGTTATATGCGTCCCACTGTCTGCTCCGTGTGATTAGCTTCCCATTAACTAAGTCACGTATCAGTGGCTCCAGGCCTCCTCTGTACTATCTCACTGGACAAACATGCTGTCAGCTAGGTCCGTTCACACACACACACACACACACAAATTCAACATCCACTCCCATCTGGACAACCATTAGGTACCTATCATAGCGTATGATGACTGCCTGTATTGCAAAGCCATTTGGTTGAAAGTGGGCACACTGACATCCACAAATGACCCTAAATTACACCCTGTGAATTTATCCATCTTTCACTGCCACATTAAAAGTAGCTGATTCATTCACCTCTCTTTGTTCACTCTCCTTTCCTGTAACTAACTAATACACAAAATGAGAGCACATTTGTAAAGGTCATGAGGCAATTTAATTTAGGCACACACAAAACATCTTTTAATATGCCAGTAAGAGCAATCTTAGTCTGAAAAAATAGTTTCAGATCTCAGCCTTAAAAAGGTCACTTATTTCAGAAAGTGAGCTTTTTAAAAAAAAAATTATAAATCAGGTCTTGGTGCTATATAAATAAAGTACCAAATTTCTCAATCAATGGAGAAATGCACGCAGTTCATATTCAGAAAGCCTTTTAATAAGGCATCAGCACAACTGTAAGGCTGTGATGTCACAACTATACAATCACCACCCTCAGTCATGCTCTTAGCATGGCTAACCTGGACTCACCATCCAGGTGTGCTATAATCCACTATCTGTGTACCATATTTAATACGGTTTTTGGTACTTTAAACCACAAATGTATCTGTAAGAGCCAAATACAGGGTTATGAGGACCGGAATTATGTTGTTGTCATTTACTGTGTGTACAGTAGGTGGCGCTGTATAATTATCAAGGCCACAGGTATGAAGATAGCAAGTGACTGTTAATGTCAGGCGTTTTTTTTTGGACACTGTGGCGTTAAAGTTCAAAAAGCACAGTTTGGGTTACTTCAGAGACTTCACGTAAATGATCAGGCTCGCAGCACACGGAACATTAAGGAAAGTTTAGCGTGTCAACCAGGTCGCTCCTGGGTTAAAACCCTCAGCAGCTCGGTAATAAGATAAGCTCCTTTAACAGTATCTTCTTTATGGATACCAAAACACTGGAAATGTATAAATTCTTGGACCTTTAAACTGCTGTTGAGTCATAGTCTAACTGTGGAAAGAGAGAGTTTAGGGGAAAACTTTATTTCCTAAAGAAAAATAAGAGAATGTACATTTCCAACATCTAATCCTTCGTCCTTCATTTTACATCTCCTCCTCTCTCTTCTTCAACAATTCCACCTCCTCTGTCTATATCTCAACACAAAGTTAAATGCCAAAACAAGGTGCAATTACTCTCTTCCCCATCCAAAAAAAAAAAAAAATTGTCCCAGGGGCTGAGAGCGGGTGGAGGGATGGGTAT
The DNA here is from genome assembly GCA_036365135.1 of Miichthys miiuy. Taxonomy (NCBI): domain Eukaryota; kingdom Metazoa; phylum Chordata; class Actinopteri; family Sciaenidae; genus Miichthys; species Miichthys miiuy. The sequence goes on from CM071605.1 coordinate 20,727,311, forward strand.
TATGTGAAGGGGGTGCGAGTGCATGGAAAACCCTAAGCCCTTTATAGTCCCAGCGCACTGTGGCTGTGACAGCCAGCTCTGCTCTGCTCCGCTTCACCTGTTATCTGTCCATCACTGTATTGTGTTGCACTGTACTGTGTTGAGAGCTCTCAGCTCACACAATCAAGAGTTTTAGAACTGTACTTACAATACCCACAACAACTTAACATTTCGTCCTTAAAAGGTTATGTATGACTTCTATATTCAATATGTTTCCAAAATGTACTTTTTTTTTATGCAGCAACACAGGTAGATTCAAATGCAGGCTTCTCTACCCCGAATACACACAATAAAGAGAACAAAATAATAATAACCAGTGTCCCCACTGCCAGTACTTCTTTTACATATTACATGAATTTCCCATGTCTTAAAAATAACCAATCACAAATACAGACTCTTAAAAACACAACTCATTCTTTGTCCTTACTTACTAACTCTCGCTCTCTCTCTCTTACACACACACACACACACACACACACACACACACACACACACACACACACACACACACACACACACACACACACACACACACACGTATAACTTCCCCTGCTCCAGCTGTGTCTTAAGAAGTCAGGGCCAGACCGGTAATCTGACTGGGATAGAAGTTACTGGATCTGTATCCATTACAGGATGTAATACCCTTCAGTCCCAAACTCTCCACACTTCCCCTTACCTTCCACCTTTCAGAGGTCATTTCAAGATCACTTTTTTCCCCCTCAAACACACAACTGAGTCAAGCATGGCATATCAGGGACTCATATTTATGTCATTACTTTGTCACTGAACCCCTATATCCTCAACTCATGCCACCACATTAGCGTTTTGGGTCCTGCCTTGTTAACCCTCACCCGTTCAGACACTCCCAGGGGGCAGACTGTGGTTTGTGGCCCCCGGTTGTGTTGAAGAAAAGGTTTCAGGCATCACACAGAGAAAATAAAAAGGCTATATCTAAGGTGTGAGTTTACTTCAGGACACCAACAATTTGTTTTTAACAAGCTGCAGCAACACCTCACCTCTGTGTTTGAGCTTTACAGCCAGCGGATCAGTAGTTCTAATGAGGTATCAGTTTCCAGCGAGGGAACTCAACACATCCTGTCAGGAAGCTTCGAGACCGAGGAGCAAAAAGCGCTACCAACAGTTTGGTACAGTGAGTCAGTTCTCACACCTTCTGTCTGTCTTTTCTCAAAACCACTTTTTATTTAGAAATGTCTCAGTCAGCTTTTCATGAGGATGATAGTTTTGTCAATGACTTCCTGAGAGCTGAGAGGCTCTGAATGGACTAAGTTGAATGCTTTTTGAGATCAGTAAGTGAAAATAATAAAAGCACGCATGCTGTCTGTATGTCTAGTACCTGTTCAGCCTATTCATTTTCTGAAAAATGAACATCAGACACCACAACACTAAGAGACCACTTTTGAGTAATCAGTCCTTGTGTGACGTAAAGAGCAACTCGGTGAAACCTGGAATCATCAAGTAGGTGTTCAGTAAGACACGCACACACAAAAGAGGATAAAGCAGGCAGATTCTGTCAACAACTTTGTGACAGCTAAAAACAGATCAGTGTGAAATGCAAGTTCAAGAGTGGTACAATACATTCTCAGCAGCGTCTAATGTAAGAAGTGATTATTTTGGCTCAAAGTTGGGTAGATGTTTTATTCTGTTAAAACAAAAACCTGAAATTCTGCAGAGAGCAACAGAGTCTCATTAGCAGGCAGTGACAAAAGCAAAGCAACTGGCAGAGCTTTGACTGTGAAAACTGATACAGCAGTGCTTATTTCCACCAAGGACAATGAAATGTAAGCTATCACGCTCACTCCTCACTTCCCAGAACTCACATTGAAGGCTGCAGCCTGGCGTAGGTGGAAGGTCACAGAAGATCTGTGTGTGTGTGTGTGTGTGTGTGTGTGTGTGTGTGTGTGTGTGTGTGTGTGTGTGTGTGTGTGTGTGTGTGTGTGTGTGTGTGATTTATAAAGTGCCCATTCCCTATGCTCTCATCTCTCCTTGAAGAATAATGAACACATCGTCCTTTACTTGTTTGCACCAGAGACAATCGCCTAGACATGCTGTAGGGCAAACTGTGACCTTCATGCAGACACAACACTGAAGCTGTCTACTGCCCGTCTAAAACCTGTAATGACTCACCTGTGGCTATAGGACCTGGAAACAATAGCTGACCAAGTCTAGACTTACATTTGCCTTAACGTACATCATGTGCTGTTTTACAGTGGCGGAGACAATGTAGCGAGTACAAGGCAGACAGCAAACAAGAAAGTGAGGTACAGAGAGTCAGATAAATAAGATCTCATCCCTCCACCTGCTCCATCTTTTCTTTTTTCATACAGTTTTTCAGAAAACAAATATTTGCCTGTTGAGTCACAGCTGAAACTGTTGCCAGGACAATTAATCATCTGTGTGTCAACCAATGAATGAGCTTGTTGCTGGTCCAATCAATCATCTACTTGTCAACCAATGAATGAGGCTGTAGCTAACAGGCCTGGGGCGAAATGATATTTGAATACAGTTTAACTGCTTGAGCACACACAACTTAAAACGATCAAATATCATTTAGGGTGTGAAATAAGACGACACGCTCAAGCTGTCTGGTTTTCAAATTCATACATCGCTGCATTGGGCTGAGGCCAAGCTTTTTGTCGTTTAACACCAGAAAAAGAGCATCTACGTTGAAAAAAATGTAATGTTGCATTATATGTTCATCTTATTTTGTCATAATTTATTACTTATCTACTATTTTTATTTATTAACTTACACAGGCTGAGGAAAGACAGCTTAACTCTGTCAGCATAAGACTTTAAGAAAAATATTCAGTGAGTGTTTCAACTCAGATCTGGAGTCGAGAATTAGTTTCACTGACCTACAGGTGGCGCACTTATGTTACATTGTATTTAAATGGACTGAAACATGACATCCCAACACCTGACACCAAATCCAGTTATGGAGATTCAATTTATATTCCATTTACAATAATAAAAGTATAAGAGATTTTTTTAAGTCGTGGGGGAAAAAATGCATATGAGCTTGATATTAAATCAAAGACATATTGTGAAAACAAGAAAAAAAAAGTTGGTAGAGGTCCAACTTTAAGTCAGATTTCACATACGTCTTCTTTGGCAGCTGTTCTACTGCCTCTTAGACAGAGCAGCCAGTGTTGCCATGAGTCTAAAACGCTCAGGCGATTTTTATGTTTCTGTCCATGTGTACTCATGTGTTTGTGACATTCAAAAGGACTGTTCCTCCCAAGGCTGGGCTTTAAGTGATAAAACAGCATCTGCAAGCACATGGAGTAAATCAAAAGAAGAGGGTGACACAGCATGGACTCCATAGGAAAGCTGACTCTACTGGTGACAATGACAGGAAAGATGGACGAGAAAGACGGGATGACATGCAGCCAGAGGTCGCAGGACGACCTCAACACATAGCACACTGAGTATGAGGTATGAGCCTTTGCTGGCTTAACTTCAGGGCTCCCAGCTGAAACAATCTGCGACGACTTTAAATAGACCAACAACAAAGAGAGAAAAGAAAAACATGAGCAGACACTATCACTCATAAGAACGACTGTCTGTATTCTACAGCACACTATCATTTAAATTCATTCAATACTGCCTTTTTGAATCAACGATGATAAGATAATCTTACAGAACTACCGTAGTTCTGTAGTTCTTTACGTGAGGAAAAACTTGTGTGAAACCCTAATGACACACATCACGGCACTAAACATAACACGCTATTAAATCTGACACGTTCTCTCTCCAACACTTCGCCGATCACACCCCACAGATACCAAACATGGTCACAGACAAAGCGGCTGATGCGGCTAATGGTAACAATGTCGGTCCATGACAATATATCTGTCTGTCCGTCTGAGAACAACAAACACGTTGTGATTGAAGATGTGTAACTAAATGTCAGAGCAACTATAGAACTGCTAAATAAGTGTGGAGATGACAAAGTGACCAGATAATCAACAACCTAGCACTCTTCAAGCCCTTGTAACTTAACTTATACAGTCAATAGAAAGGGTACCATGTTAAGAGGTTGCTGTTGATTAACCATGTTGACATGATATGAAAATCTTAAATCAATTAGCTAATTGTTCTATAATAGTGTTTTTTTAATTACTTTAAAATGCTATATTTGATAAACAAATAATTAACAAAATAAAAAAATATATATTGTAAAATTATCTAATCTGGGACTTTTCTGAAATCCAACACATCTTGATGTGATTAACATTAAACATGAATGGTTCCATCATGTAAAACAACCACATACATATCATATGTTCAGGATCATGCCTACATCAGTTGCTACGTATTTGGAGCTGATTTTTCAAACTGCCTGTCATCACGAGTTGCTTACACACTGCAGACACTGCATAGCAGAGCACAGATTTAAGCTGCAACTTTTAAAAGTAACACACACACGTATCCACAAAATGTACAAGTAAGAGTCAAGATGTGAAACACGGAGGAGAGAGAACACAAACACCATTACTGTTTGCAGTGAGGAGAAGAGAACCCACAACAAAAAGTTTAAAAAAAGAAATTCTAACAGCTTCATCAGAGCAACGTCAGAGCAAAGTTTGTGGGCACAGCTAGAGAAAGTTTGCAGTAACTCACCGTGTGCTTGTGCGTGAAGTGAAAACAGTCCAAGCAACAGCAGAGGACTCCGGCTCCAGAGACAGAGAGAGAGACAGCGCTTCAGCCTTTCTCCCTGCACTGGCATGGTAGAGTCTGCCACTCCGCTCCTCTATTCTCCCCTCTTCAGTACACTCCACACGACAGGGTCCGCCACTCGCACACACACTGGCTCTCTTCCTCCGAGTGTGTGTATGTATGTGCAAGAGAGGGGGGAAAGAGAGAGAGAGAGAGAGAGAGAGAGAGAGAGAGAGAGAGAGAGAGAGAGAGCGCGCACTGCATGCAAGTGTGTGTGTGTGTGTGTGTCCACCGCAACGTGAGAAAGTCCACACCACACAAAACACACCAGCAGCAGCAGCAGTTGCAGTTGATTGTCCTCCAACCCGGTCTGACAGTAGCAGCCCAGCTGAGAGAGAGAGAGAGAGAGAGAGAGAGAGAGAGAGAGAGAGAGAGAGAGAGAGAGAGAGAGAGAGAGAGAGAGATGGAGAGAGAGAGAGAGAGAGAGAGAGAGAGAGAGAGAGAGAGGGAAAATGGGGGAGTTTACTTCACTTGCCTAGTAGGGAGGGCTGACCCACTCACACACATGGGGAGGGAGGACATGGGTGGAAAGAAAACGGGGGCAGGGAGCAGACAGGAGCAAGATGGGGTTTAGTAAAAAGTAGAGGGAGGGCGAGGAGGATATTGAAAACAAGCAGCAGGATCTGAGGGATTCAGCACCTTTAACGGCTTGCTGATAACCGTTTCAACTCTTCATTTTCTGTTGGAATTCGTTGAACAAGGTGAAAGTGGAATGAGGAGTTGATTAAAGCCACAATGAAAAAAATGACAGGGTCAATAAATAACCACGGTGACATCATGAATTTAAACATCATAAAAACATAATTCATCATTTTTTGCATTATTACAGTAGGTCCTGATTTGTGTTTGCATATCAAAACCTTTCTAAAGAAATTCTGCAAATGAATACAGAATCTGTAGGCGATGGCGAAGATTTAGGCACCAGAAGCGTTCTTGTTACTGTTTGTAGTCCAGGTAGTATTGACCAATCACGTTTGTGTTGGCTTTGGTGCAACAGTCCATGTGGAGAGCAAAAGAGGCAGAACGCATTGGCCAAAATGCAATCTCAGAACCCATCGGCTATTGTCTATTACATTCATATGCCGATAACTTTTAATAGTGAAGAGCAGAAATGTATCTCTTGTCATTTTTGGCTCATCAAATTGTTAATTGTAACATTGGTTGTCGCCTACAGAGCTTAAATTGTCGTCGGGCGATAGCCAATGGGTTCCAAGATATTGTAACTGCATATTCTAACTGTGGATACTGTTGTCAAGTGTATGTTCAAAGCCACCAGTATGAACATTGTAGAAATCTGCCCTCTGAACGCCCTAACCTGCAGCCCAAGTAGCAAAAGCAATTACGAGTAAGCTCCTATTTCAAGTGTGCTAAAACAGATTTCAGTTTATCATCTTGATACGTGAAAAGGTGAAGTTCGTATTGTAATGTCCTTATGTCTGCTGACGGGAGCGGACCTGTGCGAAACAAACTGCACCAAAGTTTATCTGACTGGTTTCTCCACTCTCCTTTTATTACCTGCAACCAAGGTTTCTTTTAAGACATGAGAAAATACAACTAATTACATTGAAAATGAGACACCTGGACTCTAGACAACCTTTGACAAAACATCTCTTCACACACTGGTGTCCTGTTAACAAATCAGGTAGCTGGCAAAAGACACTTTAAAGGAGCCGTTAGAGATTACATCACCGTTGCCTGGAGCTTTTATACTAATAAATAAATGGGTTGAGACAGTCTAATAGACCATTTCCTTTTCAGAGCTATCCTGTTGCCTGTGAGGCATTTACTACAGACACAGCTGCATGTGTATGTGTGTGCTGAGAGCACTTTGCTTGTACAGTAGTATAAAGCATTACAGACCTGAAACAGCAGCTACCCCCAAACACAAAATGCCCATTTCTAAGTTTTGAGGTTAAATAGACGAGGCAAACAGTTTTTGTTTTCATGTTAATTTGTCTAGTTTGTAACCGCTGCTGTTCTTTGCACTTCTTTTCTTTCTCACACTCGTTCATGTTGTTCATTAGTGACAAACAATAGGTGGCCTGGCTCCCTCGCTCCTTGATGAGAAGAAAAATCACCTCATAAATAAACAGTCCTGCCCCGGTCCTGCCCTGTTCTTCTTCTGTCTGCCCTCATCCCCACATGGATACTAACCTACAGTAACTGATGACCCTGTCAGTTGTGTGTTTTCAAAGCAAGATTCTAGTTTTTTTAGCTAATGAGCTAGTGATGTTTAGCACAGGAGAGAGTTGAAATCTTTATGTATGATGGTTTTAAGTAGCCACCAATGCAAATCAGTGTGTTTGCATGTCAACAATGAAGTGGCAACAATTTTGCATGCTCTCTCCTAACTCTTTGTTGCTTCTGTTTTTCTAATTTGCAGCCTTCTATAGCTGCACAGCCACCTGTGGTTTGGAGATGTATCCGCAACGTTTTATGAAACTTTACAGCAAAAGGATGGAAAGTTGTGAAGTTGGAAGTTTCTATTGTTGCATTTACTTAACCCTTTCCCTCGCAGATCACACACACACACACACACACACACACACACACACACACACACACACACACACACACAGCTATCTCCCTTATCATTCCTACATCTGTTGATTTTTTTTGCTATGAACTCAGCCGCCCTCCCCCCTTCCACTTCTGTCTTTTCACTCCTCCATTTTTTCCCCCCTACTCCCCTCCTCCAGTGAACCAGAATGTCATTTCAAGCATGTCTAACCACGGGAAGCCTTTTAAAAACTGTGACAGCATTTGCCCCCAATCCCCACTTGCTGTGCGTGTGCGTGCATGTGTGTGTGTGTGGATAACAAATGGCTGTAGTGATTTGCTAGAAGTATCATACACAATTAAAACACTTACTTTAAAAAGGTATTGTAGGCTGCTGCCCTCGAAACACACACACACATGCACACTTGCTATTCTTCCATAGTGTCACCCTCATGCTGGGCCTATGATAAATGGCTTGAGACTGTCACAGGCGAAGGATGAGCAGTAAAACTGAAAGAGAAGGAAGAGTAAAGAAAAGGCTGCTGACAGAAAAACAAAAAGAAAAATCGGAGAAGAATGATGGTTGTCTGAGGTGGTTTGATGGAAAGATTTCTGAAGAACTGAGAAAATAAATGGAGGATGACCTTTTGGGGAGAAGTAAAGGAATTAAGAGAGAGGAGGGGAAAGATGTATGGGAAGAAGAGGACAGAATGATGGACAGTCTGGGATTAGAAAGCACTAAAAGGAGGCCAGGGACATAGAAATGCAACAAGGTTTTAGGCCAGTTTAGGCCAAAAACAAGTTGTTCAGACATTTGAACCTGAAGTAGATGGAAGTCAGTTTTTCCAAACTGCTTTTGTTTTACATATGCTAACCACGTTCAAGCCCATTTGCAGAGTCAGATGAAGTGTCTCGGACAGCACTGAGGGTCAATATGCTGTCTATTTTTGACAGACTGTCATAACACAGCAACTTAACATGTCAGCAGCTTTCAGTGTCAACACTTTAAAGAGAGTCGAGTTTGCTTTCAGAATGCTGAATGTTGCAGAGAGTGCAGACATGTGAAAAAAAACATTTACTTTCTTATCTCTTTAATTAGGATACATCTAACAATTTGTTCAGGATTTCTCTATTGCTGTCCAATGAAGACTAGGCATCTGAAAATGTGGAGATATTTTCAAATAAACTGAAGGACTGAGTGTTTGTTCATTGGTTGGAAAAAAAATGTACCAATAAACCACTTTGAAGGGGATACACATTAAAGTCGGTGGACAGGTATTAAGTACAACTGCATATGTGAAAAAAAAAGTTATATAAAGCCTTCTGTTGCAAGGACAAGTGACATCACTTGAGGCCCATTGGTTGGGGCTAAAGACTATCTGTATGAATAGGAAAAAATCTGGACATGCGGAGTTAGAAAAAATAAATAAAGAAAAAAAAAAGAATAAATAGGTTACCAGATCTCTGTAACACACTCCTTATTTCTGCTTGAGGCTAGTAGTTCGAAGGTTCATTAGCTGCTACTTGAAGGGCACACCCTGGATCTGCAACTTCCATTATGGACATTGAAGGCACTAGATTTTGCCAAGAGGTTGTTGCATACATTTTTACATTTTACTTTTGAACCTGTTCAATTTGAGTTGTAGGACAGCAATGTTAAAGTATTGGAGTAGTCTTAAGAAAAAAAAAACTCCTCCAAAAGACAGATATTCAAGATGTAACAAATAACAAGCACCACATTATGATTTTTGGGGAAAACCACACAGTTGCTCTTTGAGATTACATGGACTCAACACTTTCAAAAACATATTGGACTTGGCATTATCGTGGCTTCACGTCCAAATCTGTTATTCAAATACAATGTCTCCGATTTGGGATTTCAATCTGTGCCAAAGGATTTAAAGAAACTACCTTACCTTTTCCTGGTTCAGTTTTAGAAGCATTTATTCCTTTATCTGATGTGTGAACTGACTAACAGACAGGGGATTAAGTACATTTTTAGAGAAACACATCTGTGGCACAGCAGCACATCTGCTAATCCCCACCCATTCACTTCAGCATGTCTTTAACTAACAAGCAGTTTAACATAATCTGCTTTAAGCCTGTCCATTCACTCCTATTCACTGGTGCATTTAAATAGCAATCCTTTCTTCCTGAATGGTCTGCAGAGAGAAAGGCACAAAGAAAGAAGGAGAGAACATATGCATGGCAGTGTAGGGTTGTACATGTGGGAGAGTGTAGCTCCTCTTTCTATTGCAGTCCATTCGTAGCCTCAACTTCTTTGCCTCAGGGAGATATATGCAGTGCAGAAGTAAGAAGCATGGTTTTGTTTTGATCCAGAAGTAGTCACAGATGGGCCAAAATAACCTAGAATACACTTTTCAAATAGACTACAAATATTTTTGTCCTGCAAAAGAAAAATCCAAATGGTGGAAAAGTTGTTTGGGGGGAGCTCGAAGGAGTTGGTGTACACGATTTATTGATGGAGGCAAGTAGGGAGTGCATGAAAAACTGGTGGAATGTGTGAGGGGTGGAGTGGAGAAGAAAAAAGCATGTGATGATGAAGGATGGAGTAAAGGAGCTGCATATGAACAGTGTTAAAGCTTTTCACCCTGAGCTGCAAACAACTTCAGCATAGAGTCCTGTGACTGAGGCCCGCTGATACTTTCAGATATTCCTGTCGCAAACACACAACAACCCTGAACTGATGAGAGAAAAGAGGAAAACAAGGGATAACACGTAGAGTAAGGAGATGCATGATGATGAAGCGGTGACAGAGAAGAAGTCTCTCAGGTCCACCTCTGACCTCAACACTGATTTGTTCTTGATTGACCTTTCACCTTTTGGGGAAAATCCCTCCTCACCACTGCGAGAGAATCTTTTCTCACTGACAAGTTAGGACACAAGTCAACAGCGAAAAACAAGAGTCAGACGATGAATCATGAAACATGTTGTCTTTTGGGAAGAAAAAGGTTGCATCGTTCTTATAATATGTATGTACAATAATTAAGTATATATTTCCTGCATTCTAAAATGACCCCACAAATGTTAAACATCTGTGATGCCCTAGATACTCAAACAGTTCAGATTAAAATCATATCAACATTGAAGCTGTCACTGTGTGCTTGGTGCAATATCCTGGACCGATCATAAAATTAAAGTCATCCAGCACAAATTACCTAACCTAAAAATTTAAATAACAAATACATATTTCTTTTCCTTTCACTTTTCTTCTTGTCTTTCTTCCTTTCATTCTTTGTTTCAGACCTTCTCTATTGCTTAGAAATATACACAATCACACACTGACACCCTCGCCTCCTCCTTAAAGAAAGGTTATCTGCACATCTCTTTGGCATGCATTACAGAGAAAACTTGGAAAAACCAATGAAACATGAGCTATTATTTGAAGTTACTGAGACTCGTATCACATTCACACACAAAGACAAACACACAGAGACACACAGGCAGAGGTAGGTGTCAAACCATTTAAACTTAATGAAGGCCTAATGATAGACTGGGAATGGGTTTAACAGCTTGTTATTGTCATTGTGAAACCGCTCACTGTATCACTTTACAACTGCCATAAAATCATTGACAGGGATAGGTGTGGTTGGGGCGAGGTACAACAAACCTGAGTAACCAAAATCCACCTCTGTAATTATGATATCATAAATATTTCAATTATTCTGAAATGCTTTACTGTATATCCAAAATGAATGACTTGAGTTTTCCCTTAAGCAATCTGGCAAATCCAACATTTCCAATAGGATCTCAGTGGAAACGGTATCCTGTTACTTTGCTCTAAGGCACAAAATAAAACCACAAACCGAAGGCTCGAATTTACTTTGAGTATTTGTAGTCTCATAAATACATTATAAGATGGCGTATATCACATCAGAAGCAATCAGTTCGTGAGATTTGTGGCTGAATGATGGGAAATACTGCGTGTATTTATCGACACACACCCAAAGTCTTTGTGAGTCTGAAAGAAGCCAAATCAATTTGTTCCCCTGTGAAGACCCCAGGGTTAAGGTTGTTAAAGGAGGAAGTGATTGGCCAAAAGGGTGGAATGTTAAAAATGTCCTGTTAAGGAAACAGAATAATACACAGAAGGCAGGGGAGTCGTGTGGCAGTTACTTTCTGTGTGGGAGCTGGAGAGAGCAGAGATGTCCCACCTGTTCTGTGGGATCTTTGTCTGCCTACTTTTTCTGATTCATAAAACTGCAACAGCTTACCAAATATCTGAGGATCACGATTTAGAGCCACCCACCAACATCTTTTTCTGCCCCCAACCCCACAATGATGGCCCCCGCCTGTGTTTCCATCTGTCATACAAAATATCCGAGAGAGCTTTCACTGCAGTTTACTGCAACTTTGAGGAAATAGTGTTCATCTGAATTTAAGAGGGAAATGCATTTGTGTTTTTTTGATGAATGAATAAACCCTTTAGCATATGCTGCATATCCATCATTCAGAAGTTCTCCTGCTTTCTTTGCAAGTTTTTATACTCGTTTTACTTTCGATTGCAACCCATTCTTTGGGAGGTGGTCAAAAGTTTGTTCACCAATATTTGCATTCCTAATGTGCCTAAGGTCTTAATCCACCCCACCTCTTAAAGGACCAGTGTGTAAGATTCTGTGGCATCTACTGTAGTAGTGTAGTTGCTGATTGCAACCCTCTTACTTCACCCCTCCTAGCGTGAAGGAGAAACTACAGTACAGTGGTTGTGAATCATGCACAAAAAAGCAAAAGCCCTTATCGAGAGCTAGTGTTTAGTTTGCCTATTCTGAGCTACTGCAGAAACACTGCAGAGCAACATGGGAGACTCCAATAAAAAGGGAAAGTCAAAAGTCTAAATAATACATTGCGAGCAGCACAAGCATGCTGTACCATTTCCTACTAATGAAAATTTGGGTTTGAAATATGGATCAAACACTGCTGCATACACACCTCTGTCAAACAATGGGAGGTAGTAAATAAGGAAGCTTAAGAACAGCATCCAAAAAGCTGTGGAGAAGGCACATGCCTGTCATGAGGCAAAATAATTGCAAGAGTCCGAGTTGTTTTTGTTGAGCTGTCATTGGGACAGTTTGGGGCAACAGCCTTTCAAAGATGGTCAACTAGCAGCTACACATTAGCTATCAAAAGGAGGAATACTGATGTGTACCAAATAATCTAAATAACTTAAGTTGTTTGTTTCGCTTCTTGTCCTATCTTTTGCAATACTTCAGCTTCAGTTTGGGTAATTAAAATAAACTTTGCCCTGAATAGATGGGGAGGACCACCTAAAGCGGGAGCTTACGCTAATAAAAGAGCTACACGTGTTCCCATCGCCAATGACAACTGTTCCTACAGCCAAGAATAGCGGAGCCCAATAAAACCTTTCTGTCTCTTAGGCTATTCACTGTTGCTTTCTTTTTTATTCCCTCGCTTTCTCTCTCTCACACAGACTCACACCTGCCAAACACAATGCCTCTTTCTGTTGATTTATTCCTAAATATGCCCGCTCAGTATTTTGGAGATTTAATAATATCACCACTTAAGTTTTTTATGGCTTTGAAAACAAAACAGCCGAGTTCTGAATTAAAAATAATGGGCCGTGCAGGGTCTGACAGATCTGAAGTGTCATTATCTGAAAACATATGCAGTCTGATTATCAGAGAGATAACTAATTGAATCAAAAGCAATCATTAAATTGTCTGTGGACGGATAGAAGCTGACAGAGGATTAGAGACGAAAGACAAAAGAGCAAGACACTGGCGAGAAGAAGAGAGGCCCTGTTATGGTGGCTGTTTAGGGCCAAACAGAGTAAGGTGACACCAGGGGCATGAGGCTGACCTACAAACCGACGGTAACCCCCACACCTGCATGAACACACGGACACATGCGGATACAAAGACACGTACACCAAACAAGCATGCGCACGCTAACTTATTCACACATCACTGCCCACAACACCGGCTCCTCTGGACCTGCCAAAAGGCCACCATTTCAACAAGCGATAATACCATCTGTTAGGCAAAAACACGAGTGCTTTGTAATTGCTCTTTCTCATAGACTTTACCAAACAATCAAATACATACTGCCAGGGATTGAAAACAGTGTTTTACTCAAGAGAAGAAGAATGTGATTTGATTAAAACAGACAATCTGGAGCAAAGACAGGAATATAAAAGAAGAAAAGGAGAGAGAGTAATGTATTTAAAGCTAGATATTGATGTTAGTATAATAAATCTAAATTTGAACACTGTGATAATGGCATATAGGGAAGTTTGGGACATATTACAGTGTGATTACTTTTTCCAGTAATCTGAAATTCAGTTGGCATATAAGGAACTCGCTCCTGACGGCCCAAGGCTAAGCTTGTTTAAGCTAGTGCTGGATGCTGGATGGTTGGCAAATCCCTCCAACTTGTACGGCTGCCTACTTATGTTGACACAAATTTGAAATTTTTCCATTCCTTTGTGTTTAATGCAAAAGATGCAACATGATTTATTTTTTTTTTTTTTTGGATTTGTAACAATAAAGTAGTGCATTACTTTAACTTTAAGTAATTAGTAAAGTAATGTAATTACTTTTTCAATGATCAATGTGTAATCAATTACAGTACCCTAGTAACTTGCCCAACACTGTTGGTAGCATCTTCGCTGACCTCTTGCAGAATGTAACAGCTTATGTTTCTGATGTTAACAAAGCCGGACAGAAAAGAGGGACAACGGGACACGGAGGGAGGACAAAGTTGGGCAGGAGTTGATTCGGATGGGGGATGTGATGGGAGCAAAGCGGGGTGTCGAAAGGGTGGCGGGGGGGCATGAGGGTCTACTAGGGGTGAGTGGCGCAGTGGGATAAGAGCGTGGGGAGTTCATGCCCCCACCAGGCCCTTTTCGCACTGCATAAACAAAGAGATTACAGTGAGAAGGGGCTCTGCGCCGCTAACAAGCAGGGGCACCACACACACTTTAACACAGACAAACACACACACACACACACGCACACACACACACACACACACAGTCACATGCATATAGCAATTGCACGCACACAAGTATAAAAAGACATAAATGCGCACACAAACGGAAAAACTCTCGCAACCAAATGTGCACACGCAAACACAACACACAACAATAAACTGACACAACTAACAAGAAGCATCACAACATAGTGGCGCCACCTGTCTCCTCTTCAGCAATTAATGAGCTCCCGGCTCCCGGGATGCTACAACGAGGTGGCAATTAGCAGGGAAAAGAAAGGGGGAGTCATGAAAGGGGGAGTCATGAAATGAGGGAGAAAAACAGACGACAAGGGGGGGGTAAGGGGTTAGGAGACGAGAGAGATTATGAGGGAAGAGATATAAAAAAAAAAAACAGAGATAGAGAAAAGATAGAAAAATAAAGTAAATACAGACAAAAATGGGTAAAGGTACAGTTGAGATTTAGGGTTAGGTTTAAAATTTGCACATCCTGATGTGAAATGAAACAGTGTCACTCAGGGTTTTGGAGAAGCTTTAGACATGATTAAATATGAAGGGATTTCCCTTGGGCTATTTGAGTTGAAAACATAACCATCCACCTGCACGTCTATACTTACAATTACAAAGGTGATACCTTTTGTGTGGACTGAGCATCTGCACTTTTAGACACTGTGCTAATTGTATCACATTTAAGAGAGAAGGCCGGTCTATAATGTGGTTTGTGTGTGCATAGGAGTGTGCATGTGTGCGAGTTTGACAATCACAGAAACAAGACAGGAGCTATTAAAATGAAATAATGAAACTTTGAAAATATGATAATAGTTATTAAAATAGTGCATTAAAAACAACAGAAAGAAGTTTTACGTTGGTAGTTTTTTAAATTTTTTAACCAGCTTCATAGTTTCTGTCTCCTGTTTGTGTTTATATTTCCATCTTTCACCATCTCTCTTGGTCTCTTTCCTTCTGTCAATCTTTGTTTCCTGTTTCTCTCTCTTAAATACATGCACGCACGCACACACACACACAACCTCTTTTGTTTGCCACCTGATAACAGGCAGTCATTCATACTGCTTCTCGACCGCCATGACCCCTGAACCCTGAGACCTAAATTCGGAACAAGAACTGAGAGACTGGTCACGCATTTTCTGACAGTGATTGCTCACACACACACACACACACACACACACACACACACACACACACACACACACACACACACACACACACACACACACACACACACACACACACCTTTTCTAACTTTAGAAGGAAAAGTCTACTACACTTTTGTGAAAGTACCACAGAAATTAAAAAGTCCTCTTGCAAACCCTTCAGGAGGAAACCAATAAATGGTGATAAATAAATGAATAATAAAATGGATGTTTGTATATATGGAACTGGCAGACTGTCTGTAGGCCTGCATTGTACACTAATTAAGCTTTTATCTCAACAACTCTTCACAGGTAACATATCTGGATTTTAACTTGATTAGTTTGTCAAGTTTAGTTTTGATAAAACTGCAGGTTAGGGTGTCTGCGGTTAGAATAAATCAGCTCAACATGGAAGTCACAGTTCTGAAACTCACAGCATCAACACCACATTGACTATCACTGCAGACACTGTGCTCAGTGGTCAGTGCAGAAAAAAGATGATCTAAAAATGCGAAATTGGTAAAGAAAATGAATATTTGCCACTAGCTACCTAAAAGTTCATCTGCAAATGTACATTTTCATGTTAAATTTCACTTATAGTTTTGTTTTGTCAGTCTTACATGAAATTAGTAACTTCCAAAGTTAAGAAATAATACCTCTGGCATTACCCAACCAAGATAACACATTTTTAGAGAGGTTTGTTGTGATCAATTATTTTTCATCTGGTTTTTTAACTGCTGCACAAGCATCCCACTGAAAATGACATTCTAATGTGAGAGGTTAATATTTGAAGTCAGAGGAAGTCACATTCATACAGATGCACAAACACGCCAAAGCATGATGCAATATAAGATGAAAAAAGAAGGCAGAAGCAGACACACAAAGTACACACACACACACACACACACACATTTGCATGTCCCTGCCATATCCAACCCCTACCATGTCCACAGACACACACACACAGGGCAGGTGTGGGGTCACTCTTAGGGTCAGTAGCCTCGGTCCAGCTCCCAAATATAGAGCATCCACTATTCGGGGATCCTTAAGTTCACCGCAGGTTCTCGTATGACCACCATGGACCCTTTATGTACTGAGAGAAACAGACATACCTAACACACAAAACATGCATTCATTCATGCAAACACCGCTCCGGTACAAGCATTTACACTCGCGCACCGCTTTCATACATGTATGTACGCTAAATGAGTACACACGGACAAAATCATAGAGCACACACAGCGTTACACTCTTTGTTACCTTAACACATCATTAAGATCACTATCATCCTATTTGAAAACATGAATACTCATTTCCTCTCTTGCCCAACACCCATAACCCATACAAACTTTTTTTTTTTCATGTTTCTCTTCTGTTTCTTCTTTTTTCCTGACTCCCCCTATTATTCCTCCCTCTCTCTCTCTCCCTCTCTCTCTCTGTCTGAAGACAGTATTCACAGTGTCCATTCAGTGTGTAACAGAGGATCTCGTCTCCAGCTGAAACATAAGACTGACACTCTGACCCCTCAGGATGACCTTTGGACTCCAAGCTAACGGCTCTGACACATAGAAACATGCTTATACACGTGTGTGTGTGTGTGTGTGTGTGTGTGTGTGTGTGTGTGTGTGTGTGTGTGTGTGTGTGTGTGTGTGTGTGCATGTGCGCGCGTATTTGTTGCGCATGGAGGTTTTACCTCTTTTGGCTGTGCGATTGGTGGCAAGTGAGTATCTGTCTGCACTGCTTATGCAACATGTATGCATACTAGAGAGATTTTTATACTTACTTATTAAGGTTTCCACAAAATATTCTACTTTATACTTTCAAAAGAACAAATATTTAGATGATATGCTGGGTTTTATTCAAGTCATGCTAAATGATAAATAAGAAAGACATTAATATGAATATCAGATCCTTAACGAATTAAGGATGCGACAATAAAAGAGAAGAGAATAAAGAGAAAAAAGTCAAAAAGAGTTTTTGGCTCTAGATTTATAAATATTACATATACCACTGCACTATTAGTTGATAATGTGCTGAGGCAGTATTAACTCACAATGTGAAAAGGGTGAAAGATACATCAAATGGGAGTAAGGAATCCTAACAAGAAACAAATGACTGTAGAAAAGCATCTGATCTGAACATCAATCGCATGTCTGTTTAACAAATGGCAGAGAGACAGATTTTGAAGTCATGTGCTTATGAATAACACTGCAGCTGTTGAATAGCACAGCATGCTTTGAAAAGAGGCCATTGTTATGTATGTTTCCGTCTGCCTTCATTTTCATCACTCTTAGTCACTCTCTGTCTATACATATAATGTACAGCTACGCAGACACACAACCAGTTCAAATCAATTTACCTCTGACTGGAAGCACATGCCTTTGCAAAATATTGCAACACATGATCTAATTTGATTGTGTGTGCGCACTTGAACGTATGCATGCAGTAGTTTCAGTGTGACACTACGCTGCTCAACAAAGAATTTTAAAAGACATTCACCTAAAATCTTAAAACAAATACTCTTGTTGTCTCCGTGTGATAAAGTAACAGATATCCTCTGTTACTTCTTTCTAGCAGTGTAGAATGCTAATAGATGAAGCAGCAATTATGTTTTGTTGGAGATTTGTTGGTCAATCGTCTTTTAAAAAAGGTGTTGAATGTTGATGTCTGTGTCGTTGTGGGCACACGTTCATCATCTCATTTCATGATCTGGGTGCTGTTTTATACATTCTTGCAGCTGCTACTTATTATTCAATAAAATCATGTAGGTGGCCATAGCCAGGCTGACGGCGCTACAATGTATCAGTGTACTGAATAAAGTCCAACTGAACTAGTAATCTGGGTTTGTGAATGAGCTTTTCAGAAAAACAATGTTAGCTCAATGTATTATGGATGGAAACTATAATTTATGGACTTGATTAACCCGCTCCATTTTCAGAACTCTATTTATGAACATTTATGAACATTGCCTAAACAAACCTTATCTCTGTTCCCTTTGTCCTCAAGTCCCACATCAATAAAATATAGTGAAGCTAAATTAAAAGCGGTGGTTAGCTTTTATTCCTCATCTGTCAACATTTATCTTATTTGTCTAAATCTTGTTAGAATTAAAGCGGTCTTTAAATTTTCAAAGTCACACTAAACACATTTTTATAAAAACACATCATTTGGAATCATTTTGCATAAACAAATCATTTCATCTTGCACAGCTGTTTCCTTGCTCTTCATAAAAACTCCCTTGAAAGGCAGCTTGAGGCAACCAAGGTCAAGGTTAGGTAGGAGAGGGGGGCATGAAGTTAAACTTGTTAAGGTATCAACAACAGCTCAAGTCATTCAATGTAACTCAATCTGGAGATTACTCTCTGACGAGCTCAAAGGAACTCCTGACATGAGTGTGAGTGTATGTGTGTGTGTGTGTGCGTGTGTGTGTGTACTGAGGATAAAATAATGCATCTGTTCTGATTTGTATCAATGAAGTGTGTCCTACAGTTACAGCTGCAAGAATGTTGGCATTGCACCACTAATTTACAGCATTTTAAGGCTGACCTCAATAGTGTCTATACCTTTGTAAAGGATGGGAGGAGGTTTGTGGAGCCAGATAACCCCTGCTTACCATTTCTGCATGCTTTTATCGTAACCAACGGCGGCTGCCTCTTCCCTCTGTAAATATTTAAAAAATGACCTGCTATGTCTTTTTGATAACCTTAATGACTAAGGTTGTGCTTCCTATAGGTGCTTTGCGATGGCCTTTAAGTGGTTTGCCGTTGAATGGTTTTAATGTGAAGCAGCAGAAAGTGTCTGTTAATAGATTTTGTGTCAAATTGCTGCATTTTCTGAAAAGGATAGATTTTTTCCCCTCACCCATAAACTATAAGATGTGTAAAAAGGTTTTTTTAAAAGTTTCATTTCAGAGTGTTCTCTCTTTTTCATCCTAGCACAAAGACTAGCAGGCTGTGTGTGTGTGTGTGTGTGTGTGTGTGTGTGTGTGTGTGTGTGTGTGTGTGTGTGTGTGTGTGTGTGTGTGTGCGTGCGTGTGCGTGTGTGTGTGCGTGTGTGTGTGTGTGTGTGTGTGCGTATAAAGGCTGAGGTAGTCTTTGGAACATTATTGGTTATTCTAGAAGATCGGCCTGTGACATTTAATAACAAGCTCCCGTCTTCTCATCTAAAATGCCTGAAGCTGTCCAGGTACGTTGGTCCAGCTCAGTATCAGGTGCAGAGAACAGATGAGGCCCTGAACCAGTAAAGCACAGCTTCACGTACACAAACACACATGCATGCATGCATGCACACATTCGGCTCAACCTCTGCCTTTAACAATGGCACATTTGTCTAACAGCAGATCTTTGTATGATAAGAGATGTAGAAGTATATTAGACAGGACACCAAGCCACACACACACACACACACACACACACACACACACACAATCATGTCTACAGATGGTTATCGTATTTACATAATCATTAGTTGTGGGTGAGACTCTGTCACGATCTGTGTGGTTCCCGATGGTATTAGAAGCAATTACTGTTGAGAGATAAGCCTGTAAGCACACACAGAACACAATATGTGTTTGCACTCATGCACGTTGAAAAGGAACAGTTATTCTAGTTAATGATAAGGAACACACGCAGCAGCACGTCATTGTAACACACCCCTAACTTGTTTTCAAAGTTGTGACACAGACAGAAGCGCACATGCACACTGCCCACAAACACACACACGGACACACAAAATCCAACCCCGCTGCCCCTCCCCATGGCTTAGAGAAATTACTGCCACCTGAAGCGGAACCCTGTCCATCAAGCGGAGGCCCCCCAAAGCCCCACAGGTGTCCTTTAACATGTCCAAAGGTCCCCTCCTCCTCCCCCGGCCCTCCATGTGGCCATTCATCTGGCTGCAGTAAAGGACATCAAAACAAAACACATCCCTGGGGGGAAAAACCTCACAGCTACACATGCACATGAATAACTCTGCAGTGAAGACACAGCTTGGTGCTCCCAACCCAGCGAGAAGACAATCAGACTATCACATGTAGATATAATGGATTTTAAGTAAGTTTCTTTGGAGGATAACAGTGTTGGTCTTCACACAAACACAAACTTTTTCTAGCTACAATTAAATACTTTTTCAGTGTTTGTTGTACAGATTGACTCCAGTTCTGTTACTATAGTTCATATGCCCTATTGTTCTGCTTCCCATCACCCCTGAGTGTTTTTTTAAACAAGATGATAGCCAGGAACCAAAGAACACATTGCTTCATCTAGACCAGACTTGTAGTGTGAAGATGAAGACAATGAGTTATAAGGGACAGGTGGAAAACACTCCAAGATTTTCAGCTGGCTGCGGCTCCCAGAAGTGCTGCTTAACATGAGTCTTAAACAAAAGTATTTGTTTAAAAATGAAGAGAAATGAAGCGATCACCAATTTTCGCTAAACTGCATTGAAGTGAAAAGTTCCCAAGAATTAGCCAAATCCAGTTACTCCACATTAACAGGCAGGGGGCCGACAACTTAATATCCATGGCATTAATAAATGTTCATGTTTCTCCACAGTGAAGCATGCGGAGTGATTTTATTTATTGCCAAAGCTAAAATGAAATGACGAACTTTAACCATGGAAAAGAAAACCAGTGAAACCAAGATGGACAGAAAGTTACAGTCACAAAAAAAAGTTGTGTACGAAGAGGCAAGCTAAGAGACGCAGGTAACAGACAAAGCAAGGCAGGCATGACGGCAGCCATTGCCACAGACAGCGGACAGACAGACAGACAGACAGACAGACAGACAGACAGACAGACAGACAGACAGACAGACAGACAGACAGAAACACGGACAGCGAGACAGTCAGACTTTTAGAATAAACACCAGAGCTCTCAGAGTCGCCCAGGAAGAAATTCTTTTCTTTGATGTCAAGCCACGTGACCTCGCAGCAGTCTGAGGAATTGAAGAACCGTCCAAACAAACGTCAACACTGCTAACACCCTCAAGGTCATTGTGTAAGTGTGTGTGTGTGTGGATGTGTGTGTGTGTGTGTGTGTGTGTGTGTGTGTGTGTGTGTGTTGCAGTCTAAATTTTGGTGTGTGCACACGTAATGTGTGTATGCGATAGGATAGGGAGGTTTGTGTGTCTCAGACTTGTGGACTTGTCAATTATGAATTTTCACAACTGTTGTTTTTGTCTCTATTCTTGATGTAGAGAAGATTTAGGAGACACAGAAGCGGTTCTTAAACAGCGTTCAATCATTTTCTGCACTGCCTGCATTCATAGAAATCAAGCCAAGTTTACATAAAGCATATTTCAGTTGTATTTATCCATTCTTTCTGCTGTTGTAGATATTGTAAATATTAAGTATACATTTCTCATTGCATCAAATCTGTATTATATCAGTCTGTGTGCTGGGAATGTTAACTATATAGAAGATGACCGAGCAGAATTCATGCCTTACACCAGTAAAGGCTTTAAAATAATAGTTAGACGAGGAGATGCTTAGCAGAAAATGTCAAAGTGTCCCTTTAAGGGAAAAAATGCATTTCTAAAAACTCAAATCAGTTTGGATGCCCAAATCAACAACCAAACTGTCAGTAGTCGTGTTGAAGATCAAGCTTTAACTTGGGCCTTTATAAATAAATCTAGAGTCCAGACAAGGAGTGAGTGAATTTAAATGAATTTGACTTACAACCATCTGCAAACCACATTATTTGACATATCCTACAACGCTGTCCTGTTTCATTTCCCATCTTTAGATGACAGACAGTTATTCAGATATATATTTTGCACACAAGCTCACAGCTCTCCTCTGTACCGACATCTTGTGGTAGTAGCAGAGGTTTGAAAGTTTGTTTTAACGTCAGCTCTTATTTTGGACGATCACAAATTGCTACATTCAAATGGTTTACAGAAGTAAGGACAGTTTATAATCCTAAATGAGAGAGATCAAAACACTGACTAAAATCGTAACCGTGTATTTGTAAAAAAAACGTCTGTGAGTTGCCCTCTTACTTTTCGTCGCTGGAGTACACATGGCTGTGTGCTTTCTGTTTTAGCTCATCACAACTGACTGACCAAAGAGACAACACCGCTACACTTTGAATACAATCCTCTCGCTGGTGATAAACAGTGGTGTCCCATTGCAGCAGTTTATTTAGGAGTCTGTTCTAGCCCAAACAGGGATTATAACAAAACCCACTGCTCCTTCTTTTAGACCACTAAGTACTTTCTGCTGCTGCTGCTGCTGCTGACGGCTAGTAGGCTGCTGAAGCATATGGGCAGCTGTTTGTGTGTATGAAAGAGTGAGAGACAAAAAAAAAAAAAAAAAAAGACACAGAGAGGAATAAAATAGGAGGCTGTGAGAGCAACTGTGTTTACAGGAGAAGCGTCATCACAGCGGCTCACACACAGCGACGAGTGAGCAGCACTTGAGATCTGCCTGATAAAACCTTGGCTTGAGCAACTGAGCGGAAACCTATAATGTATTTACTGCATGCTTGAAGCTCAGTAAAAGGTGGACTTCAAAACACTGTGACGCTGGTTTTAACATACTACAAAGTGTAGAGGTCCATAACTTTAACACAGAGGCTTTAAAATGGAATTGTCTGTTGATGTTTAAGTATGGTGCCCTCTTGGGGACAAACAACATTCATCCCCAGTCACTGCCCGATCCACAAACTGGTGCCTTTGGATGGTTTAGACTTGTCCATGGTGTTGCTCTTCATGTCTTTATCATGCATGGATATGAACTGCCATATATTTAAAAAAACAAACAAACTCCTATTTGCTCATCTCTCATAGATCATTTGAAGGCATCAGTGTCTAATGTCAGCTGCTGAAGTTAAAAAGAGTCATTCACCATCCTAACAGGCACTCAGTGGTAATCTCCTCCATGCTCTGAAAATCTCTATTTTACAATACCTCTCAGGAGAAATAACAGAAACAAGAGAATTTATCAACTGAAGAGAATATTTATGCAAAATCGGGTTGGTATCTACAACAAATGCACAACACAAGTCCTTGGAGTGAGATGTAATGGAAAAGCACAAGGAGGCTTCTCTCCCCCCCCCCGTTTACAAGTTCATAACCTCACCAATAGCTACTTCCCTCTTCATTTACACTCACACACTCCACTCTGCAGTGCGTGTGGGTAGAGCTCCGTCATGCTGAAAGATGCCGTTGCCAGCACACCTGTGTGTTTGCACTAGGGTTGATACATGCACTTCCCTGAGTGCATGCGTGCGCTCGTGAAAACACGGTCTCATGTTTCAGCAGTTATGGTTCTGCTGAAACATGTGTCGCCCACCTTAAGGCTCTATGGATAAAGTTTGGCTGATTGATGATTGATACTTAAACTGGATTATATCAGTGGAGGCCTTATGTTCAATAACAGCCACCTATAAAATAAAAAAGAAATCTAGCATCACTCTTTAAAGTTAGAGACACACAAAAACACAAAATATAAGCTGATTCTAAAAGTTTCCATATTGACACACCATCGTCATCATGTCTTAAATTAATCCCAGTTCACAACCTTCTCAAACACAATACTTACTTTTAAAGTAACAGATAAACACAAGTACACACCTCTACTTCACCTCTCCCAGGTAACCGACTACCATCTGCTCAATCTATTCCAAACTGCTAGCAGAAGTGTGCTCCTCATTTAAAGCATCCATATGTAAATGTGCAGTCAACAGCACCTACTTCCCCAGACTCAATGGCCCAGTGTCCTCAAAGTAACAAATATGCACTGGTGGAGAATATACTATTCCAGATGCCAGATTCCTGTTACACATGCAAGCACCTCTTTTACTTTGTTGTTCTCTTCCACACCCTCCCGTGGCACCACTTTATGTACGAAATTAGTCTTGGATCTTGTATTGAAATGCTGCAGCGCCAATAGCTGAGCAAGTATTGGTGCATTACTATGTGTCTGTGCTTTGGGAGGCTGGCCGGATCTCAGTGACTGACATTACAGTAGGTTTTGTTGTAAAGCATGTGATTATGCATCAAAAATCGATTGCTTCAGCTCATGGCGCCTTTACACGTCACAAACCTCTTTAGCTGTTGAAGTTGTCCATGCAGCTGGCTATAAAATACTCCCAGATACTAATAAATTTCCTCTTGGCAACTGAGGCTAAATCATTTTTGTTAGTGCAGGCTAAGGTTACAGACTGGTGTCCCAAAGGAAACATTTATATTTGCAAACAAGTAGTGCTCACAATTCAGTGGTTCTCTCCAAATTCTGAAAAAGTACATAAGATATAATCATATATCTCTTTTACTGTAAGAGTATTTCTTAAGTCTGTGCATAAGCAATGCAATTAAAAGAAAGAGACCAAGTCGCAAAATACCACTGATCACGTAGCCTACAAGTGAGCTTTTACAGCCTAAGTCAGATATTTTGGGACTGTCAAATATACTGTAATTTATGAAGGATATGCTCTTGGCAAGTTTGGATTTCAAAGAAACACGCAACGTGAGACTGACTCCCTTCACTGCCGTCCTCCTCTTTCTGGGATATGCTGTAGCTGCACACTGCGGGCTATTTTGGTTAGCTCGGTTGGCTGCAAAACCAAGTATTTGCAGAGTAAGTGGTAAGGTGGTCACAGCGCTTCAATTTTCTCTTGATGAGGGCTTGACGTAGTTTGTAGGACTACTATAATGGACCTCATTGATCGTGTACTGTTAGTTTATCAAATCCCATCCAATTGCTTGAGTACTTGGACTTATTTTTGTGCAAACTTTGGTAGCACTAATCCATTAATGAATATCTAATAAATATCATCTAACTCACTTGTGCTCCAGTGGTTAGTGGTTGGTTTATATAACCACATTTTGACACAAAAGGCTGACACAAGAAATTATAGATAAGACTGTAATGATGGCAAAGGATGATGGTAAGTTTTTGAAATATATGTCTCTATGAATTTTAGCAAAAAAAAAAAACAACAAAAAAACAATGGTTATAAACAATGGTTATATGCATGTAAAAAAAAAAAAAAAGAAATGGTATTGGCATCCAAAAATCTGGCTAACTGGACTGATTATTTGAATAAATAAATTTTGCTCATACCTGTTAATGATGGTTGATGTAAACAGAGTTTCACGTACAGATGAGGTTGGCCACTCAGTTCTGCAAAAGAAAGAGAGACCCCTTTATAAAAACAGAGATATGGAGGGTATGGTTGGTGTGAGCCACATGGATTCATCATAGTTAAATAAAGACTTTAATATAAACACGGCACAGTCACCCCCTCAGGGCATGCTGCTTCCCGGAGCTTAAATGTTGACATACACCTGTTATGTTTTTAATTTACCACGAGAGCTGATATTGTGGTATCAAATAGCATAAAAAAAACCTTTCCTCAAATGCATCTAGTATTTTATAATGCATCACCTTTTCTTCATGCAAAGCAGCATTCATTGACCTCATATTTGTCTTTATTTTATTTGATGTATCAAGTAAAATGTAACATAAATTAAAATCATACAAAAACAGCCGTATTCAGTGACTTGAAAACATTGTGTTTTCTGTTACACAGGCACATGTTGTCCTCCAGGGATTGCACATTTTATTAGATCTCGTGATTGGAGGGTCAGGTCGTGCAGATGCCCACCTGTAGAGTTGGAAAATTAAACTCAAATAAAAATTCTTTATAAAAACATGAGACTGTGGGCGGGTCCATTCCTTCATCTCTAAAGAAAACACAGCCTCCAAAACACTGTAAGTCACACTGGATTCATTTCACACAACGTTTCTTTTTATTGCCACCCAATAAACCACTCCAGTCGTATGTATGTGTGAGCCTGAGAAGGGTGTGTGTGTGTTTCTCTGTTTTGTGTGTCTGTCTGTGGCCCTTTCTGCATGTGTTATCCCCCATGGTCAGAACTGCCATTAGACAAAGAGGTCAATTCATATTAGGCGTTAAAATGGCCAGATTGTCCATAAATCAAAGCTCTACAAACTTTTATACATCTCTAAAACCACAACGAGTGGAAAAAGAAATTAAAATGACTAAATTTACTCAAATAAAGGTGCCATTCAGTTCCTGACAAAGAAAGTGACATGTCATTTGGAAAATGTGGCGGGTCCAGAGTAGTACTTCTTTTAGCTCTACTAAAAAACAGCCCAGAGGACCAAAACTCTCATGACAAGCTTTGAGTCTTATCCAGACTAAAATGAAATCAGATATACCTTTAGAAATATCAACTTGACTTTGTTTGAATTGCTGAGAGATGAAAGATAATGAACGTAAATCATCACTTCATCTGTGAGAATATGAAAATATCACCCAAGCCCAGGCTTGACTTCAAGAATGGGAGATTTATCAAGTAAGATTTAATTAATCAAACTCCTTTTTTGGCAACTGCTCTGATCTTAGGACAGAGGACATTTGTTTTGTTGTCAGGTTAAACTAACACTTATGGCAACAATGAATACCAGCATGGAGATGATTAGAAAGTGGCTCTGATTGCCATTGTTCAATCTGTTATATTTGACCTGACCTGAGCAGTGAAGGGACAAAATAACCCACACCATGACACATGGGAGCCCTCTTACAAATAGAGCCAAAAAAAAGAAAACCCAATAAATTTCGACATTAATATTAAGCCAGTTGTTTTACAAACATCGGAAATGGCTTCAATCTAGTCCACGTCTGATCTGAGGTATATGGGAAGCAGAAAATGCCACTGTGGGTGTCAGTTTACAGTCCAGCCTTCAGGTATCAAAAGCAGGCGTGTCGTGGCGAGATCCAGGCTGTGTGCCAGACGGTCTGTTGTTTCTACAAAGGATCAGTGAGGTGGATTACTGCCTAGATCCCTTCTTTCACTAAGTTCCTTCAAACTGTCATTTCTCTCTCTGCTTCACAATAGCCACTGAAAACACTGACAGGTAGGGTGACTCAAGAAAAGAAGTAGCCTACAGTGGATAGATGCATAAAAAGGATCCTCTCAATAAGAGCTTACTGACTTGTGCTTTTGTTGTTACACAGTCTTATCTATGTGAAACCTTGCGTAGATGAGAGAAAGGTGTTATTTGGAGTACATAGATGTGATGCTGGTGTATTCTGATGACTGACAGATTGCTGTTTGTCCGCCAATACAGACAAAAGCATTAGACAAACAAGCAATCCACACACAATTATTCATTGACACACTTTGCATATAGCTTGAGTTTGAGCTATAATATGCTGCATAATGTAAAATTGTGTGACCATCCTTAAAATGACTTTCTACATCAAAAGCTCATTGTTATTAAGTGAAAAAAGTCTATTAACGGGAGAAAAAGCTGCACATTCACATGCACTCTCATTCTAACTTATTGCATTGGTAACATAGTCAATAACTATTGAAAATTTGTCATGAACTCTACTTGATCTATCTGATCTCAGACCAGTCTAAAAGCCGACACGCCACGCACCCTCCACCCTCTGCGTGCTATCCAGTAAAACAGTGCTGCCATAGAGGTTTTAGTAAATCCTAGAAAACCATTAAAAGAAAACACATGATCAAATTCATGTGAGTCTCTAAATAGCCAAATTTCTGAACAGAAGATTGATTCATACTTAAGAGTAATGTGGCAATCACTCAGCAAGTCCGGCCTTTTACCGACATACTCACACATTACCGCTCTGAGGCACTTCTGTTAGTTCGTCTCACGCCCGCACGCACACACACACGCGCACACACACACACACACACAGGGAACACACACACAGGGGAACACACACACGTACCCCACCCACATTGTAAAAACGTTCAGCAGCAATCATATTAAAATTTGTCTGTCTACCTGGCCAAATGCCCAATGCCTAGTGTCCAATGTGAAACACACACACACACACACACACACACACACACACACACACACACACACACACACACACACACACACACACACACACACAGGCTCAACTCTAACCCAACATTGATCCAAACCTAGATAAAGTCAGAATCAGTGTAGTGTGAAACACGTTACAAGTCTTTTCTTTCTTTCTTTCAAATACACACTCGCATGAAGCCAGCAGCAGATCTCTAATTGTATTTGCAGTGAACTGAAACCCTTTACAGGCCATATGTCTCCAGAAAGGAATCACAAACTCACTAGTCTCAGCGCTGCACACTAATATATTAGAGAAAATAGAAAATAAGGGAATCTTGAAATTGAATGGAATGAATATGTCCAAAGTACTTTAAACAATTAGCTGATTAATCAATTAGTCAACATTAGGGCTGAAGGATACAGTAAAATATCAATTATTTTAAAACGTGATTATTTTGATACATGATCTCAATAACAGTTTCCATTTCCACTGAAAAAATCTATTAAAACCATGATGATGTGACATTTGTTAGAGTCTGCACCAAGCGAACATGTTTTATTACATCTGCTGCTCCCCTCTACTTTATGGAGCTTTAGTGCAAGTTTCAGCATATTGTTTGTTGCCTGGTCAAAATTGTTACTGTTGTTTCACTCTCACCACTCTCAGTGTTGTTTTCAGCCACAGCCGGCACCTTTTTTTAGCAAAAAAAAAAGCTTTAAAAACTCACTTTCGGCTCTTTGATTCTGACCAGGTAGTGTCTGTACAGTACCGGAGCCAAAGCCCAAAAATACGGTTAAAATAGAGTGTATATTAGACATTCATTGTGTATCCAGGAACATGATAATGATGCTAACTACACAGTGTGTGAATAAGAAACAGTTTACTAATAAAGTTCAACTTTTTTTATCCAGTTAGAAAACAGTTCATACACAGACGGGCTTCATTTAACCTGCACGTTGAATTGAAACTGCACTGCGTACGTGTAAACACTCACAGTATGATTCAGAATTCAGAGATGATCTTTTTTTTTTTTTTTTTTTTTATTATTATTCTGTAATGAAAACCATTCCCAGGCTCTATTTATGAGACAATGGCAATATTGACGCCAGCAGCACAAAACAGGGAGCTTTAATTCTCTTAGGCAAACTCCTGCCAACTCCAATAAAATCCAGGCAACCATATTATGCATGTAGCCTGACCTCAGCTGAACTTTTCCCCTTTGCTCAAACCTTTCTGATGTAATGTAGATACTGTGTTTCCAGCACAGATGGTAGATGTTATATCTCAAAAACATTATTATTATTATTTTTTTTTTAAATCTGATGTTCACCATTTACTGTCCTCATTTACATTCTGTCACTGGTCCAATCCCAACGGTTGCCATACATACTGTTTTTATGTTTTTTACTGTAGTTCTGTATAAGTTGTTGAAACCATGCATATTTATTCTGCACCCTGATGACAGTCCGCAGCAGGACTCACCAAAAGTGCATCCTGTCAATCAAAGTCAAAGTCTGTCTGCAGACCACCCCTGCTGTCTTCGACTGCCAGAAAACATTGACTTTGTTTGCAGAAGTTTGATTGACGTGCTGGCAACGGTGACTGGCATGACGTGTTTTCC
Organism: Miichthys miiuy; assembly: GCA_036365135.1. Taxonomy (NCBI): domain Eukaryota; kingdom Metazoa; phylum Chordata; class Actinopteri; family Sciaenidae; genus Miichthys; species Miichthys miiuy. The sequence goes on from CM071605.1 coordinate 20,757,146, forward strand.
CAGAAAACACCCCCCAAGGTGTGAAGTACAGTATGGAGTCATGAACAGGTTAGAGCTATGCCTGTGTGTGTACGTGTATGTGTGTTATGGTCATTGCAGTGTAAATTTTAGGAGGTGTCTGAGATAGAGAACAGCCGTTTGAAGGATATGACTCATTACCGGCTGTGTGGACCCCTCACTATGTACCTTCTTTACCTGGAGACTTAAAAACAAGGAACAAATCTATTTACCTGCCAGGTTACCAAATCTTTTCCGTCCGTTTGCTCTGGAACCTTTTTTCACTTCAACACGGCAAAGCTGAAATGTGTTGTAAGCAAAATGAACTTGTGTAGTTTAACAGGTTCAATTTGACACAGCACAGAAAAGTAGACGCTCCCGTTAAGTAGTCTTTACTTGCAAAACAACAGGTTGATGGATGGACTTGCACGTTTGATAGATCAAAACAGCTGAAACCTGAGGCGCGCAAGCACACATCCTCTTATCTCTCCTCTTTTTGTGCTCTCCCTCCTTCTTTTATTACACAGAAACAACAAACACACAGGGACTCAATACCACAACGAAGCGGACCCACCATGAAATCACATGCTCCCCCTCAGTAAATCGGAGGAATTATGCTCTCGTGTCTCGAATCAGTGAGTAAGTGAAATGTTTTCCAACTGAAAATTGGGTCCACTGTGCAACAGGAGTTGAGGAAGTTCAAGTCCTCCGTGAGTTTGGGCACATTTTAACAGCCGACATTACGTCAGAAGTTGGACTCCAAAGTATGTGAAAGTCGTACCCATGTGGGTGAAAATGTGTTTTTAAACTGAACACTGAATTCAACACTGACCTTTAGAATAGACAACTATAAACATTTTAAGGACTGGCTTCTTTGGTTTCAAAACATACGTAGCGCCATGCTTGCTTCCATACAGTAGATCCACTCACTGCACTCCGGTCTGACTAAATCCCAAAGAATGTGTAGATGGAGAGCAGAGAGAGAGACAAAGAACATCTAAATATCTTAAACTCACAGACCAACAACAAAACCTAAGAAACTGTAATTCTAATTACTAACAAATTTTTTTGTTAGTGATGTTTTTGCTGCAATTTCTCAAGACCACTTAGAAGCTGAACATACATGCATACATGATGTAATTATGGCCAATACTCGAATACATTTGTTTACACGGTTTAATAAAAAGCATAACATGGATCCTTCAAGTGCTGAAATTAGAATTAAAAATGCCACAACCCTAAATCAGAAGCCCGCCTTTTATATTGTGGTGTTTTGTCCGATATGATTAGATAAATTAAAGAATGTGTTTATGACTTGCAATCTTTAATTAAGAAATAAAGTCTATAACACTATAATCCATATAATGATGTCTGGAAAACTACAATTATGGATTAAGCATACTTTCCTCAGGACATTTTAAGAATTTTTTTTTCATTTATTTTTTAGTTTTGGTCAGATTAGTCAAAGTACCTACATTTCTTATTGATGGTACAGATTTAGTTGAGTAAGATGGATGGATGGATGGATGGATGGATGGATGGATGGATGGATGGATGGATGGATGGATGGATGGATGGGCTGTCAGGCTTATGCCTAAATGGATGAATAAAAAGCAGACAGCAGACACACATGCAGACTGAAAACAACATAGAAAGCTAACGAGAAGGGCACAGTAAGGGCAGAAACACGCAAAACTAATTCGTATGGGATGAAAACCAATCTTGAAGGAGAGCCACTTCACCTTGAGAACGCCTTGTGGCAACAAAGAATGCCCACAGCGTCCAGATTATCCTTAATTTCCTGCAGCAGAAGGCCTTGGCCGTGGCACAGCTCAAACAAGTTTTCATTGCTTAATTACATATATTTGCAAAGGGTCAGGGAAAGGTTTGGAATCTCAGATCTACATGGCACAGCAGCATCTGTGCCCGTCAAGATAGAACTCACCGTTCTAATGTACAAGTATCTTGTGCAAAGTTAACACATTTCCTAATAAATCATGTGCACTTTTGTCGGCATAAGTAGATTACTGAGGATTGTTGGAAGGTTTCCAGGAGAGAGAAAAAAAAGCAGCAGAAGTTCAGCTAAGATATAAGACACAGCAACCTACTCAAACATATGCAACTCTTCACACTTCTTGGAAGTATAATACAGGGTATGGAAATGTCCCAAAAACTCTACACAGTGTGGCTATTTTAGTCAATCTTTTAAAGCATTCATTGTTTGACCAGCTGTATGTTGAATATTCCATTTATATTTTATTTGACATCCTTCGCCTACCTCTGTTGAGTTAGTCCACCCAACACAGCCCCTCATATTTGTCTGTGCCAGTCTGAGCTTATTAAATCTTAAAACAGAATATAAACTTTGGTCAAATGGATTGTTTTACTGTTTTAAAAAACGTATGCCTCATTTCTAAGCTGATTTTCTGCCAGTTTTGTGAAATGACAAGATGTCAAACAACATATGTAGCTGAGTCAAGTTCCTGGCACCAGAGCATTTATAATTTCAGAGCTATAACATCACTGGCAAAGGAAAATATCCCCTACTACGTGAGCCAAATATGAACAGGAGCTTGTGCTCAAGCAAACCAACAATGTAATCCTCTTTTTATACCACAAGTCATTGTTCTCAACTCTAACCTGACTTTTGTTAGACTCATTTACATGTCAGGTTATTTACACATTAAAGCAGATAAATCAGGGAGTCACAGAAAGCTGTAACATTTTTTTCTTTTCTAAGTAATATCTTGAATTTTAACCTCATTTGTTCATTTTTGATGCCATCTTCTTAAATTCTTATGCACAGGGAAGTCATCACATAAATAACTTAAAAAGAAATAAAAGAAAAGAAATTCCCAAGTTAAATGATGTAGGACGTAGTGGTATCTAGCAGTAAAGTTGCTGATAGCAACCCCCTCACTTCAGCCTCTCCTTCCTATTATGAACGAGAAACTCTGTCTGTGAAACATGAAAAACAATTCCTATTTAGATTAGATTAGAGTATAGACTAATTAAAACATAGCTATGTATATTCCATTTCTGTCTTATTCTGTAAATAGAGCATCCTAAATCTTACACACTGGACCTTTAATACCATAAGTTATATATTTAGATTTCCTTTCTGGCCTTTGCAAGTCTAGGCAAACATTTTACACACACAAAAAAAAAGGTGAATAACAATTTACGCAGTACAATAACAAATGTTTTCTTCCCACCTTTTCCAAACTGTAATAATAGAACATTTTAACATTGCTAGAGCCTTGACAAAATATTAATTTGTCATATAAAATCCATTGGCTGACCACTAATCTCCATCATTCGCTCCCCATTTTCCATCTCACACGTTCTCAGACAACAAAGGACAGCCTCGTTGGGTGGATTCCCCACCCCTCTCTCCTTCCCCCTCCAGGCAGCCACAGGCCTCATAAATGTCTCCAGACGTAAGGACTCTGTCCACCATCTGACAATGATTAGGACATGGCCTCACTGAATACAAGTAGAGCCTGCACACTCAATTGCTGCAACACACCTTTATATGCAGCTAAACTAAACATGCCACCCACAAGTTTCTAGATTCACGGTAGAGACGCTGATCAGCAGTGGAGTAATGAGAAGTATTCAACTGATGTTGTTCATTTCAATGTTGGGATACAACCGCAGACAGAATGTGTCAAACTTAGTATTGGACAACTGAGCTCAAAAATAAGAAGTCCTTTTTGGTGCTTTTTTTTCCCCCAGTATTGGCACTGCAAATCACAACATGCACTGAAAGTATCACATATACTTTGACACAAATGTGTTCCGTGTAAAGTGCATAGATTTTATGGCATAACAAGCTGATTTTTTCATGTATATCATGAGTATATAACCATAGATTGTCATGCACATTGAGCAGTTTTATCATTTTCTGTCTGTTTTCTTTCCAGTCTTTCCTCAGTCTCATTTACACACACACACACACACACACACACACACACACACACACACACACACACACACTCATACTTTCTGTTTCCCCCATGTCCCTCTCCTCCACCCAGACATCTGATAGTGATTATAGCACAACCTCAGAAACACAACTCACTTAACTCTCCACTATTAAGTGACTTGGTACCACTGACATAATTTGTTCATCTACACGTAGAATTAACTGAAACACACACACACACACACACACACACACACAGCCCCCTAAAGACAGTTGTTGAGGCTCATGGGCGCACACACACACACACACACACACACACACAAATTCCTTAATCACGCAACCACATGCACTCTTTCCCTTCTTCCACCCTTATGCCCCCATTTTCAGGCAGGACCCTCATCCTGTCCACCCCCTCCACTCCCTCCATCTGCAGTCCCCTGGAACAGAACAGTCACGGCTGTGTGCACCGTTGATTAGCTAGAACCTGAACCCAGTGGCAACAGTGGAAAGCTTAGTGTTCTTTATTGTGTTTCCTTTCTAGAGAAAGAGAGTCTCTGACAACTTGGCTTTCCCCCCGGTCTTATTATCTTATCTTTTGCTAATGTAAGACGAACATTAAGGCAGCTTTCATTGTTACAAAGATGCCTTTTCTGTAACACAGCTCTCACCAAGGTTCAATAGGGGAGAGCAGAGTTTTAAGAAGAGAAGAGTTTAGACAAAGCTTTTGAGATTCAAACACTGGACGAACATGTGTGGATGTGTTCAGTGGTCTGGGGTTGCAATTGTGGGGTGTTGTGTGGCGTACTTGAGCGCATGCAGGCGAGAGTGAGTGTGAGTATGTGCATGAGGTTATTTGTTATGGCTAATTCCTTAATCCCACAACATGTGCCTGAAACCTGCAACAGATGCCTCTGAGGAGAATTTGCACATACAAAGCACACAGTGAAAGCGTGAAAACACACTGCACTACTATCATTACGATTAATCCACATTCACTGCCTGTCTGTCGCAGCCGGTCGTGTTGGAACACGCGAGCTAAAGAGCTAAAGGTTTAGAGAATTATTTTTCCTTGTCAGTCAGTAAGCTTTCAAAGAGAAACTTTGGTGTGTTTTACATGTTTGTAACAAATCCTGTCATTTTGATTTGGCTTAACGGAATCAGAGAAGACACACTGACAGAATCCGAACAGTGAATTCCCAAACAAACTTTGACGTCCTGATCCGTCTGCTGCTGATATAACTAAACTAGCTAGCAGCTTTACAGTGATTCACAGTTGTAGCATTAACAAATACCTTGTACCACCCAATTTCCCTTCTTTTTCTAACGTTGAGAAGTTTAAAAAAAAAAAAAAAAATGCACTGAAACTTTGGCACCTATCAAAACAACTGTTTCATCATTACTATTGAGACAAGTATGTACTGTTAAATGTGGTACAACTAGATGGTGCAAAAAAAAAAAAAAAAAGAAAAAAAAAGCTCTGTTATGTTGCACACATTTCTTCTATTGTTTTATCAAGTGGCTGTATCCCATTTTGCAATGATGAATGAATGAAAAACAAGACTGGAATAAGTTAATTTTATTACAGAAATGATAGCAATATGAATGCTGGCCTGTCCTACATGTTGGTAAATCTGCACAGCTGCCCCCAACAAGGTAAGAGTTTTCCTTTTGGATCGAGGCCCATACCACCTGGCACTTACATAAAACATTTTAAGCCTGAATTGGGCTCTTAACCTTTATGTCAGTCCCATTCTTCCGTGTCTTGTGTCATCTGCTACTGTATGCTGAGTAGAAAACTACCCGCTATATGCCCTAGAATGTAATACATTGCAGCCAGGTAGTGCAGGAGTGCAGGGTAGGATTTTTTCTCCAACAGGAAACTGAGTGGACATGGTTCAAGGGTTTCGACTTGTAAAAACACTGCTCCCAGCATATCACATTGAATATAAAACTTGTGACCATGTGGTGCAAGTTTATGTGTACGCACGCACACCTGTTTGGTTATAAATGTGAACTCAGAGATGCTGGTAGCACACGCGTGAGTATAGTAGTTTGTGTGCAGGAGGAGGAGGAAAGTGAAAAATGAAAGAGAGAGAAGGAAGTGTGTTCAGATATTAGTGATATAAATCGATTAATAAATAACACACAACCACATTAAAGGGAAAGAAATCATGGCCTCTTGATGTGTGATGCTTACCGCACGTGGTCAAAATGTGGTGGCAATGTTTCTCATCGCTTTGCACTGCCCCAATATGCAGTCATCAGCTTGATGGTGTTTGGCTGGGAAACTACAGGGGTCTGTTAGAGACATCTGGTCTCTCTTGACTCTGTTACTCTAAATTTCTTTTCTCATTTTGGATCTCACTGTACCCATGATCTGGCAGAGCTGATTCCAGATTGTTTGTTTTTTTTATATCACCTAATTAAATCTGCAAACAACAGCCCCCCTGCTTATCATTAATCTCTAAAGAAACTATATATCAGACTAGATCATAAATATCCTGTTCATGTTCATCTCACCAGCAGATGTCAGTGATCAACAGATCCCCCCCCTTCTGGCTGCATCTATCAATAAATTGATTCAATAAGCATTGCAGTGTTGCACAGGACAAAACACAAAGACTCCCAGAGGCCTGCTTCACATTGTAATTGCCTCGTGAGATGGATATATATAAATCCAACGGATGTGTAAGTGAAGAAACAGGCCCCCTCGAGATTTGATTTTACATGCATCAGATTCAGTATCTTAGGGGTGAAATTTGATTTGGTATCAATCAGATTTAATTACTCTGGAATAATGACTTTGGAAAACACATTGACGAGCCCATCATGAATTTATGTCTCATGGGAAGGTGGTTTCTGCACAGGCAATGTGGACGCAATTTCAGCCAGCAGGGTATCAATGATTTTACACAAATCAGTGCATCTACAGCGGCAGATGGAAGGCTTTTAGAAGAAGAGAGACAGACAGCGAAACAGACAGAGAATGATAACAACTAGTGGCTTCTGAGTTTGATTATACACATTATACCCCAGACCTTTGCCAAAGACACATCTGCACAAATCAAAGAAAGCCATTCATCATTCCAGTCCTAAATGCACGCCTGTGGAGGACTATCGGACAAGTCAGTGAAAGAGGGGGAGGCAGAGAAACGGAGCACAAGACAAAGAAGAAACTACATACCACAGAGAGGCGAAGATAATACCTTGAACTCCTTGAATAGTTCTTTTTCCACTTAATGACATTCGGTCCTGGGCATCTGCCTCTGTCAGTTAGACCGACTGGCTGTGAGTCACTAACTTCTTTGTAAGTCTGTTTACCTCATTTACACCTTCACATTGAATGTCTGACTACAAAAGCCACAGGTGATGCATATAGGTGGTTGTATTATGTTTTGCTACACAGCCCGTCTTTTTAAAAAACAGGAAGTCAGGTTTTTTCCATTACTCAGTTTGGCCTTTAACCTCTCAGACATTCTTTGAAAATTAATAACTGGCAAGGCCATAAATTGAAGTCATTTCTCTCTGCACATATTGAAAAAAAAAATGATACTCAGTGCTGCTGTCTATCAAGAGTGACTTACCTTGAGTCTTTCCATATTTTATTAAAACTACCCATAAATTTGATATTCAGGCCACCAATTCTGTATGTAGTGGCCCTATTAAAAGTTTTGAGTAGTGAGAGGATGTCTAGACCAAGAGTTGAAGGAACTTCCTGAAACTTAACAATGACACTTGCTCGTAGGCAAATATTTCTCCACTCCCTGATGGAATGGCACCTCAAAGGAGGCACCATGGAAATTGGGGGTCTCGGGTTTGGAGGGCAAGAGGGATGAAATTGTCCCAAAGTGAATCCAGATGGTTATCTTTTCCTCTCTTTTTCTTTAGTCCACCACTCATCACTCCATCATTTTTATTTTTTTTTTCCTTTGAGTGTACTACAGGCCCGGTGATTACCTCAGTTAGGAATGAGCCAAACCAAACACAAGAAGACAGAGTTGTGGTCTACCAAATAAAGAACAGCCTCACAGTTCAAAGCAAAACCGTATGCGAGTTAAAGCATCCTCAGGGCTCAACTGGTTTATGTTTGTGATTGGGGATGTTCTTATCAACAATATGCTATTTGTTTTTTATGTGTCATTAAAAATTCACATTGTAACATATAACAAATGATTAGCCACCAAATGGTAGTGAGACATTAGAGAAAATGACAAATGTGAACAATTCAGGCACTTTGCTCATACTCAAAAGGATGCAGCAGCCAAAAAAACAAACAGAAAAGAATCTAAAGAGGAGTGGCTGAGCTGTGCGACCTGTGTAAATTAGAGAGTAGTGAGAAAAAACAGCCAAATCATGAGATCAGAAGCTGGCTGGTAGATGTTTTTTTTAACATCCATCCTGTGGGACACAGGCCTAAACTGATTCCGTGGGCTATTAGTCGGGCTAATAAATCATAATTGAAACATGTTTTATACCATCAACCTATGCTGCTCTCAGTGCAGTATTATGGCCAGCTCCTTTACTTTAGCCACAAAGTTCGTCATAGTAATTTGCTGATTACTATGATTTCCCTTCGGGTCCTGGGGATGTCAGCGGGGCTGGAACATTTCAAGTATTGTTTCTAAAAGGTGCTGATGCCAACTCTTTGTCACATCATTCAAAGGAAAGAAAAAGGAGAACACCGGGGGAGGAGTGGCTGAACTGTGTGTCCTGTGTGAATTATAGAGCACCGGGACAGGACAACTCCATCAGATCAGGTGAGTCTGTGTGTTTAAATGTCCACCCTGAGGGGAAGCCGGGCAGTAATGGAGCTAACGATTAAAATAATTAGACTGCGTGGCTGCTTGATCCGGTTCTGAAAAGATAAGACTGATAAGCACATACGTGAATACAAATGAATCCTATACGCTTTATCTACGTGAATACACAAACTAATGCCATCACACACAAGCACATTCTTCTAAGTCCTCCTCACTCTCTCCTTTAATAACGCAGCACATACATTCCTATCTTATTACACACACACACACACACACAACTCAATAAACTCACCTTTATTATCTCACTGGCCTGTAGATACACACGAAAACATTCACACATGCACACGACTACAGCTACTATGAGCCCTCTTTGTTCGTTTCTGCTACACATACACGCAGTCCTCAGGATAGACCTTGATGTGTATTAGCTATGCCTCTATCAGTATCTTCCTCATCATCAGCTCCATCAACCCAGTAGGCAAATTTTCTGTCAGATCCTATCTTGTCTCTGCGGCTCATGTCATGCACCAACAAGTCTATCTTTGACATGAGGATTTAAATAAACGTTCCAAACACTGGTCACTCCAATTAAACGGTTAATGTTGAACCTGAATTGTGGTAGTCACTTTATTTATGATGTTATGATGTTGATCAGTAGTAAAATTCATGGATTTTAAATGATGATGGTGAAGAAAGTTACACAAGTGATCAACAGTGAGATCTTTCGCTTCTTTCGGTCAGAGTTCTTCATTTGGTGCATCACTTTCTTGTGTGCAAGAATGCAAAATTACAAATTTGTTCTTCGAAAATATTTTGGAAATGGCTTTACAATTTCGCCTTGATTATTGGAGTATTATTTTCTTTTAACTAAGTAAAAAAAAACCCACCTCTAATAACATGCAGTAGAAGTCTAGTCTATCATGTGCAATAAAAAAAAATGTTGTGATCTTTGTGTGCGTGCATGTATCAGTGCATACTTGTTTGAACATATCAAAAACAGCACAGGCAATAGATCATGATTTCCATCTAAAAAGCAAAAGGGTCAAATTTTTAACTCATCCCAGCTTCAGAGGACAACAAAGGAAGATCCGATGGGATCCATGTGTGTGTGAAGACTAAGATCTTGTGCACACATGCATACATGAACACTTTTAATTCATCTTACTTAATCATGTTTCCAAAATTGCACTGACTGCACGATGCATACACTAGAAGTAATGTCACATTTAAATGCAAGGATACACTTTTAGAGAACACCACACGACGTTTCCAGAGACAGTGAAGATGTCAATGGAGAGCATGTATCTGAACGTGGCCATTAAGAGAGGATATACTTGGTTGAGCTTCTTGAGCTTTCCTCAGACAGCTGGGTGAGCCTTTTGTCAAGAAAAAAGTATACAAACACTCCGTACCTCACTGTACTGAAAGATTAGGAGGTATCACCTCAGGGAAAATGTGAGTGAAGAAAATAAAATCGCCGGTCCAAATCACCGTCGATAAATCTGAACAAATACAACAAGACTTTTGCTGTGACATGTGAGAGCCAGAAAGCCTACAGAGAAAAAATACTGTTGGAGATCACAAGTGTTGCTCATAAGAGCTTAAGCTTGATTAACAGTGTCATACAGTGTCCTGTATGGTCTCTGCTGGCAGAAATCTGGCAACCAGCAAAGTAAACAAGGGCATGTGTAACACTTAACGGTATCAGATGGACTACTAAAACTAAAACGTTGCCATAATTGTTCAATTACAGTCATTACAAGATAAGCTTAACTGCAGTGTGATCGTACTATTGTTAAGGTGCTCTCCTGGCACAGCTGTTACAGGTTGCATGAAACAAAAAGTTTGTCAAGCTGTAAAGTGCAGTAACTACTGAAATAGGCAGCATAATCACAATAACTACAACCCTTTTTCTTACAATTGTTCATGATGGCTTAAACAATCTAACAGCAATTCAGGTCTATCATTAGCTGCCATGTTCTCTTTCTTGTGACTACTTAAATTTCAATTTAAAAAAATGCCTGAAAACATACCTCTAAACAGTACTAAGCTGTGTACCTGAATCTAAAGCTAAGTGTTTTCTGCTTAAAAGGCCACAATGATTGATGAAAAATACTTCACAACCATAATGGGATTAAAGCCTTGCAGCGGAGAAAGCAAAGGAGAGAACACACTGCTTAAGCTCAGCACTTAGACAGAAAATGTCCTCTAGCAGAAGTTTTATTGTGAAGTAGCAGCAGGAAGTCTTAAAGTTAAGTAATTGGCCATAGCTAAGAATAGATTAGTCAGATTCTAACTGTGAGTTAGAAAGTGGTCTAAATGTACATTTGGACAATGAATTACCTTTTTTTTTTTTTTTTAAACTGGATTTTTTTTTTTTACAAAGTCGTCAGGGTTAGAGCTCCAGGGGATTATTGGATTGTAGACTGGACGAACATCAAACCTGGAGCACATATAATCAAGGTAAGCAATACATTTTCCAATTTGTTGCTCCATGTCTTCAGAAGTACAGAGCCAGAGATTAAAGGAATGCTGATAAATGTGATGCAGTTTAAGTTCACACAACAGAAAAAGCTTTAGATAGATAGAAAAGGCTTTTTTATTGTCACAATTCTTTAAGCCTTTAAGAATTTTCACGGCCTGTGGAAACCTTTCTAAGACTCTCTGTGTTTCAGAATTCAGGTTAAGATAAAGGCTGGAACGTTTCAATAAATCACATTGACACTGTAATTAAGAAAGAGAGTTAGATCTATGAGAAGAAGGCCTCGGGCTCAAGGCTCTTATCTCTTTTTGATTGTTATCAACTCCACCTCTAAGTTGAGGAAATTGGATATTAGCAAAGCACAACACTGGCAAATAGTCCTCAGGTTCACATGAACAATTGTTTTTACTCGCTTTATAAAGCTTTGCCCCGATCGCTTTCTTATGTTAACTTGCACAGAAATAATGTGGTGACTGTAATCGGATTCAAGCGCTTAAGGCATTTACATTTTTCTAAGTAAGGTCCCTCCCTATAAGAGGAGAAGCATGAGATGCAGGAAGATCTGGCACACGGCCATCACAGTATCTAATGGAAAAAAGGCTGACACATTACACATTTCTTTAAAAAAAAAAATAATAATAATAATAGCCTGAACCTGTAACATTTTTCATCTTTGTTCTCACTCAAAGTTGAGGAAGTCCACTTCATGAGCTACAGCGACCACACAATTTAACATCCTCTGTGAACTCTGAAAAACAAGAAAACTACAATAAATAAGACTGAGGTGTCCATATAGGATTTTTTTTTCTCATTTTGACCTACTCCAAATAAAATCAGCCCGACTTTACATGACATGTGATCGAGACTGACTATTGTTCCACGGTGCCACATGTAAATGTGCCCTTTGACTATATCCTCTGTCAGTCTTTTCCTCATTGCTGCTCCACTCCAGACAGAGATTGAGTTTGTTTTTAGCAAATTTGTTATTCTTGGCATGCAGATGTGATCTGAATTTCCAGCAGTCAGTATCAGACACCTTGTCTCACGCCACGAGATGTCTGCACTGTTAAGTGTCTAAACTGCTCTCTCTCTCTCTCACACTCTCTCTGACACACACAACAAGGAAAGAAAACGAGGGAAGTTTTCTGTTTACAGCTGCTATGTGAAATTCAATTACACAGCCAATTGAGAACGTGGCTGTTGCTCAGATTTGCGTGATGTGTTCCTGACCTAAATAAGATTGCTGTTCCCAGTGAAACCTCAACAACTGCATACATACGCATCTGGAGCACTGCTTCTCTCATTCATATCTGCTGAGTGTTTTCCTGCGCAGGTCCCTGGTGTTACTGCCCCCGGACCCCTCAGATGAGGTGAGGTAAGATTTGGAGCCACAGTATTATGCCATCTGGATATACATTTACACACGCATGCTCATGTGCACACATACAGATATACTCTTGTCATAACCCACACTGACAAACACCTGGACCTGGTTACTGGACTCAGAGGGAGAGTTTAATACTGTGTGCATGCCTCTGTGTATGTGTATATAAGTGGGGTGTATGGGGAATACTGGGCTGTAGGTTATTCGGCGCTGGAGGCTGTGTTGAGGTTCCTTTTCATTTTTTTTTTTCTTCTTCATAGCCCTTGAAGAAGGGGGCTCACTTCACCAAGTCTCACAAATTAAAGATAGGTCATTGCTACTATGTAGACCCTTTCTACCAAATACAAAAAAAAAACAGACAGAGAGGGTTTTCAACTTTTTAAGACGATAACTGAGTAAAGTGATTGTAGGAATGCTGTGAATAGAGGGTTATAAGATGAGTCAGTGTTAACATTTTCCCTAAAAACTACTGATTCCAGACAGTTGCACGTGTTACACGTACATTTGATTATATTACTTATGATCAAGAAATAACTTAGCTAACACAGCCAAATATCAAGCAAGTGCAACAAGGCAAGACATAACAGCGAGCTATTACTTACTGTTCCAATGGCAAGATACCCAGCTTGGTGTCTTTTATTTAACAAAGCCCTCGTTAACAACTAAAAGCCAATCAAAGATTCACTCTGGCCTAACAACCTCTCACTCAAATGCTATCTTCTTTCCTCTGCCATTATGGAAGAGGATGCTGAGCCCGGTTACATTGCCCAGCTCTGGTTCTGGCACGACACACCAGCTCCACTCCCCATCATCTTCATCAGAAGTGGTCCAAAATGCCTGTGGTACAAATACTAAGACTGCCCGGGTGAAAGTCCAGACAGCCCAGCTAATGAACTCACCTAACATCAGCTAACCGCAGCTACAGTATGCAGTTGTCCAGCAGAAACTCAGCAGTTACAGAGGGTTGATGCTCTGGAGGAAATCGGTGGGAAAACCTGAAAACATTTTCTTCATAAAAATCTGATTCAGTTTCACCAAAATCAGTAAAATAGTTGATGGTGTATAACCTAGTGCTGTAAAGCATCACATGCTAGATAACACCCAAAGCACAAAGTCATATAGCGCAAGAACAGACATACGATACGCAAAACGAGGATGATAGGCACAGTTCACCTGATTACAAGTCAGTGAAGCAACCAAATTATTTAAAATATGTTATTTTATGGTAGAACATGTTGCTTTTACACCTAAAGGCAAACATGATGCTGCAGGGAATAATGTAAATACTGCTGATACAAACCTATGGGAAGTGGTGAAAGAAGTTAGTGTTAGATTATGGACACAAGACATCCCTACTAATTTGTCCGTGAATGTACTTTCCACCGTTGGCTATCTACAAACTATTCTCACTGACATCACTTCAACTTTTTCTGTCTTATTTTGCACGCGAGGTAAAGTCTCGCGCAATCCCCAACAAACAAGTCAATCGCACGTGCAGCGACGCTGACAACACGTAGCAAACAAAAAGAGCAACAGCAGCTGTCAAACCTGACAGCAAATAAACGACTGCGATAAGAAGAAACAGACAAAAAAAAAAACAGACAATGGAAACGTAATGCTGCTTAAGTTTTACCCGCCTCCACTTCAAGTTTAAACTCACCTTTAAATACGGTCTTGTTTCGATGGAGAGGAAAAGTTCGCTCGGTACTCCCGGTACAGATGCGAGTCGCTCTGTTTCCGAGCAGAGTTGAAGCTTGTCTGTCTCAGTCTCTTTCTTTCTGCCTCTCCTTATTCTCACACACACACACGCACACACACGTAGGGTCACACATTGGTCTCACACATGAAAACCTCTCTGCTCGTCTAAAATTCACTCAGCTGTATGAGAGGTGATTAATGCCACAAGGAGTGCATTAGCTGGAGAGAAGTGAATAAGTGAGTGAAGTCATGCACCAAATGGATTCCACAAGCCACTCTTCTACTTGTCGTCTAATAAATAATAAACAACAAAAAAAAATCTTCTTCAATAATAATAAATTCACCAGTAACCTGGGCGCCAGTCAGTGTGGCCGTGTCTGCTGGTTAGAATGAAAGGATTATTGAACAGTTTGAGCTGACTTTTCAACCAATAACAGCTCATTTTCATGTAGGCTACTACTTGAAGTGTCCTACTAAAAGTAAAGTATGTGTCTGCTTTTACAGAAATTGCAAATACAATCATATTCCCTAACTTTTCACCCTCCATTTAATTGGAAAGTGCATTCTCTTGCTCACTCAGCAACTGATTCTTCTCTCCTGTACCACAAACTCACAATAAATACTTGCTGGAGGATGTAATATCATACCCATAGACTTGTAGGACATGGGTGTAGTATCTGTGTCATCACCCATAGCCTTTTGAAGAGGCTTTGTGTAGTTGAGTGTGGTGGCTCTGCTTGCCACCGTCTTGGCAGTCTGGCCTTTGCTAAACAGGCAAAGCCTGGTTGCAACAAGCCACCTGCGATGGCACTTACCTGTCATTTGTCACACTTTTAATTATGCATAACTTTAAGCCTCAATATAACTTGAACAGGTGAGTTGTATAGAAATTCACCCTCAGTACAGTTGTCATGAACAGAGGAATTGTTAGAGACCAAAACATGTTTGTTACTGCTGTGAAGATGGACATTTTAATATGGGGAGGTTGAGTTGTGCTGTAGCCAGCCTCAAGTGGCCATTGAAGGAACTGTAGTTTTTGGCTCTTATGCACTGTCTTCACTTCACAGCTGCAGAGGTTGCCGTTTGGTCATACCTCAGTCTAACAGCTGAATCATTCTACTCTTGAATCTTATGAAACGTCTGGTTCTGGCTGTGCTTTTCTTCATGTTTGTGTGTGCCAAATAGTTTTGTAGAACTGAATCGTCCTAAGTGTTGTCTCTTATTTTGACCCATATAAGAACTTTATGTCCCCATTTTACAGTTTTCATGCCTCACACTTAAAGTCTGTTTCTCCTTTGACCTTTTTCAGCATGGTGGAGACGTGCGTTGAAATCTGCATTTCACACTGCTTATGTCAGACTTGTATGTACTGCCACGTGGTTTCACAAGCAATATCCTAATACGGGAAGTTTAGTATGGTAAGATAGTATTGCACTGACAGAGAAGAAAACAGACACAAGGAAAGACAGGATATTTCTCTTGGGGGGTTAAAAGCACCTCATTTATTAGACAACTTAGATCAATTTCCAAGCGTAGTTCTGTGGATGAAAATAAAGATTTTTGTTACCATGTTTGTTTACCACTGCAGTCTTCTATGATAATTATGTGAAATTAATATGACAGAGTTTTGTTGCTGTTTGTTCTAGTCAAAAGTAAAAGTAAATATGTCCATCAGCATGTTGGGACAGTTAGTGAACAGTGAAATTAGATACTAAAAATACAGAAGAAAATACCCCACATCCATTCCCTGAAAGTGTCCCTGAAAAGCAGAAACCCAGCTACCCAAACAGTTAAATACATGTTGTCAGATAAGACATTTCTCCCCTCTATAAACAAAATAAAATATACAGTTTGCGACAAACAAGATTATAGTATCCATGTTTGAATTTGTTTTCCTGCAGATCCGACCAGAAATAGCCCATTTTTATGAAGCATATGGAGGACTGAATCAACCACAATCATTAGAAAATACAACATGAGGTAAAGTAAATAAAAATATGACTCATGAAGCTATATGGCACTCAGTATAGAAACATATTTCTGCCAATGCTATGCAATTGCCAATCAGTCAGTTTCATAGTAAGGAGAAATAGATAAATATACATATTACGGGCTTTATATTTTGTTGGACATTTACTTATTTTGTATGTATATTTATGTATTTAATTTTATTTATAGCCAATTCTGTCCTCCATAAAATCAAGACCAACGAGTTGCACATTTATAAATGTGATGTTTTGTTTTGAAACCGGTAACATTTTTGATAAGTTATCAGTCTCACACGACAAAATATAATACATAGAATTCATTTCAAACATACAGAAATAGTTCAAATAGTTCTAAGCACTGATCAAAGGCAACACCTTTTACCATCACCACAGACACCCAGCTCACCTCTATTAAAACAACTAGTACAAGAAATGTTTTGATGTTGATTCTGATATTTCAGTACAACATCAACAAAGTGTGACACAGGAAATTGGATGGCTAGTATTTTCTTGAACTTAATAGCTGCTGATCAGATTGTTAAATTTGATTACAGCTACACAAACGTTAACACTAACAAAAATAAACACCAGCTTTGAAAATAATTATCTAATATCCTTCTGTCTCTGTAATCATATAGCACGAGTATCAATATATATTTTCTGTACTGTGTTTTGATATTAAATGTCTGACTTTGATGAGTCCTAGTGATTGTACATGTACACTGTGCCTATTTTTGGATGCTTGAGTAAATAAAATCCAGATGTAGACTAGTTAAAAGTGATCTGTTTCTTTCATTATTTATTGTTAAAACAAATGGGTATGAACGTAAAACAGTGATCATTACTGCAAGCTATTTTGCTGCTTATAGTAAAAATGAACAAAAGTAAATTATGTTTTCAAAAGGCCTGAATCCCATGGACATGTTCACTTTTGCATACGCAGTGTTTCTCTTATTCTGACCTGCAAGAGCCACCATGATGCTTGCGCGAGTATTGCTTGAGTTTTATTGTGGTATGATACTATTAAGAGCTTTTGCTACCCACCAACCAAGACAGAATGTATGGATAGGATAAAATTGTGAAGGGAAAGTCCAAGGTTCATATCTTCAGCGTGTGAGCGTGTTTCTTGCAAAGAGGTTTGTCTTTCTTGGAGAAGAAAGTCTGACCTTCCAGAGTGGTGCAGCACACCTGAGAAAAAACACCAAAGATACACAAATAAACAGAATGGTTACATAAGGTTTTCAGAATATGTTTAAATGCCGTATTCATATATGTCATTATATCCGTCATAATACAAGGTACTAATCACACACCATTACACAAAAACTATGAAAAATTGATAAAAATCAGATAAATCAGATACAACTTGAGCTGCTCAGGGTTAGACCCCTTTGCATGTTTGTGTGTTTTATCAGGAAGCACTGTTTTCTCTCACAGTTCAAAGGCATCCAGGTCAGATGGATAGGAGTTGATTATACTGTGAAGCCTTCACTTACAGCGCAAACAAAGCAGGTGTCATGCCAGACGTAACCAAGGGCCTCCAGGAACTTGTCTCCAGCCTCGACTGGGAACTCGCAACCGTGACAGCCAGTCCCAAACAAACTGTAGAAGTCTTGGCATATACATTAAAAACAAGTTTTAATGTTCGAACATACACAAAAGTTACTCCATAACAGAGAGCTAATGGTGTTTTTCTATCCCCTGTCAGCATGGTCATTGCCTCCAATAAATGCATGGTTCATCTCTCACCTTGTTCACAGTATGGTTCTCCATCCTCCAGGTGGAAGGTGTTGTTTCTGATTGGCTTTTGACAGCAAGCGCACAGAAAGCAGTAGACATGCCACGTCTGTTTGAGGGCATTTATCACCTCCTAGAGACAAAGGCAAATGATGTGGTTAGTTGGATCATACAGTTGATTAGGAGCACTTTGGTCTGTGTGTGTTGGTCATAGGAGCTGGAAAGTGGATACAGTGATGTATGTGATCAGTTTCTACTACCAGTCACCTATTTGATCAGAATGTATTAATGTATCTGTCAGGAATGCTGTCTGTCCTTTTCGCATGTCACATTCAAATATTACATTTTTCTTTTTATTGTGAGTCCACATGACCCAGCTTAAAATCAATGGAAAGTTGGTGGGCCAGAGTCAAATTAAGGATTAGAGGAGAGGGAGTGAGAAAACAGGTTAATAAGAAGCCGTAAGCTGGTTGAAGATGTGTGAGAAATAGAGGGTTGAAAGGGATTGAGGCTAAAGAGGTTAGAACACGTGAGGGATGAATGTCAGAGCTGTTATGGAAGCAAAGATCTCAGCTTCCTGACACCCTGAGTTCATGCTACACCTGCAGCCTCAAGGCCACTAAGCCTAATTCTCCTAACACCTGAGCATATACTGCATTCCTGAGATTTAGTGGTGGTCACTATAGAAAATCTTTAAACCAATAGCTTTCCTACATTGGCCCTTCTTGCAGTTTACAGCTTTTTAAAAATGACCCTTTATTATTTGGTCTTGAATTGGTAGGATAACAAATGCAATCCATAGCACTAGTGCAAGAAGGGAGAAAGTTACCTCTGATATTTATCCAGGCTTGGCTATTAGAATCTAAAAGCAGCCTTATAATACTGTACATACACACATGTATAAAGTGATGTATGTTAAGAGATAATGTTCCAGTGAAGGGAATCAGTTACTGGACAAGAAGGGAGGTGCAGAAGGTTTGAAGAGAAGCAGATCTCTAATGAAGCACATATGCTGTACATTAGTTGATTATAAGTTTAAATGTTTGGTCAAACTCCATTTTAACTCTCATTGAGAAGTAGAATATTTTATCATCATCATCAATAGCCAATTTTGCATAGTAAAATATCTCATATTTGGGATCTTCTGCATGTAATATTCATTCAGTGTTAGCTGCCAAACCCCCAAATGCCCATTGTTAATTTAGTTGCTGGAAACTAGTCGCTCATAGAGACTTACACAATGTGGCAAACTGCAAGCACACAATTAAGAGAAATATTCTAGCAAAACAGTGAAAAGAACAGAAGGACATGAAAAACAGAAATGTCAGATGTTGGTATGTGTGACAGCTTTGCAGTGAATGCCACAGAGGACGGCTATCGCTTTTGTTCTCCAAACAACAGGTGGTGGAGACTGAAAACAACAGCCACACATAATGTCAAGGCCAGTTAATCTCTATAAACAGATATCTGCATATGTAAGCAGAATCTGTAGGCAAGGGACCAAGATTTTGGCACCAGAGGCCTTGTGGTTTCTGTTTGTAGTCCGAGTAGTATTGACCAATCACATTTGAGTGGGTTTTGGTTGCAACAGATATCTGTTTATAGACAGTGTCTTTCTCACGCATCAAATTGCTAATGAGACCGCAAAAAAAAAGTCTTGGCTTGGATTTCCAGATATTCACTGGCCACACTGGGCCAGTGAATATCACCGAGAGTGACTGCACAGTAAGTGATCTGTCCCGGCACTGTAATGCAAGTTTAGTTATCATCTTCAAAATATTTTGCGCTGCAGAAAATGCTCTGATTACAGTGTCAAATAACCATCACAAAACAAACAAGAGCAGCCAGACAATAGCTTGATAAGTGCAATGTCACCAAGCCTTCACCTTTGTGCACACACACACACACACATACACTCTTCTGCTCCATTTCATTTCACACCAACTCACCCCCAGTATCTTGGCTTGGCAGCGGCTGCAAGTTGGAGCGAAGAACTCTTCATAGCAGTGTTCACAGTAGACAGACCCCTGTTCTTCCACAAAGCCGGTATCTGCTAGAGATGAACGGCAGTGGGCACAGTTAAATTCCTCCTTATGCCATGATTTCCCCATTGCTACCAGAAACGGCCCTCTGCAAGAAAGAAAAACAAAAACCAGAGACAAGATGAGAAAATATTACTGATCCATCTGGATTTAATTACTTATTCTACTATGTCTGAAATTGTGAAAAATGCCCACTGACCTATGGTCACATCATCAATTATCGAGGAAGACATTTTAGAAACTCAGTGTGTCCCTGAAGGTTTATCAATCATCCCCTGCTTCCACTCAGACAGTGCCCTGGCACAGTCCAATATGATGATTAGGTAAAGTGGGAAAACAACAGAGACTAATTTACTCCACACAATAGCTATACTTATCTGAGCTTATTCCGATCGCATGTGAGCTACCCTATCCCAAGTGATATGTAATGTGAGGTGACCCAAGTTGGAAGATAACACTCGAATTAGGGCAGTCAGCTACCGGAAAAAAAGAGGTAGACAGGAGGGAGGAAGAGGAAGAGAGTGGATGTAGTGATCATGTGGTACACACCGTATGGTATCATATGGGGTACAATATGTATTTCTGCACAGGCAGACGTTATAGTGAAGCCCCTCAAACATCAATAATTTTAAAGTTATAAATCATATTCTCCATTCTCGATCTTAACGTAACCCAACAGCATAATCAGGAGTTGGTATCAGCCTATCATCATCTGTGTGTGCGTGCATTCAGTGTGTCTACGTGCAAGTGCAACGTCACAGTTTGATCTACTGCTGGTGCAACTTAATTCCTCTCTCCTACTCTTATCTACACTACAGTCAGATCTCTACAGTTTCATACACAGATTATTTACTCGAGATAGTTTCAAGTCAATTATTTGAAGTGCTTTACTGGGACACTGAATAATTGAGAAGTGAACATATTTTCCTTTCCTACGTGTTAATTTGCTAGTACAAATAGATAGGCATGATATGATGGGACTAAACACTATGCACCACTGTTTCCTTTTACAATTTTAACTAGTGTTAAAGTGTCTCCTTTCTTCCTGATGACAGAGCCCAAAGGTTTTTCATGCTAGAATGATTTAAAAAATAGTTGATAAATGACCTTAATAACTACAGTATTCGTCCCTCACCTGATAACCATGTTGCAGTGGGCACACATGGGTGTACGAGTCCCAGCAGGGATGTGTTCTGCCATCTGAACTAGGGTGTCCTCATCTTTGGGGTGGGGCTGAGGTACAGGTCGAGCTGGGACAGGACCTCTTGGGACACTGGCACTTCCATTACCCTTCATACCAAAAGATGGGATGATCAAACCAGTCTGCAGACCGTGGCCTGAAGGATAAGAACGAGAAATAAAAGGCTATATTTCATAAGAAACAAAGGGACCGAAATGGTAAAAGGAAAGAGGAACAAATGAAAAGCAAAGAAGTGAGCACAAAGGCTGTGTGTGCATGTGTGCATCGGTGTTTATTTCCCAGGTGTGTAAGTTATTTGACCTCTACCCTCTTTGTCTATACGCCCAGCAGGTGTCATGGCGGTGCACGCAGCGGGCTGACTACTGCTGTCACAACCATGGATTCATCACATCCATCTTCACAGAATCTTTCACTCCACCTTCGACACATTCCTATGGTATATGTGCATGCATACACATGACCAAACACACACATATAGACCACCAAGACATTCCCTCAGCTAAAACCAGGACACCTGGCTAAACATGTAGCTTGGCCTTTGATCTCCACACAGTGGATAGAGATGTGTTTTTGTATGCGTGAGCATGGTGAGGCAAGAGCTACTTTTGGAGCTGGGCTTTACCATTACGTATCATGTTTAAGTGTGGGCTAGGGACAGGGCAGGGTTTACATTTAATGCTCAGGCCAGTAGGGTATTCATTTAAACACTATAAAATAGAAAACTCTAAAAACTAGAATAAATGACTAGAATAACTGATTGTTGGCCACTTGAGGGCAGCAGAAACAAGTTGTGAAAACAACACTGACTTATCATTTACGTAAGAACTTAACAGTAATGGAGCAACACTATCATCCATTTAGAGTTGTGTTTCTGGTGAATATAAGTTCAATATTCACTCTCTTTGAACTCTGTTTTTGGTCTCTACCAACTCCTGAGGGAAATTTAGTTTTTAGCTTTTTCAGCTACTTGCTAACTTTGTTCGTCCAAGAAGCTGTGCAAGTAGTATACAGTGGGATTAGACAAAATGAGAGCAGTGAGAAAGAACCAAAACAGTAAAGTTTGGGGCCAGACAGATAATCAATGAGATGAAACTCCCTAGAGCCAATTGCAGTAGATCCAGGTGATAATTCTCTGTAGGTTCACATTGTTTTCACATTGTCATTTGATACATTGTCATTAAAAACACTGATTATAGCTGCTTTAAGTTTGCATTTGACAGTCCTAGACTGAAGCTAAGAAGACGCCACAGATATTTCTTCATTGTACAACTAATTCAAATTAAATTATCTTGCAAAACAGTAGCAGTCATTTATTAAATGTGAGGAAAAGACAGTTTTAGGTCTGATGATTTTACACCTTTTCTGTTAGTGACGCTGCCATTAATCACACTAGTATGGATGTATGTTGCAGGTGAAGCTTCAGTAATGAGCTGGAGCAGGAAAGTGAAGGGTGTGGGTGACAGAATGAGTGTGTGTGTTTTTTCACATTTTAACACCATGCCAATTTATTTTACAATGAGCATTTCCAACAAGGCAGTGGTTGAGGGCCTGGGTTCCTTAACTGCAGCTCCAGATTCAAAATGGGTCAGTGGCTTGCTGCTGCTTGTGCGCTATATGACTAGTAGTATATTTTCATGAGCCTGGGTCCCCGGGTAAGTGACTACATTTACGATTTTTGTTGAGTGGCAGTTACATCAATGAGAGAACTGGGGGAGAGGAGAGGACTTGTGCTCATGGAGGGGTAAAAGTTGAAGCGTAGATGAGTTATTAAATAGATATTCACAAATAAACAGATAGGCAAATAGGCAGATATATATTATTTTTTGGTATGCACATGATAAACAAAATAATGCCCAGATAATCTCTGAATCTGTGGGCCAGGTACAGATGGAGTACAGGCATTATACTGCAGCTCTGTGGCTTGCCTTTAAAACTTTATTCATAACTCCCGACAGGTCCCCTCAGTAAATATTATCTTTTTAAAAGAGTAAGGCTGCTGCACGTGTGACTGAGCGAGACACCACAGGCGAAGCGGGGCCTTCTCGCCTGCTTAATGGGCTTCAACAGAGGAAAAAGACGAGAAAAGAAAAAGACTGCAATGACCTATTTCACAACATATGTCATGCTTCAACCATGGAAAATAAGCCTCTTTCCCCTTGCTAACTGACTGCAACAACATTAAATCCAACAGCAGTAAATCAGTTTTACATTATGCCAGGATTTGGAACCAACATTTTTTGTATAAGATTAAAAAAAAAAACTTTTTATGTATTATTACTATGTTTATATTATATATTAATCAATTAAAATACATACCTGAAAGAAGATGTAGTTCAATGCTTAAATGAGAGTTTATTTTTAGGAATCTATTAAAGGGACTCTACATTTTGAGAGCACATGTGCTCACCATGACTTATGCTAAGAAAACAGTTCAGGCACCTTAGTCTGATTATACTCCACTAGTTAATTTAGTGAAAAAATACCACAACATGCCTACAGTAAAAGCAACTCACACACAGCCACACAGATATCCTTTTGTTGGATTTGGCAGCGGACTGAGGCAGTAATGTACTATCCCACAGTTTTCATGCAGCAGTTGGCTAGATGGACCAAAATGTATTTTAGTCACTGACACCCATGCATTATGCACTGAATATATGCTGTATTTAATATGTGTTCACAAAGGTGGAAATGTTATTTCAGTCAGTTAATAGGAGACATGCCAATTGTGGCTTGCTCCCAGGTCCATAAATCATATTTCATACAGGGTGGAAAAATTACAGCTGGCAATAATCAGTGCTCAACGTGAAAAGTAAATGAAAAACCGTTTAGCATGTGTTGCTATCACAAGTAGACAGGACACCCGCAGTGCTTACCCTGGGTTGCAGCAGGTCCTTTGATCATGGTCTTGACAACTGCAGAGTCATGGCTGCTGAGTTCTGGCTCCTCTACCTCCTCACTGTGTGGAGAGACAACATGGAGACAGAAATGATATGTAAATGAAAGAATATGTTTTTAAATTAAATTCACTGAATTAAAACACACCAAAACCCATTACCCCTGTATGTTAAATGTTAAACTCAATTTGTACTACTTAAATTAAAAAATACATAGCATTTGCACCCTGCTTATTCAGAGTGATAGATCACATAACAGCAGAATAGGACTGATTCTGCTTGTGTATGTACTGTACAGTATATGCGTTAGCTTCTGTGATGACATCCCCAGAAAAATATCCTTGAGAGCCTACTGTACTTAAAGCCAAAAGCAAAGAATGACAGGAAAAAAAAAATACTAGCACAGTCCAATTTTTCAAGTTCCTGTCAAAATACAGTAAGACAGACTCCAGACCACCTACCTGCTGACAGAGTAGAGACAAATATGGTACCAACCAAAACACAGCATGCAGCTACAGCCAATACAGTACAGTACGTACAGCACTCAATTTCATGGTGCACTTCCTGTGACTACGGTACACACAAAAATGTTGCCCAAGTGCCATTTTCACAGCGGAACAGAGTCCAGGCCACTTTAGTGATGATGGATAGGGGACGAGTAGGTTTGCACACCACTAATAATACGATACACCCATTTAAATCAGTGCCAGAATATCAATTCAAATGACTTAACAGAGAGTAATTGACTCCAGTGGAGTGAAATAAATTGCATGGTGTAATGAACAAAAGTGCCATTCCAGATGTTGTGTAGAGAGATGCCAGACTACCAACACTAATGAGTGGAGAGGTGACAAAGTTCTTATGGTATAGTATAAAGTTTGACCACATTATGGTCAAAAAACAACTACATATGCAATTATATACAGTCCAGGATTGTTGCCACCTCCCCTTTATATCTCAAATGTCTCCTCTGAATACACTTCATATGGGTTTGGATGATTCATTGAGGTCGTGAAGAGACAAACTGAATGGGTCCCCACGGCAACATTGGCAGTCCATTTTCATGGGCCCTAAGAAATAAAACTAAATTTCACATTTGGGTCAAAGGCTTAAGAGGCTCTGCAGTAAAATTTAGTGGCAATCACATCAAACGACGCCAGAACACTAATTTCAAATGACGAAATAGAGAAATTGACCTCACAGGACTGGGGGTATTTCTCAGCTTTCTACACAGAATAGATCAAATGAGCTGAGCATAGCGCTATGACAGGTGTTTAGTTCATATTCAGTGAGCAGGGTGACACATTTTGTCTCTAAAGAAATGTAAACATGTAATGTCTGTGACATTGTTTTGAGTACTAAGGTAACAGATTTTCTCCGAGGGCAATATATTCTCACACATTCTCTCTGGGGTCAAAACGTTCTCTTGCAGGACAAAACATCCCGTGATGCAAAATTTTCTCTACTCATTGTCCTCTTGTGTTTAAAGTACACTGAGACTGACTTTGAAACTTTTGTCTTTGCTGTTTCTCTATCTTGCAGAGAGATACAATAGCTCATCCAGTTATCGTGGTGCAAAGGAGCAATACGTCTCTGCCCTTGGATCATATGTGGCCCAAGGGCCTCACACTCTCCACTGCTTTTTTAAAATGATGCGAAATGAATAACCTCTCTATGAGTAACATCAAGGGTGTGTGTCTGTGCATGTGTTCTTAAGCATGTGCGTGTTCATCAGCGCCAGCTGAGGAGCTTGGGTGGGCCAACAATCTCTCCCCAGACATATTACACCCATAATGCATAGTTGTAGCCAATGCCAACAGTTGGATCACTGCTGTCTTCCCCTTGTGCCTGGCCGTTAGGGGACTCATGGGAGACAAGTGTTATGGCAACTGCAGTCATAGTTACGTTGAGTTGTGTCTGTATGTTTTGTGTGAGTGAGAAAGAAAGAGAAAGAGTCAGATACTATGAGAGGTGAATTGACAGGCAGAGAGAGAGAGACAAAGAGAAAGATAGAGGAAGAATGTGTGTGTGCCCCCTTCCCCTATAAGTAGATGCTCTGTGTGGCTCTGCTGTGATATATTTCCTTGTGCACAGACTTTATTTGAACATTTGGGACATACATCAAACATAACAACCATTCACATACACGTCCGTGACGACCACTGGCCCCTAAAGACCACCTAAAGTTTACCACCCAGAGCTACCCCCTGAAATCATTTGATCTGTCTGAGTGAGTGCTTAAATATGTAACTGTGGGAAGGTAGTGGAGTATATGGTCAAATGTACAACTCACATGGGGAGGAAAAGAGAGGAGACTTTAAATTTACCTAAACACATAGACTGCATTGACAGGAGAGGAGAAAAGTGGGTCTCCCTCTTCTGTGGCAGACTGATGCCAAGACACCCTTGTATGTGAGAAGAAGAATATCACAGAAATAAGGTATAAGGCTTCGAAACTAATACATGAATACAAAGTGACAGAGAAAGTTGATTAGATGGCTGACAGCACTCCCACTGTTGTCAAAATTTACACATAAATTTTGTGGTTGTTATTGTCATACAAGGAGGAAATGGTTAGAAATGGCATCTGATTAATATACACGCTGTTAAACAATAAACAAGCTACAAGAGCAATGACAGGAACTGTGATAAATGCACCCAGTGGACTGTTGCGTTAGCATTGATTGAGGCTAATCAGCTTTTAGCCGATACAGTCCTAAGTACTCTCTAAAGGAAAGAGACTGTCAGACTGCAAAACATCTCTCTTCATTCTCATTATCTGCTTAGCATTTTGTACCGCACGACAGGAGGAGCCATGGATACGGTGCACAGTAACTTCTTACATCTAAAGGCCAACACAGAACTGTGTAGACAGCAGGTTGACAGGGCTTTGGGAACAATTTTGCATAAACCAACAGCACCTCCACCAATGTATTACTATTGTATTTTAATTTGCGCCAATTCTGCAATATGTATAGCTGCTTGTAAAGGTATATAAATATCGAAAAAATCTGACTCTTATAGGCGAGATTAACTTTAAAGTCACTAATGACTGATTTTATCCCCTCCCCTCTTTATCCCTCTACAGCTTATTATTCCTTAAAACAAATCAGTATCTACATGTACACCCCTGTGGCCTCACTGTGGACATTAATCATGATCAGTTAAACAAGTGAGTGATTCTTTTTGGAGGCTATTTTAATAGCGGAGAGTAGGCAGAGGAAAGAGAGAGGAGGGATGATATTTAGCAAAGGTTCCTTGTCGGACTATATGTGGACGTTATGATTACATTGTCAGCATGTCACCAGGATGCCCACACTTTGTTAATTTTTAGATTTTTTTATTTTTTTATTTTTAAAGAAAAAAGCAAAAATGTAGAAAGTCACAAAAAAATCTAAGTAATATTGTGCAACTGATTGTATACTACATTTTCTTTCTTAAAACTTTCTGACACTGTCATATTTATCTTGGGGACCACTTGGATGGTCCTGATCCTCAGGTTGGTAAACCACTGCTATAAGTAATTATAAAGGTAGGGAAATAGCCTAATTAAGCAAGTAAATATGTGTGCTTTCTGGCTAATTAACCAAATTAAATTCACATTTCAATTTAAACAGAAAAAAAGAGCATCACCTGGCATCAACTTATCAGACAGGATGGTCCTGTAAAGAACAGGAAAAACTCATCCTCATTATGCTATTAAGCTATTACACTGTGCGAGATTAAAGGCTATTGTGCCATCCATTTAAATTATCTTTGCGAACAAGCTAACAGCATTCATTCACATTAGCTATGGAAATTGGCTAACAACAGGTGACAAGATCAGGAAACAAGATGCTCCCCAGTCCCTTATCTATTTGAGCCAATTACAGCACAGCTCGTTAATATTCTCCACCAATCAGGCCAATTACACTGGAACTTAATTTATTCCGTAAGACTGTGATTGGTTGATTAATGGAGGGCCTGCTGTTTTGATTCAATAGTAGCTGGTTAGAGTGCTGACCATCTGGACGTACTGGGCCATGTATGAACGTTTGTTAACTGAAGGGATAATTAAAGAGGCACAGGAGGAAGTAGGGGGAGAGGAATACATTTCTCTTCCTTGTCTCTTTATTCTACACTTTTTTTTTTTACATTAATACAGTGCAACCTTGACAAATGTATCACTACCATGTCAGTGGCCTTGCTCTGCATCTCTGTTGTCCCTGTGTTTATCTTAAGTCTATTTTCAGCGCTCTATCCCACCTAATTATGCAACCTCTTGTTTTCTGGTATTAAGCTATAATGAGTAAAGAAGAGACAACTTTCAGTCCCCCAACTGTTCACATATGTAAAGTAACCCCTTGTGTACTGCACAGAGAACTTGTATTATGCATCTCATAAATGTGTTTTGTTTCATTTGAACATTTAACAAATGCTCCATTAACATAGCTGACTGCTGTCCAGCAGCTCTCTGCACACCACACAACAGATGGTCTATAATTCAGCACTGTGATATTCTTTGGATCAAATTCAATCCTCACACACTATACCATCCATCCACACACACACACACACACAATGGCAAAGACATCCATACATATAGACACCCACTCAAACCCACTCTCTCTCTCTCACACACACACACACAGACACACTTTTCATACTTCACGGTTTAAATGTGTACACCCATGTCCACAAGCCAATGACTGATCTCTGTGAGATGCTGCCAAGTCGTTTCACAGAGACCACAGAATGTCATAGTTGGTATGAGTTGTCTCCACAGAGACATATGGACCGTGTCTTTTGGTGCTGGCATGTTCTGACCAAACACGTTTTTTCACTGCCATGAATGGCATGTTCAGTGGACTCAAGTCTGTTTACAGCACACATTAAAAATAGGTATACTTCTCACTTGTTTGCTAGTTTGTTTATTGTGTGAAGCCATTAGTTGAGCACTACTATTGTGAGCATGCATCACATGACATTGAATAAGTGAGTATCCACATGTTATATCACAATATTTATGATTTGGATTATTATAATTATTATATTATTATCCTTTCCTAGATAAAACTGTACTTGAAAACATTTTAATGTTATGTTTAAAGTTACAGTGTCAAACAACATTTCTCAAGCAGTCAAGACCATTTTCACTTATACAATAGAAGCTAGCTTTGTCCAGATCTGCCCTGTCTACCTCTTGTTCTTGGGCAGATGCAGCTCACTGATACTGCAACGCTTCTTCTTCTTCTTTGTCAAGCGCAGTGGTGGAACCTGGGTGATCGGAGTGATGAGCAGGGCGTCCAATAAGGACTGAGACACTGCCTTCTCAGGAGAACTGACAAGGTGATGACACATTGAGGAAGAGAGGAGGCAAGAGGGTGGAAGGGAAATCATGATGGAACCAAGGTGTCAGCTCAGACATTTTGAAGTAGTCACTTAAAATCGTAAAGGTAGAGGTCGTTGAAAAGGAACACACACACACACACACACACAGATGCCATTGGCATACTCTTTACCTCGCCTGCTCTGGATTACGGTGCTCAGCGTGTGTGTGTTGTATGAGCAGTTTGGGGGCACTGGGAGTGAGAGGAGGTGGACGGGGAGCTGCTCTGGGCAGGAAGTCCAAAGGATTTGACAGGAGCTCTCTCCTGTTTACAAATACATATACAACACTAATACACCATATAAAATGTCTTCACCTTGACATTGTTTCTATTAACAGTGAAAGTAAGCAACATTTGAGTAAAACTCCACGTAACACTGTACCTGACTGGTTTGGTAGACAACACATGATGACGTGCTGATATATGAGATAGATGAGAATTGACTTGGGCTAGAAAACTGAGAGGGCAGAAAGAGATCACGCAGACATCACAGATTGGACAGATAGTTGAAGCAATTAAATGAGATGTCACTGAAAAGTTTACTTCATGTGCATCAAGTATTAGAATTGTTGTGCAGCACCTGTGTTGAGGAGAAAGGTCAAACTGAGTTTGTGCTGCCTTCAAGGACTTGGTATCTTGACTATTTAATTTGTGTTCATCGCCATCATGATCAGTCAAACAGCCACTGGACTTGAGCTTTTCTGAGTCTTTGCTGTCCCCTAGTGGCCCCACAGGGAAATTGCTAGACCAAGGCAGAAAAATAAAGTAAATCATTTTGATTATAGCTTTAGTTGGACCTATTATGCATTTTAGGATAATAGTGTGAGCATAACATCCCAAGCTTAATGTACCTGGTAGGTGCAGCTGGTCTATGGATGGAAACTGGATCAAAGGGAGCCTCTGGTGCTTGGTTTGATGAAGATTCACTACCATGTGACAAGTATAATCCTTGAGCAGGTAATATGCTAAAAGCAGCTGGAGTGTGAGTACAAACATGACTCGATCCAAGAAAATGTGGGATACTGGCTGGCATAAACACAGCATCATTTGACGTTTGGGCATGAGATGACTGTATCTGGTCTGGGGTTGAACCAGTGTATGTTAAAGGTACCAGCGTTGGAGATAATGAATATTTCATGTTAGACAAATGGGTAGGGTGTATTTGACAAAACATATCCAAAGAGTTTGAATACGGCATTGGGAAGGCCACTAAATGAACGGGTGCTGTATACGATAGATTGTTCTCTTGATGTTGAGTTTTTAAGAGGCTGCCAGGTTTGGAAATGAGGACACAACTGGGGATTGTAGCACCCTCTTCTGGCCGTTGCTGATCAGCAGATGAGCCTGCCTTCAGTGTTTGTGGTCGGTGTGTGGTCATGTGATCAGATTCTGCATCATTCAGTCCACTGAAGGCTGAGAGTGAGACCTCTACTTGGTCAGAGGATTGATGTGTTGGAGAGCTGTCACTGGCAGATAACAGATAGCAGAGCATAATAGTATTTAGCTTATAATGTTGAGGTTTTGTTGCATTTTAAATAAACAATTTAGTGGATGTGTGAGAAAGATCAGTAAATGCATGTATGTGAAATCAGCTTGCAAAATCCCAGTGTATTAAACTTCAAATTATTGAACACTTGTTTACATTTTTGTGCACAGACTAGAAGTGGTCAGTTAGTTCCTGTGATTAAATTAAAGGTCCAGTGTGTAAGATGTAAGGGGGTGCCACTTACAGCATATGGCATCATATAATCACCTGAAAATAAGATATATTGTTATGTTTGAGTGAGCCTTTAAGTCTACAGACGCTGCAGGTTCATGCACTACAGAGTCCGCCATATTGAGCCACCATTTTTCTACAGTATCTCTGAATTGACATACTAAACACTGGCTCCAGATAGGGCCTGTCACGTTTTTCGGGCAATTTGTGGCCACCATAGTCTCTCCTTCACGCTACAAAGGAGAGGGTGAGGGGAGGGCATTGTAATCAGCAACCGCATTGCTAGAAAGTCCTACACACTGTTCCTTCAAAGGCCTTCATGTGACTTTTGTTTCATTTAAAAGTGACTACTGTGTCGCAGGAATATTTAACGTGACAGGTGAACAAGTGAAAAAAAGTTTAGATGATGATTTATACCTGACCTCTCCACTCTTTGCCTCAGATACAGTGAGACAACTAGATGAGGAAAGAGTGAAGGAAATAGGGAAACAAGGGGGAAAGGGAGGAAGGAAAAGGGACACCAGAGACAGAGACAGAAAGAAAGCAAGAAAAGAACGTAATCACTTTATTAGCTAAAATATAGAATAATAGATTTTCAAACTCAAAACACAGAAGAGAAATTGCAGCCACTAGATATCGAACTATTTTCAAAATGCAATACTATTACAAAGAAGAAACTATTATCCAAGTTAGCATTATCTGCAGTAAGTAAACATATGGATTAAACAAATGTAAAGGCACTGGAGAAGTATTTTACATAGCACAGGCTTTAAAATAATACCTTTGCATTACAAGCCACTTATAGCATTTATACAGTCACTTTGCACACCATCAAAGCTAAACAACCTGCCCACCTTACTTGCATATACCTTATACCATAAAAATGTCTTACAGCATCAGACTGTGACATTCCAGCAGCGTAGCATATAAGCTTTTGGTAAATATATACTGTACATACATGCATGACAAGTTTAAATCTCTTCTCATTTTCAGATGCCACCATATCACAAGGCAGTGTGTGGTTTCAATGCCAGCAGGTACAACAGATGTAAACAAGCAATTCATGATTTTTAAATAAGTTTGAAGTGTCCTCTGTGACAAAGTTATACAACAGTCCAAATAACATAAAGGAACATACAAAGTGTAACTGTCTAATGCATTGATTTCATCCTCACACAAAGCAAGGCCAGATTTCCTTTCTCCCAAATCACACAACTTCCCCCATGTCACCAACATGTTACAGTGGTACAGAAGACAACTTGTAATGTAGTGAATTTGTGAAGAGTGTTAACACACACGTTTCTTTCTCATTAGCTGTATTGCAGACTTACACAGCAGGATTTCAAATTTCTAAATTAGAGTTTCTCTTTATCATCATGCTGTTCTATGTTTAAGAACACAGACTGAATAATTCTTCAAATGTTGTCTCGATAACTCTCAGCAGGCCACCTCTGTTACTTCTCTTTTCTCACGACTCTCGACAAGACATTCTGCTCATACAATATACAGTATATGCAGTAAGTATGTACCGTATGTGCTGTAGTGAAGTGTGAGATAGGCTGAGATGCAGATTGACATGTGCATCTTTGAATTTTATTTAGGATTTTAGACTTTTGATTAAAAAAAAAATATGGATGACTTCTGACTTCTACAAGGAAATTATGCCACACAAACCACACAAAGACTCAGCTGGTAACATGAGTGTGTTTTTGCTACAGACGTGTACGGATGCAAATTCATGCATAATGGGGTAAAAGTGGACACACACTTATAAAAGTGAGTTTTTATGCTCCTACATTATACATAGCTATAGGGGAGTGGTCAGCTGAGTGGCTGAGTATGTAAGCAACCCTTAATTGAAAGTCTGAATGAGGCCAGGGCAGTGTAGGCACATAAAGTAACACACGCACACACGCACGCACACACACACACACACACACACACACACACACACACACACACACACACACACACACACACACACACACACAGAGTTCACTGTATACACTCCAACAGTTCCTTTGCAATCTCTTACTTCCAGCTTCCTTTGCTTTATTCCCTTTATTCCCATCAGTCCACAAGCCTTCAACAGTCAAATTCATAAAGAACCACCAACAGAAGTCAAACTGATATAGTGCACACATACACAGGTAAACAATTACACCCACGAGACGCACACAGACACACACACACACACACACACATACACACACACACACACACACACACACACAGTCTACTGGACATTGAGGGTGCGAGCAGACACTCCGTGATGCCAGTCTCTCAGCTCGTTGTACTTAGGGCCAATCACCAACCGAGTGGTGGTCTTGGTTGCTCTGTCATCAAAGGAATAGAGGAAAAACATACCAAAAAGAGAGAGAGGAAAGACGGTTTTAGGAAAAAAGTAGAGTAGTTGCCTTGAATCTGCAATGAGATATAGTGTGAGCCATGCCACAAGCGAAACTGGATGACACAGTAACGACTGTACAAACAAGAAGCTGATGATACACAGGGTTAGAGATGGGCGATTAGAGATTTTGCTCATCATCATAATAGAAAATGACAGAAATCAATACAGAGAGAGAGAGAGAGAGAGAGAGAGAGAGAGAGAGAGAGAAAACTGTAAGGAATATCCAGAGAACAGGTCATGTCAAAAGACTCCATATTTATGAGGTCAATGTCCAGACCATGAATCATGGTCTGAAATGATAAATTAATTCAACCACAAAGCCACACAACAACGCCCACAGACAGAGGGAATGTCTGCATGTTAACACGAGTGATCACATGATCACATGTATCAGCACAAACCACCAAGAAGCAATGGACAGCCAATGGATCACATCACACTGAGAACAACATCACAATCCAGCCATTCCATGATTGTCAATCACGCAATCACAGGTTACACAACATGCAGCACTGCAAGGCTGTCACATCTCCAACCAAATGCACTATCAACCATTAGGAGCACACAAACCACCACATGAAATACCACACTTAAATTGATGCAAGTACATATGCAACTTTCAGCAATCCGAGAAGAAATATTAATTAAAACTGCCTTCTTGAACTTTTGGAGCTGCTAGGAATGGACGTTCTGTACAGTGCACAGAAGTCTGGCTTTTAACTTAATGGCTCAACGTGATCTTTTCTCTGCTGTCTAGACAGGAAGAGTCCACACAGCATCAATACAATTGCCAGAACTGTGCCACAGATATCTGAACTCAGATTTTCTGTTCCAAAGCTCCATAAATGTAACTTTAATATGTAAGATGTACCCAGTTGAGCGGGTTAAAGATGATATTTTATGGACTATGTATTTTTACTTACTGCACTTATTTATTCAAACAACAGCAAACAAAATTGATGATAGAGAGTCTAGAGCTTTTAAAACTAAGATCAGCATTTTCATTGCCATGCACTTACTTTGTCTTCTTGGCTGCCTCTTCTTCTTCCGGAGCTACAAGAGAGAGAATAAAAACACTAATGAGTCCATTAAAGAGAATAATGTGGTCTTCACTTTTTATATTATGTAAAATTTAAACAGTGCTTTTGATTTAGAAATGAATGATCTGTACACAGGAAGCATCATGGTTTTGCTGTGTTTGTTTGTCCCATGTATTGAGGCCGCCCTGTGTGTGTGTCATAACTTCAGGTGCACTAACAACAGTCTGTGTGATGACCACGCAAACATCACCACTTCAGTCAGCAGCGTACCCTGCTCGGTGCCAGTGATCTGAGCCAGAATCCTGAATGATCTGGACTGGGTGGTGCCGGTGCGTGGGCGCCAGTCCTCTGTGTCCTCTGTAATACGCTTCCTGCTGGCATCAGCATGAGTGGGCACATGATAAAAATGGATGTCTGTGTCCACGACGTGCTTCCTAGGAACTCTGGAAGTACAGGATGGATGACATCAGCAAATATACTTTTAATTTTACATGCTCCCCTCACAATTGATCAAAGTAACAGAGATGAAGTCTGATGTCATTTCCTTGGGGGTACTAAAACTTATTGAAGTGAAATGTAGAACTAATTTTGCAGGATCCAATGAAACATTTTATACTCACAGCTCTACTACTGTAAGTAGGTCATAAGTAGCTCTGTCCATCAGAGTGTGTTGTAATGTGGTGACAAAGTCATGTTTAGTCTGTTAATTTCAACCAATTTAAATCAATTTAATTTGAGATAAAATATATACACTGGCATTCTTTAACACACAATAACTCATTTGTTAGACGCTAGTTAGAGGAACAGTATTAAACTGTTTGATGTTAAGAGTGTAGGTTATATGAGATGACACACTTTAAAACATAATCACCTTCAATTTATGCTTATTAGATATATAAAAAAGGGGGGGGAGAAATCACAACACAATTTGTTAAAGAATCATTTCATGTGTAGGTCTGAACCAATCTGATACCTTGGTGGCGGGGGTTTTCTTGAAAACCAATAACAGAGAAAAACAGGACATAAGAACAGAGAAGTACACTAACTAAAGGCAGAGAGAAATAAAGCAGTCATAAAGAAATAATGAAATTATCTAAAAAAACTTACTTCAAAATACTGTGAGGTCCACTAAAGGGGAGGCACAGTACAGGAAAAAGGAAGAGATACAAGTATGAAGAGTTAATTCAATTCTAAAACTGTAATATAGGAAATGTTAAAAGGCAGACAGTAGAAATTATATATAGAAAGAAAAGTGAAAATGCACCACCCAATGCATGCAAAACACAGAGAGAAAGAGAAAATATCCATGGAGACATATGATTGCAGTCTTCTTTTTAACCACATGGTGGTGCTGCTGAACTGTCTACATCATAAAAGTATATTCATTCATTATCTGGAGAGTTTGGAAAAGAAAAAATACGAATGATTTTGAATGATATTCAAATGGTATGAAAAACATGCACTTTTGCTTTAATGAGTGTGCAGCATAATTATAATACAACATGTTTGGTTCGTGGTTGTGTGTGACTGCATTAACGGTAAATGCATCCACAATCTCTCCTGGCAACAGGATGCTAACAGTCCTGTTGCTAATTGGCTGTCAATAAATCAACTCTGAGGACAAATACATACACATACACACACAAAGGCGCATTGAAGACTTTTCAGGCACTGCTGTCAATAAATCACCTGTAAATACACACACCCACCAACACACTCACCTCGCCGACTGAATGGACTGATTTATGAGTGTCTCTCAACACATTCCTGTCACAGCAGCAGCTATGTGGGTGTGGGTGTGTTGACAGCTCTATGTGAGCCTGGTCACACACTTACTGTACAGCTATACTGGAAGTGTCTGACAATATAGTGTGTGTGTGTGTGTGTGTGTGTGTGTGTGTGTGTAGGGGTGTGTCTCTGTGTGTGTATGTCAATATCAATATTTGTGATTTACAGTCGAGGTAAAAATATTCTGTAGCCTCAGCATATTGTACAATACAAAAATGATTTATTTTAATGAGCTGCATGAGTTAATGCTGCAGTCCTTGCATAATATAAACATTTAAGCTAATTAAACTGTAAACCTTCACTATATGGAATTAAAATCATAAGTAAATGCATGCAGATGCACCATGAAAAGACACACAAGTGAGTGATTGATGTGAGTAAAAAGAAAGGCAGGCAGTCAAACACTCATAACCCAGCATGCTTCAGAGACTAACTTTGTGACTGAAGGACCTGCTGCACTCTGCAAAGCAGAAAAACAAGGAATGAAAAAAAATAGAGGAAGACAGAGAACACTGATACACATGTCTGAATTCTTGCCATTTTAGAGGAAAAAAACATTTAAAGCTGCCATTCAAAAGACCCCCCTCTGAAACGAACCGCACAGCTCATATACAGCATGCAAACAAGCAAGCAAGGATGGACACACATGCTGCCTCATAATGTCACCTGTGCAACAGAAACAATTAAATGGACTTTGCTAATTCTACAGGGAAGTTTGGGCAAAATAATTTGGATCATTATACCCACTATTATGCTGTATATTGATCGTCACTGAGTGTGAACCCTAATGTTGACCTCTACTGTGGATGACCTAATTACAGTAACTTTTGCAGTTGTTGAATCATCTATCACTGGGAACGTAAGCAAAGTATATATATATATAAAAAAAACACTGAGATAGAGGTGTTTACATGAAGACAGCAAGTCAAAGCGGTACAAACACTAAAAACAGATCGAGATCTTGCCTTGATAGTCCTTTATGCTATTAAATGTCATCTGTGATACTTGGGGAAGGCTATGTACCCAAGCGAAATGCAGTTTTTGGAGTGTGTGCGATTGTGCACGGCCTCATGGTGTAAGATTATATTGCAGGTCGCTAGTGTCTGCTGAGTCTTACAAAGGAAAAAGCACTTTTGTCAGCATTTGCCCAGAGAAAAGAGCTCTCAGAGATTATGAAAATTAATGTAGGAAATTATTTTCAGTCCATTTGGTCTATTGAGTGCAGTAAATCAAAAACAGCCATGAATACCCACTTGTTTTCACAGGAATCACTATGAAAAGAAGAGAAATTTAAAAAAAAGGCCAGATAAAGGTGTGTTAGTGTGTGAAAAGACTGTGTAAGTCTACATGGATTCAAGGCTGAGAACCTTTATTGACTGACTGAAAGAGAATGCCATACAGCTCGAGTTGCAGGCTATATATAAACGCAGCTTAGTCATAGCATCATAGCATAGTTATACTCACTATGCCTCTGGAGAAAGAAGAGTTGGAGTTGAGACAGAAACAGAGGAGGGGGGATGATAGCAGGAATTATGTAAAGTGAGGCGCTGAGTGAGTAGAAAGATGGGAACAGGCAGCTTGGGTGTGAAGGATGGCAGGGGAAGGAATTAAACATGGTAAATGAACAAAGTAATTAAAAGATAATGAAGGAGACACAGAAGCAGAGTACCGGTATCATCTTTAAGTGCTAGTAACCACTAATATGTATTAAGTGTGATGCTGCCTTTAGACACCTGACCTCCATAGAAAACATATGTATTTTTTAATAAAATATCATGAATGACTCGTGATAAAATGAAGGCAAACAGAGTGACACAAGTAAGTGGAAGAGTGAGTACATTTTGTTTTGTTTCGTGGCATTGTATTTTGTGTATATGTTACACGTGTGAAACAATCCATACAGCCATCATTCTGGGTATATTTTATGTGGCCGTTTGTGACATTTGTAGTGGTTTTAGTTGTAATCTAAAATTTAAAAAGTACACTGTATCTTAAAATCCTGCATTCCAAGATTTCAACCTTGAAATGTAGCGTTATGTTTTATTATGTTCATTTTTTTATGGCAACCCATTTAAAATCCATCAAATCTCTTCAGTTTTCCATCACAAGAACCAAGCTATTAAATGTCTGTCAGTCCCTTCAGTAAATAAACGGTACATTGCTTACATATCAGTGTTTCCAGACTGGTAGTTTAAGTTCTCTAACACGACACAGTATATAAATAACTGACAGTATTTCTGTTTGGCAACTGTCACTTTTCAACAATATAATAAACAACACTTACAAACAGAGGGATCATAATTAGTCTAACTCAAACCATGTATCTGAATAATGTGAGCAACAGAGTACAGTATTATGCTCTGTTTTTTAATGTTTACCTCCTCTAAACAAAACACCAACAGACATGTGAGTCTGATTTAATGATGTGGAAAAACTTTGAAAATCACTTCCAAGATTTCAAGTTTCCAAGTTCCAAGCCTGGCCAGCCTGATCAGGGGCTGCATGGAATAAACAAACTTGAAAATAGGCTCGGAAAAACACCAACTTTGTAAATCATGACAGAAGCATATTTTTTTTATAAACTATATACTCGTCTAGCTTAAGCACAACTTTGGAAATTAACAGTGATTTAATTGATTTCAGCTTTTTTTCCCCTAGAGCTAACAAACACCATCTGAAAAAATGCAGTTGGCTTCTGCACACGTTGTATTTCTATTGGCATTTTGAATGTCGTTTCTAAAATTGTACCAATCTTTTTGAGGGTAAAATCACAGCCAAATTTAAGAAAGAAAAATGACATAGTAGACAGCTTGAACAGAACCATGCTGGAGAAAGTCGGAGGTAGATAAAATGAGACTTTGTTTGATTGGCTGGAGAAAATGCCACTCACCCATTCAACTGCAAAGGCAAGGCTCCACCCTGACTCTCCAGTAGGCCTCGCCTCTGCCCCATGGCCACCTCACATGCGTTCTCAGTGGAGTAGAGGTTGATTGGTGTGTTATACACTGATGGCTGGGGTGGAACGAGGACAGGGGGGGAGGAGGAGGAGGAGGAGGAAGAGGATGGGTAAGAAGCAGGAGGTGGAGGTGGAGGAGGAGGAGGAAAACTGGAGAAGGAGGAGGCAGGTGTGAAGGCAGAGGACGGGGATGGGATGAAGGGTGCAAAAGGGGACTGTGGAGGAGGAGGGAGAGGGTATTCGCGCTCTGTTCCGCAGCCCCCGTAAGGTCTGGGGACTTTATTGTAGGGGACGGTGGACGGGCTAGGGGATTGAGGTTGAGGATGGGATGGCGGAGGTGGATGGGTGAGGGCCACTGGTTTTATGATGTCTGATCTGTCGTCCTACCGTCATGAGAGAAGAGCATGCAAGTACAAACAAATCACAACACAGCACACACTATACTGATGCTTCCCAGGTTAAGATTTATGTGCTTGGAACATAGGCTTCATACTGTATAAAGCCCATGATTTGTCCATATAATAAAGTTTGAGTAAATCTAAAAGTAGCTGGAAAATTAATTGCTATAAATATTCTGTGAATGAGGAAGCATCAGTATACTATAACAAAAAATAAATGCAAAACATGACATAAATCAAGACATAGATGGTTTTCATGCAGCAGAAATGTATGTTTGGGGTCGTTTCAGAAGGGTCTGTTCACTGGACAAACGTACTCAAAGCACTTAAAACATGGTACCCCAGGTGACTTTTTAGTTTTTTTGTCATAACAAATTAGTCTTTAATTTAATAACTGTTTGTATCACAAGATTCTTTGTCCTGTTCACTTAACTCCAATTACAAAGGGATTAGACCTTTTAAATGAACAAAACTATAGATCTGCATTTGTTTTATTAAACTGTAAAAAGTATAGATTTAAAATGTATTCATCCAGCCAGAATTAAATTTTTCACCTGGTGTGCCTTTAATATGAAACAAAACATTTTGATTTTGACATGCTGTGCACTCAAGTATATATAATTTTATGTTCTTTCAATAGCATGCACAGTTACGGTACCTTTGGTGCCACAGGAGGAGGTTTAGGAACACTGGCGGCCCTGGAAGAAGAGAGGAAGAAAGGAAAAAGAAAGTGAATAAGCTGTGGTTGCACAACCCCAATTATTTTTCATTTCAATATTTCCTTTGAAAAATGTCTGAAAAAGTACTCAAGCACAAGCTTTTCAAAAGCATGCTTAAATTTATAGAGCCATTCAAAACTGCAAAGGCCATACTGTTAAATTTTCAGATCTTACTGAGGTTAAAAGAAATTGTGGTTGTGGTGAATTATGACTAAACCTGAGCTCTCAACATAGAGACTAACACTGAAAGGGTTCTGTCAGCAGCTGAGACAAAATCCAAAGGATTCTCACTATGAAACCTAAGTTGCTATGGTTGAAATATGTGGTCTCTTTCAATGTACGTGCTCTTCTGAAGGCAGCTGTTTTTAGTCTATAAAGGCTTGAATTAATCTGATACTGTTGGTGTTTGATACTCTTGATACTCTCTTGATGCCACATTGAGCAATGAGCTCCCCTAAAGGTCATCTGAGGAACATGCCTGTTAAATTTACTCCGATGTGATCTCATCTTAACACTTCATCCTAATATGAAATAATCATCCAAAAAAATCATCCAGTGTTCTTAGTTGACCCGCCTGGTTTAGGATGATAAGGATGTAATAGTACAG
This sequence comes from Miichthys miiuy, assembly GCA_036365135.1. Classification (NCBI taxonomy): domain Eukaryota; kingdom Metazoa; phylum Chordata; class Actinopteri; family Sciaenidae; genus Miichthys; species Miichthys miiuy. The sequence continues at coordinate 20,798,264 of CM071605.1, forward strand.
TTTACTGGTACAAAATTTACAGGAATTGTAGAACAAGATTCACCCTTTCAAACACTGATATAATAGAAGCTTATATAAGTTATGTATTGTTCATTTATGTCCATTTGTATAAGCCATATTATGTGTGATTCACAACATGATTGAGCATGATGTGACGAGAAAAATACATGAGTTAACATAAATTAAAGGTTAAATAAACTGTGCAGTAACTGAAGAGGTGTGAGTGTCAGCAGCTCCGCATTCCTTGCAGAGCAGCCTTTCGAGAAACTTCCTGAGGGAGGCTCATGTCCTTCACCTCTGTAAATTTGAACTGACAGCCTCGTAGTAGCTAGAAACACACCACTCTACAGATACAGCTTCTCATACAATTGGCCCTCTCCTCTCCGTTACTTGTTCCCCAGTAGTTTGGACAGTGTCTTGATACTGCTATCGTGTTCCTCTGACATGAGATGTGACGACCTTAAATGATATTAACACCAGAAGCAGGACAGCAAGCCATAAAATTACCATAAAATACATCTCCTCTGACCTGGCACAGGAAGAGTTCAGTCTAAATCATATTTTCAGAAGTGAGACTTTGAGGCTAGGTATGTCCGCAACAAGCTTTACTGACAAAATATACGCTGCCTTGGCAAAAATTCTGTTTTGAAGGAAACCTGGTGTTTCAGTCACTTTAAAAAAATACTTGGAGGGTGATTGGATGAACCATCTGTCTCATAATTTCAATCAATCAGATCAACAAACCATAAAACGTAGCAGCCACGTTGTTGTTTTTTCGAGCAAACAGACTTCTCACACGCTGTCACACACACCTAGTGTTAAAATGTGCTCGTAGCTGCCAGTGGTTTCTCACAGGACGCTGATTGGTCCAAACCTCTGTGGTTTGGACGCCAGCGAAAAGTTTGAAGCATGACAAGATGGATTCTCGCGTGATCTCCTAATTTTGTGATCTTACAAATCCAACTGCCTCGCAATGTTACTTTGAAGGCACAACCAAAACTGAGCAATTGCCAAAGTATTAAAGAATATTCCCAATATCACTTGAGACAAACAGCCAGTGTTTTGGCTCAGTAAGACTATGTAAGCAGTATGTCGGCCCTGTGGGTTTCCCTGGACACGCTATACTGTCAATAGTCTGACAAGTACCCAATGCAACCAACGCAATACCAAGGGTTCATTTACGTCAAAGCTGATCTGAGGACAGCAATGATCTCACTTGCGCAACCAATGGCTTGGACATGTGTGAGGCACACAGAGTAGGAAGGAGAACACCAGGGCATCAAGTAGGTATTTCAAATACGTCAGCATCATTGCTGTGTGCTGTAGCCTCGATTACACTGCGGCTATAACTGGAAACACCAACATGGAAATGTGTTGGGGTCATATGGTGAGAGGAGGGGGGAAAAAAAAGAGGCCTGCTAAAAACTGAATGAGAACCAGAGTTGAATTTAACTCAAAGGCTCTCAAACCTTTTCTCTGAGGATTTGTAGTCAAAGGCAATATTAGGGTCCTAAACAAAAGACCTACTGTTTTATTAAAATGTCTTCTATGTTCCTGGGTCTTGGCATGACCTTGGGAAAACTGAAATGATAGTTCTAACAATCCAGGCTGATCTCCCTGAAACTTAAGTAGCTGTCAGTGTCAACTGAGCCTCAGAGAAAGTGTTTTGAAAATGTGTTTATGCTGCACACATTAAAACAGCAGACACCAAATAGAAATATAGAAGAAATATAGAAATATAAAATAAATGCAGAAATAAAAAATATGACACCAAAATATGAGGCTTTTGTTGGCCAGTGACATCCCTTACAGCAGAGGAACAAGAGGCTCTTACACCGCCATATCAAACACTTTGCCAAAGGAATGTCTCTCCATAGCTCAAATGTGTGAAGGTCAGAGAGTAAGTGGATGCAATAAAGACGCTGACAGTGTGACAGTGACAAACATGGCATTTTATATGTCTACATCGTACACACCACGTGGAAACATTTGCTGTGCTGTACATGTTCATGTGTGTGTTCTTCTTCCACCAACAGTTAAATAAGCAGTTTAAGAGCAGCTGGTATAAAACATGTCTCTGCACTCTGTGTTTGCATTTATGCATCTGCATGTTGCATGTTAACTGTCAGGCTTCATGTGTCTGTGTTTCATGTACATGGAAGTTTTATGTTATATTGCGATTGGTCTGTTTGTGTAACTGTGAGTCTGTGAGTTTCCCCAGCAATTCTTTGCGGCGACAGCTATTCTGGTTTTGCTTTGATACCTCGCCACATCCGAGTGCTCACTGTGGTTACAGTGGTAGTGCTTAAACATATTTCCATATTTTGTTAAGGATAAGTCATTTATGGTAATATTTATTATACTTCCCTTTGACTATTGGTCATCTGGGTTTGCGTGCGTATAAAATATTTAGTATGTTTTCTTAGTTTCCTTGGTCTGATTTGTAATGTTTTCCTTATTAATTATTTTTTGGGAGATAGATAAGCTTTTACAAAACACTGACAGCATGCTTTCATAGGCTGTTACATTTGCTCTGTTCTGTTTCCACTTTCTTCAACAATTGGGAATTTATAGGGAATGAACAAAACAGCAGGACATCTTACAAAATAATGCAATCCAGCCCTGCAGTATATTATAAACTGTATGATGTAAAACTGTTCCGTTTTTGATACAACTATGTTAATATTTTAGCTGAATGTTAAATTGCATTTAACTGTGGAGTTCCTCTGTTATGTTCAATTACTCTGGAAGTAATTTTATCTCAATCTCCTCATCTGATGTTAGTTTGGACTTTATGAGCATCAAATCTTCTTTCCAATGACATATTCTGTTTTACTGTGCCCCCATAGAGGCCTGTTACCCTGCTTTGAGCCTCATTTCAGATTTAATGTATTACAGTAAATTGATCTGTCATGAAGAGCAGGATGCCATCTCTTCTTCATCTCCTCTCAAATCATCTGTGGCCTCGCGGCTGTTCTATGTTCTCAGTTGTGCATTTGTGTTTAATCTCTCTGGTCTATTCTTACTCGAGTGAGATCATTGACCGATGTTTCCAGGGCTGTGCCCTGACACGCCATCAGTTTCACCAGCAAGCAACCAGCCATACTGAATCAATAAGACATTGTTGGCTGTGTGTGATTTTATGTCTGAAAACAGAGGGGCTGGTCAAGAAGCAGGAGTGGTTTAGGTGGAGGTGTAGCTGACTGGGAACAGTTACTAACGCCATTACAAACCGAACACACACTCTATACTTTACACTATACAAACACAAATACAGGCGCAAACACACATGCAAGATATACATGTCTGAAGAAATGTCACATAATGCCTCCATGTGTGTGACCTCTCATAAAATGTGTGGTTTACATTTTCCGCCATTCCAGTTTTTGTTTATGCACACAAAATATATATATATACACACACACACACACACACACACACAGCAAATAGCTACATATAACACCTTGCAATCATATCTGCCTCATTTAAACAGCTACACAAACATCATTGTATTCCAGCATAAGCCAGGTCTTTAATGAAGTGTGCTGCCATTTGGATGACAGAATCATTAAAAGGAGTGACAGACAAAGGCCAGTTGACATGCGCACACAGACACAATACACATACATGCACAATGATGTATTATGCAGGGTGTGGTGACAGCGATTTCAGGCATGACGGCTTGGCCCAGGAAATGTTACTGAGGTAGTGCAATAACACAGACTACAAGGACGAGCTTGTACAGTCTGCAGCATCTGCACCTGCAAATAAGCACACAGGATGTGTGTCCAGCTCTATTCTTAGATAAACTGCACGTCAGACATTTCTGAATATTATATTGTATTTCCGAATTGTGTCTGTGGTCCTGTTTGCCTCAAATCCAGTCTGTTTTTTTAAGAGCCAAGATCTTATCTTAGATTTACACCTAATTTGTCTTGGTGAAACATTTTTTTGGCAGCTCTTGCGTGCTTTTGTTGTAAATTTCTGCATTCCTGAAAAGCACAAGGGAGTGATCTTATCCAACTGGAGTTGGAGTTTAAACTCAATATTAAACAAATAAATCCAATTTTTGAAAAAAAAATAAAGTGTTCTTTAAACCTTTCATTAAAAAAAAAAATCAATTTGTTTGTTTTTTTCTCTTTTGTTCTTTCATTCACTTTAACTTTAAGTAGGCAGCAGATAATAGCACAGTGATGAAAACACAGTGTGGAAGAGACAAACTGATGTAGTGACTTCTGTAGTGAAGTTTTAATAGCAATGTCTTGATAAGTTCAAACTTGTATTTTCTTTCCTAGGGCCCCGGGAACATATTAAAATATGAAACACATGATTCAGAGACACAGGGAGACACTTCCTCCTTCACTGTGTAAATCAGAGAGCTTGGTAATTTATGTACAGGCACAACTGTGTCCTAGGACAATTAACTTAAAACATAGCTTTCACTTTGTTTTTTCAGTCTTAACTAAAAGAAATCTTCACCCTGACTGTTGTTCCATTGTTGTTATCTCACTCTCCTCTTCTTACTTAGTCTTTCCTGCCTTTCAGGACCCTTTTTTCTCTTTCCTGGGAATGAGGTCACCCTTTTTTTTTAAACAAAAGTGATAATGATTATAGAAACAAAGCCCTGTAAAATGTATGCAGTCGTCATTCCCAAAGGTGGGACACACACTCTGAGCTCTTGTCTATTTATTTCTTTTTCTGTGCCTTATTAGGAAAAAAAAGGGGGGAAAGAGTGGGCTGGTTTGGTTTCAGGGTTTTTGTAATTTTACCTTAAACTGAAGCAGACAGACCAACGTGACCAGGAGGGAATGCCAGGGCACCAAGTAAGAACAGAACAGAGTGACTGGCAGAATTATTGCCACGTGTGGTTCAGCATTTGGGTGTCAACACTAAGTGTGTATATGTGTGTAGTGGTGGTGGACCTATAGAGAGAGAGGAAGTCAGTGTATACTCAAAGAGAAAAAGACAGATGATGAGTGAACAAAGACTATATCTCATGATTTCACACGCTGGTGTAACATTCCTTTGCTGGTGTGATTAAATCCAAAAACAACTGTGTTATTCCTCTGTTATTTCAAGACCAGTGTGTGAGTTTATCTAGAAGTGAGCTTTAAATAGATCTGGAAGCTGAGTCTGCCTGTCTTTATCAGTGCTCACACTGGGCAAGACCATAGGAGATAGGGGTCACCCACAGTACATGTGACCTGTGGGTCTGTATGTTTGGTACATGTGCGTGTGTGTGTGTGTGTGTGTGTGTGTGTGTGATCCTCCCCATTCCTTATCCACTACCTCTCTCCACAGAGGCCTTGACAGGCCTTTCTGTTCAGCATGACATCACATGAGAACTTAAAAAGAAGTTTTGACACTGACCAGAACAAAGGAACAAGATATGTTCAAATTGGAGCAGTTTCACTATAAAAACATTACTCAGTTAAATCAACTTGAACAATTGTAGTCGCAAGCACAAACAATTTCAGCTTTTGTTTCAATGAACTACACATGTAGGCAGAGATGAAAGGGTTATGTTCAAAATTTGTTGTTTGTGCTTTTTTTTTTATCCTCTGCCACGGATCAATACGGCTAGACAAAAACCATGAGGGTACGAATCCACTGTGGTTTTCATGAAACAGGCTCTCACACTTCTAGCTGTGTCTGTTGATGTGATGGCAACTGACAAAAATCACCATACCATCCACTATGGTGTTTCCTGTGGAAACATAACATCAAACACGCAGTTCGCTTTCTAACAACGGCACACAGCAGTGAACTGGTACCCTCAAGAGTCTTAAAAGCAGAGCATGAGAGGAAACAGGCACATTGAGTTTGAACCCCGCCGGGGCAGGAGAATGAAGACAATGTCTCCAACAGCCTGAAGGTCAACAGTACTGCATCAAAACCGCAACAGAGCACAGGACTTCTATAACTAAATCCTCACTGCACAGTAACAGAAAAGACCAGCTATCAGTTGTCCTGTCTTGACTAAATAAAGGCTGTAAAACAAAACAAAATGTACGAAAATAGGTGTGACAATAAGAGTTAAAAATAAAAAAATATGAGGCAGAAGAACTGGATTATGCTGCTATACATATTACACACTTAACTGGGTTTGGACAATCGAGACATAAAGTCCATTAAACAGTTAATAAAAGGGGTGGAGAAGACATATATTTGAGAGAAAAAGCTGTAAAATCTTACAACTTGTATAACTGTATACAATGTATGGACATTTTTACGGCAGTAGAAGAAGAAGAGTTACTGCTGTGACGCATACATGCAGTAGCACACCAAATTTCACATAATTTAAGGTAGTAAAACAGATGAAAAGTCTAGGTATTTTTCCAAAGATCATAAAAGTGATTTTATGTAAGATTATAATTCATACAAATATACTGTACATCTTTTAAAGGCAGAGGACAGATGTTTTCTCTTTTATGTGAAACAATAATGCAACTGTTGTTTCAGTGTTTGGTTTAACTGTAGTTTCTATATGAGGGAGTGCTTGAACCGTCTCTCGAGTCAAGGGGCAGTAAAACTGTACTGGAGTCCTGTGTTGTCTTGTGAGATCTAATTTAAACTTTTACAGCCTTGCTTCACAACAGACTGACCAAGAAGTAAAAAAAAACTGTACACATAAACAGAGAAGCTGAGGCACTGAAGAGACACACAGTCACAGGGACAAGATGGACATAAACATGCATTGGCATGCAGTCACACACCCAAATAACAGAACACAAATATGCACGTATTCCCACAATATTTTTCTTGCAACACAATCTGGCATGTTTAAAGCATTTTTTAACTCATTGTTAATGACTCTTGACCTGAAAATGCCCTGCCATACCTCTGTAAACACTTCATGGCAACTCCCACACTGAACGTTGCCATCACCGTTTAAAAGATTTAAAGTGTAATTGAATAAACTAATGAGTCCATGGACTGTGGCTGGAATGTAGCCAGCTTGTTTGCGAAAGACTTACTAGACATTTCCACCCTGCAAACACACACACACCTACATAAAATAAAGACATAACGTAGCTTTCTTTCTCACTGTAGCCGATTGACAAACACATTTTGACAATCTGGACCAGAACCATACAACCTATAGAGCAGAGAAACAACAGACCAGATCCCCAGAGCAAATCTGGGTTTATCAGGGTCATGTCAGTGCTGTCAAACTCATTTAAAATCCATCCTAAACTGTGTTTCTGAAATTGCACAACACAGGTTAAACCCAATGCAACCAAAGCCCTGGTGTGATTGCATGAGACTCAGATGAAGATTACTGCATTGTTTCAAGTGTGGGTCCTGGGCAGGAGTTTAGGAATCTCTGCCTTGGAGGCATACTAGGTACATGCTGGGGCTCCGTAAGGGAAACCAATGGTACAGGGGGGCCCAAACTGAATGAGGACATCCACATAATTCTAGAGGGCCCCAAATGGGATGAATTACAGCAGAGATTCAAGATTAACTAGCCTTTAGTGCTGTATTTTGTAAGATCTATCCAGCACTGAACTATGGTCTCAAATTATGTACTTATGCACTTATTACATCAACACTGTGTATTCAGCAGGAGAATAAACAGTGGAATAATGATCTGAATCTAAAATCTATATTTAATGTGAGCGACAGAGGGGGGAAGCGAGTTTTATTGTCTTATAATTCCAGTGCTGTCTACTTTACAGTTGCTTTATTTCTCTCTGGCAGCTCACAGCTACTTTTTTTAAGGCAGCAAAAACAAAATCAACACAGTACATCAAACAGAAGAAAGAAAGGCAGACTAAAGAGACAGTGCTGCAGCTGCGTCCAGCACTCAGCACCGAGACAGCCTGCCCATCAGAATGATCCACAGCTGGACCAGGAAGTGTTTTCCAAAACATCTGGCCTTAGGTCTGTTGAGAGGGTTATGGCTACCAATGTGCATCAGTACCATTCATAGGGATTCACTTACAGAAATGCAAGATTTACTGGCTTATTTTTACTTTCTTTCATATTTTTTCATCTTATTTTTGATCCTCTGCTGTCTGTTTCTGTTTACCTTGCCCATTTTTTTAATTTCTCGTTCTTTCTAGCTCTTTCTAGCTCTTTCTAGTTCTTTCGTCAACACAGGCACACACATTGTCACTGAGAGTCACGTGTCTTATAAACTTAGACGACACTGATACGACAGTGACCATAAAACTATCTTGGCTCTGACATTGAGCAAATATCTGAATCCCCTCAGCTTCTTTTTTTTTTTTTTTCTCCAACATATGAGCCTGAAGAGGATAATGGTGGAAAAATGACGGGGAGGGATGAGACTGCACGAGGTAGAACAAAAGTAACACAGATACATACAGTATGTGTCCTGAAAAGACACACAGATGTGCTCCTTAGGATAACTCTCTCTGACAGAGTTGAGCATGGTGTCAGATGATTATATAATTAAATCAAGACAAAAATAAATACGCAGTGAGTCATTTGGTTGAATTTAAATCTATCCAGGCCAGTCAGAACTGATAACACAGGAGACCTACAGCTTAACGTGAGAACGACGAGAAGATGGCAAATTGTGTCTGGGACATAAGTGTACTGAGTTTCAAAACATGTTGATTACAATTTATTATAGAGCCATTTGTGACTATGATTGGACGTTTATTTTATTTGGAACAGAAGTGCTGAGTGTACAGTTTATGTTCTTACACCCTGAAACTAATTTAAAGCAATTACTCAGCGCTTATGAAATGTAGCTTCTTGTTTCTCTCTTCTAATCAGTCCCGATGATTCTTCACACTCTTCCAGCTGCCCATTTGGGTATCATTCAACAATGCTGGCTGGCCTAAAGATGAGGGTTCTTGGCTTACATTAAGATATATTTGGCAAATAACAGAGAAAAATTAAAAAAGCAGAGACAGATGAGCTTAACGCAATGTTCTTGGCCTAAGAATTTCTGTGGGCTACCTTCACAGACCCCTGTTCTTGGGATTTGTTTTGGCAAAAACAACAGACTTGCAAAAGACAGGCAGAGACAGGTGTGTCTAGCTGTAGCTGCATTCTCTTGGTATTATGATATTACTGGTGAATACTACAAGCCCAGCCAAAGATGATGGCCATTAGTTTTAGATGATCTTTGGCAAATACTACAGACCAGTGAAGGACAGAGACAGGTGAGCCCAGTTTAGCTCTCTTGGCTTTGGAACATCTTTGGCAAATATCAGAGCCGAGTAAGTGACAATGGCAGCTGTGCAGAGAGCAGAGAGAGGATTTGCAAAGAGCTGTGAATTCCTGCAGCGACAGTTCAAGTCTCACAAGTTCTAACTGATCAAGCCAGTACTATACTTTATGTATATTCCACATTTTGGCTAATTATATCAACACAGTACATCAAACAGAAGAAAAAAAGACAGACCATGCTGTAGCTGCGTCCAGCATTTTGCACTGAGACAGCCTGCCCGTCAAAATGATTCACAGCTGGACCAGGAAGTGTTTTCCAAAACATCTGGCCTTAGGTCTGTTGTGGATGTCAATATTGTATCAATATCATCACTGTACTTGTTGTACTGGTATATCCCACAAGTTTTCTCATAGGCTCTTGTCATGGAAAATAGCCGGCCATAACCACACAAGAGTTTAAAGATGTATTCTATGGATTTGTACTGAAGACTGGATACAGTGTCGGAGGCGGGTTGCCAGTCATTCTTATGGAAGCTGCTGAGTGGTGCATGAAGCCAAAAAACGTTTGATTTCCAGACATAAAATTACCCAGATCTTCTGCATATGCTTTTGCATTGTGGGGCCCATAGAGGCTATAGAGACTTCTGCTGGCCAAGCACAGCTGAGTCGCTAGCTTCTGCTTTAGCCCTCTGCTAACTTGAACGAGGATAAAATGATTTAATCGTATGGCTCTTCTAGGCTTTTGACATGTTATTGGACCAAATGGATCAAATTCTGATAGTGAAACAAGTTATTTTCTGGGTCAGATTCTGCAGTGAAACTTATTCACCGTTTTACAGTCGCTTCTTTTACAATGTAAGCTTATGGGGAAAAAGTCTCTTGTGGCCCCTTGTGACAGATGCCATTCTTGTTATTACATGGTTTGGCCACTATGTCAAATTGATTTCAAAACCTTCTGCTCGTCCTGGGGTCTTGATATCTTCTGCTTGGCCTCTAGTTCAACTCTAGAGCAATTATGTGCAGCAACATTAGTTAGACCTCTAAAGTTTGAGTTTATCATTGAGGTTTCTCAGCCTGGTCAAAGAAGGTTTGGATGATGAATCTTTGCTGCCAAAACAATAAAACATTTTTATACATCACAATACAGAAGTAATTTACTGTATAGCTCTAACAGGGGATTCCACTACCAGTTGACATCAGTGTGGTAGGTGCTCTTAAAGGTCTTATAGGAATGCTTGTCAATGTACTCTTATTTTTTCTACACTTTTCTTTTTCACTGTAGTGAAATATTTAGCTCTACATGCCCCTTTATGGAAAGTTGTATTTCTTTGTTCTGCAGGCCAAATGTTTTTGTGTGTGTGTGTGTGTGTGTGTGTGTGTGTGTGTGTGTGTGTGTGTGTGTGTGTGTGTGTGTGTGTGTGTGTGTGTGTGTGTGTGTGTGTGTGTGTGTGTGTTTTTAGCATGGTCTCCATCTTTTGTAAATAGCAGATCCAATTATCTTTTCCCTCTACAACCATTTCCAAGTAAGCATGCCATCCATTCTGGGTTTCATTTCCATGTGCATGCTAAAAACAGGACAGGCAATACAACATTTGATTTGATCAGTCTTGTCTACAAATAAGTAACTTACACCTAGTCCAATGCATCAAATGACAAATTATGTAACTGATACTTTCTCATATTTCTGATATGATGAGGGGTCATTAGTCCTGTTTGTGCACACGGACAATTTGAGATTTCATTCGGATGATAACTTTATCACAAGCAATAAATCTATACACTCGAACAGATGTGTGTCAGTTTGTGAAGTTAACACAGTAAACAGTGACCATGCCAATATATCAATGGTGTACAATGCAGCTGCAGACTAAGGTAAACACACATCTCCAGTTTATGCGTTCATGTGTGTGTGCCCGTGTTTGTTGGGCACGTGGCTGTGCACATGCAGCATTTGCATGTACAACCGTCGGCTCATGTTGACTCTATTAAGAGAACGCAATGTAAACAAAATGAAAACATATACCCCAGCCCTGCACAAACTAACTTACCCAACCCCTTACCCGGATACCCAGAGCCAACTTCCAGACTCAAAATAACTGAAGCAGCTGTCATGAGATCTCTGCATGTATCCTTGTCTATGTCTGTGTGTGTGTGTGTGTGTGTGTGTGTGTGTGTGTGTGTGTGTGTGTGTGTGTGTGTGTGTGTGTGTGTGTATATAAGAGTTTGTGTGCATATCTCAAGACATGCCATACCTCTTCTGATAAATATTCAGTTCTCTGCCATGCTTTGCATGTATGTAACATGCAAACAAATGCGTGCAAGATACAGAGTGCTGAGGTGGGCTAAATGTCCTTGCTGAATGATGGATGTTTGTGAATGTGGATGGGGGTTCGTAAATCAGTGCCACCACAGCAAAACAACACCACAGCGTCTCAAACCAGCATTACCACACAAGAGATCTAAAATCTGATTGTGTTTATCCACGACTTATTATGGCCTGTCCTTGTGGATTTCTACATGAATACATAAGACTCCACTTTTATGAATGTGACAGCTCCGGCATTGAGACATTCAGTCATGAAGAATAGGCTCGTCAAACACTGTAATTATCCTGTTTGAGGTCTTTCAACAGGGTGAGATCTCCATTCTGATAAAAAAGAGAAGTGGAACCAATTAACTCGGCGCTACACAAAAACTGCTTTGAAACCTTTCTTCTTCGCGTGATAGCTTGCTTATTCAAATCAAGCATTCAGTTGCAGCGTACTGTGATGTGCCTAGGTATATGCGGGTGAGTGCATCAGGTCAACTGTCTTTCAGTTTAACTCCCACAAACACATCAAGACATTGAAACTGTGCCCTTACTAGCGAAAAACACCCAAACACACACAGACCCATTAAAGAGTCAAATGGGCTTTGAAAAAAAGGCTTTACTGTGGGGAATAAAGCATTGAGCCAGACACTGGCACTTAAAGTGCGTAGCAGTGAAATACAAAGGTGGTTTTGTTGAGGCACAAGATGATTGGTTGAAATGAACACTTTAATACTTTGGTGTACCTCTAAAGAGAATAATTACATTGCTGAAGAGGCTAATTTAAGTGTTGAAATGTTGTGATTGCACTATACTAGTGGGACTGCTTCAGGACAAAACCTGATGGCTTTGCAGGAAACGTCCTTCTGCGTTTGTAATTCCTTGGAAACTTCTAAATGTTAAGCCCCGCTCCATTCCCATAGCGTTTACTTCGATCCCTTAAACTTCACGTTAGTTCAAATTCTATTATTCTCCTGACTTCTTTCCATTTTCTGTCCTTCTGCTTTCCTCCTTCCTGTACACCTTCTCTCTGACAATTTTCAAACACGCCTCTTCTTGTTCCTTTAACCTTATCCTGTGCTGTTGACCCCTCCCGGACAAACTATTCCACTGCAATCACGTCTCCTTGTAATTACATTAATATACTACTAATTTGTTTTCCTAATTATTTTGATGGGGAATGTAATTGGTGCCTGGATGTTCTGTTCCTGTGCTACTATACCGCATGCCAGTGTCTGTGGGAGTTGGTTGTTGGCCACCGCATACTGGTGACTTCAGTGTGTGGTTAGGTTTATGCAAAAAAACACTTTGGTTAAGGTTAAGAAAGGATGGTTAGGTTAGATTAAATGTTAACAAAGTAAATGCCATAATCATAAAAAAAATTAATCATAATCATCAGCGTTAGTCGCAACAAAAAGATTCAATATTTTGCAACTTTGCAGACATATTGTTAATTTAAAAAAACAGATCCACTGTTGCAAGTTAGTCACACATACAACTTCAAGGATTTGATGCATTGTCACCCATCTGTTGCTAGAAAGATTGAAAAGGCTCAGTGGAATGTCCTAAAACCTTACCAACCAGCTTTCTGTCAGTCTAGTGTGTATTCATTCTGTGTGTGTGTGTGTGTGTTGAACACATCTGCTCCACATGTGTCTGATATCTCGTTCATAGTAAAACGGTCTGTCTAGCTAACAAGATATTAGTTGTTTTTCTAGGTCTCATCAAATGGAATTCAGTTTGACACTGAAGATAGAAACGGAAAAAGTCTTCATTGAAAAAAAGAAATTCCCAGAAACTCTGCTGCATTTTTTCCACAGCTGTGCATAAGTAATCTCACAGTAAAACTTTATGGATATCTATGAATCTAAACATGGAGCAGTGATGTTTTAACATTCTCGCGTGGTGCCATCGAGCCGGCTGATGCATGGTTTACAAAAACTGCAGATGGCAACCAAGTTGATCAAAAACTGTCGGCCGTGGAGAATCCATCTCTATCAGTGTTTATGTGTCTCTCTTTCATCTCTCTGCCATGCTGTTACTTCCATTTGCCTCCCTTTGAATTCTTTTAGCTTTTTCCATCCTTCCTTCTCTTCCTGCTTCTTTCAGTATTTAAACTTGTTAGCAGGAGAGCTGCATACACACACTGACACTGTTTGACAGAAAGTCACAAAGGTTCCTAAGGTCATGGACCAAAAGTGTGTGTGTGTGTGTGTGTGTGTGTGTGTGTGTGTGTGTGTGTGTGTGTGTGTGTGTGTGTGTGTGTGTGTGTGTGTGTTCTGAGAGCTATTATTAACACAACAATACAGAGTGCATTCCTAGACAGAAGAAAAACTTAAGCAGACGTTGAAATGTTAAGTAAAATAATAAACATGTCAGATCAGTAAGCAGTCACGTCGCCATTATTATTTATTCTCTTAGTGCTATTCTAGTCATGCAGGAAAGGAATCATCAGTACATTTTATTTTATTTTACAGATAGGCCGTATGAAACCTAAAGCATTTCGAACCCAATCACACAATGATAAAGTGACAGACTTACAGCCAACACTACACTGCCAGACACGCAGCCGTAGCCAAATACAGATGAGATATATATGCTGAGATGTAGGAGTAGAACAAACCATGAACAATTTGTCTGTGCACTCTGCTGTGCAATGGTCATCCTGAGATAAAGTGAAGCAGATGGAAACTATTAAAATGGTGAGGTATTTGTGTTTAAAGGTTTTACAAAAAAAAAAAAATCAATAAAAAAAGAAAAAAATGTATTCCAGGATGAAAGACGCTGATAAAAACTGACTTTGATGTATTTGCTGTTGAAGCACAAAACCTGTGTGAAAACCTTCTGGGAAACAGGTTGATAGGGTTACTGCCAGAAATCAAAAATCTGAAGCAAAAATGAGTCACAGAAAATCAAAGCAATCTTTAATCTGCTCACCAAAGTGATTTCTTTTGTTTTCAATAATGCACAGATCTCCTGTTACTCACTTGAACTTCCACCACTTAGATTAGTTTAAACTGGATGAACTGAGCTGGAATGAATGGAAAAATAACAACAACAAACTTGAAGCTGATGTTGTTTTGGCACCTGTTACCTGCAATTTTAGCACTACTTGCTTTACTGTAATATGTTTTCCACTGCAGAAGTAAAGAAAGTCTCAAAGGCAGCTAAATGGATGTTGGTGTGTGATGATTACTCTGGTAACCATGGAATTTGCATTCATGCATTGATTTGGCTTCACTTCTCAGTTAATATAACCCGGTTCTGTTCCAGTGTTTTTTTACTGGATGGAGAGGTATGTCAGTGCCAGGATAATTTGGCCCTTTGTACATGATATCTGCCATGTCATCCTTAAAAAATAATTGCAGCCGGTACAAATTCATCTTCGTGTCAGTTTAATTTTTTTTCGTAGAAACAACTTTATGTTACAGTTTTTCCCTTTCTTGTCCTTCACACATCTGCTGCCCATCTCTTTTCCATATCACCCCTTTATTTGGAAAAGGACTAACAACTTGTCTCCTTTTAAAATACACACATGCAGACGCCACATGTATTGTTAACATTTGTCCATATCTTCTCACTGTTATCATTCCTTTTGCTATCTGACCCAGTGACAAACCCAATCGAAACGTGCAGGGAGAAGGAAAAATGAAAAGAGAAGCAAGTGACGACTATAAAAACTAACAGAAGCAAGGCACTAGATTGGTTCTTTCCATTACGCATGTAAACCCATTAAATCCCAGATGGTGACCTAGGCATGACACTCTTTGAATATGCAGTATTTCTAACTCACGGTGCCAATGAATGCCAAGCAACAAACAGAAAGAAACCTTGAAACTGATCTTATTTCTTATTAGCAGTCTGGAGACGGTAAAGGGATAACTGTCAATCTTTTGGACCATAAAGTATTCCAGTAAAGCAGAAGCTGGAGCCAGTTGTCCCTGAAGTTGCTGCCTGGTCACACAGCAATAATATAATACCGTCACTTAATGAAACAAGCCGTTCCATGTGGTTCCAATAGGGCATGAATCAACTCTTCAAGGGCTGATGTCCGCCACAGAGAGAGCGATGCAGAACAGATAATCCTTTAACAGGTCTCCAAAACAAGCTCGCCCTTACATGAGATTTGTTCAGCTACACTGGCACTTTGGCAGCTCTTTTGGTGCCTTAATGAAGTAATTGGAAGCAAAAGTCATATGTATGACAGTTACAAATGTTGCTGCGGTCGTCACTGCAGTTGAAAAACATTAAAAATGAAAAGATTAATGTTTGACAGTTGCTTATTTTCTTTCTTGCCGAGAGTTTGATGAGAAGATTGATTCTACTGTACTCCAAGCCAACACCCACCAGTACCTCTAAAGTTCAGAGACTATTTGACCATATACCCAGCCCTTCAATGTGTAGGTGCACCATTGGCTGATATGTGAGTGGATGTGTCATACATTTTTACCTTTAAAAAATAAATAAATAAAATCCACTTCATACTTTTTTACTATTTAAATGTTCTTTGTGTTCTACGATGAAGGACAAAAGCAGAAAAGCAGCCAATAGCAATAAAGTTCTTCTTCATATTATAAGTGTTACTGGAGTTTTGACTTTTGTAGCTTCATATTTAAGAGACAAGAGTGTTATCAATCCTTCCATGTAGCTCTCGCCAAGAAAGCGAATAAGCACATTTCTCAACCTGTGAACTATTTCTCTACAAGAAGATACATGATGTGACAGTTATAATAATAAATAATGTGTTTGGCAGATTTTAGTTATATCAGGAGTCTTGTAAAGTGCCACGCTCATACTGTATCAACCTCTTTCACTAGATGCCAAACCCTAAACGAAGCACAGAAATGTTGAATCTATTAGTCGTCCCATCCACGTGTTTTAAAGCAGATTTAGGGAGACAAACTATATAAGCAGATGCAGAGTAGAAGTATTGTTCCACTATATAAACCATGAGCCAAGGCTGGGATCACTTCTGAATACAAATCTGCACTAATCTGTTTAAATCTAATTATCGTAAAAATCAATGGCTAAGAAACCATTTGTGATGTTTTATCAATATGCAGAGGCGAGCTGTGCTGCATAGTTGAAATAGCTTGAAGGTATGAATCAAACGACTGCTACTGTGCAAAGCTGCGCGACCCTGCAAAAACGATTTCAGTGTCCGCGCTGGACCAACTAGCTGTATATTTTCCACATTGTTGTCAGCAAAACTTGTTGACCTTCTTCAGTGTAAAAGCCATCTATCAGAATATGAACTCCCACTATGACAGGTAAATCATCCATTGATGACCTTCAGCCAAGACCTGCTTCACTCATCATAAAAAGAAAAACAGTTTGATCATGGGTCTTTCTTTCACGGGAACCCGCGACTGACCTTGAGTTACTATAAGCCTCTGCGGTATAACAGTATGCCACCCACCCAAAAGCAAACTTAAAACATCCTCAGTCTGTCATCATTTGGACACAAATTAAAGGACATGCTCAGTTAGCCTCAAATGAGGGGAGGTCTGAAATAAAGATGAAAAGTCATCGAGGGAGGACAAAATGTGAAAACCAGACACAGATGATGAGTCACAACAAAACAAACAGAAAGAAGACAAAAGTGTTTTATTACTTCAGTCAAATTCTGATTTCATGTGCCGCAGAATCAATCCATTTTACCTGTGCACGTACACGGTACACTGTAATTCAGCTCCACCTTTCAAGATCTTGAATCCGAAAGGACAAGTGTAGGAGCCCTGAGCATCTCGTAGTGTTTAAATAAAAACACACGCATGCCTACAAGTGCTGCCAAAGAACCAGACAATTCAAACCACATGAGAACTAATTCACACACACACGCATGCATGCACACACAGTAACACAACTGCTTGTGATAAATCAGCTCCACTGTACAACAGGATTCCACCAAATAGTGAAGAGTAGGCCTTAGGGAAGAGGGGGTCCACATGTGTGATGCTCTCGCTGTGATTTCAGTTATTCCTCTTTCCTTCAGGGACTGGGAGATCAGGCAGAACTAATGGTGTTGCTGTGTGTTAGAGCTAAGATTAACTCCTACAACAACAGTGAACATCTGCCTGTATGCGGGATGTCTGGGGTTGAAAGAGGGACCATGGGCTTTAAATTTGATGCAGATATGGGTTGTTTGAAAGGGAGTGTATGGATCCTGTGTTGTCATGGAGATAAATGGCTTCTTACTGACATTCACACGTTAAATCATTAGAAAGTGGCTTGGTTTTGGTTTTATAACTACACACACACACATACACACACACACACACACACATACACTGAGTGTGAGCTCATGGCTTACTTTTGCAGGGTGAGGCTGAGGTTGCCGGTGCAGCTCTTGATCTTGTTCTGGGCCTCCAGGTGGTTCATGCCCTCTGTGGCTATGCCGTCGATAGACAGGACCAAGTCTCCGACAGCAATGCCACCTTTAGCCGCTTTCCCACCATCTGTCAGCTGCAGAAGCACAAAAACCACAAACAGCTTAAAATATCTACAAAACCAGTAACATCACAGTCAAGATAATCCTGCAGGAGGGTGAGTCAAGGTGATGTGGGAAGTACGTTTTCGTCACAGGATTTATGGATCCATTCCATTACAGAAGCATTTGGACAAAGCTAATGAAAGACCTGGTTCTCGACCACATGATGGAGGGTCTACTGTACATTCAGTGATGCGTGTCTAATAGCAGGAGTCTTCATCTTTGAGTTACCTTTGTTTCTTCTTTATGACCTGCTGTCATACTGGGTTTACAGCTTGTTAGAGCAAAGAGAACAGTTCAAAAGGTCTCTTAACCATAGCAGATCACAGCCATAATGCAATCCCTGCGTCCATATTCTCTACTGTATATATCCATTTTTTTTTATTATTGAGGAGTTGTTTAATGAACATTAGACAAAGATATTTTTTATGCATTGAAAATCTATCATAAGGCTACAGTATATGACCAAAAATGACATTTTAAACTTGAACATAGATTTTTGTTGCTTTCCATATGTCAGGATTGTAGTATATGGAAAGTGATGTGGACCTTATTTAGAGTTTAGAGCCAAATTTAAAAAAAAAGCCAGCGACAGTGTTTTGTAATGTCTGCTTCTGTAAAAAATCTCCTTGTCTTGAAACACACTTTATTTTTACAATACAGATCAAGTAAAGTGAATCTAGTCCCAGTAAAACGCAATTAGGCCCTTACACTGTGTACAAAATGCTGTTAAAAAGGTGACAAATAGCTAACGGGACGCTAAATGGTGTAGACACATACCAGTTTTATTAGCTTTAGGGAAACAGCAATTAGAAGCCAGACATCTCTTAGTTTGCACGCATCATAAAATATGCATACACTTCATTTCTCTTGTCTCTGGTCCTCAGTGTCATCCATGATTTTTGAGGTATGCTTTAAATATCTGCATCTAAACAAAGTTTAATTGCTGCACTTCCAGTCTAGAGGCTGGTTAATTAGAAACAGAGTCAAGCCACACAGAACAACTCAAGTTGAACAGGAGGGCTGGTTTTTAATACCAACTCAACTGTTCAACATGGCTTCAACATGCACAAATGCTGGACTGCAATTATTCTGTTCTTGACAGTAATGTTAAATATATAATTATAATCACGCTGGAGGGACAACTGTAACATTTTCCACACCCGTAACTGCTCATGTTGTCCATCTATTTGCAAGAAATGCTGAACATATTTTGTAAACATGTGTTGGAGAACAGTTGCGAGGCAACTAAGCACTTAACCCACCACCAGAATAAAATACAATTAGATTAAATGTGTAATTATGTGATGAAAATGGTTTGTGTTCAAAATAGCTCTGTTTCCTAGGCCTGTTTCCTTCTTGGTAAAGTTCTGTTATGGAAGTACATTTATGCAGGTGGGACAAATTATTTAGAATTATTTTTAATTATAAATAATGGTAACACAAATATAATGTTCTTACTGATAGAAAAGTAGAAAAAAACTATTTCACTTTGTTCAATTCCTGAATTCCTGAAAGAGTTAGGGTTAGGCTTTTATACAGACATTTTTTATTTGCTTTTCACTGATTAGCGTTTATTAATGGGGAGTTTTTATTGTTGTCTTTAGCTCATAGTCACGGTCATGGGGAAATGTATTGTGGCAGCATGTGTCATATAAACCAGAGCCATTCTTATCAGAAGGCCGAGACAGGACAGTGACACATTTGGAAATGTGCGTAGGATGTTACGCACTGTATCTCTTGTCGTTTTCCCATGACGCCAAAGAACTGAATCATTAAAACTATTTTCTTTCATAACAGTTATATGTTGCAATGCAATGAAAATACAATGTGATGAATCAAATAAAAATTAATTTGGTTTTGTATGTTTGTTATAGTGTTAATAAAATAGGACTTATCTACTGTTAAAAAAAGCTTGCAGATGGTTTTGACCATTCTTGGTCACACAGAAGGTCTGAGTGTGTCCAAAGGGGAGTGAGGTCATTTGTTTCTTTAGACACCATGAAAAAGGACCACACAGACCACTTCACTGAACACACACACACACACACACACACACACACACACAGAGACCACTTTTGTGGCTGTTCTAGTTGTGCAGTGTCTCTCTTAAGCACCATCTTCTACAAGAAAATGCTGAATGAGAAACGACAGTCAAGGATGGGAGAGTGTAACGTGGGTTTTAGACGTCTTTAGTGCGTTACATCCCCCTCTGTGTCTGTTTCCTTTGCCCCTATCTTTGTCTTGTGCACACACACACATACACACACACACACACACACACACACACACAAAGACAGACAGACACAGGCAGGGCTAATAAAAGAGGCTCTACACCCGGATTAGTGTTAAGGCTCTGTGGCCCCAACCTTTTATAGTCATATTAGCCCAACACACGCAACATCACTCACCACCACTCACAACCACAGAGGGCAGGAAGAAGAGTAATGAGGGATCGACTTGACACTGATTAAAATTGCATGGATGGAAAGGAAGCGGGAAAGAAGAGGGAAAGGAGAAAACAATTCTACTGTGTACTTTAAATCTGTGGGCTTTTTATTCTGTGTACATTTTGACCTGTTTCAAGGGGTGTGTTCATGCTAACCATTCTGGCACTGTTATGGACCAAATGTTTAATTATATTAACCTAATTGGTGCTGTCTTTCTGCCCTCTACACACAAAACTACTACCCTTCTCCTCATAAACATACACAGAAACACTCACTCAATCTCTAAAACACTGCTACGTTTAAATAAGAGGCCATACAACAGGCAGGAAAAAAAATATTTTCAGTTTGTGTTATTTATGAGGATTTCATTGGTGTTATTTAACATGTATGACTTAATTCCATGTGAGTTTAAGGAATCTGTTCGTGCTCATAGGAAATCTGCTTTCAAAAGCAAACATTTGTTTTCAATCACTTTGATTAAAAAGATTTCAGAGCTCAAAGTAGTTTCAATTTTCATATCAAAGAGAAGGCAACAAATCATTGTGAAAATCAGGAACAGAAATCTAAATAATCTGTCAAAGCCAAACCCTTCAAGTTTCCCAGGGTACAGTATTTGATTTATGGCTCTGTAGCTTTGGCCATGACAGAAAACAGCAGCTTTAACACTATGCATATATTGACTGGAGATGGTAACACGCAGCACACACACACACACACACACACACACACACACACAGACATGCAGTGTTGTGTACATTCATGCTGTTTTATCAAGCACACTCTCTGACAGCAGCTGAGCTCAGTTCCAAATGTGCAGGGACGTCCGTTAACATCTCACCACAACTTTTATTAATAACCCTCCAGGAATCTGCCCTTTGATGAACCACCACCATCCCTACAGACAAATAAAACAGATGAGAAAAGTTGACAATTGCGACTAAGAACAGAAACTTCCCTTAACCTCAGCCCTGTCAGACTGGGACATGTTGATCTTATAATTTGAATTTACACCTAAAATCCTTGTCATCAGGAAATATAAGAGTAAACCATAGGCTGTATTAAGAAAAATGGACGTAGTCTCTAGGACATCACTCATAGTTTTCTAAAGAGCCAATGTGAAGGTCAGAGTGTGGTGACTCTCGCCATCACCATCTTGGCAGCGCCTGACTCTGCTGGCTAAATACGTAGAGCGTGGGTGGAGCTGAGGCGGGCCAAATGACGTCTGGTGACTGAAACCAGCCGTCTATGACGACACTGATCTGTCACTCAAAGCAGCTGTCGTGATCGGGGGGGATTTGGCTATAAAGACCATACTGTAGCTGTTTTTTGTACAAGGCAGTAAACATGTTTATTTCTGTTGTGAAGATTTTATGAAGACTGAGTCACTTCTGGTGGCATCCACAAGTGGCTGTTTGAGGAACTGCAGAATTTAGCTCTAATAAATATGTTCTACATTGTGAATAAATAAAATGTCTGTGTTATATAAAAGGTGTTGCTCCTAATAATAATGCAAACCAGCACTCATAAACCAAGTGTAGCCTAAAACCATCTGCCTAGAAGTAGACAGACAAGCTGAGAAAAAAAGTACTAAGTTAAGACTGGAAAACATCTTGGTTTGAGTTAAAACGACATCAAATGACATTACAGTCACAATTATAAGCACGTGGTTAGGGTTAGAAATCTGTGTGCTCGTGGTTAAAAGGAAACAAAATGGGAAATGAACAGAGCCTTCCTGTAACAACGGTTTGTTAACCTATCCATCCTCCTCCCGCTGTGGACCTTGTGGCTTTATAGCAATGTCAAACTACTTCCTCCTTCGCTCCTAAAAACCAGGAGTCATGACTCATCAGGGCATAATATGTTAAAGTCTGTGTTTTTCTGCTTTTTTTACAACATCCTTAACATACACTATCTTTGTGTAAAATTCCTTTATGTTATTATACATTCATGCAAAAGTGAAAGGGTCAACTTCAGCTCATGTCAACACATATTCAAAAGAATGAGAAAAAACACATGCAGCGTGTTAAAGACAGATAAACTTGCCATTATGCTTCCAGCAACATGAGATTTCAACAAGTGCTTTGAAAAAAAGAAAAAGAAATTGGGTTCCATCATAGCAACAAAGGCTCGCTGAAGTGCTGAAACATTGTCTGGTTGAACATACACTGACCAGTCTGAGTGCTTTAAACAATGCCTGCTTTCAGCACAAGAAGTGACAGAGATGACAGGCAGATGGTCCGCATCACGCTATGATTGAAACGCTGAGAGCAGGAGACACAAATATCTAGATTGTTTCTTGAAACCTCAACATCCACAAAAGCTGCTTCCATATGCCAGCCTTCAGAAATATTATTCCACTTGCTGCTTAAGAGCCAGACATCCAGTGAGTTATCTTTTAGTGTGATCCCATGACACAGAAGGTTCCTGTGTTATATATTTGAATCCCATGTGAGAACAGAAAAATGGTCCTTGGGTAATATTTTTCTATCAATATAATTCTCATTAATCAAAAACATTACTGTTTATTGGCCAGCTCTTCGTTTTTCAAACCACAGCATGGATGTTAAAATGAAACGTGTGCAGGAGAACAGCACGACAGCTACGGTGCTCTGATCTCTTAGCAACAAAGTAAACAGCAAAATAACAACAACCAAAAAAAAAAAAAAAAAGAAAAAGTTAGATGAAGAAGCACAGACAAAGTTCGAAGGGTGTGAGACAGAGTGGGAGAAATATAAGAGTGAGTGAGATTTATGAAGGAGGCACTGAGACAGAGATGGAAAAAGTTAGCAGAGAGAGAGAAAACGGGGAAGATTAAGAAAGTGCAGGAGACAGAAGCAACCGAGTTGGATGATCCATCAGTATCACGTAGTAAACAACGTTTGGTTTACAATTTATGCTCCTGAATGATGGGAACTATGCATTTATGTGAGAAGCATACCTGAAACAGGATCTAAAGTTCATCTGACAAAATCCTCTGCTCTTTTTCAGAGTGCATGTCATCTCTTCCATCTTTTGGCTGCAGCCCGATACCGGCAGACTGATTATTTGAGGGTTAAAAGTCAAGTTTTTGAAAATGATGAATCTAAAAACACATGGCATTACTAAAACTTATAAATGTACAGCATACGTTACTGCAAGCTTGTCATATACTGTAGCAACGCAGACACCTGAAAAACGATTTACAGCACACGAGTTTGCTATGCGGGATCCAACAATATAAAAGAGAAGAAAGAAAACAATACAATAGACTCCGATAGACGAGACAATAGTCCAACTGGGACTTAGAATCAATATAATGTTTATACAGCAAGTTTTAAAGGGCCACAGCTCACTGGATCTCTCTAAGTGATTGAACATTCCTAACAGTATTTGCATGGTGTGTGTTTGCACATGCGTGTGTATACCAATGCATACACACCCCCGTGCTGGCACACTAACACACAAATACTTTCAATCTAATGAAAGCATCTGAAAATAACGTCAGTGTCTACTAATCACTGCCTGACGTGTATGTTAATGCCTGAGACTCTAATAAGAAAAGGCTATATCGGATTGAGTTCCCATAGATAACACGCTGCAGCTCCAGCTGCCAAACCCACAAACACACATTGTACACATTAAATATAAAGGTTTGCACACAAGATTGAGAATCTGGCTAAGAGATACTAACAAGCAGCCTCCCAGTTCAAGCATAATCCAACTCAGATACAAGCTGATAAGTAAGATTCAGCTGCTTTCTCCTTATTTTATTATGTCCAAGAAGCAGAAACCAAACTGATCTGATATGAGCTTTCAAAGTCAAAGTCATTCACTAACAACGACAGAGATAACGTCCATCAGGGTGTTGCAAAGTCAGTGAAGCATGTCTATTTGTAATCCCATGGATGAGTAGTCAAATAAAGACCAAATAAAAACATTGAGAGGTTACTGACAACATTCAGTGTTACTCACCAAAAGGCATTGAGTAAATACTTGAGGTCTAACAAACATGTTGAATGCATTTACTTCTTCTCAAACCTTTTTCATCCATGTTTCCTTGCTAGCAATCTTCTTCTTCCCAACTTTGGCACTGCATTTCTGGGTGCTTTACTGCCACCAATACATCAATGGAACTGTCTGACACAAGTTGGCAGGAAGTGTTTAGTATTAAAGAGCCAAAGAAACAGGGTATACCTATAAGTCATTTTGGGAAAAACAAGACATCACTAACTGTGTAAGTAGTAGCAGTCATGGCAGGTCAAGGGAAAGTGTGCACAGCAACAAAATAAACTCTGACTCTGACTCTGCCACAGTAAACCTGCTGGGAAGCATTAAAAATGTCATATTTATGAGTTTCACAGCCTAAACGTGGTGAAGGGTGGATTTTTCCTTTACATGGAAATGAAGTGAGGGGTTACGGATGTAACATAGGGCTATGTTGTAAAAACAGAGTAATACACACAGGACCAAAATCAATGACTCCACATGACATTATTTTGTGGTGTAGAAGCTAACTGCACTTTGCTCAACCAAAAGTGAACAGGCCAGCATTCACAGCCAGACTCAATGATGTGATTGTCATGGTGCTCGGGGACTTAACATTGGCAGGGCTGGTGAACACACATTTAGGAATACAGCCACATGAACACAAGACTGGATTGTTCTTATTCCGTACAAACGCATAGTAAGTTAGTTGTGCGTCACAAATGTGTGGCACAAATTTACAGAGGCTGCAATTAATCCAAAATGGTGGTTTTAAGTTACAGGTTATATCATGTTTAAGTTGTTTATGATACGTTCTAATTGGAATGCTATAGTCAACATCTGAACTTGGCCAGAAAACATTAAAATGAGCTAGAGTAAGAATTATTTTCCTATATTCTGAAGAAATGAGGTGAGGTTTATTACTCGGTATGCTTTTAATTAAGTAGGATTGTAGCTCAGAGGGTGAGAAATTCATCCAGAGACTCCGGTAATAAAAACTACTTGAATGTTTCAAGGATTTCTGCTCACAGTGGCAGCTGAAAAATACCTTAAACTGCACTGCAAACACAGCACCACATCCAAGCTTATCTATGGTATTTAGAAAGAACTACTTATACTTTTTATTTGATATATAAACCATCCTCTTGTACTCCTACATTACCTTCACTAGTTTTGTCTTCTACTGCTCCAGTATAGGCGTGAGACTTCAGGGTCTAGAGTCCACTGCACAATGTCCAAACAAAGCATCAAGAGCAAAGACTAAAAAGCCAGAGAGGAAAGATGATAGCTTCTGCTGTTACGCCAACAGATTTCTTGTCCTTCTATTGAACTCCGTACCCACATCCATTACAGTTTTATTTCTATCAGATTCTGTAGCCAACCAATACTGCTATGAATAAACATGATACCAGCCATGAAGCCAGTAATCCTGGGAGGAAGGCAGAGGAGACATGGCGGAAATTAGCAGCTACTGTGGAAAATACATTAGAGCTGTATTAAACAATAGGGTATTCAATTCTCTTCATTGTGAATTCACTGCAGTGCATGTTATGACCTGGCTGTACTTGTCTGCCAGGGTTATAAAAGTTTTTTGGCCTCAAATAATTCTGTTCATTCCAGTCAGACTAAAACTTTAAAAATGTGTGCTACTCAAATTAAGAAAAAGGATAAATTGTGCAGGTGTGTTGTGTCACATATTTTCATGGATTTTTCTTTCAGTGTCTTCACGCCCTGTAATTGATGAAAGCCTTCACATGGTTTGGTTACTCCCTAAAATCAATCATTGTAAATTATTCCAAAGTCTTGACCGAAGTAAATTATAACTCAACACTGCTTAAACAGATAGATACAAAAAAGAAGTGCAAAGCTTTTTGACTGATGAAAGTATTTAAGGTGTGATTTTTTTTTTAGTGTGGTTCCTGTATTGGCATGTGTGACACTGAAGGGCTTTTTACACCGGATTAGTCAGCCTATTACAGGCGAAGACAGAAAAGCCTTAGTTGAGGTCACCAGTAGGAACACATAACTTTAAACATGCAACATGGAGGTGTGAGGCATGAGAGTATTTCCAAAAAAGTAATCCCTCTATTTTCTCACAATTCATCACTATGAATAATGAATAGTGGTGCAAACCAAACTCACAAGTGTTTGTAAATAACTCGGATAAAGTTAAGTAATAAAAGAACAGTGACATTTCAAAATGGCTCAAGAGCCAAACGAGTGTAAGACAAATCGTCAAGTGCTGTGAATGCGGGAAAAGTCAAGCCTGTTACATTATCCAAATACAACAAGTCTGCCTTTACAAACACACACACACACATAAGCACTGACAGATTGATTTATGTGAGAGGAAATAATAAGTTGTTGATTCAGGCTCTGGGACTATTTCACTAAGATAAATAGATACTCAGAAGGAATCTTGGGACTTGTATGATTAAGATCGATTTAAGTGTTATTAAGTGAAATGGAGAAGCTTTCAACTGGCGCTGGTCTGGTATGAAAGGTTAAGACACAGAAACCCGTGATGCAACATGCCTGTGAGAGAAAGAAATAGAGGTAGAAAGACAGAGACTAAATCTATAGTCTTTTAAATAGGCACACCACTGGTCAGTTGTTATTATCTCCTTTTGTAAAGCATCTCTGGGGAGGCAGCCATTGCTGATGCAGTTCCAGGAACCGCATTCTTCCTCGAAAAGGTTTTAATATAGATTAGCTGTCCATTCATCTTGCCGAAGTCACAGCACAAACTTTATCATGTGCGATTACCAATTCTTCAAAACCTGTTTTTATCTTTGCAGACATATCTATATAAAGCTCTAGAGGAAGGATTTTTCCAGTGCTGACATTCAGTGGCGTTATTACAGACTAAGCATAGAACAGAATGCAAATATAATCAAATCTTTATAAAAGATGGACTTCCAGTCTTCAAATGACCTATACTGTGAGGTTGTAATGCAGTTTAATGGACACTCAAATACCCAACATGCACTCTGGCCAATATTCATCACAGACCCAGGAGATCTTAAAACAGGGGTACACATCCCAGACCAGTATGTGAGCGGGTGTGGTCACGGCTGACCTGTGACATGATGCATCTATTCTCGGAAACCTAATGCACATGCTCCCCTGGGCTGCCTTCCCTTAAATTATTTTAGCAGTGGGTCCTGTAAATGGGCTGCCCTCAGAAAGGTTTAAATATTGATTTGCTGTGTTATAAATTTAACTGGGAAGAAGGAGACAGCTATTTTCCATCTCTGCACAAGAGGGACCTTGTTCTTGTCCTTTGATCTGTAAAACAAGTAAATGGATTTCACAATAAATGGTTTTAATGAGGATTAACGGTGACTGGGTGCTTCTGCAGGCTATTTTCTTCTACATATCCATTAAATGGTTGCTTGAATAAAAGTCTTGTGCTTTTAGAGATAATCGTGTTACCGAACTATCTAACTAACTAACTCTCTTTAAGCCTTTCAACAGCCACTTGATCCTTACCTACAGGTATGTGTGAAATCTATCTCAATAAGCGCCTATAAGAGCCATATTAGCCTCGACTCAACACTGTCCAGCTGTTTCGATATTGTGGGTTACAGTGTATATAGAATATTTTGGGAACCCTGCTGGATAGGTTCAGATAAGGCTGGCTATCAATACTTGAGGAGCACTTAGCAACTGGTCTCTTTCACACTGTCGGCTTTTGTTAAAAACCTTTTCCTTTCTACTCCAAATATCTCCTTTTATGGACTATGTCAAACAGGAATGCTGTGGTAAAAAGTTTCACCGGCACTTTGAGAAGGAGCACCGTCAATCTTGGTCCATTATAAAACTAATAAAAAGCGAAAAAGAAACAAAGACAGAAAGAAAGAAAAAAAGAAGTGGTGAGAACAATTTGCAAAAACAGGAGTCACTGGGTAGACAGACTGGGATGTACAGTTGTGGCTACAGCTACTCGACCTTATGATGCAATACCGGGACAATGTGATAATACCATGGCTACAACTTGTGCCATAAACGAAACACACAGTATATTCACATATGTATAGAGCTTAGCAACAGCTGCTGTTAGAGTGAGTGTGGTTTGGCAGTAGTGTTGCATTCTCTAATAACCCCTATTCTGTGGTTCCTTCTCAGAACCAACTCTATGGTTAGACTGGCCGAGAGCAATCTGTTTGTGTGTGTGTGCGTGTGTGTGGGCATGTGTGTGTGTGTGTGTCAGTGATTAGCGGTCAGAAGCACTACCCTTCATCACCATAAACTGGGTTTTAATAGATCGGATAACATTAGGGCTTGATTCTTGTATCTAGACTGAGCTATATTGTTTGTGAGTCACGTCTTACATAAGATCTAATAGCCAGACAGAGACGTACAGAGAGAGAGGGAAAAAGCATGATAAGAATGACCGGAGCAGAAAAACACATCTAAATAGGTGATCTGTTGAATGGCATCATATGTCTGTGCCACATAGACAGGTTGTCATCAGCCCCCAAGTCACCCGAAGGTCTCTGTATACATTGCATGAATTCATTCCCATGCACTGCATATCAATATCACCTTGCATTCAGTCACATGCCCCCGCTCTCTTCCTCTGCTAATCTACATTTATCTTCTCTTAGAAGCCGAAAGATAAATAATGGCCACCCTTCACCCAGTTTAAGTCTTCCCAAATCATACGATGGGTATTTTTTTCTCATCAAATGACATTTTGAGATTTTTACATTGAAAATACAACGGTGAATTTGACTGGCTGAAGTTTTTATTTCAGCCTTTTGCACAATGAAGAAACCACTAATAGTAGACTGTTACACAGAAATAGAAAAACAGTATAAGATATTATTTTATTCCTGTTTCACTCTGACTGATACATCAAAGAAATATTGACTCACCGGAGATAAAATTGTGACCTCATTCTAATCTGGAATTACCCATAAATATAAAAGCACACTAAATCATATTATCCACTTACTGTACACTTCATGGTCTTCAGCAGACCTAACTAACATTTAGTATATCAACACCCAAAACTGCATCAGTACTTACTCACACTCCTGCCAACGTCTTGAAACCTCAAACCATATAACTGTCATTGTGATACTGCAGTAAAGGTCAGAGTGGGCTGCTGAGACAATTATAGTTTAGTTACTGCCAACTTCTCTGGGAATAAGAAAACCTTCACTGACCAACACCAACATCATTTATTTTATTTTACTTTATTTTATTTTATTTGCATGAATTCATTAGATCACATTTTTTGCAGTGCAGAATCGTATTTCTCTAAATCTGTTTGTTTTTTTTCAGATGTGACAGCATCCACTTGTCATAATTTGAGTTTGTGTATACAAAGTTGTTTTTGTGTAATTTTAGCTTGTCTCGGTTTCTTTTTCTGTTTTCTGTCTGTCATTTTTATTTTCTTTCAGTTACTCAGTCTTCCATCATTTCGAGCCCATTTTGCACACACTCCCAGACACAAACACAAACACACACACACACACACACACACAAACACACAACTGTGGTAAAAATTCACATGGCTTTAGTTAGTGGGAAAAGTATCACATCCAAAGTAATAACACAAACATGGCAACCCAAAGCGGCCCCAAGGGGGATTGGCATAGGACCTGGCAAGCCATTCATCATCAGTTTCATGTTGCCATAAGTCTGTGCACTGCCAATGTTAGCGATTTGTGTAATGTGCGCGTGTGAATGCACTGCATGTGCGTATGTGGGTGCAGCATTGTATGTGTCCCTGTTTGTGTGCATGCCAATGAATTGCACCTGCAACAGAACAGAAGCGAACTTAGAGAACGATTTATCATGCTTCAGGATCAAACTATAAATAAACTGTTGAAGATGTGTGAATTTCAATGTGTGAATGAACTGCAGACTGAGAGGGCAACAAGAGGTAACGTTAGGAGTAGACACTGAAAGGCATTGAAACCAAGGGACCATCAAGTTACTTGTTCAAGCAGCGGGACTGAAGCCAAGATTTGTGTGCCAGACCTTTGATTGCTGCACTTTCACTACAGACAGTGAAGTGGAATGCATAGAGAGCGAGAAAAGGTTTCCTGTGTGGTCAATACATGACAGATGGCATATGATTCAGTTGAGCTATCGCAAGTGTGGCGGTGGGGGTTGAGGCAAGGAGACAAGTGAAAGATGGAGAGGTGGATGAGGGGGAAAAGAGGGGAAGGCATGAAGCATGGAAATCAGTTTCTTTTCTTTTTTTTAATTACTTATCGGCCATATGGCATTGCTGGGATGCCATTCATACAGCTGCAGTGCGATGAATGAGTGTATGTACGTGTGGAGATAAAACAGGGACGTCTGGTTTTATCATATAGTAGATAATACTAAAAAGTGTGTTGGAGTAGACCTATCATCATCTCTTTGAGTCTGTGTCCACATTTGTGTGTGTGTGTGTGTGTTTTTAGTCTTACCCTGGAGATGGTGAGAGGCATGTTGAAGTCCTTCCCTCCCTGCAGCCTGAAGCCCCAGGGGGCAGGGCCTGCAAGAGTGGCGCTGTAGTTGCTGCTCATGGTCTGCTCGATGATGTTCGATCTTGATGGTGATGCTGATGGCAGGGAAATATGTCGTAGATCAGGTGGTAATAATGTTGTCACTGGGTTTTGATGACGGGTAAGATTTCTGGTCAGAAACTCCTCTTAAGATGTTGTTCCAAGATCTGAGGGATGATATGAAAGAAAAGCATACATTTGATTTATTATTGTATGGCTGCACAAGACAAAAGGAAGTGAGAAGATTTAGTGATGGATGTTTGAAAGAGGAACAAGAAGGGGCAAGAGGAGGGGACAAGAAGCACAAGTGAAGAGGTTATTTCAACAAAATATATAAATATATAAACACACTCATGCAAAATTTCTCTTACTATACTAGAGCATTCTTTAGTAGCATTAAAGACTTACAATACCCCCCAGGAAACCCTCACCAGAGACAATTACACAGCTAACATTAATATAATTGAGCTACTTTCCTACAATTTACTGCTATCATTATGTGGATGGAAAGGCTTTACCTCTTTAATGGAAATTCCAGAGAGTAAAACAATTCCTTCACAGGCAGGTAGACAATGTAATCCCTAGTTTCCCCTGGACTATCCCCTTCCCAGCAAACACACTGTGTGTGTGTGAGAGAGGTAGAGAGGGATGCAATGCTCTTATATACCAGCTAATGACAGAGGGGAGGGGAAAGGTGGAGGAGGGGAGAGAAGCAGAGGGAGGCGAGAGGAAGAACGGGTAGAGGTTACGTTGGGAGGAGAGAGGGAGGAGAAAGAGGAGGGGAATCACCCATGGGTGGAGTGAGCGTAACACAGAAGAGGAGGAGAAATGAAGGAGATATGAAGGGGGAGATTAGGGGATGGGAGGAGACAACACGCAGAAAAAATAGAAGAAAAGGGGGGTGAACAGGGGGGGATTAAGGAATAGAGAGTGGGAGCACAGCACATAGAAAAAAATGACAAGGGGAGGGAGAGGAGGCATGGGAGAGGGGACGGTTTATCTTTCATCTGGATATTTTGGGAACATAGACTCAGTGTTGGAGGCTGCTTCATTTAACGTGGAGCCATCCGTAACTAGATCATGACCCGAAAACACATCGCAAAGGCTTCAATTAAAAGGTCTCTCGAAGGTTACCTTTACTGGGGTAATGATGACCAGATATGAGATCAGGATCACCTTGTTTAACTCCTGTAACGTGGTTGTTGCACTGATGCCCCAACTACACGACTGCACAACCAAAAGAACATTTTGGAAAGCCTCTACCTCTCCCTCTTTAAAAGTTAAAGGTCTAAGCATAACCAATGAAGTCGTCTCTGTCTCCATTTCTGTACATTTTGCTATGGTGATGCAATTTTTGTATAAACAGAAATCTGCATATAAATGCAAACTCCAAAGGCAAGGGTCAAGATTTTTTCCATTTGTAGTCCGAATAGTACTGACCAATCACGTTTGAGCGTGCTTTGATAGCATGAGCATAAACAGTCGACGTAGAAACCAAAAGAGGTGGAATGTGTTGGCCGAGATGCAACCTTGGAAGACATCGGCTATCGTCTGACAAGGATTTAGCATTCGTATGCAAATATCTGTTTATGGATTCTTGTGTCTCAAGTTGCCGATTGGATTGTAAACAATGAGTGGCGCAAAGAAGAGGAAGTCTTGGCCCGGATATCCACTTGCTATACAGGATTCCTGATACACTGGTTGTTTCCCCCAGAGGCTAAATCATAGCCAAACGATTGCAGAGATTTGGTACATAAGCAATCTAGTGCCTAAGTGCAACGCCATCATTTCCATTTGTTTATTTATCAGTTTCCTCATTATTTATGTCCAGACAGCTAGCAGTTCTTCATCCTCTGCACTTCATCACTGGCTTATATCCATCCCCTCTTTCCAGGCCAGATAGATCAGCTTTGTATAGACTGATATAAGAGTGGTTCAATTAAACACTCATCCCATTTCTTTCTTGGCCCCGACCACACACACACACAGACAGTACATCTTGCCAAGTCATAGCCCTACACTGTTTTCACTGCAGTGGTGGTTATAGGAGCCTGATGAGCTCAAAGACAAAATACTAATTTCCCATAATAATATGAAAGAGAAGATGGAGAGCGGAATCTTGATAAAAAAGTTGGACATGAACTTAGGGGAGACAAAGGTGGCTGGACGAGCTTCAAGACAGATAAAAACAAAGACATACAGATGGGGAAGGAAACAGGATAACCTTTGACCTTTGCACCATTAAGCAAGCTGAATATTACATTTAACCTGCCTCTCACACTGCTAAAGATAACATCATGATGGATGCACCGTGTGCGAAGATTAAATACTCCATTCATAGCCATTCATATAAACACAGGATGCTCTTCATTAGCCTTCTAATGAACGTTCCCACAGTGTGTTTAACACAGACAGAGCAACACTTCTCCAGCACAGCCAGGTTTAACAATAGCACAGAAAATCCTGGGAGGAGCAGACACGGTAGAGTCATTAACCCTGTTTCCGCTGCAGAGCTGAGGGGGTCTTGATGGGGTTAGCGCTAACTTAAATTTTACAGCAAATGTAATTATAAAAGGCACAGTGTTTAATCTATTGCACAGATGGTTGCTCATTCCTCTTGTTAAAATGGACTAAAAGCATCTTTATATGGAGAGATGACATGGATAGTGAGTGAGCCCTTGTTTGATGCTATGGTGAACACCATGGGATCCAGACTTCCTCAGACCTGCAGGCCTGCGTAGAAACCAGCAGTCACTGTTGTTCATTAAAGTCATTAAAACATTGCATGCTGCTGGTTAGTTAATCGTTGTTTATATGTCGTATCCTGCTACAACCGGCCACAACAACAGTTAACATGACATTTTTTTTCTTTCCTTTCGACACAGGACCTCACATTAAACACTGTATGCCTACGGTCAGGTGTCCAAGGTAAACAGAGAACAACAGGAAATCAGGTGTGAAGAGAGTAAGAGAGAAATAAGAAGAGACAGAGAGTTAACTAGAAAGTTAACTATATGAAATTCATATGTGTTTATATAGGCAAATTATAAAAGTGGAGGGAAAAAGACAACAGGGAACTATTCAGTTAAGGTAAGAAGCAGATCATGGTGATAAAAAATAGATTATTCTTGAGGTATGACTAAAATTTGGCAACTTAAATACTGGGTCAACATTTGGAAATGATTAAAATTAAAGGAACCCAACATTGGCTACTCAAAAGTCATCCACCACTCCGACCTCCACATCCAAGTTTTGAGGAGGGACATCAAGCTATAAAGTGCACAGATAGTCTCCACAGAAGGCTTAAACCTCTAAACACAGATTCTTTGTAATTCTTTTTATGGCTTGATTATGATTATTGAAAATGTCTTACTAAGATAATACCATTCCAATTACAGTCACGCTAATGCTGTTTGACCTGCTTGAATCCACTTTAAACAAACAATCTCACAGTGTAAACCTTGGCTGCTACGCTTTCTCACAGGATCACGTAATTATTTCAAGAGAACTGTACACAAAAAAATTGTTTTCGGATGATCACTTAAAACCAGGTATTTAGAGAACGGCTGAAAGACGAAAAGGTCCAGCAGGGTTTGGAAAAGTTGTCTACCTGATTTGGATACAAACGAAACAACGGTCCAAGTAAAAATCAAATGATTTGATCAAAGTATGGAGTGATAAATGAAAAAAATAACTGTAAAATGCATTTGGTCATGTTTCAATGTTCCATTCCCATGTGACACAAGCTCTATTTTGAGTCCCATGAAGATATAATTTCTAAAATATGGGCTCTCCCATGGGTCCACCAGTCAATTTTACTGTTTTTATACATTTGATCAATTGCTTGTATTGTCAGAAATGGCCAATGGCCAAACACTGTAACAGAGAGAACAAAGGAGGTTTGTGGGCCACAGGATAATGATATCAAACACTAACAATAGAGAGTGTGCTATAGTGGGAAACCTCAGACACCCTGCCAGTCCTTTGTTCCGTCAAATGGTCTATTCCAGTCCCCATATGCTCACCCATCCACATGCTTAATGATCACAGCTTAGCAGCCCCCCAGCCAAACACACATGCTCAGAAACACACAGAGATGAGCTCTACCCCTTAATGGTATGATAATCTGGCCCTCTAAATGACATTTAATGCATCGTCCACGTGAATAAAGGGGAGACACCCGCCCCCTATTCTGCCAGCTGCCCACACACACACACACACACACACACGTGGAGGGACCCGACATAAGTACACTCTCTTGTGTATAAATCATGTGTTTTAGGTCAAAACTGAAGACAACAGCTGTGGTCTGAATGACATTCATTTTAAATTAGTTTGAAATCATTTTAGTAAACTCCCAGGTGTTAATGTCTGTAACTGTCTGCAGACAACGGGTTTGATTATTTAGTAAACCTTCCTAGTACAAACTGTGCTAAGTACAAGTTGTATAATGTTACAAGCATGATGATTCCGCATGGTAAGGTCATAACAAAGCAAACGTACACTCATATAAATAACCTCGGGGAAGCAGTTTTGTTTAGTGGAAAAATAAAAGAGTGGAAATTGTAGGTATTTTTCTGTCTCCTTCAGTTAGACTGATGCACTTGGAGGAAAAGGGCAACACGCCAGTTTAAATAACCTACAGCGAGAAGACACACGCAACAACACTTACAGGTGTACAGACACTTTTGTTCAGGTGGACAGACAAATATGCGTAAGGTTGTTTACATAGGGGAGAGTATTTGTCTGCCAGTCATCTAATCAGTCTGACCCCTCTAGACTGATATAAGCCTAACTAATCCCCCAACCTATTTCTGTAAATACTGCACAGTTAGGGGTACGGTTAGTGCAGCAGCCGTGTCTTTCCAAGGTTTTTGCTAGAGGAGCTGGTAAAATGCTTCCTGTTAAGGGATTAAATTCACAGGATGAACATTAGCTTGCCAAACCAGTAATGGTAGTAGTCTACCCAGATAAGTTGTGATGAATGCTTATTAGTCACTTGGAAGTTTTTCAATATTTATAGACCCAGTTTCCGCAATTACCTGTTCTTGTGTGAAAATATATAAAAACAGATATGAGCATAGATTACTTTTCCATTGCGCTGGTCAAGGAGTTCTTTGTGGCGCAGGTTTCTATGAAAGCATGTGGAATCAAATCCGTGAGAAATCCAAACATTTGATTTGATATAACTCTCTTCTAGGTTGTAAATGTCCAAACTTTAATTTACATAATAACTCACAAGTTATTTGTAAGATTCACATTTTACACAGAAATACTAAAAGCATGCCTGGAGTCCAGAGATGAGCTTAACCCGTATCGTCTGTCTGAGCTCAGTCACTGTTTATAACTGCTCGCTTTCACAGTGGAAAATATTCCTCCCTGTTTGCCAGCCAACCAGGCAGACATAGATAGACAGACAAGCACACTGGGAGACAGATAGCTCAGCCCACGATTGTCCATCCTAAGAAAGATAAACTGAGAGAAATCTGGCCACACAGAGACATGAACGCACAGGTGCACACACACTCAAAGGCCACAGACGTCCACACAAGTGCTTAATGTTTGAGTCAAGTCTGGGTCAGTCAAACAGGGGCATTTTAAAAGCCATGTGTAATGTTGCCTCTGAGACACACACACATTTCAAAGAGACCATCCACCACTTAAGACTTTTGCGTTCCTCCCACCCCCTTTTTGGAAGCACAGTGATAAATGCTCACCCATCCTTTTTTTGCCACACCACCCTCAGGCATACATTTCCATTTTTACACAATGAATCCACATCTAATGAGAAGATTGTCATGAACTTTAATGAGTGCATTCATGCTCCCAGGATGAACTCTAACCTTTTCCTTTAGCAGCAGGCTGAGGACAAACGTTACATTAGTCGCACCACAACTGGTAAGACATTGCCTGATATCAGACAGATTGTCACATCTGTTACATTGCCTCCACTATAACCAATTTCAGTTGAGGAGGGAGACCACTGAATCTAACATTGCTGTTTCATGTTATGATGCCAGATCAGCATCAGTCAACTCAGTGAAGTGCGCAGATTAAAAGATCTGGACCCAAGAAAGATCAGGCAGCAAAATTATCTCTGCTATATTTGCAGGTAAAACCTCCTCTACAGCCATGCACACTGTGATTGACTTTTCCGCTGACAGCACTCTCAGCAGCTCGGCGGTTTCTCTGACAGTATGGAAATCTGATATTTTCACATTACACATGGTGGACAAAAATAGAAAACATGACTCTTACAGGTACAACAACATGAGACTCAGGAAGACTGCTATAAGAGTTGGGTGGGTGGCAGCTCTGCACTTGTGCTGATCTAACTCTAACAGGGCATTCCTCACTCAGCATGTGTTGACACTGAAACAAATGACAAAATGAAGTAACTCAGAAATGACAGTATGCACATGGCTGTTACTGAGGTTTTGCGTGCAGTGTTTATGGACACTTTTTCCCCCCATTGCAATGTAAAGAATGGAACAGCTACTTGCAGCTGGAAAGATTCAAACAAATTGCAGGCAGTGGTGAGACAGCTCCAGGAACATCTTGGAAAACAAAAATTGAATTATTAAATCCTTGGAAAAACATTTAGCTTTCTGGTTTTCAAGTTTCCAAATTTACAATTGGCAGAAGCTCTCCAAGATTGTGGCATGATTGACGTCTGTTGGCACACATCTCGTATAATTTCCTGTATACAAAATAGTCTTTTTTTTTACGTATACTAACTGCCAAAACTACATGGCGATTAGAGCACATTTTATAGTGTTAGTGTAGTATATATAGTGTATAATTCGGGCTAAGCTGTAGTCTGGTTTGGAGTTAAGAAATATCATTCAAACTATGGCAGCATGACTAATATAACTATTTCCTATGATACAGCTCATAATACCCAGTAATATCATCTGTAACAAGTGCTGATTATGTCAGAGATATACTTGTGTGTGATATTGCCCACAGACTTCTGACTTGACAACTTGTAATAACTCTTTGTGATAGATTCACATTCCTCATTCAGACTGCACATACTATATCAGCCTCCGGGTCATGGCACAGGTTTTGGAGGATAATGAATTATGCATGGATGGTGTGCTTCATATCCGTTTTTTGGCAAATGTGCACCCATAAACCCAGTAGCAAAAACAAGACAAGGAAACACCACAGACACACACACCACATTTGTGTTCCTCTAAGAAGACTCCAGTGCTTTCTAGTAGACAGCAGCTGTCCTGTGTTGACTGCAGGAACGGAGGTGAAGTAGAGCAGATGAGATGCTCACACAATGATGGGAAGAAGAGAAGAAAGTGATGCTAAAAAACTATGAAAGACAAATGAAATATGTCTCATCTGAACCTAAAGTTATATTATATCAAGTGCCATACTTTGTGTTACTGTGTGTGTGTGTGTGTGTGTGTGCATGTGTTTGTGCGTGTGTACAGCCCATATATCAGTGACCAGAGGCAGAGCTTTAGTATCAGCAGAGTCTCAAGGGAAGATCAAAGCATCTGCTCCATTCAGCACAGACTAAAGCTCGACCAAACGTCAATACTACCCGTCCCCAGACACACACTCTTCCTACACACCCCCAACACCACCACCTTTCTCTTACATGTAGATATATACTGTAATGAACTGTTTTTATGCTTTCTTTCACATAATTTAACATTTTTTTTAATATATTCTCCTAATATAGTCTAATGTTATTTACAATTTTAAACTTTTACCATGAATGATTTTTTTTACTTTTTGATATTTTTACAACAGCACATATCACATATGTGTAACACTGGTTTAAACAAATATGTACCATAAGAAAGAGACTGCGTGACAGTGATTGCCACATTAAATTAACAGGTTTTAGACCTTTTTGTGAAAAAATAAAAAATAAAAAATATTATACTTGCTACATATATTTAAAATGTACATTTACTAACCAGTTAGCACCAAAGGACTAGTACAGCCTTGCATACCTACAATACCTCAGCTTCTTTAATACTTTAATATTTCATTTTGTGATAAAAAAGTAGCCAAAGACTTATGAAAGGACACCTGGTAATTATAAAACTGAACCAAAATAAACTACAAAAACTAGCATTCAGCGTGGGTTAAGCAGGTGTTTTGCTCACCGTGTCGTGTCTCGCTCTGTGTCCTCCCTGGAGTCCTGGGTCAATTTATCTGACATCCTGAGCCCTACACACTGAGCCCTTTGTCAGATAGGTCCCTCAGTAATGGAGCAACGTCATTACGCACTCAGCCGGAGAGTGGCTACAACACGGAGTGAAATAAATGTATCTTGATAACAAAAATCCTTTAGAAAATCTTTATTCAATAGACTTAATGCCAAGCGCAGTTATCATGTTAGGATGGGTTTAAAACAATCTCACACACAGTTACACAAAAATGATATAGAGTTATATGTATTCATTTATGAATATCCACCACCAGATATAGTCCAGATACAGTGTGGTATAAACTAAGTGTGGGCGGGGTCTGTCAACCATAGAGCATTTGGAGCTTGTCATAATAAAAGTGGCCGCATCCATCCACATAAAGGCTCCTTCCAGGTATGACTTACATCACAGGCCTGTTATGCTTGTTAACTGGTTGTGTATCTCCAGTTTCAGTTGGGAGCAGCCTTGGTTTCACTGCACGAG
The DNA here is from genome assembly GCA_036365135.1 of Miichthys miiuy. Taxonomy (NCBI): domain Eukaryota; kingdom Metazoa; phylum Chordata; class Actinopteri; family Sciaenidae; genus Miichthys; species Miichthys miiuy. The sequence continues at coordinate 20,837,797 of CM071605.1, forward strand.
CTTTTGCTTCCCTGCGTGGTGATGTAATCTCTCTCCTTTAGACACACGCACACGCACAGTTACACATATATGCACATACCATACGTCTGTCATGAAGCTGTGACGTGTGAACAGAAAAGCAACGAGAGGATCATATTGTTTGACTGAATGGCTGAGGTTTGATACAGATGAGAAGTAATCTCCAGACCAAAGTCCTTACTAGAACAATATTAGTACAATTATACTGTAGCCTATAATAGCCGATAATATATAATATCGTCTAAGTCCTGTTAAATGTAGCTGTCTGGATGTTTGGGATGGCAGGTGCATCTTAAATGAGGAACTTACAGTATTTTCTTACTACATGAGTTTGGGAGTTTAGGTTAATGTGAATGTGGCTCTTTCCTTTCTTAAAAGAAAGAAAGAAAGAAAGAAAGAAAGAAAGAAAGAAAGAAAGAAAGAAAGAAAGAAAGATGTTCCATATCAGGTTAAGTCATAGCAGAGAAATATGATTCACTACATCCCTCTAGTGGCTATTTACTGTCATTATACATGAAATACAGTCCATAATGCATACTGCTCTCTAATGTAGATGTGGGTTGTACCAGGGATCATCTTAATATAGTTATATATTTCATGGCAGACATTTTGAGGAGCACAGGTGTAAAAGCTCCTTCAGATGGCCAAGATGAACAGTATCAGAGACCTGGAAATGGTATTTAACTGGAATATATACATTATTAAATGTAAGGGTGAGTGGTTCTGGAGAAATTACCTTGACAAATATCACAATATAGTGCAAACCACTATTAACTATGCTGTGTGTTTGCAAACTGTGGGACATGAGCAACATGGAAACATATTTATCCAAGTTATTGTGGGTAAATAAAAATTACAGTATAGCATAATGTATTAAAAGTCTTAAGGTAATGTTTTCTCCAAACAAGACTCTGCAGCAATTAGTTCATTAACCAATTAAATATTTTTTTGTTTTGTTTTTTTGTTATCATTTAAAACTGTTTCATTTGAAAACAGTGGAAAACTCACCTTGTTTGTCTGTTTTCACCAGTAGATGGCAGTAGCAGCTTTGTTATGTTAGCTTAGCTCAGTCTGAACCTTGTACAGTATTGATAGCAGCCAATAAGAAGACTGAGTTATAATATGTAATGATTCTCCAGGTGTTTCTAATGCAAACTAATGTCACATTGTTCTGTAGTCTGTAAGTATTTATGTACAAGCTTTAAAGGAAGTTAGCCCCGTTTGAACATAAGCTGTCATGAAAGCTGTAATTACAGTATTTATTAAAAGGTTAGGTCGTCCTGTAACAAACATGTTGTGTATTCTCGTGTCAGATTAATGAAAAAGCCAAAAGATGGGTTCACAATGTTTAATCAGTACATGAACCAACATTTCTTCACCATTCACAAGTATCAAATGTTAAAACACAGATGATACAGACAAATTTGAATCAAGCCAAGATGTTTGCAGTATTTGCTACTGTGTGTTTCCAATTGGTCGTACTAGAAAGGTTGCCATAATTAGAAATAGGAATATTTAGTTATGGTGGGAATAGGAGTTCACATTCATTGACTAGAGGGTATATGAAAGGATAGGTTTTTTTGTTTTTTTTTTTAAGTGCAATAAATTGACATTTCGAAAACAAGGTTTTCAGTAAACATCTTTGGTAATATGTGAAAATAAATCTACTTTACCGGTGCTTCCCATTGGAATAGTGAGGCACACACTCACTCAGATGACAACAACAACACTGTAGCATTCACAAGCAACAAAAGCAGTACATTTCTTTATGGATTTCTATATGGAAAGGAAAAGTTTAAGGGAACAGCATTTGTCACAAAGCACAGTGTCAAAATAATGAGCAAGACATTTCAGAAGTCACCACAAAGAAAATGTAAAAAAAAAAGTTTACTGTTTTATGAGACACATTTGACCGTGCCTCTCTTTTTCATTATACCACTGTCTCCCTGCCAAAGAAAAGTTGGAGAGGTCCACACTGCCTAAAGGAACTGCTACCACATGACAAAAATCTAATATATGTACTTTATACACGCTCTCAAGTACACCCTCAAAAGCTAAAGTTATTGCTTTTCTTTCTTTCCTTAGAGTTGTTATGGCATTTTTTTTTTCTTAATTCTTTGTGATATTAGGACTCCAACTGATTTTATTTGCTTTTTTTGGTCATTTTTTTAATCTTTTTCTCAATATGATGGATAAAATAACATTTTTCTTGACGCTTGACCCAGAAGAGCAATACTGAATTGATCTAATTTCAGATGTTCTCTCCAGTCCCCAGTAGAAAATCCATGAAGGTGGCCTAAACGAACTAAAAGAAAAACACTTTTAACTTGAACTTTTAACTGAAGACTCAAGAATCCAGTCTGTTAAGTCTGGGCCCAAAGCTCATGAAAATATGTTGTTACATTTGTCATATTTGAAGGATCTAACAAAAATATGTTGCAATCCATCCTGCCCCTCAGGGTGTCCTTGTCCCTGACAAACACACTGCACACTGCATACCAGAACTGGGTCGTATTGATTCATTTGCAAAGCCAATTTTCTTCTACACTCCAGTTGTCTGAATAACAGTGTGTCAGAATTCTGATTCACAGGATCAAAGCTCAAGCTCAGATACATATAGTAAATGATTAATTTCAGTACATGAATACAAAACAAGTCTAAGCCTTTAGAGAAGAGAAAATTATATTAAATAATGTAGCTTCAGTGGAAAAGAGGATAATTAAAGTGCAGCAAAGTCCAGCCGGTCAAGAGAGTAGCTCCACTGCCTCAAAAACTTCTGATGAGAAGTTTAGACTGACAAAAACATTGTTCTCCATCGCCTCAACACTCTCCTCGAAGCAGACGCTGTCATGGTTGATGAGGCTGCTTTCAGATGTCGGACTGATCACAATTATGCGTGGAACATCCTGAAGTGACCTGGGATCTGTGGGTGGGGTTTTTCCAAAATTCAGGCAATCAAAAGAGTGGCTGCTCAGCCTATCACTGATGCTGCCTTTCTCCACTCCTGCATCTGAAATCTCATTGGTCAGACTCTGGCTGCGCTTCCTGGTAAGAACTAGCAGGGGGAGAGTGGCGATGGTGAGAGAGCTGGAAACCAGTTCATGGTCACAGGTGCTTGATGATTCATTCATGGTAGATGGATGCTGGTAATGTAAAAAAACAAAACACACACACACAAAAAAAACATAGAAACAGAAATATAAACGAACAAAATGATTTGAAAAACATGAAAGCATGGAGGCAAATAAAAGCATGATCCAAGCACACATGAGAAAAAAAATAACAGTTTCATCAATAATGAGCTCACACTTTCTTTACATTGTGTTTTCTCACCTTCTCTGCTGTGTGGGCTGTGCGGCTCTTGGTGCTCTTCCGCTCTAATTGTTTCTTATAGGACTTGCCTCTGCGAGACTGTTTATACGACGACATGCTTCTGAAGGATTCGCCAGACTTCCTGCCCTGGGGCTCCATCTGTACATCTCTTAATACCTGCAGGACACAACAGAAATAATGTGAGCTGAACTGAACTAAACTAAAATGAAATAATTCAAGATTAACTCACCTCGGATCAGAATCTAACTCAACTTTATTTGATTGCTTCAACTAAAACTTTCAACATGAAATAAGTTCTAACAGAATTACAAACTTGAAATTTTCATGCATAAGATGATGTTAGGGAAGTTTGGTGACGGTTACATTTACTGTGTGTCTTGCAGTGGTATATAAGGCCTATCCCAAGCACATTTCTACAGTAACAATGTTTGAGCACATGGATTTTAGAGAGTGGCACAACTTCTAAGTAATCTAAGTGTTTAATGTTGGATAATTGTACTTTCAATTAGCCATTTTTAACAAAATATGAAATTATAAATAAGTGAATACAGAGGAATAAATGTTAGAAAACATTTGTATAACGTATCAAGTCTATATAAACTGAGAGACTTAGGACAACAGAATTCTCATAGTTCCTTTAGATTAGTGGTAGCCAATATTAGCCATATAGAGCAACAAAGTGCATGTAAACAAAATAATAATAATTTACCATATCAGAGGAAGCTGAAATAAAGTGAGTCCTCGATGCTATGGACTGTCTGCTAATGATGGAGTCCCTGAAAGAGGAGTTACTGATGGAGGAGGAGGTGCAATCCTTTCGAGTGGTGGGAGACAGAAACCTCAGGCAGGGAAACTTTTCTGCCAGAGTCATCCTAATGAAGTACAACACAACAGAGCAACAGGGACAGGCTCGGTTTATGTTTTAATTATTTAAACTGTTAAACTGGGATATAATCAACTATGGCTTTAGTAGAAGACGATAGAGAGTAAAGGTAAAACAATGCCACTGATTTTATTCATTTACCTGTATTTGTTGTGTATGATAGCATAGATGAAAGGATTGTAGATGGCCGAGGCTTTTGCTATGATTGCAGGGACACACTTGGAGTATGGGGACAGGATGTCGGCATGCCTGAATGGGACAAAACAGAATCAAAACTTTATCTCATGTTGATCTTACATTATTTTGTTTTTAGCATGACAACACAACTCAAAGTTTATCTTTATCTTTTTCGATATTCAGTAACATAATGAAGGGGTTATGTGGGGATTGGGATTAGCCAAAATGTGTCAGCTTCCATAGATGGGTGGTTAAGTCCCTCTGTGTGTATGTGTGTGTGCAAAGCTACCTTCCCCCTTTGAATGAGCAGGGAAAAGATGTGATTTCAAAGTTACATAACCACATTCCATCCTACTGTAAATCCCAGAAGCGACATGTGGTTTAGCAAATGTTGTGATAGGTTGGATAAGCAGAGGACATATGAGCAACTTCACCGTCTGTTGTCTATCACTCAACCAGGGCTCCCTGCCTTCTGGCTGACACGGCATTATATAATATACATACATATTTAACCATCCATACTGTAAGTCAGAGTTTCACTAGGAAGTTTATTTACTCCCATGCTACTGTATATCTGCTGAATGTGGGTTTCCTCAATGCATTACAATTTCACAATACCACGAGGAAGGTGATGTGACTGAATTCAATGAGGCAAACATCTCTATTATATTTGTTAATAGCTGCACATATATGAACACACACTGGTTGCATTGTCCATACCATTACTTCAACAACAATGGGTCATTAAATGTATTAAAATGTAACTGTGCAGGGCATGTGCAGGGATGCTATTAAAGAACATGTACAAGATGAAAAATAATATCTAAAAATGCACACTAAAACCATTACAGCATCTGTGTATATATGAAATAAGTCTTACCCGGCCCAGGAAATCAGGGTGACACAGGCGTATGGTGACCAGGAGAGGACATAAACCACAATGACAACAAAGGCAATCTTTGCTAACTTCCACTCGCTCTTGATGGACTTCTGTTGGATCAAGGTGGATTTCCTCACCTGAGTCCCCAGACGTTCTACTTCCCTGTAGGTGGAGGATGGAGAGGGAAGTTAATGAAACAGCTAGACACCAAAACTAATTTCAGGTATTTCAGGTTATTCATGTGAGACTGCACTGTTTTTATTATTATCATTATTATTATTTAACCTGTCTGTCCCAAATGAAGGGATTTAAGCCAAAAATGCCTTAAACTTCACATTAGGTAGTTTGTAAGGATATAGGCATAGCTGTGTGTGTGTTCATGAGAAACACTGCAAAAAAGAAGAATACAAATCATACAGAATAAATTCTGTATGATTTGTATTCTTCTTTTTTGCATTCTGTATGATTTGTATTTTTGTTACCCAAACTCATATATATTTCATGTTCTCCACCTACACAAGCACAAAATACTTGCTGTACAAGTTGCTGTACCTGCTCGTCTTTCGTATAGCCAGAAACATGAAGAGATAGCAATAAAAGATTATTCCTAGTGGAATGAAGAAAACAAAACAGCACAGCATCATCGTGTAGCTCCTGTTGGACAGTGAGTATGTCACATAGTCCCATGTACAAGATGTCATCAGGCCCTCTGGGATATATGAGCCTAAAAGGAAAAAAGATCAAACTGATCACAGGAGGTAAGATTATCAGGTAAAACATCAATGGTTCTGCATACTGTTTGACATAAGACTTTGCTCTTGTTTTGATGAACAGGTGACTGGAGAGAAATTTCATTATGGTCCTGTTTCTGATTGACTTTCACATGGCATGATGTAAAGCATTAATGAGCTTCAGTTAAATAAGAGGAAACTTACTCCAGCCAACTAAAGGAGCCAGACTCCAAGCCAGAGAGTAAAGCCAGACCAAGAGGATAGCCAGAGCAGTCCTACGTTTGGAGCTCCCCTTCACAGACTGCAGAGGCTTGGTGATAACCAGGTAGCGGTCGACAGAGATGGCCAGAAGGTTTATCATGGAGGTGATGCCAAACAAGGCACCACAGAACGCATACATCTTACAACCTACAGGAAAGGAACACACAGAAACAAAATGACTCGACAACAGCAGCAACAACAGCAGGATACTAATTTTAATTAATGTGATATGGGCTAGAAAACAAAGTAGAGAATTACCCATCTCTCCAAACACCCACTCCTTGTACAGACAGTTGATGAAGAAGACGGGGGACTGTGTGAAAGCCATGAGGAAGTCACTGACAGCCAGGTTCATGATGAAGTAGTTTGGCAGGTTACGAAGCTTCTTGTTACTGCACACACAAACACACACAGACAGAGAGGGAAGTTTTATGGTCAGTTCAACATCCATCCAAGCTTTTGTCTGTTGTTTGCTTGCATTGTTTTTTTGTTTTTTTGTTTGTTTGTTTATTTGATGCATGGAGAAGGGATAGTATCATATGAGTTGAGTTACACACACACGAATCTTGTTTGAATGCCTTACACAGTATTGTTTTAATTGTCAGCATTAATTAGATATGAGCTCTTTGCTGAACTTGTGAACCTACATTCATACCAGCTTGATTTAACAGTGTATTGACCCGCTGTCTGCCTCCTCAGCTCTTCATTGATTAAACTCTGTGTCTGTGTTTGCTGAATTAAAAGCGGCTACCCAAACAATCAGGTTTCTTATGTCTGAAAATGTGTGAATGTGTCTATCTGCTGTATGTGTTTGTGTGCAAGCTTGTGCATGTTACTACAGTATTCGCTTAATACCATGAAAATCACCATATCGGTTGACACGTTCTCTCGCCCTATGTGTGTGTGTGTGTGTGTGTGTGTGTGTGTGTGTGTGTGTGTGTGTGTGTGTGTGTGTGTGTGTGTGTGTTCTCGGGATTGTCAAGAGCTTTTATAATCCATCTGTCCATAACCATAGATAGATTAGATGAGTTCTCGATTGTGTTGTGCTCACGATTTGTGTTTACTGTGTCAGAAATGCACATCATGTTATTGGTTCCAAGAAAAGTCATTCACACTCAAAAACACACATGCAAACACACACACACACACACACACACACACACACGTAGGGCGAGAGAACGTGTCAACCGATATGGTGATTTTCATGGCATTAAGTGAATACTGTAGTAACATGCACAAGCTTGCACACAAACACATACAGCAGATAGACACATTCACACATTTTCAGACATAAGAAACCTGATTGTTTGGGTAGCCGCTTTTAATTCAGCAAACAGAGACACAGAGTTTAATCAATAAAGAGCTGAGGAGGCAGACAGCGGGTCAATACCTTGATCCAACAGAAGTCCATCGCTGTCTATGATGCAGTTTCCGTGAAATAGTTAACACCAGGAGCACAATTAGATATTAATAGTTCAAATTGCACTACATAACACAAACCCACTTTTCAAGCAAAGTTTCCAATTTACTCATAGTCAACATTTACTCATATCACACACAACTGTCACAACTGTTTCCGTTGTTTATTCTTATGGAACGTGTATGTTTATCACATAGATAGTTGCTGTTTTAGCTACTTCAGATGAATTTTTGTGACTCCTTGCAAGACAATGTTGCCACACTGTTTTCCCAGGAGTACTAAAACAGCAATGACAATAGTCAGTAGATTTTTACACAGCATACAGATAATTTAATGTGGGTAAAAGCATCAATACACAACCCACATGATCACTCATGACCTTGCAGGTAGTATCTGATACTTGATTCCTGATTCTTTTTCTATACGGTACTTCACTGGACTTGATCTTTTGCAGTCAAGGACAAAGGGGAGATTTGCTCCATTGAAAACCACCATATTCTATTTCACTGCCATGCAACATAGATGATCTTTCATCACAAAGAGGACACAAAGAGGCAAAGATCGTTTTGCTGGTAATCACCAGCGTTTTGGAGACCCTATAGTTGACCCTCTGAAGAGTAAAAGACATGACAAACACTGACCCTCACTTCACTCTGCAGTAAATTAAAAACCTTTCAGCTTTGATTGACAGCCCTCCTGCCTCCTAAATCAGACATTTCTAACAATCAAAGCCCACAAAAAGAACACAAACCTGGACACATATTGTAAAGTATTTTGGTACTAGCACTGTGTTATGGCTCGTTCTTTCTGTCCATCTTTCTATCTGTCCATGACATATCTAACATCTCATTCAGGCTCTGACTAAAAGAGAGACCCACATTAAAAATGTAAAGGGTTAATACAGTCGGATGAAACTGGAGAACAGACACACACAATGACTAAAAATAGGCAAACAAAACCACTCACACAAACCCACCTGTAGAAGGCAAACATAACCAGAGCATTGCCAGTGATGCCCAGTGCCCCGATGACAAAGACGAACAGGGCGACAATGTAGTGAGCATGGTCAGGCACATCTACCTTGTAAAAGAAGCTGCTCTGGGTGTGTGCTTTCTCCGGCTCCATGCTCTCAGTGGACCACATGGTTCCCACACTTCATCAGGACTGCCAACCTGGCAGGATGCAGTAGGTTTACCAGTTTGTTATCCACTTTGTTTTGCTGGAGTCGAGCCTCCATAATAGTATCATTTGCACAAGGGAGACGTACAGTATCGTCTTTCGGTTGTGCTAGATTAAGGTCTAGATTGATCACTGACTGTCTTTAAGAGCAGTCTTTGTGAAGATGTTAAAACAGTAAATCCAATCAAGTCCATATGTTTACTTCTGGAGAAAAAGCTGAAAAGAATAAAAGAATGAAAAGGATGATCTGTACAAAAAATTTCTTTAATGTTATTCAGAAAATATCTGCAGTAAAATGTAACAGGAAAAAGTCTCAGTCCAGCAGTGGGAGATGTTAGATGATGTCCACATCTGTGAGCTATCTCCAGATGTACCTTAGAAGCAACATCCTTTCTGTTCCCCTCTGGTCTGCAGTCCAAAAGATTCAGTCTTCCACCTGTAGTCTCCAGCAGTTTTCTGTTTAACACTTGGGAGTTGATGTTATTCTCCAGTACATTAAATCCCACACTCGTTGCACATTGTCACTGTTTGTCCACTCACTGTTAGCCTGCAGCCCCTTCACCCGTCACACCAGCTGTGCACCAAGCTCTGAATCAGTGGCCCGTCTCTGATTATCATACCAACTAGTGACTCCTAATCTCTCATCACTCTCTAGATGTGTCTCTCCCTCACTGCATTGCTCTGTGTGGCTGCTCTCTCTCTCTCTCTCTCTCTCTCTCTCTCTCTCTCTCTCTCTCTCTCTCTCTCCCTCTCTCTCTCCCTCTTTCCCATCACTACCCTTCATATAACATGGCTCAGCCCTGAGCTCTTCAACCCTTTAACTACCAGATTCTTACATAACAGACACGATGCGCACTAACACCACTCAAACAGACTTCTACATGCACATCACATGTACATCACCTTCCATGTGTATTGATTCCTGACGGTCTTCAGCTCATTACTGCAGTCATTGTCTGTGAAACCTCTTGCATGCATGCGAGCACTCATGCATGTTGCACAAAGACGACACGCACAGACTATTTAAGATCACTCACGGAGCCAGAAAACTAATTGATGTTTCCACTCACAAACTTATTCAGCTGATTTACCACAGCTCTGATTCGCAAGGCACACATCCAAAACACACACACACGCACACACTCTTTCATATGCCTTTAGCTATAGATACTGGTTATTCATGTGTAGTCGGGCCAGCTTTAATTTGTTTTTGTTCCCTCTACAGAAGCAAAGTAGTTTGTTCACTCTATGTGCTGTATTGTTTTATGGCAATTCTGTAATATCATGACTGTGCAATGTCCTAATTTCAAATATCTACACCACCAATGGAAAATGACTCATCTGTGAGGACTTAATAAAATATACACACTCATGAAGACATGGGAAACATAAAGCTCTCAAAGATCTGTGAAACTATCAACTTAGCATGAATAAGACAAATTGACATTACTTGGTTTAATGATACATAACATGCGTCTCAGAAAGTGTGCATATTCTCCACAATAAAAAGACTTATATAATTAAAAAGAGAGAGATGAGATAAATCCATGCTCTGAATGCCCTGAATGGTATGCTTATGACTGCTAGCACAGCATAGGTCAGAAGCTATCTGCTGGTCATTGCATTTTATGGTGTTGAACATGTTGGCAAAAGGAGATGAAGGGAATAGAGGGAGGCTTAGACAGAGATGTCAACTAAGCCCCTACAGCAAAGGGATAGCCTTAATCTGCACACTGTGCATGCATGTGGGTCAGTGTTTGATCTGGCTGGAATAAGAACTTATATGATAATCTACATGTATGCATGTGTCATGGCGGAGTGTGTGCATGTATGCACATGTCTACCCATCTCTGTGTACTTGTGTATATGTATGTGTGCAAAATATATATCACACAGCACAAACAAGCAGATGTTAACAGGCATTAGTGTCGTAGGGTTCTGGTGTCCTTGATGACCTAATCAAAAAAAAAACAGTTGTGTTTACATGACAGCACAGAGTGGATTCCCCATTTCTGACCCAATCTGAGATTATATTGTAAAAACCTGAAAATCTATACTTAAAATAAAAAAAAAAACACTGCATGGTATAAAGCAGAAATGCACATTTTAATGAGGGAAGTAGCCTATAATACCATACCATTTAATAACATAAATAAGGTCAAACAGACACAATTATGTTTGATTTACACTGCAGGGCAACTTGTCAGTTTAATACAGTCTCTGCAACAATCTTGAGTTAGAGAGAGATTAGAGATTAAAGAGGCAAGTCTTCCTCCTCATCCAGCTCTTCTGCACTGCACAAACTCAAAGCCCTCTCAGATGTAAGCAGGTAGCAGTAAAAAAAAAAAATACCTCAAATTAAAATAAAAAAAAAAAGACAAACATTCAAATATTGGTATTGTAGCACATTATATGCAATGCAGTCGAATCAAAAGCAGACGGTATGTCACATATAATCTCTATAATGCATTTTAGCAAAAGTCAGATTTTACATGCGAAGCATGCGTGTGTTACATAAACTACAACTGAGTGCATAAAAATGTACATTAGAGAACAGATTTTTTTAGAAAAGATATATAAGATATATGTTATTAGGCCTTATTTTGAATTCATGGACGTTTCAGGAACATCTCAGGTCCTCAATTTCTTTTCAGCCCCTTACAAGATCTGCAATATACAGGGTCCCTTGGAATAATTTGACATAATTTGTGTTTTCTTCTTATATTTCTACAGCCTGAATTATATGAAAGAACACCACAAAAGACATGTATTAGAAAGATATTAGACATGTGTTAAAAACCATCTTCAACACAGAATAACCATGATGAGTGCTTGACTGGTGAGTGCAAAGATTTACAGATTTGTTAGATTGGAATATTATCTATGAACTATTTTAAGTTTTAAAATGTAACTATTATTTGTTGAAGCATTTTGTAAAATAAATAAATCAATACTTGTTCAGAGTGCCAGCTACCTGTAGCTCCCGCTCTGTTTCACTCATGCCATCTGGCCCAATGACCTTAACAATGACCTTGTCTTAATGGAAAAACACATCATCAGTGGTGTGGAATTCATAGAGCAGGACCTGGACGTTGGAGGTCAGTATTCAACATGTCACTGAGTGAATTACTATTGAACCAGCTGGTCACACTGGTGTTTAAGTCCTGGGCTTGAACCTCCTGTTGAAGGATATAACTGCCTTTTCACTTCCAGTGGAAAGAGAGTAATTATTATTGAGTGATTCTGGCCATGTGACCAGGGCAGTGTCCTCAGGCACATGAGTCAGTTGGACATTAATACACAGTTCACTAGATATTGGCAAAGTTTGAGGTATTTTGCATCAACATCAAAAGATAAACCCCAGGAGGAAGACTGTCAGGGGTCTGTTTCCTTCTTTGGTGGCTTTTTAGCAATGCTGACTGACTCACATTTTTATCCTGCTTAAGACATGAGTACTTTCAAAGACCTTGATCATCTGAGAGCTTTGAAAAAGAAGACTGTGGGGGGTTCTTTCCACTCAAGTTAGTCCAATATTTCAAGGGAAGAGAGCTTTTTTTTTTTTTATCTCCAAAACTCCTCACATACTAATTCCCCACCAGATTTTAATTAGCTGTTTTTGAGATACTTTTTACCACAAATACATGCACTGCTCTTATGATAACATTTATCTTTAACAGACTTTCTTGCACAGGAAAAATGCACAGGGGAAGTATACCTCTTGCAGAGTAAATAAACTGGTTTAACTTTGGAGGACTGTGTAGCATCTGCATTGTAATGCAGTCTTATTAGCGTCAGCGGTTGTGCTAATCGTCATTGCGTTCAGATATTACATTAAAAGGAATGAAAGAACTGAATAATCTCAAAGTAAACTAAAAGGTTTTGCAATTGGTGGGCATTTTTTCTAGCAGTTGGATTGCTGGAAATAGTAGTTACCGGTGGTAAAAATAGAGAGACATTTTTGTACCAGCTCCTCTGGTTTCAGGAACAGATGTTACGTGGTGGATCAGAGAAATGGGAGTCAGGCAGGAAATGATGGATATGGTATAGAGCTCCTATGTAATGCATGTCCTTAAGCCTCTTCAGTATCTGCCTGGGTTTCTATAGTGGGAATCTAGGTTATAGATCAAACCATGTGGTTTGACCATGTGTACGTCATAACATGCTCTTCAATAAGTGGAATGAGTTTCAGTCAGTAACAAACCACCACAGTAGGATTGTGCCTGACAGTCTTTATGTCTCTCTAGCTCCGCCGTTCTTTGCTTCTGTCTCTGAAATTAAAGCAGTGCAATTAATATGATGTGTTTTTTTTTAATTATTTTATTTATTAGTGACAGATTAATTTTATCAGAGATAAATACATACATACAACACAATAAAGAAACACAGAATATGTGAGGAGAATCAGTGACAGGGAAAACACAATAAAGGGAACGGGGGTGTGATATTATACAATATCCTAAAACTGTAAATATCATAAAAGCCGCAATGCCTAAGCCTGTCTTTTCATACTCATGCCATACTCTTAGAAACTTTTAATACACTTTGTTGAAATGCTTTAAATGGCAGCTCAGGTCTGTAAAAGTGCCCCTGTTCCTCTTTTTGCAGACGTCTACATGATTAAAGCATTAAGACAGAGCACACACCATAAAAGTTCTGGACACGACTGCATGACGTATGATTAACGTAGGTACATTTATAATTTATATCTATGACAGATGAAATGGATATGAGTCCTCTGTTAAGAGGAACAGAGTAAATTATATCTACAGTCAAGGTTGTTGCTTGTGGCAGACCATGAGTCTGCCAGTTTCCATCAAGCACTGCTGCTGTCAGGGCCGCATGTTTCCCGTTGTTCATAGTATTTTATATGGAGAAGAATAAATGTTATTGTTACTATACTGTCTTCAGTGTAAGTGAGATAAACACCTGGTTGGTGTGCGGCTAATCTTTACTATGCTTTTGAAGTCCAGTCATCCTAACAAGCAATTTAAATCAGTCTCAGCAATAGATCCTTGTTCACTATTAGACCCACAAAAACAGATATTTGTGTGTTAAATGTCCAAATCAATGATAAGCTTTATTTGTATAGTACTTTCCTTAACAAGGTTACAAAGTACTTCACACATCACAAATATCACTGTAGGAACACAACTCTGGAGGCAACAATTCAGGTAAAGAGTCTTCACTAGAGAAATATTTAAGGATACAAAAGGCAGGCAAACAAAGTTAAAGGGCTTAGCTGAGCCTGAATCCAAATAGTCCAGAAAACAGGGAGGGAACTATCTTGGTTGCTGGAAAGCGAAGGCTAATGGTACATAGACAATCCAGAGGAGACTGGTTGTAGAACTGGTATATATACTGAGGAGTAATTAGGGAAATGACGATGCGATCAATCAAAACTGGCTGGAGGGAGTGGCTGGGTCTGTAATGACGGGAGTTAGAACATGAATCAATAATAAAGCAAAATGAATGAATGCATGCATGCATGAATGAATGAATGAATGAATGAATAAATGAATGACAAAATCATGACATCATGTGTAAACTTTGCCTTCACAAAACTCAGTCAGTTTCACAGGCAAAATAATACAGTTTTCACTCACTGATGGTGCTAACAATGACAAAAAAAGAACACTGCTGTGCTACAGTATTAAGCATTACTGACAAGGAGAAGAGGATTATTGGCCAATTTCAACAGGTGCCATGTTCTCTGTTCAATATCAGAAAGCACCACAGCACCAGAAAAAGGCTGTACACTACTAACAAGTGACCGGAGAAGACCCATGAAGCAATGTGTGTTATTAAAGTAGTCTGTATGTAGTAAGAGGCACACATAGGCTTTGGCATAGCTTCAATATTTTCAACACGAAAAAATAAACCGATTGTATATAATGACACACTCAAACTTTGAATGCATGTGCATTGAAATCTCTGATTTAGTGCTTATCTGAAAATCTTTTCAGAGCAAAAAATCCCTTTTTCTAACTTCATGCACATTTGTAATCTTTGTGCTTAAAAGATCAGTCACTCATTTGCAAGAGTATTTCTGAATGGGTCATAAAAAGAGTCGATTTTGTCGAGTCTGTGTGTCCTTAAAACATGTTTAACCTTTTTGTTTCTCAAAAAGGATTTGTTGAATGACAAAACAAGAATAAAGAAAAAAGAACTGAATCTCTCTCTGAGTCACATTTAAACACCAACCACTTGGGAAAAATAAAGTGCTCATGGTTAATATCACAGAACAGACATTAGAGAAAGTCTCTCTCTGTCTTGCTATCATTTCAGATTTCTTCTGTGGTGTCTGTAGAATAAAAGTGGTGTGACACGAGGCAAGGGAGTGTGACAAGAGGAAGAAACCAACTGTGCTTTTGATCTAAACCAAGCCAGGCGGCATGAAATGACATGCTCTCTTTGGCTTTCACGAAGACGAACTGTACTCTTTCATCATTTATTAAGAGATGTATGATTTTTTTTTTAAATCACTTTCTAAGACGCATCATGACTCAGACGTCTGACTGTTGTAGAGTCTGATGTTCTTTTTTCTTCTTCCTTTTTTTATGAGTGATCGTGTTTTGTTCCAGCTGATTACTGAATCATTGATGGGGTTCACATGAACTAATTCATTTCCCATGCACTGTCGTAGTGCACGGAGTTCTATATTCTATGTTTCTCCATGGCCTATAGCCAAAGTCATTATAGGCAATACATTGCTGCCTTGTTTTGTTTGTGCAATTTGGGAAACGTGTATGAGAGTGAGAGACAGAACAGGTAATGAATTAGTCTTCCATTTGAGCACTTACTTTTTCTCAAATTCTGCTGTGAAGGTCGGTAAAATCAGTAGAAAAGATAAACTAACACAAATCCCTATTTGGCAGGACTAAATGATGTCCTCCCCTACATTCAGTATGTTCTGTTTGGGTAGTGAACATGGATAATCTAAACATAACATCACCTTGCTCCTAAAAGCTTATGTGAGCAAAGACTGAAAAAAGAAAAAGACTTGAGGACAAAGACAAAGGTCAAATGACTTCATGTTATTTCCATCCATCTCCTAGTTTTAAGCCTTAGGCTCTCTGAGTTGGCTGAATAAGAAATGAGAGCCCATAGAAGGTGCAAGTCCATTTCCATACTAGCTTAATGTGTCTAATAAATGCAAAATGTGTTTCCATTTTCTGTTTCAGTCCAGTTCTCCCAGTGCAAAGTCTTGTCATGTGTGCATGCAGACTGCAATGATAATGCTCACAAAGTCACTGCCACTGATTTTTTGATTTATTGATAGCTGAAAATCTGAACATAAACCATCATCGTGGCTTAATACACTAGATGTAATTGAGAAATTTTGGGGTGAGTCAAAGGATGAGTCAATTCTTTACATTTGCTATTAGCCGTAACTAGAACAGGATGAGGTTATAGTTTTTCTGGTGTATGTAATATGATTTATGGTATTCAAATCAATATTAATCTTCTGAGTTAGAAAATGGATTAGGGTTAGGGTACAGGTTAGGTAACTGCTCTAATAACAGTATTAATAAAAAGGGAACCTTCGGTATGATTAGATAAAACCAAATTATAACCCGTTGGCTATCACTCTGGATTTTTATCGCAAGTGAATTCAAGTGAATCTTACCTTTAACCTTAAACTGTGATGAAATATGGATGACCTCAATATAACTTAATGCTTTTACCTAAATGAAACAGCTCTGGTGTGAATGCTCTGGAGTTAATGTTAATGATAATGCCTCAGGCATAGAACAATAGAAAAATGTGCCATGCTGGTAATATTGGGTTCACGATGGGAGAGAGATGGAAGCATAATTGTTTGTGGGTTTGTGTACGTATGTACGCATGTTCTCATGTGTGTTCAGGTAATACATGACAGGATAGAACATCGGCAGCACAATTGCATCAATTTTAATATAAAATTCTGTGAATTAAATGCGTCGTCTGATCTCTGGCAATGTGAGAATGAGGTGGTATCAAGACATGGTAATGTCGCTCAAGCTGCATAAAGGATGTAGGTTATCAGTAAGCTATTAGCAGCTTACGTCACATAACATGATGTGGTTCCATTACAGTAATATGATGGCGCCGTGTGCTGAATACAATGTCTTTCTTTATGCCAAAACCATAACTGAACAGTGATTAGAGGGACACATCACAAGATGCGGACTCTGAGCTGAGTCTAGTTAGATTGCCAAAAATGCACAGCAATCTATGTGTTGGAAACATCTTCAGATGTAATTCACAACAAAAGTGTTTAGGTTGAATGTGGCATAGTTTGATGTATAGATGGTTATGATGCAGCTGAAAATGTACCCTATTCTTATAGAACACAACAGAAAAACGTTTTCTTGTGATTGAAAAGACGTCCAGAAAGGCTAAAAGTGACAGGCATTAAAAAAACAATAAGAGCTTAAATACAAGAATTCAGTGTTTCTTTTTAGTGTACAGACAATTCCTCTGTATTGAACTTTGTGTACCAGCAGGTTTGTGTATCATGGTTTGAAATGTTTCTGTGGCACAAAGACTTTATTTTTGTACAGGTCTTTGTTGTCTGTTTCCAACAATTCCTCAAACCATAATGACAAGACAGGTAGGTTGCCTCTAAAATGACTCGTGTGTGATGTGTGTGAAGTTTTCAACTGAAAGTACTTGATTAAGGTGAATAACAGTCATTTGCTTCACTTGTTTTCATGTATTCGACTCTCAAATCTTTTTTTTTTTTTTCGGTTTCTTGTCACTCCTCCGGGGGTTTGTCAGCTGTGCAGTAAACAGGCTTCAGTTTTTGTAAATTTTATATGCAGATTTTATTTTTCTGTTATTATTCTTTCATAATCATAGTTTGATTGCAGCAGAATCATTCCCTTGTCTACTTTATGACTGTTGCTGACCACTTGACCTCTATACAGTTGTAAAATTCCCATTTGTTTTTTTTTTCCTTTTAAAGATCTTTAAGTGTTAGAACAGATGTTTGAGATGCTATATGAATTTCCATTTTTTAATTTCCAACTTCCTCTTTATGTCTAAAACAACCCTCACTCAGCACAGAATAAACATGCTGTCTCTCCTGTCTGAAACTTTTCCCATGACTGTTTTGTGAAACTAGTAAATTTACTGTGTAAATGCCCATTCCTTAAATAAATTGTAGAGAGCACTCGCATTCATGACAAACCATGACAAGTTTGGTTAGCACATTATTTAATTAGCAGACTAGTTGGTTAGCATGTATTGCTAACTTGTAACAGTGGTACAAATACAGTGAATATTAATTAATTTATTAATTACAAAAAATTGTGGCAGATTTTTTCAAATCAAGTTCAGTGTTAATTAACTCGCTAAATGTATATCTGTTTCTTCATCTTACAATGGGATGTGACTACAAGCTTGCCCACAATCAACCTTTGATCAAACAACAAATGGCGACACCTATATACACTTCTTTAGGACTGTAAATTCCTTATTAAGGGGGATATTAAGGCTTGAGCACATGTATGTTTAGGGATCTGCACACTTAACCATGGTGATTCCTGCTCACTTGTCCCATCTCAGCTACACCCAGGTCAGTCCTTGCACAAATTTGGATTATCTGGCTCAACTAACCGAAACTTAAAGCTTTAAATGGCTCTTCAGACACATGTTCTGTCATCACAGAGTTCACACTTCACTCAGTCTTTGGTGTTGTCAACCAATCATTTAAACTGATCTTGTTGAAGGCGTGGCCCATTTGTCTTTGACTTGACACCCTTGTTGAAAAAGCTTTCACTCTCTTCAATTAAACTCAATATGTAAACTTCTGTAATAACTTGACAGTTTATTACTGGATTTGTTCTGAGCGCTCTCATGAACAAACTATCTTTTATGGACTTCTTTTATTTTTGTGTCTCTTTTTGGGGGGCAACAACAAGAACAACAGTTAACCAAGAACAATTCATCAAAATGCAGAATAGATGGAACATTCGCAGAATGTCCCTTAGGCATGGGAAAGCGCTAAATTGACTATCTTTAACTGTGTTCTTAATCTTAATGCTTAATGAGAAACAAAGCAACTCCACAAAGTTTGTGTCAAATGATAGCACACTGTCACGCACAATTTCTGCAGGACCTTGGCTTCTTCACCGTGTTAACGTCAGAATTTCATGTGACTAGTATTTCCGAGTTCCAAATAAGCGGCTGACATTTTCACCCTTCAAAATATTCAAAATATTTTTGCTTTTTTTATGTAGTCTACAGATTGATAATACATCACGAACAAGACACAACAACAAAAAACAACAGAAATTCTCTAGGGCCGAACCCAAAATCCTCTACAAAGACATTTATCTCTGCTAGCTGCTCTAGGTCAGGTTTATGAACAACATGTGATGACTCTTGACCCTTTGGATTGCTCGGTTCTTCCAGCAATCAAATAAGGATGTACAGTAGAAAAAATAAACATATGATTGGAATCATCCCCATGAAAAAAAGTCCGTCAAAAGGTTTTTCAAAGACCCATAACGCCTTTTTTCTCATTTGAGAGTACTTGTGCTTTGTAATGTCCTCTGGTTGTTGTTGTTTTTGTTTTTTTGCTGTTGCCATATGATGAACTATAAGTTACCAGGTCAGGCCTGACCAAAATTTTATTGTTTTCAGTTTTTACTCATGTGGTGCTGGTTAGTCACTTTCAAGATGACAAATCAGCCAGTCAAGGTGTTCACTCCAGTTGAAAACAGTGCTGGAAGTGGGACCTTCACGCACTAAAACCATTTTCTAGTTGGAGCAGGTATTGATGTTCTTGCCATCAGCAGCATCTTCCACCAGTGCTAAGTGATAATCTGTTGAAAGTGTGAAGTGGGACACGCAGCCCACCAAGCCTCCGATGTACTGTCTGTTGGTGTGAAGAGCTATCTCCTTCATGCCACCTTTACAGAGAGAATATAGAGAAAAGCAGACATTGAAATTATCGTTTGATCTACAGTACAACTTTATGGGAATATAAGTTTTGAGCTCCACGTACCAACATATAAGGGTCCGTTGATATTGAGTTGTCTCATCTTTCCACCTGACCTGCCTGTTTTTGCTCCATAGTCATCCACTGTAAGCTTCCCTGACTGACCGTCCCTGAAGAGATGAGTGATAGACATTAGTATTAAACAGTACAAAGATTCTGATATGTAACATTTAATTTGACTTTTTTGCATCCCACAAGAAATTAAGTTTGAAGTCACTGGATTATCCTGAATGTCCTGCACAGGAAAACATAGCAGTTTACCAAATTACTTTTACTTAAAGCTTCACTAAAGCATGAGAAAGAGAGCACAAATCACAGCCATGCTGATATTCAGTACATCAACACGACCATGTGTCATATTGCTTCATACAACAGTTCTCTCTCTGTCATCAACACCAAACAGGAAGTAGGAAACCGGGTAGGTTATTATTATTAACAGTTATTAGAATGCCTGTAAAGCAGAGTGATGTATTGTATAATAATTTCCTTTCCACATTGGATCAAATGTCTTAGCTAATGCTCCATTTCTGCTAGACAGGCAACCAGGGAGATAGATGTAGCTTTAATGTCTGAGTTGTACAGCCAAGTGAAAGTCAAACATAGCCACATATGTGTTGTGATCCCCAGAGAATTATTTTATTTCATATTTTAATAAAGAGAGCTTACCTTACAGCTTTGACTCTGTGCCATTTTCCATCACTAAAGGTCCCGTTGACAGCAATGTTAGCTGCACCACTGCCCAGGTTATAACTAGAACAATGTGAAACACATAGGAGGTGTTTAGCTTGTTACAAAAGGTGCAGCGGGTTCACATTTGCATGTTACTGGCTGGATAAATCCTGCTTCTTTTTCAGGTCATGCTCCAGGCCTTTTTTTTTTTAGTTCTGCTTCTACCGAATGCTTAGCTTTGGCAGGATCAGCGTCCCTCTCCATCACCTTCATCCGTTTCTTGTACTAAACTTTCTTTTCTTGCTCAAATATGCCCTTTTTTCCCTAGCACCTGTTTTGTCAAAATGACAGGGAAGAGCAGCCATGCAGCAGGCAGGACATGTACTTGTACTACTAAAAATGTTTCTAGATATTTCAGTAAAAAGACTGGATAAGATCACATAACTGATTTTTTTTAAACAAATACCTAAAGATTAGTGCACCATCCTGAAGCCCCATGGACAGAAAGTCACTGTTTGGTCTCATTGGACTGTCTCCTCGCCATAGCAACAGGCCATCCTTGGCTGTGCTCTTGAAACGCATAAAAAGGCTGGTCCTGGACCCAGACACTCTGGAAAAAAAATATTCACAACAGCTTTATGAAGTAACTGAACATGTGAAGACACCAAAAAGCCTTTTGCAGTCCTGTTTCACTACCGACCTCTTCAGGATATCTCTGTTGTCGTATGTCAGGTAACTTCGGCCAATGAACTGTGGGATCTCAATGGCTTCTGTCACAGCTGGGCAGAGCAAACAGTGTATTTACATCATTTTAACACAAGGTGGCAGCACCAGCATGTATTGTATTTACAGACTCAGACTACAGTAACAGAATGTAGAACCGCATGAGGGGAGAGAAGTACATATATTTTCCAAGGTTATGTTAAGATTATTATGATGATGTGCACATTTTTAATATCTGCTTTTTGAATTTACAGAAGAAAACTTACTGTTCAAACAGTAATTCCCACACTCTGTTCAGTGAAAGCATTAAAACAGAGAAGGCACAGATAGGTTTAAAGGATTAGGTTGTCCAATAATGTTATGACATGATAACAGAACAAAAAACACACATTTAATCCCAGAAAAGAGGAGAGATCACGCCATATAGTTAAAGCCATATATATCACACACAAACAACAAACATTACTATCATATATTTTTTACTAGGAAAGTTTGAAACATGTTTAAATGTATGATATACAGCCTCAAAATATGTCTTTTGATAAAATGTCTTGTATCTTTTGTCTGATGGTCTCTAATCACAAACTGTGAAGTGATCTCCTACACTTGTCATGTTATGAATGTTCATGTGTTCTGGTACTGCTGTGTCAAACTTCAATTCAGTTTATTTGTGTGGTGTATCTTCTTCCTAATCACAAGTCGTTGTGATCTGTAATAATTCTCCTAACCTTACTTTTGCAGCATCTGATATAGTTGTCTTTTAGGCAGGGTACAGCATCACTTATTGTGCAATTTTCCATTTCTTTAGGACCTCTAAACTTTCAGGACCGTTAGGTCTGCTGAAAAAATTGTGGCTGACCCCTCTCCACCCCGGACATAAAATCTTTGAGACACTCCCCTCCAGCAGGAGGCTGCGGTCCATCAGGACCAAAACCTCATGCCACAAGAACAGTTTTTCCTGACTGCGGCTCATCATCAAGGCCTGGGGCCCCTCTGACATGGACTGTCACCCCTCACCCCAGACCCTACATTAACGTAAAGTCCACTGACTCTATGTGTTACATCAACACACATTTCTGGATTTCTATGTTTTGAAAAACATCTTGCTCACTTAAATATTCTGCACACTGTGAACTTTGTACATTCCTGCACAAAACCGTGCAGCTCTTTTCATTTAGGAAACATATTGTACATTTATTTTTATATCTTCTACTTCTTAATTTATGTCTTCCTTATATATATATATTATTTTATTTAATGTTGTTGATGTGCACTGAAAAGGAAAATTCCTTGTGTGTGAAAGTGTTCTTGGCAATAAACCTGACTTATTCTAAGCTGAACGAAGCACTCTTTGTAGTCTTGGTCAGTTTTTGAGGGGATACCTGGAATTTTCTCAAGCGTCTAAGGTGAAACAGTCTGTCTTGCTTTTTCAGTTTGTATAGTATGTTTATTGAATAAATAAAAATGATCAGAAAAAAGATCTCAAACATATTTAGTAACTCTGCTGTATAAAAGATAGAAATTTATGTGTGGCTGACCTTTCTGACAGTGCCTCCCGTCATACCCTAGGGGGCAGTCACACTCATAAGTATCCCACTTTGGCCTGCAGGTCCCTCCGTTGGCACAGGGACTTTCCACACATGGGTGCGCTGAATTTGCCACATTAACTCCACCTGCGGAGCCAGTTGTTATCGGGATGGTGCGGTCATTGAGTATCAGCTGGGGAGGTGAAGAGAAAAGAAACAAGGAGGAGGAAGAGGAGGCAAGTGGTTTGTATCATCTTTTGACCTACATTGATGCAACAGAATGAATGAATTTGAAATGAGTTCATGAGCAATGATCTGCATTAAACAACATCAAAATACTAAAGTATGACCAAAAAATGAAAAATGTGACTTTATACAGTACATTCATGTTTAAATACAGGTGTAGGTAGGTAGAGTAGGTTACGAGAATGAGTGCAATGATTTTTTTTTAAATGGTGTTTTCTCAGGATTACAAGATAATTTCTCTGCTATCTTAATAAAAACGAGCTTTGTTATCTCAGGGTACAAAATAATCAACCCGTTTTCATGAGAAAACAAAAGGCTGTTACTACTTAGAATTTTTACCAGCAATCAGGAGTGCTATGTTAGCGACGATATCAAGAAATTTAAGCTGAAAATGTCAGATCAACGAGTACCCACTATTGATCAACACATTGGAAGCAAGAGGAAATAGACTAGCCCACCTGCATCTTCACAGGTGAGTGATCCTTTATCGTTTTCTTGTGATAAATTATTTTGAGAAATCTGCCTTTTGTTTTTTCAAGATGATGAGGTAAAATAAGAAAGAAAACAAGCTTTGTTAACGCAAGATGATGAAATAATGATCTTCCATAAAGTGAATGTGTGTGGATGTGCTGATACCTTTTGAATAATTCCAGTGAAGGGCTTTATTACTCCTGCTGTCCTCTTGGTTTTATCATACTCTGGTACTCCACCAATATAAAGAGGCAAACTGCAGTTGATCTGAGTGAAAGCTCCCTGAAGAGTAAAATAACAGTAAGATAGCAGTTAAATATGTCAACTATCCATAAATTAGTTCACAAAATGCTTTTCCTTATCAAATACATTCCATTTATGCAGCGTAAACACTGATATTCTGCCCCCTTGTGTTCAGAAATGACATAATGCAGCTTTAAATGAAATAAAAATAAAATACCTCAGCGATTCCTTCCATTGGCCTCTGGCTGTCCACTTGAAGGATACCGCTCTTTGCTGTGCGGGACACCCTCAGTTCATGCCACGTGTCCAAACTGATCTGCTCCTCACTCCTGCAGCAAAGATCATCATATTCAATTCAGGGCATCTAGTTAGAACATAGAATAGCAATAAAAAGTGAAGGAGAGAGAATATGAGTGCATGTCTTTAGTACCTTATTGTAGCTCCTCCAGAGCCGCAGTCAAATCTGAACTCCACATATCTGTCCACCAGGTTGATAGCCAGGAAGTCTCCGCTGCCTGCATCATCACTGTACAGCAGCGTCCCGTCGGGCATTGACGGCCGAAACGTCAGCTCAAACTCCATAAAGGACAGATAACTCTGGGAGGACTGAGGCCATGGGATGACCGCATATGAAAACACTGTCTCATTAAAGAGAGGTGAGGACAGTGAGAAACCTGAGGAGTAGGACAGAAGACATGAAGAGAAAAGAGCAGGAGGAAAATCATGAAAAGGATTTGAGAAAGGCATTATGATCATGAGTGAAGAACAAAAAGAAAAAAAATAGAGATGGAGAGTAGAAGGAGGAGGAGGGGGAGGAAAAGAAAGTAGTATTGCAGTTATACTGTATGAAAGCTGGTCTGACATGCAATCAATCTCGCTGCCTCTATATAAGAAATAATAATCCTCATCTCAAACAAATTTCCTTCATATTGCACTAAACTGTCCAGTAATTACCTTAAAAGGTCTGTGTGACAATTTTCGACAGAGAGCACACAGATCTGACTTCCTGCTTTCACAGTGGTATAAAACTCCTCTTGTGAGCAAGACAAGTGTGTGTTCTTTTCTTGTAGGTGTGAGAGAAAGGAAAATAGAGTTGACTCACTCTCTTCACAAAGTGCTCCCCTGAAGCCGAGCGGGCACAAACAAATGTAGCCATCAGCACGGTTTGCAAAGCAGACCCCACCGTTGTCACAGTTGACCAGGTCACATACGCTGCTGCTGCACTCACCTGGCACACAGTGACAAGGAGATATAAGACGATTTAATAATAATAATAATAACTTTATTTATATAGCACCTTTAAAAAAACAGAGTTTTACAAAGTGCTCTACAGAGCAGCTGACCCAACAGATAAAAGAAAAAATTATAAAAGGACAATCATTAAACACAAAAAAAGATAAAAATAAAAAAGAAATAAAAGATAAAAGTAGATAAAAATAGACGACATCACAAAAAGGCAAGCCTCAAAAAATGAGTTTTAAGAAGTGATTTAAAAGAATTAACTTATTAAGTGAGCCTTATGTCCTCAGGCAGGTTGTTCCAGAGTCTTTAGTTTTTAGCCTCGACCCTGGAACAACCAGAAGTGACCCGCTCGAGGATCTAAGCCTGTGAGCTGGGACTCGTACGGGGTTAGCAATTTTATGTTGCTTTCAAGCCATTTTTTTTACTTTTTCTTGCTGTGGCCACATTTATAAAATAATGTTCTGCAAAATCCTCTGTGAGAGATAATTTGGCAAATATGCCTGCTTCCTGCTCAGTGTCAAAATTTAATTATTAAAAGACTACTTTTAATGATCATGACACAAAAAAGTATGTCTTTCTTGTCTCATAAATAACACATCTGCTTTTAATGTTGCAGGTGCATCAATCAATGGATGTATTATGTCATGCTGATTTGCCATTATTTTTTAAATAAAGTGAAATGACAGTAGCACTAGATTGTTTATAATACATATTGTCATCCAAATTCAAATATAGCCCCCTAACTTCATTTGAATTATTTATGCACAAGTCCGAAATTAGTTTCCTCCTAAACCTCTTGTTTGAGCACAGAAACTTAAAAACCAGTGCATTATATATATTATATATTATACATATATATTATATTATACCAGTCATTACACAAATGTCCTCACCTATGTCAGCTCCACTAAGAGCTTTGCCCAGAGGCCAGGGCCTGATGTCTGTGGCCTTGTTGTTGATGGTCAGGCTCTGAATGCAGCCGACAAATCCACGATTTGTCCCTGTTGCTCTTACCAGCCAATAAGCACTCGGGGATCCACCCACATAGAGCGGGGAGCGGAAAGTGATCTTAGTGTACTGACCCTGGAAGAGTGAGAAAAACAAAATGTGCTTGATTTTTTGATTACTGTAAAAACACTGTTCAATACTTGAAGGTCCTTGAGGCTGGTCCACTTCCTGAATGGACTAAAAGGGAATATTGTCAGCAATGTCTCGTGCTGTTTTATTAAAATAAACTCTGGCATTTAGAGGAAATCAACTTTTAAATAAAAATATGTAAGAAATCCTGTGTATTTGCACAGTATTTGAAACATTTATTTTGTGTGTTATAGTTACCTGTGACCTTCCAGACATGGGGGTGTCGTTGTCCATACGCAACCAGCCGCTCATGCCGTCTCTGAAGATGGTGACTGTGTGCCACTGACCAACAACAATACGACTCTCACTGACTATCTGAGCTGCTCCTGTACCACAATTAAACCTGAGGGACAATTAATCAAATATCAAAGTGTTACATAGTGTATATTAACTTGAATCAAATGCTGTGATAAGGACAAATTATATGCACTATCTGCTATCTACTCTATCTACCCCTATGCTCCCCTGTGCACTCCTGTTTTCCAGCGCTCATGAAACATGTACACATCTTGCCGTTTTTATCCACCAGCCAAACCTGAGTCACAGTTTTCTTCACCTGTAGTGCAGCTTGCCCCGCACCAGAGACAAAGAGGTAAAGTCTCCACGGCCATGTTCATTCTCTCCACAGTATAACAACAAGCCATCCTCGGAGTCTGCCTGTACGACAGAGAAACCATTTCAAAGCTCTTTTCACGCTTTTGAAATATGAAAACCTGTAGGAAATTTTGCTTTACCTTGAACTCCAGAGTGATCTGAAAGGTCTGGTAAGAGTTCTTCAAGGGTTCAAAAGTCATGTGAGAGTGGCCATAGAATCTGGGAAAGTTCACCGGTACCACTGAAGAAGCAAAGCATTAAATCATGATGAATGTATGTTTGTAGGTACACAAATTGGAAGAGCCACACGCATGCAACCACATAGTTGAGAGCTGTCTCATCGCAGCACTTTTACTAAAGCTTGTACCCTCAGAGCAAATGTCCCCTCTTCGTCCGAGGTTACAGTGGCAACGTGAGCCTCCGCTGTCATAATCACTGAGACAGAAGCTGTCGGGGGGGCACACAGTATCATCGCAGGTCAGGTCGTACACACGAGGTACCTCGCCTTTCCAAGGGGACATGGTTGGGGTGGTAGTGGTGGTGGGCAAAGTGATGCTAAGGTGGATCAGAAGAGGAAGAAAGATAACAAATTGTAGTGGGCTGAGAAAACAAGATTTTAACAGTGCAAAGTCAGTGGTTTAGCTAATATGTTTCATTAAATGTAGTTCTTTAATGTATTTTTTGCATTATCTATTCTGTCCTCATGCTTATCTAAAGGTTTTAAATTGCCCCTTTCCCTTATAGACACCTAAATATCAAACATATCAAACAGTGAAAAGCAAAATGTTCACCCAAATGTAACAGAACGGTAGTTAGGCCTCCCTATATTTACTGCAGTTAATCACTGTGCTGAACATCACAACCGAACAGCAGCTAAAATTGATGTGACATTTCACTGCTCCAGTCTCCATATTTATCAAATAATTAAGTGGAAGAGCATGAAAAAGGTAAATTGTAGGTGGCTTTGAGGAGAAAGCAGAAAGCTGGGAGAGACAGCAAACTAGCAATCAAAGAGCAAGAGGAACAGCAATAAGAATGAGAATAATAAAAAAAACTTCTTGATGCACCTTTTTTTATTCTTTCCATCGTGAATCACCAGTAAATGTTCAACTTACCTCCTCCTGTTACTGATAAACAGGAGTTACATCCTATCAAGTAAAACATTCCTTCAAACAGACATTGAGGTTATTAATTTAAGGTACATATTACCTGGTTGTGGTAGGTGGGGCAGTTGTTGTGGTGTCAATGGTGGTACTTGGCTCTGAGGTGGTTGAGAAAATCAGATCTGTGAAGTCCGGGAAGATGGTTGAGGTAGTGGATGAAGCAGTAGTAACATTGGGAGGAGCGTCAGTGTTCATCCGGTAAATGACGTTCTGACCAGATGGCGGACCAGAACGTGAACGGAGTTGGGACTTCCTGTTGTCCTGGTTGATACCTGGGAATGGCTTCAACTAGGAGGAGGAAGAACAGAGGAAAGAAGAAGAAGAATGATAGAGAAATAAACGTGGGTGATGCAGTATGCCTTTTATGTGTGATGAGCTGGTAAATTTAATTATACCTAAACGGAAGTGTCCAGCTGTGTGTACGTAAAAACTCACCTCTTCAATGAAGATATCATAATCTGAGTCATCGATGTCGAAGCCATCATCACCTTTGATCCTTGAATCTGTGATGTAACGCCCGTACTCGCCACTGCCAACATCTGATGCACCTGTTCACAATGTCAAAGATACAATATGTTTATTACCTGCGTTTGGAATGACAGCTGATTACTGCAGTGAATGGTAGGATGATGAAATACAAGTCAGCAGTTAGTAATTATGGGGAAAAAAGCGATGAGAGAGCAAATATAGTGTAAAGTCCAACTTTACTTTATATTTACTTTCTTAGATGACGTGAGTTGAGGCTGCTTAAAATACCCACAGTGAAATTTTGAAGCTCCTGTTGTCAGGATGGTTTGGGTTTTTTTTTTGTTTGTTTGTTTAGTGTTTCCTGTTTTATTTTGTAATTCTCCCCCTTACTTCATGTCTCACCTCAACATTACTTCCTGCCTTTGTTTTGCATTTCCTGCCAAGTTTGTCTGTTCCCCTCTGATTAGTTTCACCTGTCCCTGATTAGCTTTCACCTGTGTCTCGTTATCCTGCCCTGCCTTTGTGGATTTTGTCCCTGTGTTCCTTTGTTTCAGTCTCAGTTTGTTGTATTGTATGTCAAGAATTCAGCCTTGTGTTTAGCTTTTGTTGTTTTTGGACCTTGCTTTTTTATGCTTTTGCTTTTTACCTTACCTGTCTCATGTCCCTATAAGTTTTGTGATACTAAATTATTTTTGGACTGCACAAGCTCCTCCTCCTCCACCTCCTGTAGCATCTGTATTCAGGCCCTTCCGCTTAAGTTAGTTTGCTTGCACACACATGGCAGCTGTCTACTAATATCTATTTTACACACTGTATAATATGCATGCCATATAACATCTGCAATCTGAGAATTTTTTATTCTAGCTTTTATGGTATTATTCTGTTAGTAGCAATTTGAATACAGAGGAACATTTAAAATTTTTTGTGCCAAAATCCTAAACAGGGATTCCAGATTAATAAACTGCTAGATTGTAATATGTAATTTCTATTTGAAAAAGAGCTGCAAATGAAGTATCACACGTGATATTTTACAGCAAAATGACAATGAAAATGGCTCCAACAACAAACAACAATGGTGTTCAGTTCTTATAAAAGTTGCACAGATGGTGAGATTGAAGAATGGCGGATGGCTCTTCTGGTTGTGACTGTCTTATGGTGAATGATCATGGGCTTGATGATCACGGGACAGACAGTAAATAGCCGTAACAGCATAACGGTCACTTGGTCTACCTGTTAGTCTGTACCCAGGCAGCTGCAGCACGTACTGAAACGTGTCTCCACGATATAGAACAGCAGCTCATAATGTACAAGGACAGACAGTGAATACAACAGTCTTTTTGGTTAGCTGCTACAAGTGCAGTTACAAAAATATTAAGAATTTTGCCAACATCCAGATTGAATCAGATATAGCTGAATACAACTTGACTGGTTGTGATAAATATAGTATAAATGTAGTATGCAAAACTGAATCTCAATCTGATAACACAAAAAGATCAAATATTGTGTTCAGTATGTGGCATCAACAGCATCTGATTCAAAAGCAAAATTCGTTTTGTTTTTGTAAAATATGATTTAAAGCCCTTTGGCCTCAGCGTTAAGATTTTCAAAAATTCTTTTTCTTTAAAATTTAGTAAAAAAAAAAGATGGAACAGCACTGTGCGTGTTCAGTGTCCCCTGTCATCCGCTCTACCTTGAAAAGGTTAATCTTATCTGCCATAAAACCTTCCTCTTGTCCACCAGCCACAAGAGTCAAATACTGAAAGTTCACCAGGCTGTTGTAGAAATCAAGTATATTTTATAGCTGTAGATATATTCAACCACTTCTAAAAACAAGAAAACTTAATCAACCATCTCAACTATTAAGCCTGGATGGATGTCAAGATTTAAAGTGCTAATTAGCACCGCTAATAACATTAAATCTGAGTCCTGCGGTATAAGGAGGGGGGGATGCCCAAAAAAAGCCCTCAGCAAACTAATCTTCTGTTGTGTAACAATCCCCCTCAATCCATACCACCCTGTTTCCAACCGCTATAAACACACACACACACACACACACACACACATACGAACTGTCACAGCGAGAGCAACAAGAAAAGTATGTCAGTCAGTCAAGCCCACCCCCGCTGCTTGTTCACTCAAGCAGTGGTACATATTGTGTGTGTGTGTGTGTGTGTGTGTGTGTGTGTGTGTGTGTGTGTGTGTGTGTGTGTGTGTGTGTGTGTGTGTGTGTGCACTCATCAGGGGTGTGGATGGGCAGAGAAGGGGTCTGGCATGCCGTCCATAATCCTGTCTGATGAGACTCGAACCTAACCCGCTTTTATCCCCCCTAAGAAACCACGCTTCTCTATCTCTTTGATTCTATCTTCCTGTTTCTGTCCGACTGGCTTCTTTTTTATCTTGTTTCTTGTAACTTTCATATACATTTAACAGCTTCTTTATAATATTATCTGTCTGTCTGTGAGCAGTCCAGTAGTTCTCAGGGCACTTAATACAATCAGAGCAGTTTACAACTATTTGACAGCCAACATAGCGTGTGAAGCAGAACTCGCCTGTCACCATGGCAGAACGGTCTGTAGGTCACAGAAAAAAGCCTGGATAATGTGATTGTGTCACATGGCTGTTTGATTTTAATAGTCATATATAATCATACTCATACTAAAGCCTGATACGCACAAGCATCTCTCTCTCTCACACACACACACACACATATCCAGAGGTAAATAGTTTAAATGTCATAGTCCTTGATCCATTAAGACACTGCTATTACTGAATGTATGTGTATGTATATCTGGCACACACCTGTGTTTGTGTGTTTTTAATATCAATCAGTCCTGACTGGCTCCCTCCCCCACTCCATGTACCACTACATCAAAAATAATAAAGTAAATGACTCTGTTGCTCCGGCCACTGACACACTGCCAGGTGTTGTCCTACATTCGAGCAAATGCTGAGAGATGCAAACTGTCAGACCGTACACTGTTTCTGTGTCAAAAACCTAAAATAAATTCCTGATATTCTTTTCAGTTTTTACCTGGAAGTCAACATAATCTTCAGAAGATAACTTCAGGAGGAAAAAAGTGCATTCAAAATGGCAAGATGTGTGAATATTATATATTGCAATTACACGTGATGACACTAATATCTCCAATCATCACCAAAAAATGACTAGCTTATGTCAGCGTTTCCTTTTCTGTAACTAAAAGAATTATCAAGACACTTTGAAATACAGTTTCTAAAACTGCTTCACATTGCTGAGCGAGAAATGCCTCCATGGTAACATTGAGATATATACAATGTGGTTGAACATGGTAAATGTTTTATTGTGATGATGCAAAAATAAGCATGGTCTGTTTATGATATGTGTGGGTGTATTGTTGAAACTCACTTTGTTTTGAAATGTGGTTGAAATGCAACTACCGAGAGAGCGGCACGTCGGCAAAGAGATCACTGTATGGTCTTACCAAGAGTGCGCACAGGGTTGTTGATGTGACTGGGTGGGCTAGCTCCATGCACGTTGACCGCCCTGACAACAAACTGGTACTCTGTTTCCGGTAACAACCCCTTCAAAACCATGGAGTTAGTCTCAATGGGCTCACGAATATACGTCCATTCTGTGTCCATTTCTGGCCTGTGAACAACAAGACACACAAGGTATTTTATTTAGGCTGTATTCTGGTATGTTAATATGTTTAAATGTGACATTTTACAAAACATGAGGGTCTTTAGGTGTTTCTTTTTTGATAAAAATCATTTTAAAAAATCATCATTCTCAAAACATTCTCAAAACTGAAAATGTCTGTCAGTGATTCCAAAAAGT
The DNA here is from genome assembly GCA_036365135.1 of Miichthys miiuy. Lineage (NCBI taxonomy): Eukaryota > Metazoa > Chordata > Actinopteri > Sciaenidae > Miichthys > Miichthys miiuy. The sequence goes on from CM071605.1 coordinate 20,869,965, forward strand.
AAAAGTACGAGAGACTGTTAATAATAACTGAAAGTCACAAACATGCAGGATAACTTGAATAAATCAAAATGAGCAAGAAGTATTCAAGCATTATTTTCTGCTTTAAATCAGAGTCTTGGTTTGAAAGCAAAAAAACAGAATGATGAACTTCTGAACTTTATTTTTTTTTCTGCCTATAATCTCCAGCTCCCATCCTCAAGCTGCCATATTTGAGTGCTGATTCTGGGCGCCTGGAGCCACAACTATCTGTTGAATCGGGTCATCTTCACCACCACTCAATGTCTCTCTTCAGCGAGGCTTCTTTTGATGTAAGAGGAGAAAGATTTGCCTCTGAGATGGCCCTTTTGTGTGGAAAATGCCCCCGCATGCAAAAACAGACTCTGATTCATGTCTGCTCTGTCACAGTAAGTGACATTTCCTCCGCCTCTCTCTCATAGTCTCGCTCTCTCTTTGCTCTGTCTCAGGGTGTTAACTCTGCACCAGGAAAAGCTACTCTACTGTCTTTCAAGCTTGTTTCCTCTATCTTTATTTTTTTTTTCAACAATTATTATGGGGCCATTTTTGAATTCTAATTCTGCCTTTCATATTTGTGTCTGGGAAATCATTAGAGGAGCCCGACCAAATTATTTATGACCTCAACTTCCTTGACAATGTAGCCTGAGGACTCGTCTAGATGGGAGGTGTGTGTGTGTGTGTGTGTGTGTGTGTGTGTGTGTGTGTGTGTGTGTGTGTGTGTGTGTGTGTGTGTGTGTGTGTGTGTATGTGTGGCTGGACGCTACTGGGCAGAGAATGAAATTAATTCTTTCTCGTGTCCTAGCTGACCCTCATTTCAAAACATAAATGGTTACATTAAACAGACCAGCAAAGGCCTCACGAAATTCACTCAATATTGACTTCATATTGTGAAGATGAGTGGATGAAGAAGGTCCGATAGGGGAGGCTGAATATGCAGCTATATGCACCCATTAATGAACACAGATAAAAGTTTAATAAGAGCTGTTTAAAGCTGCCAATAAAGGACTTGTGCATATGTTGCAGAAATGCTAGTACTACTAGTAATAGTATTGAGTAGCTTAGCTTAGCATTAAGATTGGAAGCAGGGGGAAACAGCTAGTCTGGCTAACTCCAAAGGTTAAAAAACAGGTCCACTAGCACCTCTAAAGCTGGCAAATAAATATACTGTATCTATTTTGTATAATACATAGTCAAATTGAAATAGAAAAGTGACAAGATACCCTTAAAAATACCCTCTGACATCACTGCACCCAGCCAAGAAGTAACTCCAGGACCTAAATCACCATAAAACCACAACTTGTAGTTTTAACATTTCAGTTTGTGCACAGATTAAAAAGATAAAGTCTTCATTAGTGAGCTTTGGAGGTGCTGGTAGATACATTTTTGAACTCTCATATAGTGGCAGGCTACTTTCTTCCCCCTTTTTCCAGTCTTTGTGCTAAGCTAAGCTAGCCAGCTGCTGGCTCCAGCTAAATATTTACCATACAAACATGGAAGAGGGATTGATCTCCTCAGCTAAATAAGCAAGAAAATAAATAAATGTATTGCCTAAAATCTCAAGGTATTGCTTTATTTAAATGGCTACATCATCATATCTGTAACTCTATTAGTCTTGTGCATAATTTTTGCAAAATTTCTTGCAAATTTTTTCCCATTCTTTCCATTTAGAAAGGAATGTTGACTACAATTTGGACTTGATCAATGCTTGCTCCTCAACAAACATTTGTAGACCCATCAAGTTCTCTCTATAGATACATGAGAGCAGTGTTTTCACTCTGTTTTGTCCAAAGTCAGATGGCTTATTATTAATTAAGTGAATTTCGCTTTTCTTTTCCCTCCATGATGCGGCCACTTCAGCTGTTCACTTAATAAATGTCTATATGGACTGTATCATATACGTATGTGCTTGTGTGTCTGTGCATTGAGAGCAAGAATTGTGCTGATGAGGTCTTTAAAGTCTGTATTTATAAAGGAAAAGTTGATCAATCAGTTATGACTGACCTGATGTAAGCCACCAGGAAGTGAAGGACAGGTGCACTTCCTCACTCTCTCCTCGCTGCCATGACAACGCCAGCTCTGTGTCAGATACAGCCATGACAACAGGCTGAGTAGGGGGAGATGGCGGCATGCACATTTCTAATGGCACAGAAATTAATGAATGAAATATGTTAATAATAGTACTGTAGAAATAATAGCAGTAATAAGCAGCTATAAAATGTATCCCTACTACTCACATATTCTTACCATGTGATGCAGTGCCAATGTCTCTGGGCATGCTGGGTCTACCCTCCCTGCCCAACCATAGGCTCCAACACTGACTCTGTATATAGTGTTCACCTTTAGGTTACCAACATCCACATCCTAGAAGATGACACGTGAGGTTCAGATACATATGGATAAAATGAGCAAGAGCACATCAGCAAGGATAGTTAGCAGAAGAAGATTAAAATACTGATTAGGAATTCTTTCAAAATCTTAAGTGGAAAATAAATGTCAACTGAAAGCAGTGACAGGGTCTAATTCAACAGAAAGGACTAGATGATACTCACAAAACTTGCTTGTCCATCAAATTGCCCCTTTGAGAAAATAAGAGCAGAGGTATCCATAAATGTTTGAGCAAATAATGCCATGAAAAACATCAAAAGCATCAGTCTCTAAGCCCATGTTCAAGATGTACATCTTAAAAACAGGTTATGAGTATATAGTTCAGTTTATAGACATAATAATTTAAAATTTGCCAGGCCATGTAGTTTTTAGCAAATCTCTGTAAAACAGAAGTAAATAGTACATTCACACAGGACTATTTTCAGCTGCAGATTTAGACACATTTGGTGTCCTACTATGAAGGTAGCGAGACGGTGCATTTGCAATCCACAATAACGAAAAAAAAAAACTGGTTTCCAACTGTGTGCAACCATGTATCGTGTTTTTAATAGACAACAATGGAGCTCTTCATTTTTCAGGCATTCATGAAATATGAAATGCTGTATTGAATATTTCTGACCGTATCCGAGTAATACTGCTCGTTAAGTGAATGGTTGTTGGGTTTTTTTGTGCACAGATAAAGCGGCACTGCAAAGATTTTGTTGGCTGAGATTTCCCACATCGTCAAAGTTGGAACGTTTCTCTCAGCAGGTTAGCCACTAATGTCAAAGTGACATGCACAACAGCACAGTTAAATGTCAGCGTACTCACAGTGGTCAGACTGTCTAAGCCGAGAGGCACTTCCATCAAAGACGCCGCACCCAATGGACGGCCATTCTTCAACTCTGTATAGAAGACCTGAAATCACATATAGTCAAAGAGAAATACACATATAAATACATATTGATGTGAAAAAGTATTCAAATCTTTCAGTAAAATCGCACGTATTTTGGCAGTGTTGGTTTTGGCAGACATTCATAAATGTCATGTTTGTTATGTTGGATTAAAGCAGCACTTTTTCAACCTTTCAGCTTTTTAATTATCAATGTAAACACAGCATAATAAGAAGGAAATACTATGAGGAAGTAGGATTATCTATGAAATTCCAAAGTGATTGGCCAAATGAAGGGACATGTTTATCTGTGAGGGCTGAGGAAGCTAGGTAGCTGGCTAATCCTCTTAGTGCAGGCATATGGTCAAAAGCAGAGCACACACAGTCAAACTGATCCACACTTAGTTAATGATTGACTCAAAACAAACATAAGACAGGAAGGAAGAAAAAAGGAAGGAAGCAAAGAAGTAAGAAAACTGGGTTCTGGTAAGGCATTATATCTTATTCAAAAAATATTTTAAAATAACATATACAAGAGGACAAACAAAAAGTATACGTCAAAATAAATAAACACGATAGACCTGAAGTGTCCAAAGTGTTCAGTACAAACCCGAAACTGCATGTGACTAAATAACAATAAAAAAAAATCCCTTTATTTTTCAAAGCACAGCTAACCTGGAGTAAAGCAAAAAAAAATTGACAAGACACTAAATAATTTGTGACCACATCTTCACAGATCATACTGCCCCTGAAAAAGCAGAACTTTGGCAGTGAAGGAGTTCCATCAAAACACCTGAAAAAACACTTTCAAGGCTACCCCGCTGGACAGTGATTTTGACACTTTAAAAGCAGAAGAAGAAGAAAACATCAGCAGCTTGCAGAGGAAAATGGGCATCTGTTCAGAAAGGTGACAGGAAATGTGATTTACGACACATCTCAGCGGTAGTTTTTTTTTAATTATTTATTTCTTTTATTAATATGCATTTAAATTAGATCACTGTTTGTACAGCTGAATCTTTTCTTTTTCTTTTGGGTCTAAACTGCTTTCTTGGATCTATGTGACAGGTGTTTAAACCAGTGTGGACTAAATTGTCAATTATATAAACTGTATGTAGCATGTTACCTTAAGATGTATATTAACAATGTGTAGAAAGCTGGAAGAAATGGAAAATATAATATGTACTTTTACAATGTAAACCATTACAAAGGTCATCAAAATATTCTGCCTCCCATGTCAATTCAACAGCTTTTGCTTGAAAATATTAAGTTGAAAAAGAATTGTGAGTTGTATCTCTTAAATCATCTGCCATAAACCTTCCCACCACCAAGATTATAATATTGATGGCAACTGAAAAGAGCTCATTTTTAATGTTAATCACACATTTAGCCGTTGCATTGAAATAAAAATAACACATATAGTAATGCTACATCTGTGTGGATATTTAATGTTGAATCATAGTTTGTGACTACCTTGTATCCAGTGATGGTGCTAACATGTCGCCGGGGCATCTTCCATCGTACACTAAAGGCGGTGCAGTTGATTGTCTCCAGCTGGATGTCCAATGGAGGACTCAGACGATCTGGTTTATACAAACACACAGAAAGACATGATCAGTGAGAGCAACAGAAGATACACAGTACAGGAGGGAAAACAAGATACAACTTTGATTTATTAGCTATGATGGATTATTGAACGAGAGACGATTAATGTTAAATTTACATGACAGCTTGTGATCAAGATGTATAATATTATGAGATTCTTTCACATCTCGGCATCTTACAATCTCGAGATCAGCGTAAAATATCAAATTACCCGATTAGAATAAACCTTGAAGCTGCTTTAATTAATAATTTTATATTAACAGTGAGTCAAAGGTGTTTTCTCACATCTCTTCGGTGTGTTTTAGCATCTTTCAGCTCATTGTTTTGATTTTCCAGCCAACAGCTTTACCGCTTTCGTTGCTTTTATCAGCACAGCACAACTGAGAAAGTAAACCTGTAGCTGGTGAACACAGTGAAACCAGATATGTCTCTATGAGAGACTAAGATTCATGAGGTGGTCAAAAAATCAATTCCAAATATGAAAGTGTTGCTCTGTATGTGCTGGATGTGTAAATAAGTTGCTAACAATCAATCCTACAACTTGAAACTAGGTTTAAAGTCCAGTGATGAATAAATCAGTTGATCCTTGTCACTGTGCATAGGTATATTGAGTATTTCAACCCATTAATGTATATATGATTTCTTATTGTAGTCTTTTACAAACATAGAAAATATACTGTATTTCACCTCAGTACTTGAAGTAAATGACCATATGAAATGGCATAAGCTGCCCTATAATATCAACTGAGTGGGACTTCAAATGTCATTATTTTCAGTTTCTGAATTATTCAATCCTGGGTGCTTCTGTGAGACTTCAAGAGATTGTGATTGCACTTCCAGTGTCCAACTGTGGCCTGAAAACACTTGAGAAGCCTCTTACAGAAGAAAGACAGAGATGGCGATATAGAGGTCTAGAGATCATCAGTACCCCTGATGACCTATTGTATATGCATTAAATTATAGCTTTAATGGAGAAACATAAGCACACAATGACCCTTAAGCCTCAAAATTGTTTTACATTATATATAGTAGATGGAGATTTTAGACCAAAAAGCTCCTTAAAATGCTGAATAACAAATTAAGAGTAGAAAAAGCCAAATCAGTTGTCACAACTGACCTTTCCTTGCCAAAGTGACAAAAGGACATGAGGATGAGGATCAAACAGAAGTTGGTACAGCAAAGTAAAGCTCTGTAAATTGAAATCTCACGTAGCGTTGCTTTTTCCCACTTTCCTTTTTCTCTCTTCTTTATTTCTTGTGACCTCCCTCTTCCACTTCCTGTGCTGACCTCCTGAATCCTCTCCGGTCTGCATCTCCGCTGCTTTCTCAAACCCTGCTCTTCCATCCGAGCAGGTAATTCAATATGTCAGCTGAATCGTCTCTATCTCCCCAGAGATGTGGCCCCGTGAACTTATGGGTGAGCTGAACTCACAAAAATCTGTATGTCTATTAATATGGAGCAGCTTACAGTAGTGCTCCCTGTGTAAAGTAGGTCTGCGTACAAATTTTAATACTCCAAGGGACTGGAGTGAAACTGGTATCCCTAATTAACAGGAACCCTGCAAATCTTGACATAAACCCCTGAAACTGGTGAGTTTTTTTTGGGAGGTAAGACTAGATTCTGGTGTGTTTTCTCAGCTAGCCTTGCAGCAGCACTGGCGTGTGAAAAAACTAACTTTGAAACCAATAAAGCTTTTTCATGGTAGCCATTTGACATGACATAATAGGGTCAACACAGGTGTTTCCAATGATACTAATTCAGGTTCTGTTCCAATTATTGCAGCAGAGCTTTTCCAGTGAGCCAGCATGCACCACAGCAGCATCCTGACTCTGTTTGACCACCTGTGTTTTTTTGTGTTTTTTTTTTTTTTTGCAGCGGTCATATCCACTTGTGTATAAGGCCCTGAAACGCCACTTGATTGGGGTAATTGTTTCTATGCTCACTCTATACATGGATGGACCAGGTGAGGCCAGATTTCCCAGATCAGGTATGAGAGCCACTGGAGACCACTGTTCAGAAAAAGGCCACAATGTCACGACACCACGCACTCTCACGAAGCAGCAGCTGCAGCATCTCATACAGTACATATCAAGAAACACACACAGGCCTATCCCAGATTCACCAAAACATAATTACACCACCAATTCACTTATCGGTGAGACTGCAAACATGCACAGTTCTGTGACGTTTCCTTTGAAATGACTCATCACTCTTGTTATCTAAGGTTGAACTATCAATCAAACAATCAACCAACACTGGTATGAAATCCAATAATAATAAATGACATATTTTGAGTGGTGGTGGATAAACTGTGCAATAAAAATACTCTTTCTACATTACCTCAAATACTATACTGATATATGTGTGATACCACTTTCAGAGTCAGTACTGTGGAAGTGCTGCTCTTTCCAGGTCTGAGTCATCCAAAAGTGAGTGATCACTAAGACAAATGCTGTGGTGCTCTTCAGCATCGCTTAGGGAATAATATATAAACATCATACCTGCAGGGAAACATTTTCATTGTCGTTCAGCAAATAATATTACTTGTAGTTGTTTTAAAACTATGATTTTCATAAGTTTATAAGTATAGTTCTACATTATAGTAATGATTCTATAAATAATTAATTACCTTATTCTAACTGGGAATAAAGGTGTTAAACCCCTGAAAAGGGTAAGACCACCTTACGGGGAGTTGTTCAATCTTAACTCTTTAAAGTAATAGCAGCTTTGTGATGTGGTGGTTGATGTGATTCATCTTTACATCGAGCCCTGTTGACATTCTCCCCTCTCTCAGAATGAGGCTTGAAAGACCTCAACACATAAGAACAAGTACAAATGTCACTTGCAGTCATAAAGACAGGACTACAGCCACCCTCTGTACGGCAGTACCAACTGAGGCAAGTTTTCTGCGCTGACAGACAGATGTAATAGTCAGGATGCTATGGCCTGTGGCTCCGAAAAAGCGATTGAGGGAGAAAAACAGAGAGACTGACAGTGAGAGAAAAAGGAGGCGATGGCATGAGAGAAAGAGGAGGAAAAGGGAAGAAACTGGGACAAAAAAAGTGTTCAGGGTGACAAGATATAAAAGAGAGAGACTGTGGAGATGATGAAATCAACATTCAGAAATTTTCTGGCCAAAGAAATATGTTGGCAACTTTCTATCACTCTTTCTTTAACAGATATTGACATATTCTGTAAAAAATATAAAAATATGAACAATTTTTAACAAAGAAAACGCCATCTTTCACAAAGTTATGCCTGTCTTACTGTTGACAATTTGTCACTCACTAATTGCAATTTGTAGAAGTACCTTAGTCCTTTTACATGGTCTGACTAAGATGTTTCTCAGTAGCTTCTGTTGTAGAATATCTAACCTGTATCACCATACACTAGAGTTAAGTCACTTAAAAGTTGTGATCTGTTTTGAGCTCAAATGTGAAGTGACAATGCAGTGGTGTTTAATGAATGGAAAGCTGAGCACAAATTCACGATGTTTCAGTTGTAAATATTATTATTACACCCTGTCAAAATCTGGTAGAAAGGTCAGCTCAACTTACCAGATCTCCGAACATTTGATCTTCTTGCACAAAAGCAAACGCTGGCTGTGCATACTGCAAAGAGAAGTAAGTATAAAATACTCCTTTCTTTACATGTAGATTCCATGTCTTCTTCTGGTCTAAAGTTTAAAACGCTCAAATGTTCATTTTATCACACGTTCAAACGCGACTGTAACTGTAAATGGAGGATAACTAATCCCTTTTCTAATAAAAGTCGTTATTTTATCCAAATTTTGGCGCAGACGCCATCCAAAGACAGGCAGAAACTGCCCGAGAGGAAAGGGCAGCTACGGTTTGACACTGATAAGATTACAGTCTGCAAAAGATCAGTGGGTTGGACACATTAACGGACGGACAGACAGCCACTGTGTACCCCCAACAGGCGCGCTGACAGACAGACAGACGATGGGGAGGGTTGTCCCGACAAATCGCGCGTAATGCGCAACGACTAAAAGAGCTGAATGGTGGGTGGCACGATCATTTTTACGCATGAATCTCGCGTTCGTGTCACGCTCCGGTCCGCGTCTCAGACAGCAGATGAGATGGACAGCGAAGTGTAGGAACGCGGGGCAATTTAGAGCTAAGAGGATAATAAGCCTCTAATCCTCCGCACACTGGACACAGATGGAGAGCGTGTCTTGACGCAGAAGCAAGGGTAGCTGCTCAAGATATAGAGACTCCATAGAAGTATACTGCCTGTGTGTGTGTGTATGTGTGTGTGTGTAGAGAGAAAGAGAGCAGTGTTTGCAGTAGAGCTTAGCCAAATCACTTTAGAGGCATTTTCTTATCAAGTGCGACTGCTAAGAACAATGACCAATGTACGCACAAATAGGACCAGCCACTATTAAGGCTGATAAAGTACATTTTCTAAGTTATCTAGAGCCTCCACTATATTGTCCATTCCATTTCCTGCTCAAATCAGCGTCACACAATGCTGTAGCTGGTAGATTAGCCCCAACGTCTCCTCTGCAGGGTCTCATTTTAAACTTTTTTTTTTTCTTGAACTATAGTATATTATTATAAAATGGCAGAAAAAAATCTAACCAGCAGCCAGAAACCACACTGATTTCTTAAGCCATTTACATTTTGACTATGCTGGTCATGTACTTGATTTTCTCATCCAGGCATTTTCTACCTTCATCTAAAACGAGAATGAAAAATCCAGCAATTACTCAAGCCATCAATTTGCACAGAACAATTTGAAAATCCTTTTATATAATTCTAATCCTGCGTTTTGTATTTTTATCCCTGATTCACACTGTCAGCTACAGAAAGTAGAAATTTAAAGATCTTTAGGATCTGAAATACACAATACTAACCACTGCAGAGACCCTTGTTGTAGGTTTACATGTCCACTGCAGTCATTTTAAAAAGACTCCATCGGTACAATAGGACAAATCATACCCCCCATATAGTACTCACAGGCATAAGCGAGCTGTACAATTTGCCTATGAAATAATACATGAAATGTCCTTGTATCAGTGATTATACTATACACTATGGCTTTTTTTAAAAGTCTGTCTCAAAAGTCCAGTATCTGTCTAGCTATCAGTATCTGTAAAAGGACATAAAGGAAGCAAAAAGTGAAAAAATGAGACATTTGGAGAACAGTAAGAAGAGAAAATAATATCATCCGAAGCATCAACACTTCTATATTACGAGTTTGTTTGTGTGTCTTTATCTGTTTACTGTTGTTGTGTCCTCTTTTAGGATATGCAGCTAAGTTTACAGAATTAAAATCACATCAGCAATCTTAATCAAAGACACAAAACAAAAACAAAAAAAACAGAACATTATATCAGTCTTGCTGCACGATGCTGTGTTCATTTCTATTGTTTTCATCCTTCTCCACATGGGCCACTTATATTAATGATATACTCTCTATGCCACAGGAGCAAAAGTGATCTGATTATTCTAGCTTCACCTGCTATTACCAAGCAATCACAAAATATTGCAGAAGCAACCAGGGCAGTGCAGAGGTCAGCGTAAAATATCACGTCTGCAGTGGACAAAAGGAAGTTGATTTTATGCAAATAGAACCCTACATGTTTGACACATGCTCTGAAACACTCTTCCAACAGGGATGAGACGATGTCAGTGCTCTGTTAAGTTTCAGTTCTAGTTGTTCTCTGTCCTGACAAAAGTGACATTTTAGGTTGTAAAATAAAACTTTATCAAATTAAACATTTATGCTGAATTCTAGGTACTGACAGTAAAATCTGTATCAATTTCAGCCGAAAAAGGTTTTTCAGGCGTCTTTTAGTGGATACCAAAAATGTTTTAAAAGTCAGATCAGCCGTGAGGAGTGACAACACTAAGCATCAAACTGAGGAGAGCATTAAGGGAACTTGACAAAGGTTCGGTGAGATAATAAGCAGTGTCTGAGATGATGGTCACTAGGTTGCATGATCGAGGAACTCAATGGTTCCATCTCCTGGAGAAACTCAGGACATGACAGAGACACTGAATGGAAAACAGCAACAGAGAGAGAAACCCACGCACTGACAGGTGCAGCTATTCAAACTATAACAACCAGTCCATCTCTATATTTTATAATATAAATAACAACCTAATTTTCGGTTCAATTAACCAAGCTTACTAGAAAAAAGGGGAAACACAAGGTAGTTTTCGTATTAGCCTCTTCCAAGTAAGGATGTTACTTTTCAGTTCAGACAAACAAATAAACCAGACTGGTGGTTTAGAAAATTGTTTCACTCAGTAAGAAAAACAACAGCTTGTAGTCGAATTAATTGTTGGATGTTTGGAGAAATAATCAGTTCTTTCTCACTACACAAAGATTATTAAAAGTATTATGTTCGTTAATTTGCATCACTAGTTTTATCCTGATGCACACATCTCAAAACACACCTCAAAAACATTTAGATCTGTTTTAACATATTGAAGATAGATTTCATGTTATTATCACACCGCATATGTCAACAATGAACAATTTTTTTCCGATAACTGCATTCATTTTAACTCTGTAAGTTGTTATAATTAAACAAGTTTTGGCTTGACTTGGTGTTTAATGCTGTTAACTGTGTAACATTGATATTATTAGTGGTAAACAGCACCCACTAGTGGCAGTATTTAAGTCCTACATGCACATCAACGTGTGTGAGCAGTCAGCACATCTGGAGGTTCATTGTTTTCTAACTTGGTTTCTAATCTGCATTAGAAATGACAATGTAATGGTTTCCAAATGTAATTCAAATCAAATCATACATTTAGGTTTTTTCACAGCCACCCAGTGAGCAATAATGCCATACTAATTACAAAACTGAAGACAAACTTGGAATAAACGGTCTATTTGCTTAAACAGCTTAACAGTTACTGACCCCATCTCAACATTTCTGAGCCGTCTCCCAACGGTTCAGCTCAGCAGACGGTATCCACTCTCACAGCTCCCGTAGCCATCACGCTCACCCCGAGGCTCCAGCAGCACCACAGTACATATGGTGTGGATTACTTTCTAAGCACCACTGTGGCTCCCCAAGGAGGTGTTTTTTTTTTTTTCTTTTACCATGTATACAATGATCCATCCAACATCCAAATCTATGAATAGCACTAAAATCATCAGCAGGGGCAACTTTTTACTTTTGCACTTATACCAAATGAACAGCTATTGACTGATTTGGTGCAAAAAATGTGAGCATTAATGTAAGTTACTCTTTTCTTCCTTAATCCTACTACATGTACTATGATGAAGGAAATTAGGATTATAGATTATAGACAGTTGATTTGCGAATAACAGGGCAAACATTTTGGGTTATTTTCGCATTTTTGGTAACTTCCAATTCTAAATGCTAATTTGATGCAAGTGAATCTAAAGTGACCTGAGCCCAGCATGCTTAAAGTTCACTTTCAAGGCTTAAAGGTAATCCATTTTCTGTGCCCCTGAGCTAAAATGCTAAATGCTCAGTATGCTTACATCCTCACAATGACAATGCTAACATGCAGACGTTTGGCAGGAATAAGTTTACCGTTTTAGTTTGGCGTGATAGCATGCTAACATTTGCAAGTTAGCACTGAGGCTAAGTTTTGATGGTGTTAGATTAAAAGTTAAGTCAAGGTTCATCCTGAGTTGGACATAAATGTGTGTACCAAACTCAATGACAATCCATCAAATAGTTAAAACCTTTCATTTAAAAACACAAATGTCAAACTGGCACTAGATGTAAAATCAGGGAATCAAAGTTATTAGGATACTCTATATGGAAAGGATAAATGTTAATACAAGATTTTGCACCAATTCATCATGTAGCTGTTGAGATGTTTCTCTAGATAACTGAAAACTTGACCCATTGGTGGTGTTGTGGTGTGAGGAAAAGTCATGTGATCACTAAAGATTCATCTTCGGGGGACCATGAATGTCCATGGCAAAGATTTCATGGCAATCCATCCAATAGTTGTTGAGATATTTAAGTCTGAACCAAAGTGGGTAGCAGACCGATATTGCATACTTTTCGAAACCTATGCATCTCCTGCCCTCCAAGTATGAGATTAAAACATATGTAAATGTAGAAAACAGAACTACAGGTCCATTATCACAGATCTCTCTACTCTCCCTGTCAGCGTGATGAATCAGGACATTCTTTTTTCTGCTAATTACTACACCGGCAGCCATGTCTCAAATCGGGCATCCATTCCAGCTGTCAACTCCTCCCTCCCATAAGACATTCTGGGCCATTCATGTTGGCCAATAATGACGGGTGAAATGACCCCTGCAATTAGACCCTTACATGTGAGTCAAACTGAGCCCCCAAAATGGCTGACAGATTAAATTGCAGAACAGCTCCTGATTAGCCCTTATGTCTTGCAAGAAGTGAAATGGACATCTGTTTGGTGTATTTGCTGTAATTGCTTGAGGATGATGTATTTCCATACAGTTAAGTGGGCAAGTCAGTGGAAAGTGAAGCCTCTTCTGAGTGATTAGTAGACTAACTTATAAAAACATAAGCGGAAGACAACTGTTATTCTGTATGATATATACTTGGAGCATATTTGGATGCTCAAATGGTTTTTGCATGGTCAAATGATTACAATACAATGTGTGCATCCACTGACACAAACATGATTCATCATGAAACACTGAACTTCAAGGGTGCTTGGACGTGCATGCATGTTTATACGGATGCGCATTCAGATATACACTATGTATTTCACATACACATTGTAAAGTTGAAGAATTAACAACCAAGGAACCAGATTTATTCACGTTTGCTTAAAAGCAAACAGCAACATTTCTCTTCTTCCTGGAAAGATTTTGCTGTGTGGTTCAGAACAGTGGTGTTTTATCCACATTAATCAACGCAGAAGAGTGAAAATGAAGAAAGGTCACAAAGTGAAGAAACCACTACTGAGAAAGACCAACAAGGAAGAGAAATGCTTGGTCCAAGAAACACAAGGACTGGATATTAGACCAGTGGAAATGTGAACCTGGTCTGATGAGAGACTGAGAGACAGCTTCATCCACCAGGCCATCAGGATGCTGAACTCCCTCCCAGCACTGCCCCCTCTTCCTTCTCTGCCCTCTGCCCCCCACAAACTACACCTGTTTACACTATATACATATTTTATTTTTGATAGACCTCACTGTTTATACTGTAACTTCTGTCTATACTGCCATGTTGCCATATTTATATTTATACTGATAATTCTGTTTATACTGTGCCATATTGCCATACTGATACTGTTAGACTGTTGTTTCTGTTTATACTGTTCATTCTTTTCATACCGCCATATTTGCCATATTTATACTGTTTATATCTTCTAGATCTGCCACTGTCTTTTCTTGGATGTCTTTTTTATATTTTATATGACTTATTCAAAATTTAAGGCACACTTAACCAGCATGGCTACTGTAGCACGATGCAGAAACATATCTTTGGTGTTATCTATGTTTGGTTTGATCATCATTCGTTTTTCAACACGACAATGACACAAAACACACCTACAGGTTTTGTATTCGACCAAGAAGGAAAGTGTGGGAGTGCTGTATCAGATGACCTGGCCTTCACAATCACCCAACCTAAACAGAGTTGAGATGGTTTGAGATGAGATTAACCACAGAGGGAGGAAAAGCAGCCAACAAGAGCTCGGCATACACGTGAACTCCTTCAAGACTGTTGGAAAACAATTCCAGGTGACCACCTCATGAGGCTGATTGAGAGAAAGCCAAGAGTGTGCAAAGCCTTCATGAAAGCCAAAGGTGGCTACTTTGAAGAAACTAAAACATAAAACATATTTTGCTTTGTTTACACTTTATTTGTTTACCGCATAATTCTATATTTGTTCTGTCATAGTTTGATGTCTTCAGTGTTAATCTGCAGTGTGGAAAATAGTAAAAAAAAAAAGAAAAAAACTATGAATGAGAAGGTGTGTCCAAACTAGAATGGTACTGTAACTGAATTGGATCTTGTTCCATCTGGACTCTGAATCATGTGGTATACATTATCATAGATATATACTATTTGTTCTGCTTACCCTGAACAAAAACTCTTAAAACATTACAGCTGTGTCAGTGCAGTTAGTTTTACTGTGGCGGAGGCTGAAGTGAAATAAACAACTCTTAACTACTCTTGGAAGGAGAGCACTTGACACGCAGGCACATAAACTTAGATCACTTTCACTCATCCTTAAGCTGTTTTCAATCATTAAAACATAGTTTTGTCTACATCTCTTCCCTTTTAAGTACTGTAGTTAAAATTACAAGAGAGACAGAGATAAATAACAACATATGAACAGATGAAAAGATGGAATTTACTTTACAGTCTCATTGAAATTCCTTCACTTGAAGTATGGAGGAGGCAGTTGTTGAGGTGAGGCCACAATGTGACCGGAGGAAAAAGTTTTAATTTGCATTTTAGTTCAAAATTAAGTCCTTGGTTGAACATTGTCATCCACTATGGCCGGTTTCTGCCTTCCAAAGGCAGTGTGCAGTTGTTTAATTTGTTTAACAGGATTACACACAAAACACATGTGCAGTAAGCTGATCCATACAGTTTGTGTCTCAGCAACCAAATACCAAACATGCAAAACCCAACAAAAATGAGGTTTTACATAATGTGCGAAGCAGTTTCACTGATTGTTAACCCCTAACCCTTTCCTAACTTTTCAATCCATCCATCCATTATCTGTAACCGCTTATCCTCATCAAGGTGTTCCTGACGTGTATCCATCAGGCAAGAATCAAACCTTCACAATCTCTCCTTTTGGGTCCTCTAGGACCACTGCCCAGCATGTTTTAGATGTTTCCTCCTCCACCACACCTGATTCAAATGATCAGCTCGTCATCAAGCTCTGCAGTGGCCTGTTAACGAGCCACTCATTTGAATCAGGTGTGGTGGAGGAGGAAACATCTAAAACATGCTGGGCAGTGGTCCCCGAGGACCAGGCAATGAGAAACACTGACTAATTTTGATTTAATTAATACACCTGGTGCTCATTTGTAATCAGTATATACAAAGAAAACAACACTCCACCTAGTGGTTAAATCAGAAATTACATAGTCCTACACACCAGCCCCATAACTGTTGAAATTGTGTTGGTGCGTACTTAACAATTACCAAATTAAATAATCAAAGGGAGCCAAAATATAAGCATGTATGTACATGAATCTTCTTTTTCATTGAGTAATATGTCTTTAAAATGTTCTTTTCCGCATTTTTATCCAATGACCTTTGCTTAGAAGTTGTGCCAATAAAAATATAATAAAGCGACACTTTGCCTTACATTGAATAATTTGCAAAACTCTCTCTACTGGCAGAACTCCTCCAGATCCTGTAATGGATATCAGCTCAGACCCCCTTGATGTTAAATGTCATCTGCTCATCAACTGCAAAACAGCATGATTCCAAGCACACTGAGTGTGTAAGTAGCAACACAATCTATTCAGTGTGTTTTCACTGGCTGATTAGAAACACGTTTCCCATCCAATATCAACCTAACACGAAAGGCTTGATGTTGAATCTGGAGGATTGTTAGTGGAAAGTGTGAAACCCTCTCAGCCATCTGAGTACACAGGCTGAGGCTCTTTCATAACAGAACTCCTCCAACTCTGGACTTCAAGTTCAATCATGAATTTGGACTCAGTCCCTCTGTGTGGAGTCTGCATGGGTGGAGACAGGAAGAAACAGAGGATGGACCATCAGACGTCATCACTACTAACCATCTCCCCTAATAAACCTCTCCCTCTCCTCAGGCTCAGTCAGGATTGATAGTGAGTGGGGATGAGCAGGAATCACTGCAGTGTGAACCAGGACTGTAAACTGAGAGTAAATGTTGTCTTCCAGGCGTCGTTGGATTCGTTGGTTTGCAAACAACTTCACAGAGAAGTCTTGACTTTGGATTTTGCGCTTCTGCCTTTGGTTTCATGTCTCCTTGGATGTTGCGCCACGGTGCGTAGCGTTTGCCAGCTGAGCAATAGCGCTTAGTTTACAGTACGCAGGTAATAATACATTGATCCTCAACGTCTTCAGTGGCAGAAACCCGAGCTGATGAGCGCGCACCACTTTTTCCTCTCCAACTCAATATGCTGTTTATCGCGTTTGCCAGATGATACCTGTTGATTTTGCATCGCGCCATGTCCTTCTGTTGGACTGAAGTGGACAATGAAGTTATGGGATAGCTTTACCACTTGTTTGATACTGCTGAGCGCTGTGCAAGCCAGCTCGCTGCTCCGGAGCCGACAGCAGTCCACGTCTACCAAGAGGAGAGGGCGCGCCGCCGAGAGTCCCCTGGAGCTCCCGCCGGTTCAGATCCGCCTGTCTGTCAATTCCCCGGGCATCAGTCGAGCTGAGGCGGGTATAACGGACTGGGAAGAGACGCTGGCTGGAGAAGAAAGATGTAAGAGCCTGTGGTTTTTGTATGGAGAGCCCAAAGTGCAAAAGAAAAAAACATCCTAAAGAGTCATTTGCACTCAGCAGGCGTGCTGGGTGTTAAATTCTTTCTTTTATCTCTTAAACAAACATTACATTGTTATGTGTCCAATAGAAAAAAATACTTAAGAGATTTCGAAAGGACTGAACTGCAAAATTGAAACCATGTGCTGCTCTATTAGCAGATTTTCACTGCAGGGGGAAAAAAGCCAACTTGATAGGCTTAATAACTTATTTAAACTGACATATTTTAGAGTGCATGATCCAGTAATTGAAACATTTGCAATGATGTCTTATTCTGGTCTCAAATCCTATTATCAGTCAGGCCTGCCTCATTCAGAGAAGGCAGATCCCACCTACATACAATATGCTTATTTTATGTATGTTGGCAGCTTACATTATTTTTTTATTATTCATTTATGTATTATTTTTCTGGAATATATAGTATAAGACAGTGACGTCTTGAAATATCTTGTCATGTCTGACTAAAAATAATCTTACTCAGTTTGATTGGGACTTCTTCAATAAAAAATGACTCAACGATTTGTTGATTGTTTCTGTCAGTCCACTAATTGATTTATTATTTTATCCTTAGTAATATGCACCACAAGGCTACATAGTTGCTGGTGTATCCTTAGACCAGTCCGCTCAAACGTAGAACTGTCTTGGTGCATAAATAAGAATGGAATCCATTTGAAACTTGGATGAGTCAGTTCAAATGGAATTCCTCTTCGAAAACAAAACAATGTGTACGATTTCCGCATTTGCATGTGTAGTCTCTGACACTGATACGTCCTTGTAAGAGTGCCATTTTTCTTAATGTGTTTCAGACACCATGGAGGATTTCCCCCTAAATGAGTTTGAAGACGTGGTGGACTTCATCAAAGTGACCATTAGTAGAATACGCCGCTCCTCCTCATCCACCATGTCCTCATCTACCTCCTCCTCCACCACCTCCTCTACATCCAATGAAAACTTGAGCAGCAGGACTCGACATAGAAGGCAGAGAAAGAATGGAGCGAGCCAGCAGAGTGGTACAGGAGGAAGAGGAGGAGTTAGAAGTGGGGAGACAGGGAGGAAGGTTAGAGGAGGACGTGGTAATGGACGAGGACAGGGTTGTGTGCTAAAACAGATCCACCTCAATGTGACAGACCTCGGTCTGGGCTATCGCTCCAGTGAGGAAATGATATTCAGGTACTGCTCCGGACCCTGCAGGAAGTCCGAGACCAACTACGACAAAATCCTTTACAACCTCGCTCACAACAGGAGGCTCCCTCCAAAAGACATGCCTCCTCAGGCTTGTTGTCGGCCTATAGCATTTGACGATGACCTCTCGTTTCTGGACGACAACCTTGTCTACCACACCGTGAGAAAGCACTCAGCCAGGAGATGTGGTTGTGTGTAGGGAGTGTGAGCTTGTGTCAGGTTTTGTGTAATTTTACATTCACTCCCACTTAGAAGTATGATGTTGATGTTTTTGTTTTGTTTTTCTTCATATTTTTCTCAGTGTGAGGAAACTTTCTGGCATTATGTGTGGCCGTGTATGACCAGAGTCCATCAATTAATAGGGAGAGGAGAGGCGGCGGCATCACAGCAGGTTTTACCCCAAAGCAATGATTCCTAACGACCCTCATCTTCTCCTTGGCTCAATCACAGTGTCCACGATTCCCTTTACATCTTACATCGCTAATGTGCTCAGTGTGATTTTAAATGTTTCCATGGATACTCAACCTAAAGGACACAATGGATGGTTCAGCAGACTCACTCGGTTTACTGTATAGCACATACGTTAAATGGAAATGTATTTATGAAATCCTGGATTTATTAACTTATTGATATTTATTTTGTTTTTATAAAAGGAATAAATGTTATTTATTGCTGTATTGTGATATCTCGGAGTGTGCCAAACGTTTAAATGAAATAGGTTTGTCACCCTTTTTACACAGAGATCCTGCAAACAATGCCGTGCAGAATGCCTCCCATTACACTGAATATGTCAAATATTGCCTCCCCGGTGTGTGATTTTACAAAAAGAGGCTAAACCTAGGTGGAGCTACTTATAGCAACACTATTCCAGCAGTTCCACACGGGATCTTTACTTCAGTGTTGACAAGCTTCAGCCATTATTCACTGTCAAAACTGTAACTTACACTGTACATTTGCTGCGTGATTGACAACTTCATTGATCACATTTTCCCTCCGCTCCACTCTCATTCACCGTTACTTACACTCGCTCTCGTCAGCTTCACCACACAACTGCACGTGTGTCACAGACATCAACTTGGCTTTGTTACTACCTCCGTTACCACCACCACCATCCTATATTTGTACCTTTTACACAAAACGGCGAGGTTGAAGGATGAACAGGCTGTGTAAAAAGGGAGTGTGATTTATTCCATATAAAAGCAGTGAAAGAGTTTACGTTGCAAAAGGATCTTTTACACATCAGATTTAATGCTTAAGGGGCCCTGTGGATTTGTAATGTGTGCACTCAGTGTTTCTCACCAAACCACACCACAGATTGTGCATATTCTTGAAGTAATTCCTTTCCCCATATTTCCCCCATTTTAAAGAAATCTCCATCTTGGTGCATCCTTCACAAGACAGCTTTAAAGAAAATCCTTCCTCAGTATCTCAAAGGCATCCTGTGGCATTTTCTTAGAAACAGTTTCATTCAGCGTTTCTCACCACAACAAATGCAGATGTGCATATTCTTGAGGTCAAAACAAACGATTTGAATACATTTTTCCTCATAAAACATTTGCAAAGCAGTTTTAGGAGAATATTTTTAAGTTGTTTACATTGTACGCTTTGTTGCTTGTTGCGACCACCAATTGTCCATCAGTAGAATATCTGGTGTCACATTATGTATTATGTGACCTGTGTGCCTGAGCACATGCACAGTACAAACAAAACAGAAACCCACTCTTAAAAGACGTTGCTCTACAACACTGCTAGTGGTCAAAAACTCCACAGGGTACCATTAAAGTTTGACTTTACAATAGTAATCTTAACGTTTACAGTGTTCTAGTGTCATTTGACTGCATTGTTTCCTGTATTTGTGTTTGTTTTTTTTAATAACGAGGTGAGAAAAGCTAAAACATTTTGTTCTCGTGATTAGAAGAATAGTTGACTGATTCACTGCTTATTTCGTGTCCTCTCAGATGAATTGCTGTGTTTGTGATTTCCTCACTTTAAAGACATAACTACAGCTTTATTTTTATACGGTATTCACTTTTAAATTGTCTCATTTAATTGTTAATAAATGCATTCTACACAGTGCAGTGTATTTTGTATCTAATTAACAAACAGTATTTAGTGTTAGCAACATTACTCTGTTGCATCAAGTTGATCAAAAATGAGTTGAGGGGAAAACTCAGCAGAAGAGCAGCAGAAATTAATCATTATTTCTGTCATCTTTTATGTAAAAGAGGGAGAGGAACAATAGAACAATAGTGCATTAGAAATGGGATTATCTATTGAGTCCTTTGTAGTATATAAAAGGATGAAGAGAATCTGATGTTATCAAATGACAGGATCAGGCATTAAGCACAAAGAGAACAAAGAGTATCCATACCTATAGCACAGTACAGTATGAGAATAAAAGGAAGGTGAGACGGACAGGGGCGGAAGACAGATGAGTGTTAGAACAAAAAGAAAACAACATTGAAGAAGTGAGCAGTGAAGTTAAGAGCTAAAGTACGTGTTGGATGAGAGAGGAGGGACAATGAAAAGACAGTCTGATTAAACAGTGGTGAATATCCAAAGAAGACAATGATGTAGGAGTTGGAGAACACGAGAGGAAAAGACGTCTTGCTTAACTAATGTGTGTGGTCGATATCCGATCCATCCTGTGCTCTCTCACATTTCACAGCCCTTCCTCTGCTTGTCTCATGAACTGTGAGTCAAAGCAGCCTGGTTCAACAACTACATGGCTTACTAACTGCGCTAGCCAAGTGTCTTTTATTTTTCTCCCGCAGCTCTTTATCTCTATAAATGACACTGTGAGTCTCTGTGAAACATTTTGCAACCAGACACGATACAGCAGTCATGCTCAGAGTTTGCAATTAATACAGTTTGACAGCCCGGCTTTCACGTGTTTCATGTTTAGCTCTGGAGTTTTGCTCTGCAGGCATTACTGAGAAATTTCATGAAGATGTTTAAATTACACCATGGTGACATTTAAAAAGACAGTAACTTTGGTACAAAACTGGTTACTCATAATCAATATTTCCACAAAATCCAAAAAAACTCAATTTTATGTTGCAGTATCAATCAACACTTCCCGCAATCATTACTTCTATTTCTTCTACATATTATTTTCGTCTCTAAGCCACCGATGATACAGTTGTACTAAAGAATTAGAGGAAATACCTAACGCATAAACTTTTTTTTTTTTTTAAAACATAACACACACAGTGTGTCTCTGCCAAATGTAAACTGTAGTCTAACAGCTACTCTGGGACCAATTAAACATATTCCTAAGTAACACACGACAGCGCTGAACCAAACTGTGGAAAATCTATGCAACACGTTCATCAGCTTTAGCTGGAAACCATTAGAGCCAACTGACAGTCAGAGGATAGTGTCATTAGTCAGATGACTCTTCTGCTCTTTTGTTCATGGTGTGAGAGGAGCTTGTAATAAAGGATAATGTTCCACCAGAGTGTAATACAACACAAGTGTTAGCGGTTAAAGGGTGGTGTAACAGGTGCTAAATACTGGCAGAACTGTACATGTTGACACATTGATGTCACATTAAGAAAGGGTTCAAAGGGTTGGCCCACCTAAATAACAAAATAATGTAGTTTTTTTTCTCTTACCTATGGTGGTGTCATGAAGATAGATTTAGTTTTATTCAAGGTTTTCAGATATGAGATCCCATCTCAATACAATGGAGGGAAACTACAAAAGAATTCAACAGGGAAACCCATTTTCAGAGGCAATATCCAGGTTACTCTGGAACATCCACACACCTCAAGTGTGAATGTTTAATTGAGGCCTCTTCAGTAAAAAGAGTGAAAACAGTGAGGCCTGCAGGTTATCCAGGGCACTGTTTCTGAGAACAAAACAAGATTCTGTTGAATTTTTAATGCGACAAAGGGGTCGATCTTAAAACGTGCAAATCAAACCATTTTGTGATCTGTAAAAGTCTATTTTGTAATTTGGGAGACACATCCCACCAATTCAGCATTAAAAAAAGATCAAAATATGAATTTATGAAAGTAACAAATAACAAGATGAAAGCTTTATATGGATATTTTCCATATGGATATTTTTATTGGGTTGCATTCAAAGGCCTTTTGTAGTCGTTATTTAGGGTAAAGAGGGCACGCGAAGTTCATTTCTCCCATGATTTCTAAAGCAATCTGGTGACACTGCTTTTAAAATTCGACCTCAGACTTTCAGGAGGAAAGCCAGCTTCCTTTGCGTCTCAGCCTCCGGGTTCATGATGGTTTTAAGATTTACATTATAAGAAGTTCTCCGGGGTAGCTCAGATTCTCATCATTCAATTCAAATCAGTGACCAGTTTGTTTACAGGAGGGAGCAATTGTGGGCAGAGCCTTGTCCGCCACCATTGTGCCAGCTGTCGTGAGAAAAGATACAAATGATAACCGAAATGTAATTACGGTTATATCAGACGTGGGTCTTCATGAAAGATTTGTAAAAAAACACAAGAAGCTCTTTGTGCCACTGTTCTGGAAATTGTCAGTATATGATGAGTCAATTGTAAAGACAACCACCGGAGGAGAGAGGGGAGAAATCACAGATGAAACAATGCTAAAAACTCAAGACGTATGACGACAACATACTTCTGATACTGCACACCCTGTTTCTAAGATCAAAAGAAGCTCCAAGATCTGTTGTCTTCTTATATTCACAACTGATAAAAGTTGTTTTTTAATCTCTTTTAATCTGCTTTTCTCAAAAGCTTAAAAGTCACGAACGTAAACATAAAAGGAGGAGAGAGTGAAAAATCTAAATAATACAAAATATTTTTGGGATTCATACAAGAAACTGCCCCGCGACCTCTTCAGTGCTCTGGGCTGTAGTTTAAGAAACACTGCTGTGCTGTCATTGGACTGGCTGCGACACAAAGCAGAAGCAGAGGGGATTAAGATAGAGCTCATCGACAACTGGCTTATCGCCAAACCTCAAGTCTGGACCACCATTCGCAGGCTCCCCACTCATCACTATTACCACACACATATAGACACGTGTTATCAGCCATCACTATAGTGGACTGCAGACGGGGTATACACTGACTCATCCGATGGTCAGCGAGATGGAAAGAGAGAACAGTCGACACCATCGCAAGACACTACGACATCATTGGTCTTATTCACTAGATCCTTTTATTTCTAAAATGACTTCCACGCTGGAAAATGTTTTGAATTTTGTAGGGAGGTTTACATTTTTGTGGGCTTGTAGGAGACAGTGATAGTGGTGAAAGGAGATGAAAAGAGATGCAGCATATGATGCAATCACCATGAGTCATTTAGGTGTCATGTAGTTAACTTGCCTGAATTTCTACAACTTAATCAGGAAAAGACAGAAATAATAATATTCGGGCCCAAAGACCAGAGAGAACACCTCTCCCAGCATTTTCAGTCCCTGGCCCTAAGGACAAAAGATCAGGTCAAAAACTTGGGAGTGACCCTTAGTTTTAGAATTGATTTTAAGATTCTCTTATTGGTTTTTAAATCACTGAATGGCCTGGCACCAACCTACCTTTGTGACATGCTACAAAAGTATGTACCAAGCAGGTCCCTCAGATCCTCGGCATCTGGACTCCTAGTTGTCCCCAGGACCTCCACAAAGAAGTTTGGTGAGGCCGCTTTTAGCTACTGCGGCCCCCATCTCTGGAACAGCCTGCCTATGGATCTGAGGGACAGCACCTCTGTAAACATTTTTAAAAAAACAACTTAAGACATATCTCTTCAGCCAGGCTTTTACCTAAGCTGCCTGGCCATTCACTGCTGAGTTTTTAGGTCCTGATCATCCCCTGTTACTTTTATCTCTGGTGCTTATTCACTGTACAGGTCTTATCTACTTTTACTCCAACTGTTCTTAAATTATGCTTTGTACCCTATAGGTCTTAATTTACTTCTTATTTGTTTCATTGTTGTAGTTTTATGCTTTTTACTCTTCTTCTAATCTCTAGTTTTTCATGCAACTGCTCTGTTGCCTTAAGAACTGTTAGTTGTTGTCTATTTCTGTTTTTACTCTGCTCTGTGAAGCACCTTGGGCTACAATTCTGTATGAAAGGTGCTATATAAATAAATAAAGTTGAGTTGAGTTGAGTTGAGTTGAATCAGCTCAGACACAAAAAGGACGTTTTTTTTTTTTGGCAGATGAAATATTTTATCTTTCGGAGCTGCAGGAGGGAATGACGAGAGGTACGGATGTAACTCTATCGCCTGCGTGTTGGTGTGTGAGAGGTGTTAGCTCAGGTGGTTAAATATTGAGGTGCAACCTGAGACTGTGCATTACAACGTTCTGTCTTAGCCTTACACCTGTGGTACATCGTGTGTGTATGTGTATGTGTGTGTAATCATACAAGCAAGTGTAAATCTCTATGTTTGAGTGTAGAGTATTTTTCTTTAGCTTAAATAAGTTTTACTGGCTAAATTCTTTTAAAAGCCAGACATTGATGTGAAACTGCTGTGTGACTTTGTATTGTTACAGCCCTCCAGCCTAACAGCAATGTAAAAATAGAAGTAGTTTCAAATCCTTTTCTGGAGCTCTTAAGGGTTCACGTGTGTAAACCCTTTTCTGAATGAATGCCCTTGCACCAAAGAACCGAAGACTTTGACAGAGTGAAAGACACGCAGGTTGATGATGTGATTTTCAGACGGACTGGACAGTGGCCCTGCTGAAGTGGAAGCTGTCCACTCCAATGTGACACACTACATCAAGCAAAGAGGGAACAGCTGAGATGATGTGACGGCCAGCTTGAAAGGTGTGTGATCCGGAATGACACCAGCGATGACACACAGCTTGGATTTACGTCGGTGAAATACGTAAATCTTTTCAACACAGAGGTCTATGTACAGCATGTACAGCTCAATGGGCCTAAGGGCCTAACATTAGCTACAAGATATTATTATTATCAGAACATTAATAATAGCTAATGTTAACTAGCTAACTACATTTTCACCTACAGTGTGTGCAACTTACTTAAATGTGCTCTCAGAGGTTTGAAGATGAGTTTTTAGAAACAGGGCTCTCGTTGTGTTTCAGCAAGCATTTCATCATGTAACTTCTTTTTTAGACTTTGGTTTTAATTTGGTATAAAAAAAGGTCAGGGATTACCACTGAAAGCTGCTTCTTGTTCTGGCTTTTGCTGGCATCTTTGTATCTGCAATAGCTGCCTGAAACAAATTTAATACTAAACTGGTCATATTTTAAAGTAACGATATTTTGTATCATATCCGACAAAAAAAAAATCTTAGGAAGGTTATGTGCTATGATAAAAAAGGGTTTTTGTCAATTGATGTTCCCAAGGTCAAGAATGAACACTCAGTGTGTGTGTGTGTGTGTGTGTGTGTGTGTGTGTGTGTTTTCTGGAATAGGAAGACAAATGTTAGGTTCATTTGTTGGGTCAAAACCTATATTAAATCCCTAAAAACAGCAATCACAATGAACAACATCAAAGAAACATCTGTAACAGCGATAATATTTTTGGAAAAAACAATTAAAATTTCAGGCCTTTAATCTTAAGGGACCCCGCGTCACCTAAAAAAAAATATAAGTTTGGGACTAACATCACAACATGCTACAGCTGTTCCCACAGGGGTTATGATGGTTATAAATATTACAAAATGTACATAGCATACATTGTCAATACATCAGCGTACATTCCTCTCATCGTTTACACACATGGCTCTGCTACACTGAGGTACAGAGTGGAACTGCTCTAATCTCCTTTGTAAACACAGTAGTGTGTGTGTGTGTGTGTGTGTGTGTGTGTGTGTGTGTGTGTGTGTGTGTGTGTGTGTGTGTGTGTGTGTGTGTGTGTGTGTGTCTAAGACCCCAGGAGGCAAACCAGACTCACCATTCATTTTCCTCTCATGAGAAAAAAGCAGACCTCCCTTTATCCCTTTCTCGCTCCTCACTATCCCTCCTTGTATCTTTCACTACGTCCTACATCTCTATATGTCCTCCCACCTCTTCCCTTTTCCTCATATCCCCCTGCGTTTTGTGCATTTTGATGTCCCAGCTTCATCCATTAATGTCTTCAGCCTTGCGTCCTTCTGTTTTCTTGTTCTCTTTTACCCCTAGTGAATATACGCAGGACTTGGCATAGTGTCTGCAGCCTCCTGTGTTTGTGCGTGTTAGTCTGTGTGTGTAATGTCTCTGTCTGTATATTCCCTGGTGTGAAAGTGAGGAACCTCTCACTTCCTCCATAAACACCTCAGTGGTATGCAAAGGCTCTGTAGCAAGGGATTCTGACTCCTTCACCCTCTGTAAGTGCAGTTAAGCCTCGTAAATAAGAAGCTCAAAAGTTATTGAAATGAAATGTGAAAAAACAGTCGAGTTCTTGGTCCTGCAGGAAAAGAAAAGTCCTTGGCTACTGTAGAAAAATGGTGGTGCAACATAGCAGACACTATTGAAGACGACCCGCTCCCTCTGCAGGTATTCAAATGAGGTGGCTCAGGTTAAAAGCATAAATAAATATAAACATATTTAATATTTATTACATTTTAATAATAAATCAATGAAACTTGTGAAAATATAGTCTATAAATTTGAGGGTTTTTATTTTTTGGTGATCTAGTATAACTTTAAATACAGTATGAAGTATAATCAACCATTTTTCTTTGTATTTGTTGGACATTTTGTTTTATGCTCTGTCTTATGAGATTTATTTGCAAATCACTGTATTGTTTCCTGAATTTCTTTCTAAATGTCTCTGATGCAGCATATATACTGCATATAGCATAACTAAGCGAGTATAACACAAACAGATACATACAGACAGACCCACAAGTACTGTGTCCTTATCAACACAAATCACATGCATACTCCAAAATCGGAGCCAAATGGAAAGAACAACGCTGCAGCGTGCCAAAAATCAACATACCACCGAATCACGTGTGTATACATAAACCTACTGCTCATCAGGATGCTGAAATAATATGAGCTTCCCAACCATGTAAGCAAGCCTTCCTCTGTGATAGCTGCAGCATTGTGGCGTTTCCTCATCTTTGTCCTTTAAGGAAAATTCACAGCATGGAGAACAAAAATATAGGGGATTGTTTTAAGTTAGAAAACATATTTACACCTCAGTGAAATCTAAATATTTGAGCACAGTTTCCCTGTTCATGTTATTTTTGCCACACTCACAGTCGAGGAAAAAAGAACAGGGGTGTAGCAGATGCGGAGGGCTATGACGAGGGAGATGAGCTTCAATCAGACTCACAACATCGCGATTATACATCCGAGAAAAAATGCTACCAAATATTTCAGTTATTAGCTACTCGAATCCAAACATTAGTGTGTAAGATCCCAAAAATACCTACAGAGGTATTTACAAGCCTCTGATCCTCGAACAGACATCTGTTTCACCCCTGAGGTGAATGGACCCTGAAATGGATCCTACTAAGCCAGAAAATGACTCACAGAGCAAAAACAGGGAGCAAACAGTTCAAACCTCTGACTCACAGCCCCTTTATAACCTCTCTATAACCTTTCATAGTCTACAATGACCTTCTTAGTGTCTTAATAACCCCCATCCATGCCTGAGTGAGCAGAGACAGAACTGATGGAAATTTGATATCTCATGCTCAGTTGCCCTGTAATTCACTCACACACATCATCTACCTCTGACAAATATCCACATGCAAACATAATCTGCTTCAAGCATGCAGACGCTTAACACGGACACATCATATATGCACACACACATGGTGACTGATGGCTGACTGTTGCAGGTTTGAAGGCTACTTTTTACAGCGATCTGACAAAAAAGTGGAAAGAAGAAGGCAGATAATGACATGCCATGTTTATTTGCCCTTTGATTCGTTTAAGTCAAGCCATATGGTGGAAAGAGCCTTACAACACTGTGAAGTGGACACATTTTTAACGGCGATTACCACTACAGGAAATAAAACATTGACCTCTGTAATGTTTCTGCCATGTTCTAACCTTTGAGAACAGCAGCGGAGGTCTAAGAACAACTGCTCCACTCCACTTTGGATGGAAAAACAAAATCCCAACCACAGACCAAACAGAGTGCTAAAAACTTTAATTTATGCAACCTTTTTTTTTTTTTCATTTTCCTGCACGCTCCAAAAACATTTAACGTAATAGCACTTCATTTTAAAGACGCACAAGACTACCAGTTACAAAACCTCAAATCATCTGAACCTTGATAACAACATATCTTAAAACAATATTTCTACATGTTTGGAAACACACTAATTCGCTTTCTGACTGCAAGTTAATGTCTGTGTGGTAAATCTGAAGCTACAGTCAGCAGCTTTGTATCTTAGCAAGCCTTCTTCTGTCCACAAGTTTTTTTAAAAAATCCACCAATTAGCTCCTAAAGTAATAACCCTGACATTACTGAGTTGTATAGGATCCAGTGTTTGTGGAGCTTGACACACAAACACTGGTCTACAAGGCACTAAAAGTCAGGATATCTCAGCCTCAGCTGCTTATTCTTTTTTATATGTGTCTGTGACATGTCCACCGACTTTATAGAAGTGAAACACTGAATCTCTTTAAAAAAATAACTGAAGTCTGTTTTGAGTTTTTTCAGTGTTGTAGAGGAGGAAAAAAAAAAACAGGTTTCCACTCTCTTATTTTTTAAGAGTTGCTACATTGAATGAATAGGAGAATTCAATGTTTTAGTTTGTTTTACAAATTAATACCATATGTTTTATCATTTAATTGTGTGTTATTGTATCTTATGTTCAAAGTGTGCATTCTATGTCTCAGACGGCTGCAACATAAATTTTCATGCGAGGACAAAAATGCTGAACGTTGAATTTGAAGAAACAATTTGTTTTTATATTAAAATGAGATTTTGAGCCTGGGGGTAAACCACAAAACACACTCTAATCCCCAGAAAACCATCATGTGTTATGTCCAAGTTGGTTTCCATCTGGGGGTTTTTCTCATTTTTTTTTGTGGAGCTCTACGTGACTGCGGCATCACTGTGGGACACACTTTCTGTATTGTTTTTTGTCCGTGGTGGATCTTCCATCGTTTGGATTCGGTGAATAAATTGACCTGACACAAAAGAATAACATTTGAGAAACTGTTATGTTTCATGCCTCTGCTGAATTATGAGCAAGCTGAAATGGAAAAACCTGCTGTGTGTAAGCCAGTCACTCATTGAATCTATTATTCAACAAAAGATACCCTGATTACAGCACTTCACACTGAGCCTGGACACACAGGAAACTGTCAACATGCGCTGGAGTCGCACAGGAAGCTGCCATAATGTCAACACAGTAGACTGTCATCAAAAGAACCATAACAAGAAGGAACCACTGGCCTCACTCGTGCATCAGGAGATCCCATGGAAAAAGCTGTGGCACACACACTTGTGATGATAGAAGCAGACACTTTGCACTACCATAGTTAAGACTCTATCCAACAGACAAGGCTGAGCTAGGAACTGTTTGAATATAACATTGTTTAAAGGGCTACTCCAGAAATGTTTTATTGCATTTCAAGGTTGAAAGAAGAGACAGTCTGAAAAAGAAAAGACTGATCAAAAGATCAAGAGATGTCCTGATTTTTAGTTTCTTGTATGGATCCACCTCCAACTATTACCATAATGTAAGCCAACTGATTGATCTTACTATCAGACTATTCCTGCCCTATTAAGCACCCACATCTCAAACTTTGTAATTTTCTGTAGAAAATCTGTCGTGTCAAGCCGAGATAATTCTGCTATGACGTCATCAGGGTTATTTTCTCAGATTTGACAAAGCACCTCCAGGGCGACATAGGACATCCAGCTGGGGACTGAGTAATACTCATGAGTAATACCCATGATGACTAAACTGATCTTCATCTTCAGTGCCTCTGTAATGGATGAATGAGCAGTTGTGATTGTAGTGAGAACAGTACAGCAGCCTTGTAGAGGCTCCACTTTGTTGTATCACTCTTTGTGGTCTGTTGGTGAGAAAGTCCAGAATCCAGTTGCAAATGGATGTGGGCAGACCAAGATTAGCTGGTTTTGTAATTAGCTAGGGCATATTTGTGGTAAAGGCTGAGCTATTGTCCAACAAGAAGCGCATGTACATAGAAGTTCACATAGAAGTGGACGATGATGTGATGGTATGTTGCTGTAGAATGGTAATTTTGAATAAATCACTATCAGTGTCAAAGCAAAACACCCCCAAACCATCACAACTCCTCCTCCATGTGTCACAGTGGGAACCACACATGCAGATACCATCCTTTCACCTTCTCTAGATCAAAAAAATATTACATTTAGACTCATCTGACCAAATTACAGCCTTCCACTGGTCTAATTCCTTGCGTCTCTGGGCACAAACAGTTCTCTTCTTCTCGTTGGTCTTCCTCAGTAGTGGTTTCTTTGTAACAATTCAACCACAAAGGCCTAATTCATGCAGTCTCTTCAGAACAGTTGATGGTGAGATGTGACTGTTAGTTGAACTTTGTGAAGCATTTATGTCGGCTCTAATCTGATGTGTGGTTAATTGGTGATTTCAGAGTCTGGTAACTTATCCTCTGCAGCAGAGGTAATTTCTTGATACTTCTTTCCTAGGGCGGACCTGATGAGAGCCAGTTTTATCATTACGTTTGATGGTTTTTGTGACTGCACTTGAAGACACATGCAAAATAAAATGAAATTTGAATGACTGACATTTATGTCTTAAAGTAATGGTGGACTCTTGTTTCTCTTTACTTAGCTGAGCAGTTCTTGCTGTAATATGGATTACTACATTAATCAAATAGGACTATTTACTGTATGCCAACACCTACCTCTGAACAACACAAATGATAGTCTCAAACTCAACAAAAAGGCAAGAAAATCCAATAATTGACTTGTCTGACAAGGCAAACCTGAGAGAATGCCAAGAGCATGCTATCTTGAGAAATTTAAATGTTGTTCACCTCATGATTCCACATGTATTATTTTATAGTTTTTGTCTTCAGATTTAATCTATGATGTAGAAAATAATAAAAATGGAGAAAAAACATTGAGTGAAAAGGTGTACCGTACAAAGCTCTCTGGATCACAATATTTCTCTGTATGCCTGCAAGTAATTCATTTCAAATTTGTGTTGATAAGCAGATGTTGCCCATTCTCCAGCAGACAAAGAATAAACTAATCTTAACCAAGACCCTGCCACTGTCAGTACTGCACAACATTTTCTTCAGCATCAGCTATGTATTGCACATCAGCTCAAACAAGAAACTTACAAAGAGCAAGTATTGCACAGCTTCCCAGAGATTTGCCACAAAAGGATACATTATTATTCCTGTAATTGTTTTGTTATTGTTATTAATTAGTGTGCTGAAGTTAAAATGTCAACATTTATCCCTCCTGTGCAACAAGATAGACAGTACGATGTTTTTTCAAATGTGAATCTTATTACAACAGTTGCATCATTTCTGCAGCTATAGCAGCAGTTCATTTGTCTTCTAAATCTGGAGACAATTAGATGCTGGAACAGAAATCAAAATGCCAGAGCTAGTCATAATGTAGGTCTAAGGAAGACAGATTTCAGCTACACAATAGTGTTTTGACAGGGAGCTGAGAGAAAGAAAATAGTAGAGAGCATCAAATTATAAGACAGAGCTTGCTTTCTCTCAGCCCCCATTTCCCACATCTGTAGAACAGATTATTCGCAGGGCGGATGGGTGAGATTAACCCCTAATAAGACTCGACATTAACACCTCGCTACTTTACTGTGTCTGCCTGTCTCTGGTATGACAGATTGGCTGCTGAAAGCCTTGTGGTACACGGCAAAGCAACAGCACACACCTTCTCCAGGTCACAGAGCAGAGAAGAAGATAACCTTAGCTTCGTTTTTACATCTTTAGTTTTTCCTCAGCATCTGAGTCTCTGTCTGCATGCCACACACATCCACACCATCACATACCCTCCTCCATACATCTGCCTTCTTATGAGAGGCCCCTGAGAGTTACAAACACACACCGAATCCCTGGAAGACCGAGACTTTTGCCCTCGCCTGGGTCACATTGACTTCCCTTGTGTGAGAGCAGAAACATACAGTGTACTAAGAATTCATGGTGCATGTCTTTGAATCCAATGATCCGTGATAAAATAAGGTCCACACAGGCTGAGGGCCACAAGCAACATGGGAGAACACACACACACACACACACACACACACACACACTCAAAACAGAATCATGTCACATGTAAAAATACAAATACAAACACGGATTTATGCTGAAATAAGCACGCAGATTCCTGCACAAGGAGTCACACACACATGTACATGCCTCTGGGGGTGCAAAGATACACAAATCATGACATCTATTTTCTCACACATGCAAAGACATACACACACACACACACACACACACAAAGTCTCAAGTCTTGTAAAAAGGCTTTTATGGATGCCACCTGTCCATATGGGATCTGATAAACACACCAAGGTCTCTCCTGTTTAGTTGAATTAAGTCTCTGTAGCTGTTAACACATGGTACTGGCCTTTCTCCTGTCCTTTAACTTCCTGCACAACCCCTCTCCATCACCCCATCCAACACACACACACACAGGAGTTGCCTCTGCTAGTGGTGGAAGTTATCAATCACATTTTTCATTCCCTCTCTCCGTGGAGCCCCTCACAATCACCTCATCTCTCCTCATCACATCTGCCAAAACATTTCTCTCACGCTTGCAGCACTGGCGGTTTTCAAGCATTCCCTTTGTAAAAACTTCTTCAACTTTACTGTATTGACACAATGTGAAGTGTTAGGGTCGACCCATCGCCCCAAATCCCAGGATGACACCTTCAGGCTTGTCTGAAACGCAGTTGTTAGATCACATAAGTTAGGTTATTTTGTGATTAAATCTTGTAACTGTTGATTATTTTCATTTTATTTAGTCCATGAAATGTAAAAAAATATATATATCCAATGTCTGTTTTTGTCCAACCAACAAAACCCAAAGATATTCAGCTGTTGATTATTATTCATGTTCCGTTGATGTACAATTCTACTATTGTTTATGATTTGGACTGTAATTTCCTACTATATTTCCCACAATGATTTTCAACAGGTGGAAGGAGCAACAAATCCTTGGCCAGATAGAAAGCATAAGACACCATCTGCACTGGTTGAGAAACACTAGCTGTTAAGTGATAAATCAAAGTAACTTAGTGCAACTCTTGGCCTCAAATCAAGACTTTTAGGACACTTTTGACGCTTACTGAAGGTCCGACTTTAACTTATTGCTACATCAGGTCACGTACACCATTTCCAAGAAAGTTTAGGTACTGTACAATTTCAACAGTGCTTAGGTTTATGGCGAATTCTCCCTTTAAAGTGGGAAAACACCAGTGAACTGGAAAAAATTCACTTCTGTGAAATCATAAATCAACACCACCGTGTCCAACAGGAACAACCAACTGAATCAGAAAACTGACGTCTTTATTCGAAAAAGAGTTTCTTTAGACACTCTGACAAACACTGGATCAGGGCCGATATAATAGGATACAAAAAGATTTAAAGCTTCTCAAAATATATCTTGAAAATGTTTTGTAAACTAAAACTGTGGTTTGAATTGTATACAGATTGCCACAGGATATCTTGATAAACTTGATATAAAGGCCTGAAGCAGGCAGAGATCATTGGAAACAGGTACAAGGAGTTATGTTGATCATGATATGGACAGATTCCCTTTTTAAGCTGCTTTGGCCAAGTGATTTACAATAGCTGCTCCTGCCAGAGGTGCAGAAAACATTCACTCCTTAAATAAACGCTTCATTTACTAATAAGTCAGTTTTATAGGTTTTGGCTGACATGCGGAACTTAAATGCTCTAATGTGCTTGGTAAAAACAGGATAAATGAGACTGACACAAATGGAAACTATGCCTTATTGTTCTCTGTTAACCAGAGTTGGCCTGAGCCCGTACCTCTTTGAAGTCAAATTCATAAACTCACTTTACTGGGTTTGTGGAATACATTTACTCGTAAATAAGTATAGTAAAAGCGTCTGAAACACATTTCTTCTCATATATTTTCAAGACTGACAAACTTTAAAATATCATTAACTGGCTTAAATTTAACTGTCTTTAGTCACATAATTATAAAGTTGGGTTGAATTTGTACAAAGGTTTTAATGTTTGAATACTTTAATGGATCAGGTAGCTATTGAAGAAACTTATTATGCAGCAGTTCAGACGTTTGGAAGAGTTCCCAGGAGTATCTCAGTTTTTAATCAGCCAATAAACAACCTGGATGTTCAGGTTTAGCAGCCAGTGGTGTGTGCTGCCTTCTAGTGGCTTCAATACAACACAGCTAAATATAAAAAGGTACATAATGACCGATGTACATCGCAGAACAGACAAACACAAATGAGGAGGGTGTTTACAAACAATAGATTGGCTGTAGGTTTCTCTCCTGCCTTGTTGGCACATATTAAACAATGATAAATAGAAGCTGAATGGTTTTCAAGTCATTTTTATTTTGCATGTGAATGTTAGTAATAAAAAAACAGAAACTTGTAGATATGAAACGACACAAAACACATAGACAAAACATGAAAATCTGGAGTCTGTAAATACCAGATATCTAAAAGGACATGCCTTCAAAACTTTAAAACCATCCTGATGCAACCACTTTGTATTTACATTGTATCAGACGTCAAAACACACTGCGATTAAAAACAGAATAATTTATACACAGAAAACTGACCGACTGAACATCCTTTTTTTTTTTTTTTGCTAATCCTAAAGTTGTGAGTTATTTAATGTAATCTTAGATTAACTCTGTCAGAAAGTCATATGATGCATTTCGAAAAATTATTGAGAACAAATGAATGAAAATCCAACTCATGAAGTATTTGTTTCTTTTACTCTATAAACTGTTGCCTGCCTTGGACACAAAGCTCTTCAAAGTTTCCCGCAGGTTCTGTACAGCAGCCTCATCCTCTTCTACTGACTTAGAGCAGACACGCTGCACTCTGCTGTGCAGATCCTCCAGGCACTTCTGTTGAACAAAACCACAGGAGCCAATGACTTATATTAGTTATAAATATTATATTAAACCCACCAACAAATCTTAATGCAAGCTTGCTTACAGAACAAACAAATAAAAGGTGCACTCGGACTGACAGACGAAGGACTAAAATGCTTTGTTTTGTTTTGTTAATATTTCGTACATTTATTTGGTAAATCTAAGTATGTTATGTTCTTTTTTTTCTTACACTGCGAGGGACAGATCCAGAGCTGTAAGAAAGTTACCTCTGTGATTGACAAGTGGTTGGTCGCTGTGGTGAATACAGACGCAAGGTTGTTGGCCACCGTCCGTCTCTCTTCGTTGGTCTCCTGCAGCACCAGGTGGTACCTGAAGAAGAGGCCACGTATTTTTGTCGAATAAAAAAAAACAAAAACATTTAGCCCTGAGGATGTTAAAGCTCACACACTGAGCCCCATTTTATGAATATGTGAATAAATGAGGCAGAGCTGTCAAGTTAAAACAGTTCTCACTGTTGCTGCGCCGCCTTCAGTTGTTGCACGGCCTCATCGTAACCATGATTAACCTTCTTCTCAAGAAGCTTCCGATGGTTCTCCACTGACTCCATCTCTTCTGCCCAGCCCTCTTCCTCTCGAGCCAGCTCCTATACAGACACAAACACACAGCAGATTATTGTTAGTACATGTGCAACACAACTGTTCATTTTCTGTATGTCACCGATCATTGTGTTTGTTTTTAATCCTCATCTTGTCTAAATCTGGTTAGGTCTGCTGCAAGTGCGCCCTTCAGTGGATGCCTACTGGTACAGGTAATTATTTGGCATTTCTACCAACATAAAACAGAACTATCTGAACCATACCTGCATATCACAATCCAACCGTTCATCCAGCTTGCGAATCTGCTCTCTCAGCTGCTTAATGTCATTGGACTTGTCCATGATGTTAGAATTCACCTTAAACGCACACAGACACATATAGTATATTAATTTAAAAAATGATTACTGTGATTTTAAAAAAAGATGCTTGGTAATATTTTGTATCAGTGCAAGAAAAAAAAAATAGTGCAAAATAATTTTGTTACCTGTTCACAAGACTCATCCAGGCTGAGTTTCATGTTGGCT
Organism: Miichthys miiuy; assembly: GCA_036365135.1. Classification (NCBI taxonomy): domain Eukaryota; kingdom Metazoa; phylum Chordata; class Actinopteri; family Sciaenidae; genus Miichthys; species Miichthys miiuy. The sequence goes on from CM071605.1 coordinate 20,906,556, forward strand.
AATCGACTGTTCTCTTCCTCCACATCACTGACCAGCTTTCTCAGGAGCATCTACAACACACAGAACAAGTACACTGATTACCAACAATGGAATAAACATTTTAAATAAAATGAAAAGAGATGTATGTTCAAAGCTACAAATGACTGCATATAGAAATAACAATAAGAGTTAGGATAGTAAGCAAATCTTGTTTGTTGAATATGAACGTCTGCCCTTCTACCAGATTCAACTGCTTGGATCATTAGCAGGAACTACCTGGATCTGTGTTTTATGCTGAATCATGCTGCTGGGTCCATATTCAAACGGTCTGATCTCAAAATCATGACCGCATGCATTCTCTGCCGACAGTGGTATGAGCTTCAGTTTACGAGCCAGCTTGTGGTACTCTGCCAGCTTCAGCTCCGCCTGGAATAGAGAGAAATAACGGGACATCAGTTTAATGCAGACTATTAATAAGACACATCATAAATACTATATTATGTCACATACACCAATATAACATGTACAAACAGTACCTTCTCTTTCACTTTGGCCAGAGCGATCTCCTCATTCCACTTGTGTTGTTCAGCGTCTTCAAGAGACTTGCTGAGACTGGAGATGGTCTGTTGGAGTTCTCTCTTCTCTCTGTTGATCCTCTCCACATCAGCTGGAGTAAACTTCTGGTTCTGCAGCAGGTGTTGCAGTTCTTTTTGCTCGTGTTTTAGAGACTCCAGATGACTGACTGCAGAAAGACAGACAGTATAATGTTCAAAGCTACTGTAGAAGATACAATAAGCCCACATATGACCATAACAATCATCCGGGTAACTGTGTGCTACTGACATGATTGGATGGAACATGTTATTCCCCGTATTTACCGGTGTTCTCCAGCTCATCACTCAGCTCTGAAGCTTTGTTCTCCAGGTTGGCTTTAAAGGACTCCAGGCTGCTTCGATAACTCTGGAGTTTCTTGAGGTCAGCCTGCAGCTTCATTTTTTCCATCCTCTTGGTCATTAGACGGTCCTGTCAGAGAGAATGATCTGTCTGATTTATTGTTGCTCACTCTATAAAATAATATTGATATAACTCAATCTAGTGCATGACCTATTATAGCTATTAAACCTTTGCACCTTCAGTGGGAATAAATGGCACATTTATTTCCCTTTTGTTTCTCAATATCACATACAAATGCTCTCATTGTATATAATGAATAGTAATAGACATATCAAGATTTTGAAACCATAATCTAGTAATCTGTACATGTAGGGGTGTGTTAATGTAAAAGCATTCTGACCGTTTGGCTCTCCTTCTCCAGGCGTTCAGCCTCATCACTGAGTATTCTGTACTTCTCCTCCATCGTGGCCAGCAAGGCTTCATCAACATTGTACAGTTTCTCTGTGGGGACAAACACACACTTCTTGTTGATACTTCAATACCTTAATTTTTGACGGGACTCTTAAAAAATCCAAACATTAAAATAACTATATTAACATTATTCTTAAATATGCAAAGAAAACAATTTATTATTTAAAAAAGGGAATTCTGGATCTCTGGCAGTCAGGAAGAATAAAATACAACTAATTTCATATAGAGACACTGTGCTTACTTAGTTTGTTGAGGAATGCGTCATCCTCATCCTCAAATGTGTCATCACCCTGCATGAACTTGGAGTATGTCTCAGCTGTGTATTCCAGGAAGAGCTGCACAGGAACAAAGAGAAAGAAAAGATTTAGAAAAACTAAACAACAACCCACAAATGTTTAGGTTAAGACGAAGAGACAATGTTCAATTAATACAGAGGGCGAACACCTGAATGGCTTTGTAATATACTGGGTTAGTAAGAAAACAGTTAGTATCCATGTAACAGATGTACAGTACATCTTCTTGACATGTCTCTATACATGCTGTTTAAAGAGTACCTTATTATATTCAGCCCCTTCCTCGATATTGTCACTGTCTTCACAGAAGTCACTGAACAGCAGCTCCTGCTTGCTCAAACTCCAGTTGATCTGACACAGAATGAGCACAACATTGGTTTAAACTAATTTAATTCAAAACAAAAATGACATTTGTTTTGTTGTTGTTGTTGTTGTTGTTGACGACTTCTCACCTTGACGTTATCAATTAACCACATGAGAGCACCGAGGGCCTGAGGCCAGGTATGGGGAGCTCCAACAGAATACATTGAACACTTGGAGAGAACAAATGGATACCTTAAAACAGAGTCCGGGAGAGAAAAAAAGACAGAGTCAGCAATGTTTCTTAAACTATAAAAGAAGAACCAACAAGAACCTACAAATGATAAGGCATGTGTACAAACTTTTAGTACTATGATTTTTTTTTTCTACACCCTTTATTATCTCTGTATCGTTAATTTGTTTTTCTGTGAGACCAATGTTTTTGGTTATTTTTCATTTGTGTGTGTTTTTATCTAGCCTCATCGTGAAACTACCCTTTGAAAACACATAGCTTGGCACTAAGTGCTTTCCAAGATCCAATATGCACGTAATACTGGAGGGATACTAAATGAAACAAATTATATATTCAATACTAATTCATACTAAAAGATAACATTTTACCTCAGGGCTTTTAGGATAGCTGGAACCTCCTCCTCAACTTTTGAGTTTGGCATCTCAAAGGTCGGGTCCAGCTGGCGGTAGATGAACTCAAACATCTTCACAAACTCCTTGGTAGAGGGAGACTGGAGCGTCTTAGCTGACAGAGTGCCTGGGTAACCCTGCTCAGTCAAGAACTGCAAAAACAGAAGACAGAATATCAGGTTAGACAGAACTATAGATTTACTATTTATAGATACTTTTAATCAAATAAAATACAAACCTAACGTCAGTCAATATTGATGTTATGCCTATATACTGGTGAGACTAGAATCAAAAGGTGCTGGAGCCGACACAGTGGGTTTAATGTACATGAACATAAGTTGCATAACAATGTCAAAACAGACAAACATTTTATGTTTATAGAAACTACGCAGACTGAGAAATGAAGTGTTTTTACCTCATGCAGCTGTCTGATACATTGCTGCACAAAGGATTTATCATGCAGAGGTCTGGCATCTTTGATCTTCTCAGTTCCTCCAAACCCTGACATGGTGCTGTTGCGAGGCATGCTGGCCCCACTAGTCCTGCAGTCAAAATATTAACAGAACACCGCAATATCAAATATCAATTTTGTTATTTTACAAGGAAAATAAATAACATTTGTTATTTCATTTGCATCTAAAACTGAATAGTGGAAATAAAGAAATGAAAAGCAATATACACACTCATATGTGACTGATTTTACCTTGACTGGGATAATCAACTTTCGAATTTACTACATTTCAACCATATTTTCACAGAGGTATTACTCTCCTAGGGTTTCCTTCTGCACTGTGTAAGGTGAAGACTATATACTGTCATTACTTTATTTCATCTTACTACTGCTGTAATTGTGCTGTTAATATCTGTGTTTGTTTTTTTATTTATATGCACTACATGTTCTCAGTTCAGCAGCTTTGACTTTCATCCAGAGAATACTGTAACGCACTTCTGTATGTTTCTGAAATAATCTTCACATACCGAGCACCAAAGAAGCTGGTCCGCCTTTCCGAGGTCACAGACTGCGGTTTGGGTATGTTGAGCTTTCCAAATGAAGGTTGCTTACTGCGACGAAGCAAAACCAGGAACAAGTTAATACTTCTTCAACCAGCGGAGTAAAGATATTACATATTCATACACAATGTTACGAATAAGAAAAAAAAGTCTAAACCCTAAAGGCAGTAGTTTGTCATTACCCAAATTAATAAATTCAATGAGACCATACCCAACATCTTACTCTGTCTACAATGTAGTCCAAATTCAGCTAACTCAATGTTATAATTTAGATATGCCAATAACAAACTTGTGGACTCGGTTCATGGTATACAAAAGCACTCTCTTTACTGACTGATTTAAACCAACCTCTGGGGCGTTGTGTACACCATGCTCATCCTGTTGCTGTCTTGAACCCGCATAGGCAGCTCCGACGGTCTGCCCGCTGTTGCTCGACTCATCCTTCCTCTGGACACAAAAGTTATCACGATACATAAACGAGATGTATTTTAATAACGTTATTACTGTTTCACAGTCACCCAAAAGACATAAAGCTGCACATTAGAGCGATAATGTTGGCTACACGACCAGAGCTAACTGACGTTAACGTTGCCTAACTAGCCGTGTTGCTCCCCGACCTAACATAATTAACTAGACAAAACTACTTAACACGCTAATTTAACCGTATTCTAGTCAAATCTATTTGTTGTTAGCAAGTACAGCTAGCGTAAAGCAATTATTACAGGCAGTCTTTAGATTAACGGCTGCTAGCGTTAGCTCACTGTGGCTAAAGTTGAGCTACAATAAGACCGACGGTTGTCTTCAAAGTTACGAAAATACATTTACAGTTTGACTAAATGTCGTTTACTGATTATTTACAGTCATACACAATAACTTTAAGTAAGCGAGTTTCAGACGTACCGCTCCATTTGTCCGCAGGTAGAAAGCTAATGTTTACAAACTGACTCAAACATCGGACAGTTGTAATCCCGCCGAAACAATACAAAATACCGGACGGCGGTGACATCACCAAAGTACGGAGGCCCGTTTGGCTCAAGAAGGCTTCGTAACGCGCTTTTACAAATATTATGACTTATCCGCAGCGTTTCACACAGACACATTTTCGTTGTAGTAAAAAAATAAATAAATATTACATTTGTTAACTCATATTTGAATTTCGGATATAAAAAAGCTAAGAAGGAAATATTTGCACAAATCGATTTAAAATGCTGCGGAAGTCCTCTGGCAAAATATTTTCCAGACCTCTGACTAATAGTCTTGAATGTGTCTGAGATTTGTTACAAGTGATCCTTTTTTGGTACTAAATACAGCTAAATGCTGCTGCTGCTGATGACAAATTATGAACATACTTGTGCTTTTGTTTTGAAATCTACATATAGAAATACTAATAAAAGGGTTGTCTGGAGTCATGTTGCAGGCTCTATCCCTCATGTGTAAATGATCAACCCTCTTAGTCCTGTCAGGCCTGTCTGTGCTTTAGCAGTATCCGTTCTTCATTTGCAAAATGAAAAGATTAGATTAACACTTTGAGCAGACAAGTGACAAAGAGAAGTAGAAAATTTATTGCAGTATTTGTTCCACCGAAAGGGTATGAATCCCCTTTCCTCTTATTACTAGGGTGACCTAATACAACAAAATCTACATTTACAAAATATCCTCCTGCAATAGGCCACATATACTGCATGCGTAGTTCGAAATAGAATAAATTATATTCAGAGGACTCTGCCATTGTACAGCATGGACAAATAAAAGTGAACAAAAATAAAAATTCTTATTTTTTCTTTTTCTTCTTTTTCCTTCAAATATCTAAAAGCTAAAAGGAAAAAACCATCAGGGTGCTAGTAGTATAATAAACTCCAAAAACACTTTAATAAGAACATCAAAAAGACTAATTTCCAACATTCACTTAAGGTTTTATTCTTTTTTTTACAGCTTTTTTGTCTTCAGAGATATAAACATTTTAGTTTTTTGTCGTGTTAAACTATGATACAGTGGGAGTAGAAATGAGCGACTAGAATCTGCTGCACAACAGCGAAGGAGCTCCCACAACAATGTTGACAAAACATTTCCCTCCAGGTCTCTTTTCTGATAGCCTTTTTAAGGGATAATTTGGGTGAATTATTCCTTTAATGCCTTCTGGATTCTATCCTCTGCACTTGTACACAAACAAAACATGAGCAGTCCCTCTAATATAATAAGTCTTATGTTTTGTGTCATTTTCATTTTTGCAAGAATAACTCATGTAAAAGTATGTAGTGTCAAATATTCTTGCTCTCTTGTGTTTTCTTACAAAAATGAGGAAGGAGAGGAGGAGGGTAGGAATCCAGTGAAGTTTGGCTGTGTTGTCGGAGGTGGCAGGTTGAGGAGGAGGAGTAGGAGCAGGAAAGAGGAGGATTTTGATAAAGTAGAAATGGAGCAGGGGGACAAAAAAAAAAAAAAAAAAAAAAAAACACCACACGGGAGCCATTAGCTAGCCCCTCCTTCCCGCGCTGCATACAGTGAGCGTAAAGTCTGTACTACTTTGTTGCTCAGTTTGTGGTTGCTGGTCAAGGCAATCTTCTTGTAAATGATGTCCGACTCCTTAATAGTGTCCACCCAAGGCACCAGTTTACGGCCATCGCGTTTCTTGGCCTCTGCCCAGGGCCCCGAGTAGGAGCCGGCCATCCAGTGGATGCTGTATCCGTTGGAGGACTTCTGGATGACTCGAGCTATTTGCGGCCGGTCCTTGTATTTGGGGCAGCAGAGGGCGATAACATCCATAGCCTCCACTACCTCACTCATACGGCCGGGGTCCGAGGAGTCACCTGCTCGCCTTGACCTTCGCGAGGACTGCAATGAAGACAGAGTGGGAAAAAAAGGTTGCACTATTTTCCTCATTTTAATGCTCTTTTATAAATACTGTTAGCGTATCTATCTATCTCACCCCTGGGGTCCTTTCGTCGCCGTCACTGTCATCATCATCTGTCTCTGGTCCTGCCTGATTGCGCGGACTGGGTCCTGACAAGGGGCCGGAGCCTCCCAGTAGGGCGTTTATGGCTTTGTTTCTGATGTTAGCACTGGCAGACGCTTCTCCCTCCTCATCCTCCTCGTCTGGATCCAGATGTTCCATCAGAACCTTGAACTGTGTGGAGTGAAAAGACAAGAAACTAACTTTGAGACACAAGTTTCAACAGTTAAACGAGTTGGGTAACTCTTTTAATTCAATGGCTATTGGATGTTTTGAAGGGCAAAACCCTTTGAGCAGACACAGGCACACATATCCCACAGATGCCGTAAAAATAAAAGGTCACGTTCACCATAGTAAACAAGTGAAGTCTGCCACTAGATCTGTATAAAGCTGCCATGCTCTTGCAGTTGAGTATCTGCTCTTTACATGGGTGAGAGTAGGATTCAATTTGCACTAAGTCAGAGATTATTTGTAAGACTAGTGGAGGTAGATAAGTATGGATGATGACTGTGTGTTTAAACACTGAGTAACTCATTAACTGGTAGGAGGACAAATCACTTGACACTTGGTATTTGGTGATGTACATACAACACTGGCAAGTGACCCAATTCTGATCCAGCTTCATTACTTACATCTAGGTACTGTCTGACTATTCGCCTCTTGATATCGTTTGTCAGTGTGGCGTGAGCCATGTTGTTGGAGATGAAGTCGATGGTTTGTCGTGGGTGGAAGTGAACGTTGTTTTTTCTGTTCACCGCCTTGTCGTACACCTTGGCTGACTCCGTTGGAGAGTACTTCTGAATTTTGCTGTTGAAAAACAAACAAAAAAAGTTTGAGTTTAAGAGCCACAGAATTTCCAATGTGACTGAAGGTCTTTACTCAAACTAATCTACACTTAAACATGTAGACGTGTTTATTTACCTGTCAGAGAATCCATACTGGTTCTTCAGATGCTGTTTGAGCACCAGAAGCAACAGGATGCCCTGAACAGCATTAGCAAAGTCCAAGAGACCCATGGGATTGTCTGGGAGGAGCCTCATTACTTTTTCTGCATCCTCCAAATCCAAGTCTTCCAGATCAGACTCTGACTCTGAGCTGTCTGCAACAGGTTTTCTGGCCTTTTTAGGCCGCCGTACCACTTCGTCATCATTGTCGTCGTCACTGTTGCTGTTGACTTCTTCGTTGCTCCTAGGAGAGTCGCAGTTCATCTTTTCCTCTTCATCCTCCCCATCTGACGTGTTCTTCCACTCCTTCTTTACCTTCTTCTCCTTACGCCTCGGCTCCTTTAGCAGAAGCTGCACAGGAGAAATTGACAAGAAAATAATTAGTTACTACTTATTGTGCTTTTCAAGATCTTCTCAACCCTAATGAAGAGACATTTACCCCCAATAGGAATTTTACATGCCAGTTAGATTAAAATATCTCATACCTCTTTGAAGGTTTGCAACAAGTTGCTGCCTGAAACAGACAAGGTGATGTCTATGTGGTGCATGATGAAGAGAGGCTCCTCCTGGCTCTGGTATGGGAAACAGGCAAGGTTGTCTGCGATGAACAGCAGCATGTTTACTTCCGTCTTCTGCAGAAAGAAAGAAAGGAAGGAGGGGAAGAGGTGGTGCAGAGTCAGTGCCATAAAGTCAGTAAAATAATGGGATAATAATGGGATCCAACACATTTCTCAATAAAAAGGTACTGCTTTGAAATCAGTGGTACTGTTTGTATCCCTAAGAGTCATATAAAACACTTTTTATTACACTCCCACTGGCAAATGCACAAAAAACATTAAGCAGATGTTCGCTTGGCATGGAGTTAATGAGGGAATTCCACGTTACACTGAGCGGTGCCAAGACTTGTTAAGATGAGTGCAGGTTTACTCACAGCACTGTCGTCGAAGAGGTTCAGCAGCGAGATGAGGAAAGCCCTCCGGTGTTGCCGGTTCCCCCGGATCATAGTGAAAAGGTGGGAACAGAGTGCTGAGTGGGTCTCGTCCTGTCTGAAACCTCTTATGATGGTCCTACGAGACTGCGATGGACCTTCGATGGACTGCTGCAAATTGTACGACATCTTCATCCCAGCAACGGCCTTCATCTGTGAAAGAATATGTTAAAGAGAAGTGTTACAACCTTAGCGTTTCAGACAACTGTTGAGACAGCTGCTGCCATGGGAACGTGCCAATAAAATAATGAGACTAAAATTCATGCAGTGTTTTCTTCTATAGAAGTCTACAATGTGAACAAGAGAAAATAATTGTGTAGAATTGTGGTATACACACAGATCTCAGTTACTTTAATACATATTAAAATCATATAAATACAAGGGTCATCTTGGTCATTTTTCATCATGGGTGTTAAGTCATTGCTGGATGCCTAAAGTTGAGAAATCCCTTCTCTAGGTGCAAATGGCTTAACTAGCTTATTAAACATGCAATTATTCTCAAGCTTAACAACAGTAAACACCAACTCACATGGATGAATCCTGTGTACTTCTTGTCAATCTCCACCAACTGCTGGTCAGCTTTGTTCCTCATGCTGGGCTCTGGGTCTGTTCCCATTGCAATGAGGTAGGGTACACACTACACAGATGGGACAAAAAAAAGATCACATACATGTGTTTATATTACAAACTACAGCACCACACTATACACTAAAACACTTCCAGAAACTCACTTGTAGTGATGGTTGAGTATATGATGACTGATATATTGATATATGGCCTAAGTCTATGAGTCCAATGCTGTGTTAAAGATGTGTTATTGAGGTATTTCTCATGTCTTACCTGTACAGGATGGATGAGACCCTGGTTGAGTGTCAGAGCTATGACGTTGAGAGCAAAGTGCCGTACGCTGGACTGGGTGTGAAAAAATGCCTCCAACACCTGCTTTAGGTAAAGCTGCATGATGGAGCTGCTCATCCCTGAAGAGATGTCTCCCATCTCCTTCAGATCCTCCTGTTTGGACAGTTTCTTCCCTGCAAGGATGCGAAATATGACACGTTAATCACCCATTTTATTACTGACACTATCACTCGGTGTTGTTGAAGGTGTAAGCAATAAAAATCTGGGTGCCACTAGAGGATGTAACACTCCAGTGTCGAACCAAATAGCTGTTAAACTAGAGTAGCGACGACAGCTTTACTAACATTCTCTGTCTGCTTCCTGCATCCGCGTGTCCTCCTCCTGAAGGTACGTCTGGAGGTTTTTGAGGATCTGGATTTTGAGGTTGATGGAAGAGGCGCTGTCAGCCAGGATGCCGTTGTACAAGGACTTCACCTCTGGCATAAACATCTGGCTCGGATGCATGATCACAAGGAAGCCTGAACAATAAAAAGCAAAGACACGTAAGAAGAACGAGTAAAGAATGCAGTCTCCATCTACATCATCTCCACCAGCTATTGCTCAATCTGTTGGAGATCAGCTTCTCTGGTCTTACTATTGGTGACCTGATGCTGAAAGTCAGTGACTGACCCATGCTGTCAATCTTTCTGCTGACATTTCTGCTCATAATAAATAGGTGAACTTTCAATGTCAAACCTGATATAATAAAATATATTAAAAACAATGGGCTTGCCTAAGCCAATGATGGCTTTGGTCTTGACTTCTTCGTCCTCGTGTTTGGTGAAGTATAGCAGCAGCTCGAGAACTTTCTCCTTGATAACAACCTGTACACAACACACGCACAAAGTTGTGAGACAACGTCCATTCAATCATTTTTAGAGTAACAATAAAAAGGTAGTAGAGCATTGGCTTTGGTTTTTAAAAGATTAAATATCAACTGCAACCTTACCTTGTTGGTGCCCTTGAACTCCTCCAGATCAAAATCAAAATGTCGGGCCAGGGCTCCCACAGTGAAGAGCGATCGCAGCAGGAAAGGCTTGTTTGCTACCAACGTCGTGCTGTTAGGATCCTCGTGATGCTGAATCTTCAGCTTGTTAAGTGCACCTTGAAAAAAAAAAGAAGAAAGAATTTTATGTTACGTTGAAATAAAAGTTTCTTGGAAAGTTTGAAAGGTGACATTGCAATGCTCAATGGTGGAAAAACAAGTTACTAAATGTATATCTGACCATAGAATCTGTTGAAGCAAGCCCAGACAAACTTGTAGTTGTGTGTGACTTTGTTCACAACAGCTCCAAGACAGCTCACACAGTGCTGGACCACCTGGAGACAGGAAGGAGGATCTTATCATCTGTCTAACAACACTAAATACACTTCACATTTCACAAAGCTGCTTCTACGGTGGTGCACACTAAAGTCACTGCCACGCACAGTCATGCCATATTTGATGATGAGCTTCATGAGGTCTTCTTCGATGGTGGCGAGGAACGTTTCACTGGGGTGCTCCATCAGAGGTACCACGAGCTCCAAGATCTTTGCCACATTACAGATGACCATGAAATCATTGGCAGTCTGCAAAGGAAACAATAGAACAGTAATTACTGGAGAAGCTCAGATAGATCAGGTACCAACAATGACTCAATTCATGTCAGACAAATCATTACAAGAACGTTAAAACAAATAAGCACTCTGTGTTCTCGCTACTCAATCCAATCTGTGGATCAGACAGTGAATTCTTTATTATGTTAATTTTGCGATGCTGATGATGACAAAATTAATTTAGTAAAAAAAAAAAAACAACAACTTACGTTACACTTTGTGGTCAGGTAGGGTTGCATGGTCATGGCATGTTTGACCATTAGTTGGGCCCTGATCTTGCTGAACAAGTACAAGGTGGTGATGCATGCCACTAGCCGCTGGGAGTTTACACCTTTGTTCTCTACAGAGAGGATAAAAAGTTACAGTTAAGTGCTGCGCTATGTTTTAATCCTATACATACTATAAAGGACTCAAGTAGAAAGTAGAGATAATTTAAAACCTGCATACCTGCAAGAGACTCCTCGTATTTGAGGATGTGCTCGACCAGATTGTCAACTAGCTGAACACAGGCCTTTTTGGCTGGCTTATACGATGCATCCTCTTCAGACTTGAGAAGCTAAAGCAGGAGTGAAAAAGTTTGTTTTAAAAAAAAAAAAAAGGATTTTATTGATATATTCCCAGATATTCCCATATTACCAGAATAGGCCCCAGGCATTAAATCATATACTTACATTCTGAAGAAGTTGCTCAAACCAGTCATAGCCGGTGTCTCGACACGCTGCAACCTACAGAGGTACGGAGGGAGGGTTGATCAGAGATTTTGATGATTTGAGATTTGGTGGTACTGGTATGAGAGTTTAACCTACCACATCAGTGATGTTGAGGATTTTTCTGGTCATGGTCTCTTTGTCGTGGGCTGGAGTTGGAGTAAACCATAACTTCTGGAATGTCTCATTCACCAATTTCTATAAAGAACACAAGTGTCATTAGTGTGGATCTACACTTTATACAAATCTGCCAAACTCAAAGTTTATGTGATGAATATGATGCAGTACAGAGAGAATGGAAGTCACATCTCAAAACAAATAAAACTGTGAAGAGACAAAAGGTGCAGCTGATCCGTACCTTGATACCTTCCTCATCATTGACCCTGCGGATCATCCTCACGCACATCTCAGTAATCTTACTGAAGGTTGGCTGCTCCAGACAGATGTCTCTGAGGATCTTGATCACCCGTTTTCTTACGCTGATACCAGTGTCCTGTAGATCAAAACAAATTAAAATCATGAAGGCTTTACAATGTTCTCCACTCAGCACATCAAAAACAAGGTTTTTATTTACAAAACAAACGGCTGCATAGGGTGCAATGACGTTTCTCTGCCAATAGGTGGCAGTATGAGACTGTAATGAAGAGTGAACTTCTCATGAACCCTCCTGAACATTTCCATGACAACAGGCACAACAATTTCAATGTGTTCATTTCTCAGATGCTGAGTACAAAGCATGTGTGTTGGACTGCGTTTTAACATCCATAACTTATATTACCACGGCCATCACAATGATCTGTGTTCATTCTAGTCTCCTTAATTAATTTAATTATTTCAATCATGTCAACGCTTAACTCGACACATCCAAAAATCAACCGTTTAAAGCAACTTTTCTTCAAACTCAATCCCTGCAGCGCTTTTCCATGTGAACTCAGGGACGAGAAAAAAAATAGCATTCGTGCTCCAATAAAAGAAGTGCATTAGCATGTGTCAAACAGGTGCACGCAAACAGCAGCTCAATTTCCACAGTAGCTTTTAATGTGAACAGTTTACAAAGAATGGGGGTTAAAGGGTTTTAAAGTGTAAAACTCTTAAAAGCTGAACAATGAGTGGACCACAATTCAAAAGATGCCTCACCAAAAAGCTTTTTTTTTTTTTGAGAACAGAGATGTCAAGTGGTTTTGGGCCGTAACGATCACTAGTCAGTGCTCAGTATGGTTAAGATCACAACACAATAGTGGAGTGCGAGGACAATTTCAACGCATTCACACACTGGTCAGAAGCGGCAGGGTATGTAAACAATATGAGACAATGAGCCCAACATGCATACAACTGTGCGCTGAACTGACACATGAATAAATCAACATTGTGATGACACAGCATAGTGTAATTCCACTGCACACGAGGCTCATCCATTGATGTACAGTTCATATGGGAATTGTAAGACCTCACAACACAATGAGTGCAAACGGGGGCAACTTACCAGTATCCTCTCTATGAGCATGTCATAGTACTGCTCAGTGAGCTGAGGTCTGCTGAGCACAAATCTACCCAGCAGCTCTACAGCCGCCTCTCTCACACTGGTGGAGTTGTCCATCAACCGACCATGGACGCCACGCTGCATGTCAGACTGCAGAGGTGGAGAAGAAAGTGTCAGTGCAAGGCACGGGGGATAACAAGGACTACAAGAAAAAATGTCTTTGCAAACACAGATCTTAACGTACCCTTGCCAGTATGCTGGGGTCCACAGCCACAACCTCAGACAAACATTTCATGGCTTTAGTCCTTACAGCGATGGCGCTTTCCCCAAGGACTCGCAAGATCTGTTAAAAAGATCAAATACATCACGCTATGATTACACAAACCTGATATCAAAGTATCACCAACTTTTTAGATTATTTTATGTAGCTATTGTGATTCATTAAAAAGACAAAGATACTTAAGGAAACAATATTCAAATCTTACCTGTGTTAAATAAATATCAAAGCTCTGGGCGAACGGCCTCATGGAGGCCAAATAACGCACGATCAGACAGGAGTCCTCATAGTCCACAGTGTCAGAGTTCATTCTGGAGAGAAGGACAAAAAAGAAGAGTAAGTTACTGGATCATACAGTCATACACCTGGCAGTGAGGCTGTAACTGACCGGTTTGAAGAGTTTAAACAGAGAAATCATGAATGGCAGGAATAATCAAATAACTTTTTGTTATAAGAGCGACATGGAATACATCCTTACTTCAGTGTGGCAAAATGAGCCGGCGTGGTCTTGATGATGTTGCGCAGGAACTTCTTGCGTTTCTCGGCACGCTGCATAATTTCGCCAGTGGTCTCAATCTCCTTGGCGTGTTGCGGTCCGTCCGATGAGTCCTCATCTTTCGGATTCTGGTTCCGCATGGACTTCTCGGCCTCTGTGGTGGCGTCCCGGAACCACTGGGCAACGTAGAACTTTCTAGCAAACTAAAGACAAAAACAAAGTCTCCGTATCAGATTTATCTGATTCAAAGAATGTAATTATCTCTTTAGACGAAGAAATCAATGAAACATCTTCATTAACACATAGAAAGTGACAGCATAAGACTATATTAATACGGGTGTGCTCTTAGCGTTAGTGACTGCATTGCTGAGTAACTTGAGCAGATTACAGCTACAATTATGGTTAATCATTTAAGTGAATCTTTCTGCCTTCATATGTTTCTTATAGCGAGCTGCTTTCTTGTGGCTTAATAGCCCCTTTAAACTAAAACTAAAAGCCAACATGTGATCAGAACATGCACATAGATTTCAGACCTAAAGCTCAGACAGTGTTTGAAGTCACCACTTGCACAGTCAGTCTAATGTAAACCCACCACCAGTGAGGCATCTGTCTCCGCATTATCTTCCAAGTAGTCCAGTAGAGCCTTCTGCAGCTGCTGGGTCTCATCAGTACCTGGAGACTATATAACGAGAGAAAGCTCACAAAATATGCCACATATGCCAATCCACACAAAATAAAAACTAAAAATGTAACGCACACGTTCTGCTTGTTATTTTTTGTCACTATGAACATCATCTTATACATTCACAAGGTCATCAAACGTGAAGGTATTCTTTTACCTGTTGCAGGATACGATCAATGGATCTCTGGTCCATCTTGCTGGTGACTGCATCCTTCCTCAGACGGGCAGCCACCGTGCCCAGGTAGTCTAGAGATGCAACTCTCAGAGCCATCTCTGTCTGCTTATTACTGAACTGGTGTACCTGATGGAAGTAGAGCAGAAAGAGAGATGTGTTAGCAAGAGGCACACTGTTGTGACACGGTCTGAATACTAGTTATTCTGTTGATGGCAAACCTCTGAACAAGTACAAAAATAGCTTCACGGAAATGTCTTGAGGATCACCAATACTAAAAATTCAAAGAATACAATCAGAGGATGTCTTTCCAAATAATGAGCTGCAACCTTTTAAGTTCATGTCTTGGTCCTCTGCTATTAATCTGGATCATCTGTCCCTGGAAATCTTAAAAAACAGTTGAATCTGCGGCCTGAAGAAAGAGTCATACTAACCAGTAGTCTACCAAGCAGACTGAGCAGAAGCTCTGCAGCTGGCCACTCTGGTTTGTTGACTGTTGAAAGCAGGTCCTGGACAAAGTTCTCAAACAATGGCCGGTAATCTTCTTCTCCCTGCTTACTGCCACATCTGAGGGAGGAGAAAGACAAAGAACGTGGCAGAGGAGGACGAGGGTTAAAAATGGGGACAAAGTGAGAGAGGATTAATGGAAGCAATCGTGAATGAAGCAACCAGAAAATGAACCAAAAAAGTGTAACAAGTCGGCAGTGCTCGTCTACTTGACAGGCTTAGAGTAATGTTTTGATAAGTAGGTCCATAAATTATTTGAATCTCATGTATTACCAGTATGCACATGGGAAACATGCACACCTCAACAATGGTAGTGATTTGATTTTTGATATGTATTTCTGCTGACAACAAACACTGGCAGTAATGCACAAGACAGGTCTAAGAAAAAAAAAAAGTAGTTCTTCAGTACTGGTTTCAACTGCACATGCTGCTAAATACTTAACGTGATGGTACAACTTTAGTACAATGAAACTGTAATTACTTTTTGAGGAAGACTGAGAGGAAGTTTTGTGCTGTTCTCATTGCCGTCTCATATGAGTTGGTTATCAACACATCTTGATCCACCTAAAAAAAGGAAGAGAAAAAAAAAAGCCTTGTGAGGAAGTCTGAATGTGCGCATTTGAATGAATTTGCCTGCTTGTGTTTTGGTTTTTTTGTGCGTTCACTTGCTCTCCTACCTTGTCGCACTCTTCGAAAGTGTCCTTGTCATTGGGGAGATGGACCACACACTGGATCAGCTGCAGCACCAGAGCCGTCACCATTTGGATGTACATCGGCTCTCCGTCCTTGTCTGAGCTGTTCAGCCTGAGGACACACGAGGTCAGGTTACAAGGTAAGTTACGATTATGGGTAACATCCAGGAAAATAACGGACTTTTACACTGGGAAATCTTCATGTGTACTATTATTTAGCTACACTGATGGCCGGACAATAATTGGGCTTCTCATTTGATGCCTTATCCTCGTAATTCAATTTGAATGCTTATAAAACAAATTACCTGAAATTCCTGAGGGAGCGTTTGCTGGTGGGCAGTCTGGCCAAAGACGTAAAGATCTCCTCCAAGATCAGCTGCCGATGCTTCTCATAACGTGAGAACACCTAGAGATGGGAAGAAGTCAGGTGGTTAATCTCTCAGCAAAACACACACAAGGATAAAACACCAGTGGATGTACACAAAAGTCAGAAGGAAGCGCCTAAAGTAGTATACCAGATAAAGTGAGAGAGAAAAACAGAGACTTACTGCTGTAACTAGTTTAATGGCACACAGCTGCAGCTCACTGACATTCTCCACAAAGAATGGGGTGATTCCCATGGAGGAAACCTGGGAAAAAAAAAGGGAATGGCATGAATCATCAACGTGTTCGCAGAGCAATTTTTGTGGTGATAAATTGCAGTCTAACCACTGCAAGAACTTTTTGTTTTTACCTGGAGGATGGTGGTGTCTGTGAGTAGTTGAATCTCTAGGAGCTCGGAGATGTTGCTGACAATGTCGCAAACTTTGTTGTACAACATGATGATCACACGTTGTTTGTGTGTGGAGCATTTCGCACGCTTTGCCTTTGAGCTCAACAGGCCACCTGGACACACAAGATAAATCAAGTTAAAAATCTTTTGCTTATAATCATGAACCACGACTTCACATTCTAAGAAACACATTTCCTTTTCTGATTTTGAAAAAGAGAAATAAATCACATCAATGTTGAGCGAGCTCTTGAGTTAAACTCCTTAAAGAATATACACCCACGCAGAGTCAGTAAAAGAGAAAAATGTATTTTCAAGTGGTAACCCTGTCAGAGATCAATTGCAGGCCAAGGCTCATTTACACATAAAATAATTGAATGACATGAAGCACTTTCTTTATCCTTACCTCCATGTGGGTCCACCCTGTAGACTGGGTCGTACTGTGGATACAGTGTGTTCTGAAGATGAAACTTGGTATATTGTAGCACCCGCTCTATGACGTCTTCTATATAGACAGCCTTCGGCATGTGCGTCGAGGTCATGATGTTAAGAGCTGTCAGACAGGCGTCTGCTGACTTTGTGACTCTCTCCATTATCAGATCTCTCCAGAGTTTCTCCTCATCTTCAGCATCGTGGTCCTGAGGTCAGAAAAGAAATGAATAAAATACATACAGTAATAAAGCACTGACTAGAGGAGAAATAAATCTTTTGTAGCACTTTAACAATTAATTTCCTACTTTCGCTGCCAGTGACAGTTTCTTTTGATTTTTGTTCATGAACACTGTTTGGATTTCTGCTGTACAGCATCAGCAATAATCATGTTAGTTAAATATAACTGCAACGTGTTTTTGTTTTTGTTTTCTATACAGAAAGAGGAAGGAAGGAGGCTCACATGGTTCATCAGGGTGGAGAGCTTGGCTCCATCCTGGATATTCTTTTCCAGTATGTTCAGCAGCTTCACCAGCTTGTCTGATGGGATCTACAACAACAGAGAGCATTATTTAGACCTGGATCTGAACACATCCACGACCAGTCCAACTAAAGGATTTATTAAAATACTATACAGTACCCTGCTGGAGATGCCCATGGCCTTGATCTTGGCGGACTCGCTGCCCAGCTCGTTTAACTGGTGTTTACCAAGCAACAATTCCTGAGGTATCTCATCATCATCCGCTGTTGGAAAACATAAAACAAAACATAACATAAATACATAATAAAATACAGTGAGATTTGCTGGGTTTTGATTTTCAAAATGGACCACAGTGGTAGTCTGAAAGCCAATCAGCACTGATATTTACCCATGGTAGTGAAATCCACATCCTCCAGATTCTCCAGTATGTTGTCGATGCTCGCCAAGAACCTCTTGAACGTGGAAGAGTCCATCAGCTCCTCTTGGGTCAGCTTGGGTTCATATGCTTTCCGTTTCTTCTGCTTTTCCTTCATCTTCATTTTTCTGGCAACTGAGTGAGAGGCATTTAAATTTAATTATTTTTTGTGGTTTGTTTTGTTTTCATTGTGTGTGCCAGATACAAAACACTGTCATTATTTTAAGAAACGGTCTCTGTTTTCAAGGTTTCAATTTATGACATTAACCTGGCACTGACAAGTAAGATGTTTTCTAGTCTATGATATCATGTCGGTTATCCATTTATTTTCCTGTATATGCAGATAAGAACATTATTCCCCAGTCTAATGTGACGTTAGATTTAACTGTGAACAAAGGAACTTCTATCACTGTCACACACCTTTTAAAAAGGAGACTGACCTTCACTCATGCTGGGTGGCGGTGAATCTTCCTCGGAGGAGTCTCTGTAGCGGCTCCCTGAGCCTCGTCGGCTGTCCCGGTTCCCGCTTTTCCGATGTTCTCCTGAGCCACGGCGCTCCCTTTCTTCAAAGTCCCAGGCCCTGTCTTTGTCTCGACGCTGACGTTTCCTCGCAGCTGTAGAAATTAGACATCAAGAAAATCAGGTCCTAAAGTCTAAAAAAAAAAACTGTTGCACAAGAATAACCCTTCGCAGCAGTAAACTGATATTCAGATCTAATAAAATTGAGTGTAAGAATGTTCACAAATCGTAATCTGAACAGGCTTCGAATCAAATCAAAGCAACAACTACCACAAGAATGGAAAAATCTGACTCACACTCTCCATTTGCATCAAAGTCTTCATCCGAGCTGACTTCAGCATATTTGGGCTTCTCATTTACAGTGCTTCGTTTTCTCTTGTTCATCTTTACCCTTTCACACAGGGGCATGGTTGACTCAATCTCTGCCAGCAGCTCTGGAGGCAGCTCCTTCAAAACTGCCGGGTCCATACCGCCTGATAATTTGACAGTAACAGTTTCAGGTTATTCAGAAAAAGATAATTCACTTTTTATTTTGAACGCGTGGGAAAACAATACAGAGGAAGAAATGTTGTAAAATGAGTTTCTAGTTCTTACTTTTGCCAGACTTTCCCGAGGAGATCCTGTTCTTTCCAGACTTGCTGTGCCGGATGATCCTCTGGATCTGGTCAACAGAGAGCTTTTTCAGAAGCACTACAGGTTTGGGCCTCTTCTCAAAGTCCTTCACCAAACCCAGCCTCTCCAGTTTAACCTTCGGTTGGCCCCACACTTGACTTTCAGTTGACCCACTGCCATCCTTATCGCGTTTGATCTGGGGAAAAACCAAAAAACAGAAAAAGGAGTCAGCAAAGCCCTCCGACCTTGAAGTTCAAACTTCAATAAAATTCACACACAAAGTTTTGGACAGAAAAACACAAACAGAAAAGAAAAAAAATCATATAAAATGTAAACAATGATCGAACTGATTGACATAAGATTAGTGAATTTGATGTTAGTTTCCAAAATTGTTCTGATTACAAAGACTTAAAGGAATACTCCACCGTTTCCCAACATTACGTCAATGTCTTAAATTGTAAAAGTACTTGTGATTGCCAACACTGCCATGTCAGTACACAGGAAGCCACAAGGGGTGACAGGCCAAAACTGGAGGACACACCACAAGTGCACAGCTAACAATACGTACATCACACAGAAAGAAACTCTGGTTGTGCCTACATTGACTTGTTACCTCTCCCTAAACCGAGTTACAAGGCTAAGCTAGGTGCCTCGTAAAAAC
The DNA here is from genome assembly GCA_036365135.1 of Miichthys miiuy. Classification (NCBI taxonomy): domain Eukaryota; kingdom Metazoa; phylum Chordata; class Actinopteri; family Sciaenidae; genus Miichthys; species Miichthys miiuy. The sequence continues at coordinate 20,926,417 of CM071605.1, forward strand.
GATAAAGACGGATGAGTGGCGCAGAACAGACTGGTATCTCGCTGGTCAGCGCAGGGCTGAGTGATGTTTCTGCTTTGAGATTGTGATGTAGAACATTAAATTATTCCTAGCTGGCTGGGAAAAAAAAGAAAGAAGTAAAGAGCGCCTGACTGACCAGCAAGCAAACATTGGCATAGGTATTTTTACTTTATAAATAAAACAAGCCTTCCTGTTTAGTAACAATTCAATCCATCAAGTCGTCACCTCAGCACTAATCATAAGCACACTGCTCTGGATTTAGATCCCTTTCAATTATACGCTGGAAATCGCACATTTATGAATACAATTTCCCATAATGTGATTCAATTCAATCAATTCCAGCACTGGGAAATTACAACGCCTTAGCCAACAGCAAACACATCCTCACACTACAATGTTTAATCAGAACATTGCTTAGTCCTGAGCTCTCGTAACAAAAGACGAAGATAGGAAAGCTTAATGTGGTTCCTTTTCATTGTATCAGACCGATGCTAGTAGCCTCATAAACAATCAGTTGGAGCTACTTTCCGGTCTCAAAAGGCTGTGTAGCCAGTTTAGTTCTGCCAGGACGACTCTTGAGCATTACTACTGCAACATCAAGTAAACAGCACTCGGACTTTTCAGGTAAGTTTTCAGTAGACATGTCATTCATTGCGGGTACGCTGTGTAGGCGATTGTCTACCAACTCTGAGTGCAAGACTGACGGTGTAATGTCGTTTGCTTGGGTGCTAAATATGGCTACCATACAGTAGCTGCTAGCGCAACAGCTGCTACCATGTTTTAAGTATTAGCTCAGCACACTTTACTATGTGTAAAGTGGCATGTAACTGGAACTGTGCCATGGCATGTGGCTGGTGGTTGCATTCACCGTGTTGACAATAGATTTTGTATGAACTAATAGAAGCCTGAGAGAGAGTTTTACAAACAGTGAGTGCTTTCAGTAAACATTACACCACATGTTACTTAAGAAGTACCAGCAGTAGAGCATTTCTTTAAGCTACTAGCTTTTGATTACACACAGGACTAAAAACCAAAAAATAAATATTAAAATAAATAAAACCAAACACTTGTTTCTACTTTTAACAGATGGTTAGGTGTGTTAATGTGTTAACAGAATTTTAAGACCAATCCCAGAAAACAAAAAAAGCTTACAAATGGGAAAACAAACAAGAGTGAGCAGTGGTGTGATTTGTTTTTGTGAGATTGCAGGCAGTGACAGTTGAATGATTGGTAGGTGGGTAGATATTTGGTTTGGGTCGGCCCAGATCACCTTAGGGATCTGGAAGTTCTTCAGTGCGCCACTATGGCCTCCCAGGAGATGAGCAGGGAAAGAATCTGGAAGTTTAGCACCAGAAGCAGATGAGGCCGGTTTGGAACCATCTTGCCTATTGCTGCTCCGGCCAGGCTCTCCAGTGGAAGAAGCCCGGTAGCCAGACCTATCTCGGTCACTTCGGCAGCGAGAGTCAGGGGAACGTCGGTCTCGACCACCAGTCTCGCTCCGATGCCTCCTATCTCTGTCAGACTCTCTGTCCCTGTCTCGTCCATGTTCCCCTCGGTTTGATGACTTTGGCATGTCTCCCCGTCTGTCCGAGGACTTGTCATCATGTCGGTGCTTTGACGACTCCCGACCCTCTCTCCTGCTGTCATGCTTATCGACCCTGTTCTTGATGACTTCCGGTCGACCATCAGGTTTCAACCGCAAAGCCGTGTCAGAACCCTCCACTGCAGCTTGCCCACTAGCTGGTTCTTCAGGCCAGCGTTGGGCCTCAAGGGCTGGAATAGGGGCAGCCAGACAGGGGTCGAGCTGGCCATCAGCTCGGCCAGCCTGCTGGAGGTCGATGCTCACCATGAGGGGAGGGCGGCTGGCACCGTTCCCAGCTGCGGTGGCCTCTTGCGGGGTCAGTTTGCCAGCATTGCCCCCTCCTGTTGATCCACTGCCTGGGGCACCTGTCGGGCCACCTGGTCCCCCTGCGCCTGGCTCCAGGGGAAAAGAGTCCTGTTTTCTCTTCTTCAGAGGCTTATCTGTAAAGAGAGAGACATGAAGATCAAACAACATACTCATAAAACCTCTTGAGTCTTACATTTCCTGAAATTTTATGAGTTTTTATAGACACATACTACACACCTTTATCTTGCACCTCCTTGGAGCACTTCTCACTAGCCGCCTCTCGTTCTATCCTTTCAATTTCAGCAAGAGCATCCAGCTCTGCCTCATCGTAAGGCGAACTGGGAGGCTGGAGACCACTGGCACCACCGGCTTGCTGGGAGATCAGCCGGGCTCCTAGATTTTGCTGGAGAACAGGCACCTGCTGAAAACCCAGTTCTGCCTCCATGTTGTCAGAGTTCTGGTCCATGCCTTGCACAACCTCACCTAAAATGTAAATTAAAAAAAAACAAACACTTTACTTAACTTTAACTCCAGGGGTTCTGACTGACAAGATTTTAGATGTAAGCGCTGCATACCTTTTTTTAGGGTAGTGAAAGGGATTATGTTTGAAACAACAACAACAACAACAACAACAACAACAACAACAAAAATAAATAAATAAAAATGAGGATCCAGCTATGACAGAGTAGATCCAAGCACTTACCTGGGGTATCGGACTCATTTGACTTGACCCTCGACAGCTTGAGGGTGAGTTTTGTAGAGTCCTTGTTTGGAGAGCTTACAATGTCGTACATATCTTTCTCCTCTTTTACCGCCGGGGGTTTCTTCCTTTGCTGTAGCTGCTGTTTCTGGTCAGGTCCTCCTTCCCTCGGTGAGGGTGCATAGGGAGGTGGTGACTGCAGAATCAGCGGGGGACGAGAGCCCGCTATGAGGAAGCAACACCAAATATAGAAAGAGGTTATCCCTCAAAGGTATGAAAAAAGAAACTAAACCAGACACAGCACTGTGATGACAACAGACTGTTGTGTCTACGAGAGGTTTTCTATTCTAATAACGAGCAATACTATATAGGACAATGGCAACTATGGCTGCAAAGAAAATCACTGTGGCCTTCTATCGCTGTTAAGGGATAATGACCTCAAACTATTCTGTTGCTGTCAAATTCAGATTATGAATATTATGGAGCTGGAAGCTGCTCTTCCCTAAATGAAAAAAAGGTGTATTGTAGTGTCTCCCTTCCTCTTTCAGTGTCCTTACGTTTGGGCGTTCCTTCGCTCCCTGCTGGAGAGCAGCCGGACTGTGGAGATCTCAGAGGGAAGGAAGGATTCCTCATGGCGGAGTCACCATCCTGGACAACGTACAAACAAGACAGACATCAGTTAAAAGCTTTATGCTTTACTTTCAACCAAACATTTGCCCCCCCCCCAAAACAACCATAACACAGTCAATCCAACGTATGTCCAGTTGTTACTAATTAATTACTAAATGCAGTGTGCGAGCCGGGTTCTTCTCCATTATGGTTACACAGCTAACATGGAGACTGATTTGACATAGATGCTTTCCCATCAATAATTTTGATTTAATTTTATAGCAACCACTGCAACCAAAGCGGCTTACTATGTGCACATTATTCAGCATGTCTTGTGCATTTATAAAAGCATTTCCCCCGAATATCATTCTTTCTGCTGGGCATCCTATCGTAACGAGAGGGGGAAAAAAGATTCCACCTCAAGACCAGTGTCAATTAACAGTGTTAATTACCACAAAGCTATGTGGCTGGACAGGTTTTATTCAGAAATCTCTGTACCCAGTTGGTTAATATTACATAACAACACCTAAAAACTTAAGAATGACTTTTCTTCCCTTCAGCCTTAGGCACTTTGTAAAAGCCTGTGCTTGTATTCTTTCTAAATCTGGTTGTGCAGTCTATTCAACAACACATATTTATCATTTTAGCATTGTTTTCCATGTTTTTTCCCCATCTGAACACTCGATGGTAGATGCTGACTGTTGCCTATCTGTATCATGGCTGTGGGACATTCATGGCTCACATTACAAATCTTTCAAAATTTGTGCAAAGAAGTTGTTTTAAAAAGACTATTTTTCGTCACTGTAACTTTGTTATTCATTCATAATTTTTTGCCATGTTTCATTCTCAGACTCTCAGTCATACCTCATTGCTCAGTCGGTGTACAATATTCAGGTAGTCCTCAGTGCCGTGTCTGTCTGAGTGGTGGTTGGCAGCATTACCCATCTGCCCCGATACTTTGCCCTCATGGATATTTCGAATCCCACCAGGAACCATGGGACTGGTCACAGACACTGCCAGACAAAAGATTAAGATGATCCATTGGTGAAGCAATTATAACACTGTTGATTGTGACAGAAAAAAAAACATGCTCTCTTATAGATCAGGGATATATTTTAGGTTGCACTGCTTGAATGGTGGTGAGAAGTTAAATGAGACTCAGCGACATGTAGAGCGAATCACTAAAGTTTCTACCACTGTACGGGTCAGTTATTTTGGTTGCCACCTATTATCTTCTTTGGGAAGCAGATATTTGTAAATCACATGACTACAACAAACCTGTTCCTCCTGTTACTGATCAGGTATTTTAACCAGTGAACTGGGAGGGATACTTTAATGCACCAGAGGAGGCACTCCAAAGCAAAGCATCAACATTTCAACTTGTACGAGCCATAATTATTGCGTCTTCTGTCCATGTTTGGAGGGCATGAATTTTTTTCTAGCTCAAACTCTTGCCCGTTACATAAATCCACAACAAACTTAAAAGAAAAGTTATCAAACATTAGCTGCAATTTGCTGCTCTGCAATTTCTTCTTAGATATTTGCCAACACATACAACAATGCAGGTAAGCCAATATTGACAGATAATATCGACCTTACTGAACACTGTGAGAAAGTCATGAAACAGTCACACTGGCCGACTAAATCTAATTATTTAAAATTAAACTTTTCTAATTCTTTTGAACGTATTTTATCATATCCTTACTTAAACAGATTTATATTGTTTACTTTCCGGTTCTGATGTATGGAACAGCATGTGGCTTTAAAAAAAAGGCAACAAGGGGCAAGGTAGGAAGTGTTATATTCATATAAACAGCTGCCTAATGAAGAAGGGACAGAATTTTGTCCATTAAACTTAAACATACAAATCTATGAAATCATATCAAAGCACAGATCCCGTCAAACAGAGGCCTTCATAGGAAACTTTACAATACACCAACAAACCCTGAACCTTTAAAGTAAGCTTCACTCTAACTGTCTAATGATATGTTGCTAACATGTTAACCTCACAATGAAACATATGCATCGTGTGCATCAGCAACAACACACACACAAAAGCAAGGAAGCACTAATCCATATTTCAGCAAAGACCTCTGTCCACTCATGCACACACACTCACCTTGTTGTATCTGTTGGTGTTGGTTATAGCTGGGTGGTTGTTGGTGGGGATACGGCTGTATGTAACCAGTGGCAGGGCTCTGCGGAGTGTAAGGGCTCGGTACTGGACTGTTCTGCTGGCCCATATACCGACTACTGGAACCAGTCTGGGGCGACACAAACCGGCTGGACAAAGTGGGATAGGGTGAGAACAGGGAGAACGAACGTGAGCAAGCAAGATGAGAGAAGCTGCACGATTAAAAGTAGACTAAATAACATTGTATAACTGAAAGACAATATCTTTGTATTATTTTTTAATGAGTCTATGATACGATAAATACACACATATAGCAAATCATCCAAGAAACTAGATAATATTGTGATACAATTGATGCATATGAATTAAAAACAGGAGACTCAATTTTCAGCTCAGTTTTGGCTCACCTTGGTGGATTGGGAGAAATTGCCGCTGGCTGGAAGTTTGCTGACTGGGCAGGGCTATGCATGGAATTTTGGGTGATCTTGTACGGCGGTACCATTGCCTGCTGCATTACATCTGTTCAGACATTTAAAAAAAAAAAAAAACAGTATATTCGTTTACAAATGTCAACATGACGCGCGCCTTTACGCTTGTATGTTTTCATGCCATAATGTGCGACAGGTATGCATCTCCGTACTTTTCTCCCTGAAGATGCCAGGGTTCCTGGCCAGCATGGTCTGCAGTAGCACTGGAGCATCTCCCTCTGGCTCATCGCTACCCAGGTTGTCCTTCAGCTCTCTGAAAACACACACAAAGAAGACACATTATTTTAAAAAAATGAGAACAAGATAAAAAGGTAGCACACTGACACACACGTGGAAATGGACAATATTAAATCATGTTTAAAATGAACCCAAACGTGTATTGACCGCATGTAATAAAATATAAATATAACTAATTTACTAATAAGTTGTACAGTGTATGAATCAGGATTGGGAGATTTGACAGTTTTGCACATCTACAAAAGTAGTTATAGCTTTAATATCTTTGGTTTTATTGGTCATGTATGTTTGGATTAATATGACTCAATACAATAGAAATAACTTAGCAGTTACCAAGCTTTTTATTGGGAGCAGCTTGTTGAACACAGTGACATAAACACAAAGATCATACAGGAGAGCTAAACAGGGAATAGAGTCTTAATAATACTGATAGACAAAGAGCAATAAAGCATACACCAACAATGACAATGGTTATATAGTACTTGGAAGAAATTGATGGTTTAGAATAGTGGACTAATAGCACTAATAGCACTTCATTTAATTGTCTGCCCTCAAACAAAAGTGACACTTTTAAAGTTAGACACAGTTAACAGCGCTTCACTTTTCAATATGTCGTACTTGCATCTAATTTGCCTGCAGGTAAAGCTTTAACATCTATTCTCAGCTGTGAAGTCTTCTGTGTTAATTAGTGAAAAAAAAAAGCAACATCTGAATTTGCATAAATAACAATGGCATCATGTTTTTACTGATCATTTTTAAAGCAGAGTTATGTCGGACCTCAAGCTCTAACACTGACAGCCACGTGCTGCCTCGTATGGGGTCTGTCTCTCTGTTATGGATGAAGACACAATCTTGCCAGATATACGGTTTCACTTAAACACTCACATGTGCTCTGTGGAGACCTGGTTGAGGCCATGGGCTAGCTGGGAGGCCAAATTCTCATCCCGACAGCCCAGTAGGCAGGTAACTTCCTCCGCGATCCTCCCATTATATAGGAGGCTCTTAGTGGTGGTGGCCGGGAGAGGGGAAGGGAGGGGCAGCTGGTTCAACACTGAGACGAGAGAGAGAGAGAGACAGACAGAGAGAGAGAGAGAGAGAGAGAGAGACAGACAGAGACAGAGACAGAGAGAGATGATGGAGAGGACAGAGGTCAGAAGGTAAAGAAATAAAGATGAGAGACGGGCAGGATGAGAAACAAGCGTGACAGGACAAGTGATTGTAGAGAAGTATAGAACAGACGACAAGGCAAGAGACAGAATGCGCAATCATAATTTCAAACTTACATCTGTTCAGACAAAATATTTCAGCATTGAATTAAACAGTGGAAAAGAAAACAGGACAAAAACTGTGACAGTGTGCTTGGAACAACGTCACGTGTCACTCACAGTCTGTGAGGCTAGCGATCCCAGCAAGAGTGGTGATGGGAACATGAGGCATATCCCCATTCATGCTGAAGGTGAGGGTGGGGGAGTGTGTTGATACACAGGTAGATCAGGGGGTCGATGGACGACACCCGTCCTCACATCTCCTGACACCTGCGGGAGAACAAGATTAGTCAGGAACAGTTTTCAACGATGAAACACAGCATGGGTGTTGGAAAGTTGAAATGAGTAAAATTTGATTAAGAGGCAGAGAAAAAAATTATAAAACAATTGATATTATTCAGGCATGGTAATATGTACATGTACAGTGAATGAAGAAGCTGTATGTACGACTACATCTGCCCTGATGCTGACATTGTTTCGTGAGGGGGAAATGGTGCCTGCCGCATCTCTACACCACAAATGAACGTCTCTTATTAGATGTTGTCAATCTAAAGAAACTGCCATGTTCTTTTCTGTATATTTAAGCATGACATCAAATATAATATCTATCTATGTTACTGATACTTGAGGAGGAATCCTCTGTGCACTCTGCTTGGTATGCAGGGACACAGCTTATAGCAATACACAGCAATATCATGCTCTCACTCGAGTAATGTTCAACACAATCAAACGCACAGAGGACCGTACGATTAGAGAAGAAGGTTGCTAACTGTTAGGCGCTCCTCACGCTATGTTATTACACTGGTACAAGCTGCACGCAGCAACAAATCGACAGTTATCTTTAAATGCTGGTGATTTTTGATGCACCTTGTAGAGCAAGCCACAGTTCAGCCACAGTATACGGACCGGTGCATACCATGAGTCATTTAAGTGTCATGTCAGATTACTTAGACTTCCCTAAAAGCAGGTGCGAACATCTTCATCAGGGCAGCTAGCAGAAAAATTTAAACCAATGCAACCTCTGCAGGGGAAATATATTTTACAACACCTGGAAACACAATATTAACATTATTTCATTTAAATGTCTGGCTTATTTGTTTAAACAAACATACTGCATACATTTTTGGAATAATATACACCTTCAGTGATAATAAATTCCAGTAAACAGGCCTGGACTTTGTGGTAATACAGTTTTCTCACCAGTTCTTGACTGACTGGATTTCACTTATATACACATAATATCACCAGCCCTGTGAGACTGAACAAGTAGTCAACTTGTGTAAATCTTTGCCCATTCCCTCTCACAGGGCTCTTCGCTCACAGCTTAGTAAGATAGATCTACACAAATTGGGCCCCTATGTAGCACTTAATTTGTCTTAAATCCCTCCTCTTGTCAGGTGTCCTTGACCTCTCAAGCAAGACTGTACAGGAAGTCAAGCTTCCAGCCTGCTGCGCTTTTCTGAATATCTATACGCAGCCCACACTTCAGGGAGAAACCTGACTGCTACAATAAGCCAAAGGAAGGTCAGAACAGTGCTCTTGTTGTCTACAAGTCCACACCTTACAACATTACGATGAACTTGTTTACATATCACACACATCAAAATGAAAAGACATAGATCACATGCACGAGCCAAAATCCCTATAAATGTGTTATTAACATCCTCAGTCGACTCGATTAAGAAGAAACAGGCACCGTTATTAATAATAGTATAGACAAGTCAGTGAAATGACAAATGACCCATGCCATTATAGTGATACCTTTTTGAAGAATTCTGTGCAGTCTCGGGTGGACTCACTGACATTTCAGATAAAAAGTCCTACTCCTTATATCTGTTGAAAGAGAACATGGCCCTGCATCAGACTGAGCACATAAAACTGCATTTTATTCCTCGTGGAGAAGAAGTTATGTCTGCGAGACTTAAAACTAAACAGCAAATGGAGCACAGTGATAAGCAATGCAATTACTACTGCACAGTCATCAGAATACAGCCACATGCAGCACTGTTTACCTTGTGTGAAGTCCGTTATGACTTTTAAAAAGGAAATGCAATATTCGTTCAGCAACTTCTGCTGGATGCTGATGCCATGCAAATCTCTCTGAACACAACGATGCAACCAGAGCGACGTGTGCAAGCCGATCTTTGAGGTCAAATGATAAATAACGTGAAACAGATTCTGTTTGGATCAACAGATGGATGGTTGTAAACACTACATTAGCTGGCGGTAACGTTAGCATGCTCGGTCTGTGTGCTCTTCCTCTGTACGCAGGGGCTTGGCTGACAGCTGTGAGACTGACAGGCAGGAGGCAGCACAAAGGAACAGATGCACTGTGATGGTGGCGGCAGTAGTGGGGGGCTGCATCCTCCAGTAGCAAACAGCCGCCGTACGCTTTCTGCACACAGGCTAACTACCGAAAGCAAAGCAAACTGTATTTGTTGTGAGCAAGAAGCGGAAAATAACCACGATGCGATCCCACTAACAGCATTAACCTGTTTAGCAAAACTCTGAGAGTAAAAGTAACTACAGCTAAGGCAACGTAGCGTGTGCTCAGTCAAAACATTTCAAAACAGGGGTAGCAACCAAAACCACCATTAGCTCTCTGCCAGAGAGCTGCAGCAAACTAATGCACGTAAACGTTAGGAGTCAAATAACACACAATAACCACAACACAACAATTACCTAACGTGTAGTTTGCGTTAGCATCAATTTAACTGTTTATCTTAGTTAGCCGAATTGCAAAGCTGCAGCCCGCTACTTGCGAACAAAACCCAACCAACGTTACGTTACACCGCTAAAAGAAGTTGACTGCCTGGATCTTTCGAGCTAACCGCCAAAGCTACTGTTACAACTGACGATAACGGCTAACATTACTGTACGATGCGCCTAACGTCTGCTAACAACAATAGTCGTGTTTTAAATAGCGAGCTAGTTATGCTAACTAGCTCTTAACTGTTGTTGGTTAGCTTCTAACGTTGCTCCCCGTTCAAATAAAGGGGACGGCAATTCAAATAATACAAGGAAGCGCTAATCGGGATTAATTAATGTTAAGTCAATTTGGGGGGAAATGCGATGTGGTTAAGTGTGAGTAGATGTAAAGGCAACGGTCAACTGCACGGGCACTAATTCCGTGGCAACGGCCCAATCCTCGGGCTCGACAAATGACATCCAGTTGAGGCCGTGCGCCTTTGGTGGAGCAAAAACACACCTAGCTAGCTCGGCTGGCTAGTTCGCTAGCTTCCGTTACCCTCCCGGTCAACGATTAACGACGCCGTAGGTGGTCTCGCAGCAGAACATTTATTTGTGTTACTGTTAATAAACGCGATTTTAAAAAAAGTTTGGTTCGTAAAGATAGATGGGTGGTTATATTTACCTTCGGATGTTGCGTTCAAAGGGAGGGGAATGTTTTAGCTTGGTTTGTGTCCGTGTCCGTATCTCTAGCTCCCCCTTTCTTCTCTCTCGCAGCTCCTCCAGAAGGAACTCGATTGGCTTGCCAGCTAGCTGGTGAGCTAGCTTGCTTAGCTATCAACAATAATCCGGGTCGGACTGATTCGTTCTTCTTCCGTCACTCAAGGGTGAATGTTTCGGCGTACATTCATGGGGAAACATTCGTTCTTCGGAGTTTCAGTCGGTCCGCGCCGACGTAAACAATGAGTGCAGCCAATTTCGACAGTAAATGAGAAATATGACGATTGTTGCGATCATCGAGAGGCTCTCCTCTCGTAGAACAAAATGCCGACCGGAAGTTCTGCCGTCTGACTGACCAAAGATCTCAGGAGTGACTCCCTCCATCGGCGCCAAACAAAATGCCATGCAAGGTGTCGTGTTTGAGCCGCTAGGCGGCACTGTAACACAACTTTACCTCCTCCGGGTCCTCGGTAAGCGCCAAACTGTGCATACTCAAAAAAAAAACAAAAAAACAACTTAGGCCACTTACGCATTTCAATTACATAGAAAATTTACATCCATTTGAATTCCATGGTTTTAATATAAATAAACTAACAAACTTACGACGGAGTTTTAGGGCCACATTTAAAAAAAAAAAAATGGAATTAATTACGAGATTAAAGTCGTTATTAAATATGGCGAGAATTAATTACGAGATTAAAGTCGTTATTAAATATGGTGAGAATTAATTACGGGATCAAAGTCGTTATTAAATATGACGAGAATTAATTACGAGATTAAAGTCGTTATTAGATATGGCCCTAATACTCCGTCGTAACTATGTGATGCTGATGTGCCAAAAGATTAAGTATCTCCTTGTTTGTGAAACCTATGCTATAGTGGCCCTTTGTCACTATCCGCGCATGCTGGTGGTTTAAAGGGCTTGTACGCGTGCCAGTGTAGGTGTAGGTGCATGCAGGTGTAAATGCATAACACAGCCAATGTCCAAGCATTGCTGATTATATGTTGCAGGTTTATTAGGCTACACACAGCCGACTCAAAAGTACTCACTTTCACAATAACACACAATTCTGACCTGCGGCGTTACACGCCATGGCACGGTCAAAAACCGTACGGATTCCCCAGCGTGCGCCCCTGCGCTGATTAACCCACCTACCTATATAGATTCAAACAATGGCCTAAATAGATACTGCCACCTACTGGCACAAATGTGTACAACACTCATGAACACAGAAAATGACCGATCTGGCTCCTACATATGCTAAAGTACAATTCCACGAAACGCTCCACGGCCCTCATTTTAACAACTGTCCTCCTCTAAAACAACAGAATAGAATATTTACGACTTTATTCTCGTAATTAATTCTCGCTGCCATATTTAATAACGACTTTACTCTCGTAATTAATTCTCGCCATATTTAATAACGACTTTAATCTCGTAATTAATTCCATTTTTTTTTTTTTAATTTAAATGTGGCCCTAATACTCCGTCGTAATATTTTAATATATTATCTGCTCCACAACGCCTGTGCGTCACTGACAGCTGCTGTTCTGATTGGGTGCGACCGTCACCCTGCATTTCCGGTTTCGATCGGACAAACAGCACAGCACTGATGTTATATTAGACTACTCATCATCTGCGCTTCGTACCGTTTTGTTCCCCCTTCACATCATCATGTCAGCAGCCGGTCTTCTCCTGGTGATCCTCGCCGTGTCTGCGTGGCCCGGTAAGATGAAGATTTTACTGCATCACTGTCATCTGACAGGCCGCCATTAATTCTCCTGTCAAAGATCATATTATTATTATCATTATTATTATTATTATTATAATCAGTGCAAACAAAAGAAGCAGCTCTGTTATGGCTGTTTTAAATTTAAAATGTCCTCTTTGTCTCTGCATCATGTCTCTGTCTGTCTGCGGGTGTTAAGGAGAGTCCAGGTTCATCATAGACCCTGTGTCAGTGATTAAACACAAATCTCTGGTAAGCCTCGCTTTTATTTCCTATGTTATCACACACACACACACACACACACACACACACACACACACATAGAGTCACTGTACTTTGACAGTTTGGGGTCATATGAGCTGGATTTCTGGATCAATAAGGTGAACATGTGAAATGGACACTGCCCATTGAGAGTCATGACATTTACTCCAAATAACAACCTTCTGACTGATCTACCCTGTCTTCTGTAAAATATCTACCATCTTCCTCTTTTATATATAGTATGAGGATCTTAATGCTATGTGTGTATACAGCACAGTTATTTCTGTGAAATGGTCCAACAGCCACAACATTTAGCATTCACTGCCAAGCTTTTACGCCTTGATCATCCTCTCTTTTACTTTTTATCTCCTGTGTTTACTCACCTAATACGTTTTAATTTACTTTTTCACCAACATTTCATTGGTTTTATTGTTGAACTGGTCCTTAATTTTTATGCAATGTTCTTAAACTTTTTTTTTCTTTTCCTTCTCACTGGCTTTTATTTGGGCGGCATGTTTGCATGAAATTTGCTGTGTAAATAAATGTTTGTGTTTGAGTTTACCTTGTGTATGTGAGCGGCTGAAACAAGTGAATTTCCCCGTTGTAGGATTAATAAAGTCAACATTATCTTATAATTTATAATGCAGCATGAGCACAATTAGACGTTACATTTAAATAATAATGTATTTAAATCAAGCACAGTTATGACACTGACACTGACAGTTAAGAAGAGGAGTCTGTCCTCTGGCCCTTAAAGTTTGCAGATTTCTAAACATTCGGGAGGTCAACAGGCTGTGTGAATTATATGAATTGCTGTTGGAGAAATTGAAAATGAATCACATTTTCTTCTTATTATGGGTTAAGAAAATCTGTACTAAATAAAACGTCTGTTCAGAATACAGAAATGTTTTGGTGCACTGACGATGATAGCTTGGAAAAATCAGGATGGTTTCATTATTTAGTATCATTTGTAATTTATGTTGTTTCTCTAAATAATGTTGTCTTGTAAGCCTGTTTAGGCCGAACATAACACTCACTAACACTTCACTCATTAGGATCAGCAACAAACGGTTCCTTTTGTTAACTCTTTATATTTAATTGCACACAACAGTGACAACTAATATTGTTGATATGAATGTGATTTCTCCTGATTAGAGTTTGTGTTCAGAATGCAGCCAGATCATCCAACTGTCCGCCAACATGATTTCAAGCAGAGACACTAAGGTGAGAACAATGGTGACTCACTCGACTGAACAGTTTCACTTCACTTTATTGACCGCATGTGCTGGAGTTGTGGAGTTGTCAGGGCGTTGAAAAGTGACTTTCATCACAAACGTTTGGGCGTCTAATCGTGTAAACACAAAATAAACTCATTTTACTGTTACAACATTAGGTATTCTTGCCACGATATAGACAGCACACTAAATACTTTATTTTTGCAGGAGACTATGTATGAAACCTTGCATGCTCTGTGCCAAGTCCTCCCCAAAGAACAGGCGTCAGAGTGTGATTCACAGGTGAAGACGTATTTGCCCAAAGTCCTGCAGCAAACACCCGGTCACCTGGTGAGTTTATCCGCTATTTAAGCTTCTTTGGCCCTTCAATGTTCACCTTTTAATGTAAGATAATATGTGTTCATGTAGAAACCAGGAGATACCTGTATGGTTTTCGGACTCTGTCCTGCCAACAAGGAGAAGGAATTGCTGGGACTTCCCTACCTTGCTACCGATAAAGACATATCCACTTCTGCACTCGGCACAGCCACCGACACCCGTGTGAGTATGAGAAAGCGGAAGTGGAAGTTAAAATGAAACTTATTTAAACTTATTTTCATACTATAAACGGCCATCTTAACTTCTCATCCTTTCTCTAGAAGGTGTTCAATCCAGTTTGCACGCTGTGCATGTTCCTCATGAAGAAAGTAGAGTCCCTGTTGCCCACAAACGTAACCGAGGTGACTCTTTTTCTATCATTTCAAGCACATATCCCTCACTATAGACCACACCATGTAAATGTCACTATCTCTTCTTTCTTTCCCTGCAGGATGCTTTGATGAAGATCATGGAAGAGGTCTGTGATCTCGTACCACATAGCTATAAGGAGCAATGCGATGATTTTATTGCCAAATATGGCACGCAGATAGTCGAATTCCTCTTATCGTCTGCTGCGCCGTACACAATATGTACTCTTTTGCACCTCTGTTTGTTCAACGAGCAGCCTGTTCCAGGTCAGTCACGTTTTCATAATGAATAACATCGTTTGTGCATTGTTTTGACCTGACCCTCACATTTCCTCCACTAAGTTAACAGTCTGATGATTACACAGAGGTGATCTTCCCCTCGGACTGCGAGTCGTGCCGCACACTAGCTGTGCTGAGCCGACTTCACCTGGGTCCCAACTCTACCGAACCTGTGACTTCCTCCTTCCTCCAGAGTGTGTGTGCCCATCACCCTAATGCCATCCCCAAGGTCCGACCCTCAGCTAACACTGAATGTCCCTCAATAAGATCAGATCTAAGATGAAAAACTGTTGAATAACTCTGATGCTCTTTTCAGTGCGAGGCTTTCACCAGAATCTACGGCTCCCGTCTGCAGAAGGTTCTGGGAAACCAAATGGACGGTCCACATGCTTGTGAAGTAAGAACAAGCTCTCACATGCAGCATTACAGGCCCACAGGAGATGTCATCTGTAGTAAATGGCATAAATCAAGAGACACACTTGCAGGTGTGGTTCATTTTCTCAGGATCTTTTGTCCCATCTTTCCTGCAGAGAGCTGATCTGTGTGTTGCCTCACACAAATCAGAGCCGCTTGGAAGGAATCCTTGTACTTGGGGACCGAGTTACTGGTGCAAAAACATCCAAACTGCTCAGATGTGTGGTGTAAGTGAAATTCAGTAAATTATTACCAGTTTAGCCAATAAAAGTGATGCACAGGTCAGCCCTGTCAGCTGAAAAGTACAGTGTAATCATGTATATGTCACGACCCTGCATCCAGACCTAGCTTTACTCATCTAGAGGACTTGATAAACTCACTATATTGTTTCTTTTAGGCCATTGATGAATTGCTCTTAACCTACATTAGTTTAGGTTAGAGTCAACAAAACGCAGTGCAGTTCAGTATACAGTGATTTTGTGAATAATTCCAATTTCTGTCACACCCTTTTATTTGCAGAACCAGGCCTTCTGTAAGAAATACATGTGGAAGAAGTGAAACTGCCTCTGCAGCTCTGGAAATGCTCACCAAGAACTACTTTCTTTTTCCAAATCTATTATTACACTGATCAACTCTTAAAGTTATAAATGTAATGCACTGATCAACTCTTTTTGTTTGCTTTTTTACTTTTTTTGGAGAAATGATCCGCCTCATATGCTATATCAGTCAATCAGCCAAAAATTTTTAACAAGAAATTCTCTGGTTTGCATGAAGTGTCACAAGACTGAGGCTGGGATTCAGTCTGGAACATTAGTTTCTGCAGGGGTTAACAGTTTTGTGAACAGTGACATTCAGTACATTGCTATACGTGTGTTATTATGAATGTAGAAATGGCAAAAAAACGTTGTCCATCACTACATAAGACAAGCTATTAAAGGCTATTTGGACAACTGGCTACTCAACAGAGCTGCTGCTTCTTCTGTTACCTTATTGCTGTCATATGATCCCGTGGGCAAATAATGACAAACACATGAGAAACTCTAAATTAAATTCAACAGTCTGTCATGGACACATTCCTGAAGTGTGTTTGTTTATTTAGAAACTTCCACATAGTAAAAAGATATAACAGTGAAAAAAAAAACAGACATTTATTTTTTTGTAGGTGTAAAGAAAAAATCCCAATGCACTCTTAACACACTCATGTTATATTCTGTTGTTACTTTTGTTCACTTAAATACCCAGTTCATTTCCACAATAGTGACAGCACGTCTGGCCATTTGCGCTGAAGAAAATCCTGCCTCACTTACGCCCCTGTGTGGTTGTTTGTGTCATCATCACTCTCTTGTCTCTTCCAGATCTAGGAGAGAAAATAATCGCGTTACCAAAGCAATACTTAACCATAACCTTTTAAACAGTAATACTGGCTTTTTTATATTTATTTTTCATATTACTACTATAGCTCCCAAGCACTAGAAGATAAATAGTCTGTGCCATAATCAAAAGCTTTAACTGTCTGCTACAGTGTAGATTTGTCTTTAAAAGTTTGATACATCTGAGTGTTACTGTTAATGCCATCAGATAAAAGATGATTTTTTTTTAAATGGCATTTCATGATGCACTGAAAAGTGTCAAGACTCTGCAACATTTACATTTTCCAGCATCCAAAGAAAGAATGGAAGGACTTACCTGGATGTAGGCCTCTGAGAGTGTGATCATCTGGGGGAGAATGTCGGTCACCTGCAGGTCCTGCATCTCATACCACTTCCCAGTTCCCTGATTAAACAAAAGAGATTATGACTGATGAAGTTTGAACCCATAACGACACATAAACACTGGCTTGATTAAAACATAACTTAATGTATTTGTTTAAGTTGTTACACCACAGGAAATCAGGAAAATTACATAAAATATCTGGCTGTAACTTACATGATGCAGAACATGTATCCTGTACGCTCCCTCGGTGGGTTTCCCATCATGCACTACGTTAGCGACGAGGTCATAAGTTGTGTTCTTCTCTGTAACTTGAGCTTCTTCTGTCAAGTACTCCCGAAGGTCTACGTTCCTGTTGAATGGACAACATGTAGCAGTGCATATTTATACTGAGGACAAAATGCACACGACCTTGACATCCCTTCATACAAGACAATTATTCTAATAAATAATAAACAACAACAACAACAACAACTTATTACTATCATCAACAGGCACTTCATGGTTTTGTTGATCCAGGCTACATGTTTCATCTTACAGTATATGAACGGGACTTACGTGATAGGGAAGTTGACAATTGTGGGGTTCTTTTCCACAAAAAAGTTGTTCTTGGTGAATCTTTTGATGCAAAAGACGAGGTAAGGAGGCAGTTTGGTCAGCTGGAACCTTTTGAGAAAATTCTCTTTGTAGGTTTTGTATTCCTGTACGAAAATGAGACAGGAAAGTTTCTTTACTTAATGTGATCATCAAATCTGCATCAACAACAGCTTTTCTGTCAAGATTACTGCATTGCAACACTTTATTTTAATTTTTTTTTGTTAAATATCTAAGACAAGAAGATGTGAGTGAATTGGTACCTTCTCTGTGCTGCCATTGAACTTGCCCAGGATGTTAAACAGAGGGACCTGTGGGATGATAAGCTGCTCCTTCTCATCCTTGTACAGTGGAGCTGTTGGGAGGTCAAGGGTCAGGAACAGGAAGGTGGACTCAGACATCTGCTCCTGGTACTCCTCTGTAACAAGCAATGCTTCTTTCTCCTCTGGCAGCTGGAAAGTTAAAAAATAAATAAATATCACAGTAAAGTAGACTATTAATTGACTGCTAGTGGAGTTAAGAGATTTGAGGGCACGTGGAACTAACTTTCTGCCTTTGCGATCTATCCAAAACAATTTAACCCCCTCAGTCACTTTAGGTTCTTTCTATTCCTCCTTTGTTTAAAGTATTTAACACTGTGTCAGAGAAACTAAATTCTAGACATCTCAAAATCAAACTTAAATCAGAGAAAGTCTTAAGTAATGTGTGTTAAATCAAATCAGAAATCAGCTTTGAAACCCGAGCTATTATATCAGCACGATGATTTATAGTTGAGATCACCAGTTCTCAAACTATGGGACGTGTACTTCTGTACATGATGTCCCTCTAATGGCACGTGGAGGAAATATTTTATACGATCATTTCATACTATGAAACTCCAAATGAAGGTAAATTGTTGAAATTTACAAAATACAGTATATTTTTACATTTTCAATGGTTATTAGTCGAGTAGTAATTACAAGCTAAAATGTGACAACAAGATGGAAGTAAAATGAATAGTTGGATCAGGAGTACCCTTTTTCCACCAAATTAGCACTGGTTCTACAACCGGTTCCATTCAGGATTCAATTAAAGTCAACAATATAATAACAAAATAATCTTATTAGGAATAATCCTGCATCCTGTCATAACATCTGTATTTTGACAGTCTAATATTTGTTGAGGTAGTAAATGGTGTAATAAGTTTGAGGAACACTGGTCTAGATGCAAAATTAATGATTTCATAACACAAGCAGGAAACTCACTAAATCTGGGTGTGGAAGTTTCTTGGAGAAGATCCGCATGGAGCCTTGAAATGCTTTTGTAATGATTGCTATGAGGGCGCAAAGACAAACGAGAACAGAGGTTAATTCACACTTTTCTAACAATAACATATGAAACATTTTACATTCTCAAAATGCTAAACTTAGCTCAACCTTAGTAAGTAGTAAGTAATTTTGATATAAAACTGTCCCAAATACCTATCTGAATATCACATCCAAGACTTTAATTGCATATATTATGACATAACAATTAAGGATTGAACATTTTCCTACTTCCCTATTCTCCTACTCACATGGTTTTTTCTTTGTGCCTCCAAGAGCACCATGCAGAGCATTCAAGAACCACGTCATGAAGTCCACAGCATCTCCTGCAGAATAGAAAACAATCGATCAGCACCACAACCTAGTCTCCATTGCATAGGACAGCATGTGTAAAATCCTACTTAAGATCTGGCAGCTAAAACGTTACCTTGTTTGGTAATTTGGAAGTTCTTCTTGCTGCACAGCACCACAGCCTGCAGCATCTCATGGGGAGACACATGGGCCTTGAAGTTTCTCGGGTTCCAAAGTTTGCGCATCAGCTCACCAAACCTCTGCACCAAGAGGAACATGATATCTCCCGGTGGCCTGCGTATTCCCCTGTAGTTTTCCTCTTCCAGGAAGTAGTTTCGCAAAGGTGGAACATTGGAAAAAGCCTAGAAGGAAGAAGAAGCAAATATCCAAGCGGTTGGGATTATTTTAAAAATGTTTATGACCAAGCCCAGATAACATCCAGTTTGTCATTTATTCATACCTGTAACACCACATTGGCGTAATCATTGGCTTTGATGTTGTTGAGCCCAACAATGCCTGGCAAGTAGGTCGTACCATCATAGGCTCGGTACAGTTTACCCTGCTTGTCCAGCCCTGCAATGTGCTGCTTGGTGAAAGTTGGCTTCAACACATACTGCAGACAAAGTAATAAAGTGTCAACAAATTAGTAACACAAAAGTACAGTTTGTACCATACGGACAATGTTATACTTTAAGTATGACCCCCGGCTCTAACCACAACATTCAATGTGGGATTTGTTTTGTTTAAAGCATGCCATGAGCTTATAACACCATAATTTTTACTCACCGTGATGTCTTCTAGTGAAGAGTCAATGATCTCGTAGTTGTCTGGCAGGCAGTAAAACTTCAGAGTGTGCAGATTGAGGAACACATGATGGGTAAACTGCACACTGTGAGTGTAAGCATGGGACTTGAGACCTCTACCTACAAGCAAGCATACATGAGTGAATCAGTCCAAGCACAACAAGGTGTTCGAGCCCTGCTCGGTATGTCAGATAATTCACCTACCTTGGAAGTATTTCCCACATATAAGGCAGGCGTAGACGTTGATGTGGGAGAGAGAGATGGAGCAGAGTTTCTCAAAGTCAAAGTCCAGCACACTCCTGGTGGATAAACAGACAAAACTGGGAATCAGCTGCAAAGCTACAGAGCTAGCATTTAGCACCAACACTAGCTATGCACTTTGAACTTGCCTGTTTATAGTGTCAAGGTAAGGACAGTGACGGCTTCTCCGGTCTTCTACCACACGCCCACGGCTTGTTTTGGCTGCCACTGCAACAGAAAGTGACACAAAATTAACAGAATCCAACTAGATTGTGTTAAAACAGCTAAACATGCTAGCTAGCCTAGCGTTTAGGTTTTTGAGATACGATGGATTTGATATACAGAGTAAACTGGAAGGGCGGCACATTTGTTTTAGCCGTTTAGTGTCCCGTGTATCTGTGTGCCTGGAGCGACCCGTGACTAAAATCGAACGCGCTTTTCCGTCTAGGTTCCAGTAGCATTAGCTACCTGCTAACCAAACATAGCACAGACGTTTGAAGTAAATAAACGCACCTCTGTCTTCGTTATCGTCGTCGTCCACGTCAACTTCTCTTTCCCGCTTCAGAGAAACCATCGCAGCAGCTAACATGTGAGCTTAATGTCAGAACAACAGACACGGTGTAACTTTATTTGGAGGAGATGAATGGGTCGAGATCCGTGCTCGTCGAAACTCGCGGCGGTTGTACGTCGCAAATAGGAGACCAAAACCTATTCCGGAGTTTGAAGCTAGCGACGTCGATTCTTGAGCTGCTTATCGCCAAAAACCAACAAGTTATTATGCTGATTTTGACAGTAGCTTTTTTTATTCAACGCGACAATCTTTAGATCTTCATCCTCCAAGGTTTCTCACCTGCAGAGGTCAATTTACTATCAAATTTAGGGGTACCAAATTATGGAATATCTTTTGTCACACTTTTATTTATTTGCACAGTTAAAATGACACAGAAATGACAAAGAAAACAAATAATGTAAAGTGCAGGGAGAGGCAGAAAACCCAGATGGACTTATTTAAAGCCTCCACCTATATAATGACAAAATGGTAATAGAAAAAAACATGTATAACATCAACAACTAGTTATAATGACAATAACAATAATAGCAATATAAAAAACAAAAATATGAACATGATATAAAACAAAAAAACACGGATTTATATTTAATGTTTTGTAATGTATTATGCCATGGAGGGTTTTAATAAGGTGTCCCTTTATAAAACAATGCGCCCTTATAAGCTATTATTATATATTATATCTTGTTTATATATACACATATTTATACATGTGTACATACACTATATGTTGCAGCTATGTATGTACGCACACCCTGAACACAGGCTAAACATATTACAAATTTCTATGTGTATCTCTATATATATATTATTGTTGTTGTTGTTATATACTGTTATTATTATTATATACTATTATTATTATATACGGTTCTTATTATTATTATATTCTGTTATTATTATATACTGTTGTTATTATTATATACTGTTATTAACAATAACGCTACCATCATACCATCAGTACTATTACCATCATCTTGCCACTGCACCTTATCTACCTATTTATCTTGTGTTTTGACAAGTGTCCTTGTCCCATTCTTTGTTTTTATTTTTATTTTTTTCTACCTCAGTATTTTATTCTATTGTATTTTTATTGTATCTATCTAGGGTCTTCAACCTTTTTCAGCCCTAGGACCCCTTGTATAAGAGACAAACAGAACAGAGTCATGTGTCACATTTTAAGCCTGGCTTACAATAACTTTTATATTTACTTGATTCACCTTTTATTTCACCTTATTAACCTATTTATATGCTGGATTATTAGCCTATATGTGTTTATGATTGACAAAACATTCAGACATAATGGAATAATTTATAAGTAATATATAAATAGTAATATTTTTTGTCAAAAGTAGCTTATTATTACATATTAATGCTTGCAGTTTACTCATTATCATTTTTGTTATATTTTTAATTTCTCACGAATTAATTTGGTGAAAATTGTCAATTATTTTGACCCCCTAGGGGTCACGGACCCCTGATCTAGCTCTTAATTTGTAAACTCCGGGATTGTTATAATTGGTCAACAAATTACCATTAGCTAGCATGTAGCTTTTTGTCAGTGTGTGTGAGAATCTGAGCGAGTCCTGTTGCAGTCATTAGCGTCATTAGTTAACAAATACTGTCACCGTGTTGGAGCCGTGTTTGTTGAAATGGATATTTTAAGGGACGACGAAGCGCATGAGCTGAAGTACAAACGAGGGGGTCGTTTGGACATGAGCCACGGCTTCCTGCACCATATCCGGAGGAACCAGATTGCTAGGTGAACAGTTAGCCGTCAGCTAATGCTAGAGGGTAGCACAATAGCTAGTTCAAACTATTTACAGCTGCAGCCACAAATGTTTTATACATTTATTGATCGGACGGTGGAAGAAGGTTCATTAATATGGCAAATGTATGCAACCCTTCTTAAAGTGGAAATGTAATGAAAGGTCGCACAGGCCTGTTGGCCAAAGCTATCCTTGGTTCAGGAGGAAAAACAACATATAGTCAGCTGTTTATTGAATATATATTGTGTATAGAAAGTTACAGGTTTGTTTCAATATATCAGTCAGTACTGTAGTCAGATGTACCATTAGCTGTCAAACAAAAGTTACTAGTGGATACTTTCTGCATTAATATCCCTGTGTACACATGTGATTAAATAGTGTAATATATCCTATTTATACAGTAATACTTCTCAATACTTGAATATAGTTGACACAACCTTGTCACAGTGTATAGCTATTTTAGTATATTTTGTATTACTGCTTTAGCTTGTGTCAAACACAGATTTGACAAAGTGAAGATACATATAAATACAAATAAAAGTTACATATAAACACACTGTTCTGTAACCATTTTGTTTTTGTTGTCACAATTATCTTTTTTTTTTTTTAAATGACAATCTAAACCAATCAGGCGTGAACAAATCTAAAAACCAGTTCTTCCTTCTTTTCTTTCACATCTGGAGTCAGATAAAGAATAAATTGTGTGGAATACGTTAAACTTGCATGAAGTTGATACAAATCTTAACCTCATGTTCATTTTAAACATTTAAGTTTAAAATGTTTCACTCTTGCTCTTCTCTTTCACAAAATCATTCATAAAGTAATATTTATGTCACATCTACAGATACATAACACCAGCAGTTTTGTCCTTAGAGGTTCAAATGCTTCATTATGTTAACCCAAAAAAAAGCCAGATCTTCCAGCCATACAGTATCTGACAATCCTAGCAGGCCATAAATAAGATATTATAAAAATGAAGCTTCAGGCCACATGAAATCTGGCTGTGATTGGCCCCCGGGCCGGACTTTGCACATCCCTGTTTAGCTTATTCCTATTCTTTATGTGTAGTGCTGTTTCACAGTTATTATGCTCTTAATGCTGACCTGACCAGTTCTTCTCGTCCAACAAATTTCATTGCATCGTTGACCATGCGTTAACTTAAATATGAAAAATAAAAAACTTTAAACAAGTGAAAAGTACAAAGCACCTTTTACCTCATGTGCTGGAGTAAACATAATTTTTTTAATCTCTTCTAGTTGGTGGTGATTGTATCAGACTAACAAGAGAAGAGAAAAAGAAGCGTAGATGTTTGTTTTAGGGGAACAGGATTTGAACGTCTCATAATGTTTTAAGTTTCAGGTTTGTTTATCGTATGTAAGTTAACACTGTATGCTTTTAACCAAGCGATAACAAAATGTTGATTTCGTGTCTCCTCAAGAGATGACTATGATAAGGAAGTGAAGCAAGCCAAAGAGCTTCAGCGGCGGAGGCACACCACAACCCCTAGACGGCCCCGTCGACCCGATATCCAAGTGTACCATCCTCGACGCAGACGTAAGTTTGATGCTTATTGTTGTTTTGCAGACAGTAAATCCAGTGAAGAAAAATACACATTGTGTGTGTGTGTGCTCATCTTTCAGATGGATCCGAGCCAGGAGCCGGTGCTGAGCCCGAAGAGTGGAATGAGAGTGGGTCAAGCACAGAGACGGAGATCCATGGAACTGAACTCTTCTGGCTCGACTATCAGGCGGACTCTGGTAGCATTACCTCCTTCCTTGTGCACAAGGTTAATGCACATCTCTTTGACTGATGTTTCTGGCTCTTTTGATCTCTTTTACTTTGCTTGGGTCTTAATTCCATTATGTTCTTTCTGTTTCTAAAGGAGGATAAGCCTGAGAAGGTGGTGGAACGTGTTGCAGAGAAGAACATCCTAGACTCGGCTATGAGGGCAGCTCTAGAGGCTCGAATTCGAAAAGAAATGGACAAAAGACGAGACAAACGCTGAGTGATATTCTCAAACAGGAGATTATCTTGACACAGAGGTCACAAAGAGGAGCAATACTTAATCTGCAGTTCTGTTATCCTCCAAAGCATCAGCGCTGTTGACAGTGTTGGAGGCATAATGACAACTCTGGGATCATGTACAGTGACTGGCAGCAGAGACTACATGACCCACTATCAAAGCTGTCTTCTGCTTTTAAAGGAGAAGAAACAGCAGTTATGATACACAGTACGGTTAAGGGTTAACTGTCAGGTTCATGTTTACTACATTTCACTCACCTTCAGCTGTTACCTCACACCCTGATTCATAACTTTAGAGACACTTCAAGTTAACCGGACCTAGAAAATGATGCTGCTGTTTTCTAACAGTAAAGTTCAGAAAGGAGAAGGTACTCTTTGACAGAGAGCACTGTTAACCTTCCTCCTCTGTTGAAAATGTCCTGTGTTTCTTATGTTTACAAAGATCTAGTTTTATAAACAAGATTTATACTTATATAGATTTATACATCAGTCTATCAGCAAACTCATGTTTAGAAAATGAGGAGGAGTTTTTAGTGGATGTAGCCATGATGATGTGTTTGTGTGGCAACTGTGTTTTGTCGTTTTCAGTATTTTAATTTATTTTTGTGTTGTTGAAATACTTTTATTTTTGATACTGTAATATTTTTGGAGGGAATAACTCTTTACATATAAAATTACATATTCATAAAAGCCATTTATTACTGTCAAAATGTGTCTGGATGTGCACTTATAGAATTGAACAGACATAAAATGTGAATGTTTTTTTGTTTTTTTTTATTAGTGTCTTGATATGTTGTAAAAACTTGAATCTAATCTAATCAAATTATGAATACATACAGTACCAGTCAAAAGTTTAGACACACCTTCTCATTCAATAGTTCTTCTTTATTTTATTACTTACTGCTCTGTTGATTAACACTGAAGACATCAAAACCATGAAATAACACACATTGAATTATGTGGTAATCACAAAAAGGGGCAAACAAGGCAAACCATGTTTTATATTTTAGATTATTCAAAGTAGCCACCTTTTGCTTTGACGACACTCTTGGCATTCTCTCACTCAGCTTCATGAGGTTGTCACCTAGATTGATGTGCCTTCTCAAAAGGTAATTCGTGGAAAATCTTGCCTTCTTAGTTTGTTTGAGATCATCAGTTGGGTTCAGACGTAGTGTTGGCATACAGTAAATGGCTCTATTAAACTACTGTTGTATTTTTTATTATGGCAAGAACTACTCAACTAAGTAAAGATAAACGACAATCCATCATTGCTTTAAGACATGAAGGTCAGTCAATCCAGAAAATTTCATGAACTTAGAATGTATCCTCATGTGTAGTCATAAAACCCATCAAACACTTTGATGAAACTGACTCTGACCAAGAGTTACTTCTGCTACAGAAGAGAAGTTCATTACAGTTACCAGCCTCATAAATTAACAATTAACGGGAACTCAGATTAGAGCCCACATAAATGCCTCACAGAGTTTAAGTAGTAGACGCATTTTAACATCAGCTGCTCAGAGGAGACTGCATGACTCAGACCTTCCAATTGCTGCAAAGAAATCACTACTGAGGGAGACCAAGAAGAAGAAATGGTTGAGCCAAGAAACTCAAGGAATGGACATCAGATCAGTGGAAATCTGTAGTCAAATCTGAGGTTTTTGGTTCCAATTTCCATGTCTTTGTGAGGCAGAGAAGGTGAGTGTATGATATATCTGCATGTGTGGTTCCCCCTATGAAACATGAAGGATGGGGTATGATGGTGTGGAGGTGCTTTGCTGGTGACACTGTTGGCAATGTATTCAAAATTCAAGCTACAGTTGAACAACATGGCTACCATAGCGACAGAATGCTATCTGGTTCATGCTTAGTGGGACCATCATTTGTTTTCCAACATGACAGTGACCCAAAACACACACTCTAGAGAGCGATGCCACATCTGGCCTCCACAATCACCTGACTGAAACCATATTAAGATGGTTTGGGATGAGTCGGGCTGCAGAGTGAAGGAAAAGCAGCCGACAAGTGCTCAGCATATACGAGAACTCCGTCAAAACGGTTGGAAAAGCGTCCCAGGTGACAACCTCATGAAGCTCACTGAGAGAATATCAAGAGTTGTCATCAAAGCAAAATGAGGCTACTTTGAAGAATCTGAAATATAAAACATATTTTGATTTGTTTTTTTGTTTACCACATAATTCCATGTGTTTTGATGTCTTCAGTGTAAATATATAACATAGAAAATAAGAAAGAAAGAAAGAAAGAAAGAAAGAAAGAAAGAAAGAAAGAAAGAAAGAAAGAAAGAAAGAAAGAAAGAAAAAACATTGAATGAGAAGGTGTGTCCAAACTTATATCATTGTGATACAGCAAAATACCCAATCCAGTACCAACTTCACTTGACAGAAGTGTTTCAGATTATGTCCATCAGCAGGTGGCAGCATTATTCAGTGTTTCAACTCTGCAGGCCTGTCAGCTTTTGTTTTAATAATTAGTCAAATAACTAACAGCGTGTTCTGAATCTAAACACAAACGGTGTCATTTTCTATACACATTAATAATTATTCATCATAGGTTCTTCTGTGTGTGAATACAGTTTAGGCAATATGTGTTGAATTTTCACCACTTTTTATCCAGAAAGTAGAAACTGGACAGTTAAACTTTGAATTTGCAGAGTCACTGGCAGGTAATATTGTATGGTTCTTATCTAACAATGAGCACTTCTTGGACTCAACTTTATACTCCAGATAAGAAGTCTTTTGTGCCTTAAACCAGGGCAAACTATCACGTAACAAAGCAATTCAGAGTTAAACAAAGATACATGCTACCAATAAGATACCATTACAAATTAGGTCAATATTTTGTTTAAAACTTTATTTTGCAGTGCTACATCTTCAGACTTTAAACAGGAGCTGCCCCTGATTTTACATCTCAGTATCACAGGTGTGTTTCTGTTGATCTTGCATTGCATTATGTGCCATTGTTTAATTTCTTTTCCCACCCTCCAGCCTGGAGGACTAGTTTGCTGTTGTTTGTTTTTCCACCTGGGACAAGCAAGTTCAAACCATCCAATGGTGTACTTTATACTCATCATATCTTAGGAAAGTTTTACGAGCCGGGCACCTACATGTAAAGCAGAGGGTGTCTAGGTGTGAATCATAAATGTTGAACCCTGGGACAGAGAAATAAGAAAAATAGTTCTTAAGAGGAGTAATATTACCCTTTAAAACTTATATACCAGCAGTGGTGCACAGGTTTAATTTGTCGGTGTCCCATCAAGCAGAATAACACACACATTTTTCCATCCAAGTACTGAAAAGTGACACTTCCATCACCTGGAATAAAACCAAGCTGACCTGACAAGCTTCTGTTGCACACCCACAGTATTAGGCTAATTCATTGTTTTCATTAATCATTGCATATCAAATATGCAATCTTCATCCCCAGCCACATGGCAAGCCAAGTATTATGTAATGCCTTTTTGAAGAAGGGGTGGATCCTGCTCTGCCATTGGTGGAACAGAAACACTCCTCTCCTAGATTGCCAACGCCCACCTCCTGCTCACTTTTCATTCTTCACTCAGCATGTGACTGAAATTTTTAAGGAGGAGAAACATTCAGCTGCTTGCCACTTATCTCCCGTTTCACTAATTCTCTATTGGCTAAAATTCACCCAATCACAACTCAGCGCTGCACCATACCCCTCAATTAAGTTTCACATTAATTATAATGTACTGTACAACAAACAATCGGTGGTTTGGTCACCCGAAGAAAACACTTGAAATATTTTGAAATTATTGCAGAGGGACCCGCTGTGACAGGCAGATTATGGGTGGTTGGCCATATTGCCTGATGTGTTAGGTTACTTGTAATATACTCCCAATTTTATCTAATTAGATTGCATGTGCCTATATTACACTTTTTTTTACTAATTTCTGAACCAACACAATATTATCTAGATAAAGATAACTGTGCAGCCATCATAAGCCGTCTGTAGGTTTGCATTAAAACTATTCTTTCACTTACTGTAGATGTTCATGTACACACCCAATGTCCAGTCTTAATCCCGCTAACAAATTCCTTTCTCAAACTCTCTTCTTCAACAGTGGATATTCAAACAGGTTCAGCCTCTCACTTATCACTTTTGGTGTGTCTAGCTAACTTGTTCATGACAGCTGTACTGAGGCTGAATTTCTATATATAATTCATCCATACAAACTAGATTTAAAGTTATGCATAATTAAGAACATGGTCGCCTTGATTGACAGGTGGGTGCCGTTACAGGTGGCTTGTTTACCAGACTTCATTCAGCCTGCCTCAGCTTCACCCACGCTCTGTGTCGTTGCCAATAACGGCTTTCCAAAAATCTATGGGTGACGTCATGGAAATTACATCCATTTTCATTTGTGCGTCTATAGTTTTAACTTGATTGTTATGATTTTAATATGCTTGTGACAATATAGTGTAACAAAACACACATTTTGTAATAGGACGAACATGTCTATCTCACATATATAACCGTTTTTGTGAGCAGCTCTTTAAGTTCAGCCAAATGTAGCAATCTCACAGACAGACGTTACATAACATACTGTAGATTTTAGACTGGGTTGGGCACAAAGAGTGTCTAATGCCACTTTAATAACAGCTATGATACACTTCTGAAATGTCTCCAGAACTAGGCCCAGAGAAAGCATGTTTGCATAACTGCAGAGTTTACCATGACGCAAGTTGATTCAAAGGTGCATTTGTAATCAGATAAATCTTTATGACCTTTATTAGAACAGGAGAAGATGAGGTGTTTTTTATTGAACACACCCAATTCCAGTGAAATAAAGTTAACAGACTAATAACTACTGGCTGAACATATTTAACTACAGAAGTAACAAATAAAGTTAGATAAAAGACATAAAACAGCATTGAGAAGCACAGCATGCTAACAGATCTGGGTGGGTGTGAGATACATAGTACCTTAGCCATAGCCTGTAATATCTTGGTAGTAATAATGAGACTAATTTGTGTATAATGTCTGTAAAAGAAAAAAACCCAGCAAAGACAGGATAATATTTGTTTTAGTGATAATGTGATAAATGTAATGAACGAATTTGATGAAAAAGAAGGAAATAGAGGGGTAGACATATGGTATTGTATTAACAACAATGAATATTAATGTTTTTATAATACTTAAAGTGTAATATCAGTGTCATAACTTCATACTTGAATAACTTCATAACTACATGAAAATTCCCCCTTAAATGATGTGTCTTCTTACCTGGAAACACAGATAGTGTTAATCATGTTTAATCATGCTGGATAAATACTGATGTACTGATGTAAATGTATTCATGACTTTTGCAAACTTAAACTCTTGTTCTAACACTTATCCTCGATCCTCGAGCACAGTATTCTTCGATAATGTGTGCAAAGAGCAATGTGGGACTTTTTCTGGAAAAGTACAGTAGAGCAATGGTAACATCCTGCTGATATTGCATCAGCTGTCACTTAATCCTTAAAAAGAAATGCTAGGGACCTCAGCCAAACAGCTGACCTGCTTCCCTTTTCAACATGACAAAACTCTCCACGGCTCTGTCTGTTTATTGTGAATCACCTGTGAGAAAGTTAAAGACATCTTTCAGCCCACAACTTTTGGTCTCAACATCATGCTCTGTTTTGGTGTCTATAGTGTTTTGTTTGGTCTCATGGGTTGCACAGGTGGTGGTGCCCTCTGTGCACTCTGTCGTGGGAAGAGTCTGTTTGCTTTTTTTGTTATGGGGAAACAAAGATATGCAAAACCAAACCTGCATCTAAGCTGTATGTGCCACACACTTCAAGCAAAAAGACTTTAATGGTGCAGTGCTGGAGGCCACAATCAATGAAATCATTGTTTCCTCAAAGATTTATTATAGTGGGGCGAGACTCGAGAAACACTTTCCCAGAATTTTATCATTTCATCCTGGTGCATTTCAGGTGCAGCAACCTCCATCAGTGCTGTGATACTGGTGCAATGGTGAGTGATCTTGCCCATTCAAGGCTGTGGAAGTGTTCCCCAACAGAACCTCCCACCATTCAGTTAAATATAGAGGCTTGACTGAGCCAGCGTGGTAGTGGAAATGCACAGCTGCTGTGGTCAAATTGCAGACAGACCTCGAGGTCTGAATCTGATGATGTTACTTGAGCATAAATATGACTCATAGCTTGATATACAATAGCTGTAGTGATGTACTTTGTAAAACAAGCTGGGCCAGCTTTCGGAGACAAGGAGTACTTCCAGACATGTTTTAAAGTAATCAAATGCCACCAACTTAGTCCGTAAGGAAGATTTGAAAAATAATATGGTTGGACATAAATGTTAAATAAACTCTCACATAGCACATGAGTTAGGGAAGGTTCTTCGTGCATAGATGCATTACCTTTCTACACCATTACAATGCAACAAATGTACTAGGTAAAACAAATGGGCGCTGCCTTCTTTTAACGTCTTTTCTTGGTGTTGCCATGGGAGGAACTCATCCTATGGTGCAGCAAACCACATGTTCAGACGACAAAATCCACTCATTAATTTGCAAAGCTGGAAGGATTTGTGTGCCACAGTAACAAAGTCAATTATAGTGAAAAAGCTCAACTGGATTAGCAGTTCACTAAAAAAGGCTCCAGAGAGACTTTGCTAGAACATGAAACATGCTGAAGCATTAGAGGAAGTGATCTTCGACCAATACAAAGAAATTTGTAAGATTTAACGTATTTGTTGGTACCAGGATCAAAACAAACACAGACACTCCTGTGGCATTACAGTATAATATAACGCTGTTTTGAAATTTCCTGTAACAGTATTTTCCCGCGGTCTTGTTTTTCTCAATATGACAACATAGCAACCATCTTCGGATGCAACACCCTAAAGGTGCTGATTAAAGAGCACTGCCCAGACTTGTTTTATTAGATCTTTGTCACATCAGGTTTGAATAACCGGAGATGAACTGACATCCTTGTATTTGTTTGATTTGACTATTCATGTGTCACATTTATTTGTGTGAACCTTCTGAACTTTTTTTTTAATCTAAAGGTTGAGTACACCAGATTAGATTTTATCATTTTTTGTTTGCCTGCTAATAGAGAGAGCAGACAGTCAGAAAAACACATACCACAGAACAAACACCACCATCAGTACAAACATCCATAAATTCTGGATGATCATGGAGGCCCAAGGTTATGTTCATTTAGCGCAGTATTATTTGAATAGCACAACTCTGCAGTTACCCTGTAATTAGTTCATCCTGGCTTGTGTTTGCATTACCTGACAGGTGTTGTGAGATGTTCTTTTTTAAAGTCATTTTATCTTAACTTTGCTAAAGTGAACATCTTTGAACATCTTTAAATCCTGTTGGAACAACAGTGAAATTGTTTAAGATTAGTGAGATTTACCTAAGATTTAATGTACAAGCATGTTAGAAATGCATGTTAGGATTAAACAGGGCTAACATGTTCTTATTTAAAGCTCCATCAGTATGTTAAGTTAGCTACTGGGATTGTTTTATACCATGTAGTATTACATGTGTTTATTCTTCTCTTCTTTTAAATGTTATTTTGTGTATATCTTTATATATTTACTACATATCTCCATTTTGTGTTCAAGAACACGTCCATTGTGTCATGATGTTATACAAAGCTTTGAATAGTTTATGTAACCGTTGAAATAAAAGCATTGTGTGTCGGCACCACAGGAAAATCACACATGAACAGCTCAAATTCAATATAGATAGTCAAACTGTATAGGCTGTTTGAGGTCATCAATGTTATGTTTTAATATCTTTACTGTGTCAAGCTAAGGTAGGATAATGGACACAAACAGAGTCATCTGTTTTATTAACATTGGAAGTAATTTGGTAATTACTGATTATTGTAGAAGGATGTAGATGAAAAATACATGTAAGACAGCAAAATAAACATTAATTGTATAAAGAAACTGTGAATTGTAAAGCACAAATGCCAACTTGCTAAATAGTGTTCCTATTTCCTGCATGCACATGTACAGTAGCATTGTTTTGTTATACAAAGATCAAGGCCTGCTAGATCACCTTGTCCTTAGGTTACAATATCAAATGTGCTGCCCTGAAGTACTGTGAACTGCCACACAGTCACAGAATAAGCATTTCTGTCCTGTTATGTCTAACCTCTGATATCAATTGAAGGTTCACGTTGACATGTGAATTCTCCTATTTATCTAGATAAAGGTCACTCATGAATCCTGTCGTTCCTGAATGTTTGGCCTTAACTGAACACACCTGAAAAGAGATGGGAAAAAAGTGGGTGGATTTATAATGCGAGTGGATTTATGCTCAGCCACTGGTGATTGCAGGTTTGCTTGGTATGTAACTTGCCAATAAAACCTACATGTTTTTTAAATTATATAATTCTTTATCAACTCTAAATCTTTAGGACAGAATATCTTCTTCAAAGCAGTCAGCTAAAGCTCCTTTTTAAATGTGAAAACGCTGCAGAAAAAACATGCTTGTTCATCTAAGGCACCTAAATACTCGATAAACAAACTCCAAGTATGTTAATAAGTGTTTGAAAATTATTTCTTAACTCTGCTAAGTAACTAGGATGGAAATTTTTAATGAGTCGATGGATATTGTAATAGTTTACTCAAAGTTAATAATTATGTGGTTGTCTCATCTGTCTGTGAGTCAGTAATTACTGTAAATATCTGTAGCTAATGTTGATTTCACAATGATCCCTACTTCCTGAAGTCAAGCAGCAGAAGTTAAGTGACAATGTGCAAATATCACTGGCCCCTTTTTGGTTGAGCTGAAAATATCAGATTAGACAGTCTAACATATCACATGTCATGTCTATAACCCAGGGCATTTATCCTTTGTTCCCCTCTGTTAATGGAACAAAAATGTAATTAAATATGTCTAAACATGTAATTAATGTGTGTTTTGAAAGCTGTTCATTTGGAACAGAAACAAGCTTCTCCAGTTATGCAGTGCTGTTAGCGTGAGGCTGACTCATTTTACTGTTTGGTCTGTTCCATCTCAGAAGGTGGTTGTTGAGTTTGAAAGGTTGGTAGTGGGAACCAAACACACTCCTAAATTTGATCCCAATTACGTTTGTAAGTATCAGTGTCGTAGTACTCAAGACCGGTCTCAAGACCACTTTTTTGAAGGTCTCTGCCTCATCTCGGTCTTGTCTCCATCACGGACAAAGAGGACTCAGGGCAGTCTGTAGTTTTAGAGCAAACACCTGTGTGGCACAGAAAACTAAAGAGAGGACAGGAGAGGTCAGGTCAAGGTTTAACCACAAGACCACACGCCAACAGCTGCAACAGGTAATTAAAAACAAAGAAATGAATTTGTTCTGTTTTATGTCTCTAAGAAAGAGAGTTGCACATGTTGCCGGTCCTTCTAAAAAGAGTTAATCTGTAAAACAGCATCCAAAAGAAAACACACAGCAGTCTGACTGAGAAGGCTGGGAGGCGTCGGCCTTACCCAAGGAGATTTGGTGAATATTAGCTGCACGTTAGCTACCTAAATCAGCTATACATGTCTGGTCTTGGTCTTCACTTGATCTTGACCACTCAAAGTCTTGGTCTTGTCTCGTTTCGATAAACTTTGGTCTTGGTTTATTCTTTAACAAATCTGAAATTCAACATGACATTTCTGAGGCAGGGACACAGTTCGGCCCTATCATTGTCTCTTGCAACATCTGTTGTTGCCTCCACAAACAATACAAACACAATGTAACAACATCTCCGCTTTCACTGTACTTATATCATAAAACACCTTTAATAGGAAAAGCCAAGAATGCTTTACTTGCTTTGAAAGCCGAGGCAGCTGACTGTGCTGTTAATCTCCAAGAGCTATTATACCTGTCACGTTAAAAGTATTCTGACCTTTCCATTAGGTACAGGCAGCTGTCAGAGGCCAATAAGAGGAGGTTTGGCTTGGGGTCACACTCCACAGGGAACTGACCTGGAGCGAGAAATACTCTACCTACAAACCTGAAACCTGCTTCCAGCTGAACACTGCAGTTTCTTACAAAACAGCTGCCACACAAGCTAATTTTGAGCACTGGTAATGCGTCACAGATTAATGTGTAGTGCACGTTGACTGCAAATGTAAAATGTGTTTGCTTACATTCCCAATGAGCAGATCAAACATGGGTGAACACTATTGGAGCTGACAACTCCTTTAAGTGTAACATTATATGATATACTGAGGATTAACATGAACTGCACCAGCTGCTGTATTTGTATTACAAAGCTTAGCTTCAGTGAGGAGCTAGCTGAAATGGTGGCAGCTCAAAAGGTATTTAGCAGTCAGCGTTGTCAATTCAGCTAATCATACATCCATTCTCTGCAACCGCTTATCCTTATCAGTGTTGCAGGAGGCTGGAGTCAATCCCAGCTGACACTGGGCAAGAGATTGGAGACACCCTGGACAAGTCTATTAGTCTGACAGCATTTTTTTTTTTTTAAATGCATTTAATTACTGGAGTTCGATGTACTTGTTTAGTCAATAAGCTAAAACTCCCCTAAAACATTTAATATACGATTATATAAAATGGACAAAAGCATCAAATTCTTAGATTTTGTGGAACAGGAAATCAATACATTGAATATTAGATTTCTTTCACCTGCCAGTTCCCACTTTAAACCCCTGATCATACAGGCTGTTATTTTATATAAGCACAGGTATAAAAAAAAGAGGTAATACACCATCACAAACTGATGACATGAATGGCATTATAATCCTTCCTCACTGTGACAGGTTTTAAGTGCTAATAACATCTTACTGTGTATTATCGATGAAGAAAACTCATGACACATGACATGTGAGGAGTAGTCGTTTATTACAGAGCATAAGGAAACTACCCAGTCTAGACATGAAGCATACAGTATGAGCTACTTGTTCCTCTGGAAGTTGAACGCATGTTGGAAGGAGGGGGACAAAAGTAAGAGGGGAGTAGAGGAAATAGAAAAGGCACTCTTAACACTTACTGTAGCCAACGGGATGACCTCCGGGTGGTAAAAGGGAACAAAACCAAAACTTGAAACTCTATCCAACACATGGGACGGCCGTGTAAACAAGGCTGGTTTCTCTGTACTACACCAACCAAATGTTGCCAGTCCATTAATGAGGACAGGAGTGCCAAAGAATTGCACCGGACATTTTAAATGGGATTTCAAAACTAACCCACTTAAAAAAAAAGATCGTCCACAAATAATAAAAAGGTTGTAAAATTGCCATTAACAGTAGCCAGCTGAGGCAGACCAAAGCTTTTCTGTACAACACTCTGGAGCCTCGCAAAACACTGAAAAATGGTCAAGTCAAAAGGAATTCGTGATTCAATAACCAAGTATGTTTAAAGCTGCCTTCTGAAAACTCAGCTTCTCTGTATCCACACCGAGTTTCAGAGAACAAATAAATAGTGTTGAGTCCTAGCCAATAAGACTTTGTGGCAAAGAACACACTCCACTAATTATAAAGATGGGAACCAGGTTTCTCTGTAGCTACACCTGCCATCCATATACTTAGGGAGTATAAAGGGCCATTAGTCACATCAAACCATAAAAAAAGCAAGTGAAACTACATTTAAAAAAAGGACTCATTAAAATTGAATTTCAATGCATAAACAATCCAATTTTATATCATCAAGTATAACCAATACCTCTGCAGACCAGAGCAGTGACATAGCAGCTTCTGACTTTTCTGTATTACGTCAGAAAACAGCAAAGGTCTGTAGAGGCATCTGAGGCTTTACACTCATTTGAGAGCTTGAATAATTAGGATTTGGTTCGCCCCTTAGCCTGCAATGCATAGCATTTTTTTGTGATAACAGCAACAACCCTTAAATTTTAATTGTGCCATTCTAGCATCCTCCACAAAGACGAGGGGATAAAGCTAACAAAACAAGAAAGAAAAAAACAGCGGGTCCGGGAACAGTTGTACCAGATAGACAAAAGGAGGAATGTTTAGAAAGAAGCTCAACTTGTTTGGAAAGATGCCAGATTAGACGACCCTCCAACTATCAAATTATGCTTCTAAATGGACTTAGAAATGTCAGATGTTGCACAGACTCCTTACATCAGTAGCACCAGTAAATTAAGAGGGGTATCGCATATAGCCTAATATGCTACCGCCATGACACTGAATATAAGACTGACAATATTGACGAGTGTGGGGTGCCAAAAGGGAGAAGTGAAGGCTGCTATTCAATCACAATGAGGAGCATGGGAACCCCAAGACGTGGGAGAACATCAAGTACCATGGAGCATGAGTTCATGGAACCCATCCGATTCTTTAAAACATCAAATTTCTGAGGTATGCCTCCTATGACCCAGTATGATAGTGCAACCAACAGAAAAACAGTAACAAGACAAAAAGGAGGGAGGTGGAGGGAGTGAGAGAGGGAGTCATGTGTTAAATGATACCATTATTATGAAAAGAGATAAGCGCATTTCACCCCCCGGAACCTTGGAGGCTTCTCTGTAGTATACACCAACAAGCCTGGGGGGGAAAAGCTTAACAGGTTTAGTATTTGAGTTTTTTGGGC
This sequence comes from Miichthys miiuy, assembly GCA_036365135.1. Classification (NCBI taxonomy): domain Eukaryota; kingdom Metazoa; phylum Chordata; class Actinopteri; family Sciaenidae; genus Miichthys; species Miichthys miiuy. The sequence goes on from CM071605.1 coordinate 20,963,654, forward strand.
ACCTCCCATGGGAAGGAGTCTCGGCCAAAGTGGCCATAGGCTGCGGTCCTCTGATACAAGGGCTTCTTCAGATCCAGCTCCCTGGAATACATAATCAACATATTTAGCAGCAGTCACATCTCGGTGACCTCAAATGCACGCATACATACTCACACAGACATACCAATCACATTTGCGATGGGGAGTGTCGAATAAAATAAAGTTAAAGTTAGACCAGCTGGTAAAGAGGGAAACATGTGAAGCTTCGACACTTACCCTGCCAGCCCTGAGCAGTGTGTTGACTGCAGCTTGCAGATGGAAACCACACTCATCCAATTTACATAAGGACGCTTATCTAACTATGAGCTACAAAACTTGATTATACCAGATAACATAGATGTCTATGCTAATAAATGATTTTTGCCCTCACTAATGCCCGTGTGTTTAATCGTCAAACACTATGCCATGTGGTTAAGTAGAAAGAGATAAGGCAAACACAGCGTTCGATCACAGAAGCTAAACAAAATGCCAGCTGTAGCAAAAAACAAACAAAAAAAAAAAAACACTGGCTCAGAGATTCACGATACATTAATGGATTAACTCTTATAACCTGGGCGGGGCAACTAAATAAAAAAGACAAAATTATGGCAAAGGAAATAGGAAGGAGTCAGGGGCAGGTGGTTTCAGAGGTTATATATTACCTGACAATGACTCCAGGACGGAGATCAAAGTTCCTCTTCACAATGTCCAGCAGCTCTCTCTCACTCTTGTTTGAGGTCCCATAATGGAAGATGGAAATGGAAAGTGGGTGGGCGACTCCAATAGCATAGGACACCTAAAAAATAAATTAAAAAAACACCTTATAACACATTATAAAAACCAGAGAAAACTTCAGGTAGAGATTTCTTCCAGGCGACTCTTTAAAGAGATACCAGTGTGTTTTGACCCTACCACTCACCTGGACCAACACTCTCCTGCAGAGCTCAGCCTTCACCAGAGACTTGGCTACCCAGCGTGCAGCATAAGCAGCAGAACGGTCCACCTTTGTGTAATCCTTTCCAGAGAAGGCACCGCCACCATGGGCTCCCCAGCCTCCGTAAGTGTCAACAATAATTTTACGGCCTGTCAGGCCAGCATCACCCTGTGGTGGAAGAATAGGTTACACAAGTCAGTAACTCTCAGGTGAAATATAGAGCATTCCTGAAAGCCACTCGCACACATTTACCTGTGGGCCTCCGATAACAAACCGGCCACTGGGCTGCAGGTGGTAGATTGTGTCATCATCCAAATAGATGCATGGAACGACAGCTTTGATGACTTTCTCCTTCAGGGCGTCTCTCATCTCCTCCAGGCAGATGTCCTCATCGTGCTGAACAGAAACAACGATTGTGTGCACACGCACTGGAAGCATGGCACCACGGTCCTGGCGGTACTGAACAGTCACCTGCAAAGAACATGAAACTATAAATGAACTGGATACAAACCCAAAAAATAATTTATAGGAGTCAATAAAAGCAAGTATGACAGCTCTACCTGTGTCTTTGAGTCTGGCCGGAGCCATGGAAGGGTGCCATCACGACGCAACTCTGCCATCTTAGCGTTCAGCTTGTGGGCAAGGACAATTGTCAGAGGCATGCACTCATCGGTCTCATCAGTGGCATATCCAAACATCAAGCCCTGCAGGGGAAGACACATTTAGTCAGTGTTTAAGTAGTCATTTAAAGACAAGACTAGCAACCTGTAATAAGACGTTGATGTCCACCACTCACCTGATCCCCAGCTCCAATGTCCTCCTCGTTGCGGTCAATGTGAACACCCTGAGCGATGTCAGGAGACTGCTGCTCCAATGCCACAAGGACATTGCAGGTCTTATAGTCAAAGCCTGTGCAGGAGACAGACAGCAGAAGCTCAAGACGCCATTCATAAATCAAACCCACAGACAGCACAAAGCAGAAAAAAGCAACAACAACAACAACAAGCCACACCTTTGCAGGAGTCATCATATCCAATTTGGCGGATGGTGTCGCGGACAACTTTCTGGTAGTCCACTGTGGCACGAGATGTCACCTCACCAGCCAACAGGATCATTCCAGTCTTGGCAACGGTCTCTGCAAGAGGCAAAAAAAAGTCAATATAAACATCTGACGCAAGCCAACATAAACACAGAATATATCATTCTTCTTACCACATGCAACTTTGGCATCAGGATCCTGCTTGAGATGGGCGTCGAGAACTGCGTCGCTGATCTGATCACAGATCTTGTCTGTAAAAAAAACAACAACAATGCAACTAAACACCGACATCAATTACAGACTGCAGCATGCAGCAAAACCGGCTCACGGTGGAGGTGGAGGAGAGGGTGGTGGGGGGCTGAACATAAACTGTGGCACGCTTTAGCACCACCGGCCCGGATCCTCCTTAGTGGGAGTGGCTCGGGGAGTCTTAAACAGTCGCCATTTCAGCATGTGGACATGTGGTGAGGAAGATAGCGCGCCTAACTAAACCGGGGACAGGAAGGCGGACATGACAAGCCGACACACACTTAATGGATTGCGTCAGCCGTGGACATTATAAGGCTATCCATCATGGTGCAGTGTAGTTCAGACAAGGTGAATAACGTGAAGTCATTGTGGCCGGCGTGCTTCAGGAGCAGCCCCGGCATGTTCAGGAAAACGTCAACCAGTTCAAATATAATAACTGTAATGAAACGAGCACTCAGAGTAACGAGTAATAGAGCGTACCTTCTGTAAAAATAACACTACGTTTGTGTTCGCTGTCGGTGGGAGCAGGCAGACATCATCAGCATCACCTATTCGGCTAAGATTAGCTCGCTAACGTTAGCATGTAGCGCGTGTTCTCGAAACCGGCCCGGCCAACGTTCAAGTGGCGGAAAAGGCCCCAACATTCACATTTTAATTATGTTTTATTTAACGAGATGGGTGAAATTATGCGGCACGAGACACAAGAAACGTCACAAAATTAATTTAGAAATTTTTTAAAGGTTAAGAAAAAAAAAGAAAAAGGATGGCGTGTTTTAATGGGTCTTACCGGGGTGTCCTTCTCCGACCGACTCTGAGGTGAACAAGAAGCAGTCCTCGTCAATGAAGGAGTTATGAAAACCGTTCATCTGTCCGTTCATCGTGGCTAACGGCGGCTGCTGCTGGTACGTAATGTTTAAAAAATGTTACGTTTGTTTTACAGTATTTCTTCTCGCTGAGCAGTGTCTCTGCGGTGCGCCCGATCTCTCGCTATTGATCCTTCAGCCTGAGCCTCATGGCGCAGAGCTGCACTATTTATCCTATCAAGTCAGACGCTCTGACGTCACGAGGAGGTGGAACATACCATTGAGCCTACCCGAGGGGTGGGCGGGAGCATGACCGTAACCAGAAAAGCTTGCTGGATGTCAAAGTGACAGTCCAACAAGTGTTATCAAACATGTCTGTGACTTAAGATCTTTGACCTGTCAGCTCATTTTACCTGAGGCAATTACCTCATCACAGCTAAAGTGTGTAAGATATATTTTATTTTATTTTTTACAAAGTATAGCAGAAATTGAATATTCATTTTATTTAATTTGTTACACTGGAATGATCATTTTATATCTGCAGAAGTTGTAAGTCCTTGTCTGCAGAGTCCGCCATGTTTCTAAAGGACGACAAACAAACTAAACACTAGATCTGGATCTTGAAAGGGCCCTTTCTTCTTGTATTTAGCAACTTTTACAGGAGTTAAGTTTCCACATAGAAAGAGGAGTGTGTGGCAAGCTGTATTCAGTTGGTTGCATTCAGCAATTGTACTACCTGCTTCTAAGTCCTACACACTGGAGCTTTAATCTCCACTGCTATGTCACCTTACACATCCTACAATGCAATACCTCAGTAATTACCCAAACACACATTTTAATTTAAATAAGTTAGGATTGGCCAAAATGTCCTTTCTTTGCAAAAACAAACAAAAAAAAAAAACAAGATGTAGGATTGTGAGTGTTTTCCGTGTGGATATGAGGATGTGGCCTGCATGTTTGACATTTGATGCTCCTCAGACTGACCATCCTTCACACTTTATGCCCTCTGCTGTATTTTAAGCAAGTGAAAGTAGAGCTGGTGGACTGTCATCGTGAATTCAGGAACATTCACTTGTTCAGTAGTGCAGAGGTTATGATCAGCTTTTATTTAAATGATAAATAAAGACGTACAAGGCCTAATAAATGTTAGGATGTCAGATATTATTTGCTTTGTAAACTATTTTTATGATGTCATATATATAAAACTCCTACTGTCCTTGTGTGTGATGTGTTTTTATCATGGACTTTAGTGTACCAGGCAACAAGCAAACGTTTCCTAGAAACCATTATTCTAGGTTAATGCAACACTGTTCTAATTAATCTGGTAAATTGCTATCGCAAGAACATCAGAACATGTGTTTCCTTGGTGAAACAGCCAGATTAATCTGGACGTACGTCTGCAACAAAGTGAAGAGTGGACAGTGGAGAGACGAGCAAAAGCTGTGGATATTATATCACAACATAACTTGATTATACTTTACTCAAAAAGCTCCCATCTCCCTCTCAGGCTTCAGGCCTCGTTGTCTAATATAATCAAAAGCTATGATTGTGAACATGTTCTACGTTTGCAGGCAACAGATGGGTTTAATATTGTCTTGATAAGGTTTTATAATAGGTTTAGCCACAAAGCAAGGTCATTTTATTTATTTGTGAAGACAAACAGTCTTACAGAGAAGTATCTCTAGTTTTTTCGATTGGAGAACACTGCTTTTTTTAGTGGAAAAGTGCTTGTCATTGTGAATTCCCAAATTCCTGCATCTATTAATCACCTCATTTTCGTGGTATCGCTGAATAGGATACACATGGCTTGCCCCACTGACAAAGCATATATGAAAGGGTGGAGCACAAAATTACACATCCACACAAAGCCAAGTGTTGCATCATTAAACGGAGATATTAAGTCCACAGTGAGGAAATATAACCAGTTCACTGTGCTCTAACTGAAGTTTATGGCATGTCAACCATGGTCCATGGTCAGTGAAGGTCTGATAACTTTACCAGTGGCTGCTGGGTATTTTTTATTATCATTGTGTGAGACAAAGAATAAATGTATCATTGATATCCTAATCTATAAAGATAGTTAAACACACATGGCGGCTTATGCTGTAAACTAGAGGTCCACCCCACACACATACATATTATTATTAATCTTCTGGTGGTAGAATCCAAAGAAAAGACAAATTTAGACATTTTAATTTTGCCATTTTCATGGAAACAATAAAAACACTCTTCACACTCATGACATTACAGGGGGTAATGACAACCTCCACCCTTTTAGTCAATTCATTTAATAATGTTTATTTGGGTTTAGTTTCACTAAACCAAACAACTCAATCCCTGACCAGTGTTGCATCAGAGCAGTACAGTCACCATGAATTTGCATGATGGACACTTTCTTTTCACAGGGCAAAAGCATGATGCAAGATGCACCTGCTGTTGCCTTCAGCAGGATGTTGTGTTGTGCTTGTAGCCCACATTTATTGAGAGAGACAAAAATAGCGCACAACTTCTACCTGTAACAACAGACTATGCTGAAGTTACCCATTTTTCAAGGATTGGCAATAAATATGAAGAGACTCAGAAAACAGACAGCACAATTTGAAGGATAGTATATTATTTCTTTGGACAATGTTGCACTAGTTTTTGAGTTCGATAACAAAGCAAGCAACCCCTAAAAACCCTTCTCACCACACATCAGATGATTTCAAACATTTTCATATACTGACAATAATTATCTTGCAGGCTTGCTAGATTTTTTTTTTAGCGATTTCATTCACAATTTACAAAGAACTGTAGACTAAACAATCTACACTTTAGACAATAAAAGCAACATCTGATCTGACTTTACTAAAATGAAAACTGGAGAAATCAAACTCTCTCTTTATAGTTCCTAATAGAAAAAGAAAATAATTATCAATAATCTATTATCTCATTTTGACATTTCCATTGAAATAATGCTCCCTCACTGGCCAGCAGAATTCAGGCTCATTTAACAGTTAAATAAGAAAATAAATACATAATTTAAGTAAAATAATCTTTGTGGCATAGATTGTCTTCTATTACATATTTTCTACCATACTTAATATTTGTTTTTTACATAGATATTTCTTCTATTTTAGCCACATCATTACAAAACAGTAACATTCTGTAGACAGAGCATTTTCTTCATTAACATTTCACAATAGATAGTCAATAGTCATGACTGCAGAACTCATACTTATCTAAATTACCTAAAGTAGGACAAAGTCATACAATCTTTAACATTTTTTAAACACTTTACACAAAGTCCAATAGGTTTTTCATTTAAAAATCAAGAAAATACACAAATGCACTATGAAATGATTCAAACAAGTTCAGATTTATGCAAGCAGAACTGTCTTGCATTTTCTTCACCTAACATTTATACTGAAGTTTCAATTTTTATACTGTCCTTACCATGTTTTTCTAACAATTTTTCACAGCCACGATCATAACAAAGAGGAGTCAAAAACAGCACTTTACGGCACAAAAATCACAGTACCGGAATGTACAGTATGTCCAGCAGCAAACCATGCAAGCTCAGTCACACCCCCATTCATGCCACTGTTCGCTACACACACAAACAGGCACCCCACACCATCCAAAACACACACACACACACACACACACACACACACACACACACACACACACACACACATCCATAAAAACACATACACACACAAACTGATTACACACATACACACTGAGGTTACAGCTACAACAGTATACACTGTCCTACGCTAACAGCCCAAAAGTGTCTAAGATGGTGCATCAGAGGTCACACGGTAACAATGCAACACGACTATTGTCACTGTCAGCTAATCACCAGGACCTGTACAAGAGGATCTGAGCGAGAGAAAACACAAAAACAAAAAGAGGAACGGTGAACTGAAATAAAGCAAAAAAAAAAAGTCAAAATCAAAATAATCAAAAGAAATAAATAGGACAATTTTTATTTATTTGAAATATCACACAAGCATTATGATATTTCACAATAGTGGAACATGTCAGGTTTGTATCATACTACTTTCAGTATAATGCAAAGCACTGTAGTAGCTCTACATAGTAGAGTTCCTGCTCACATTTGTCAGCGATATCCAGAGTTTTACTTCCTTCCATGTTAAAAACATCATGAAATCGAATAAAAACAAATACGTCATTTTTGTTTTCTGAGTAAGTTATTTCATTCCTGGGAAAGCTTAGATAAGGCCCATTAACTCACATGGCAAAGCAATATACTGCATGATTCCTGGTTCAGATAATGCTGTAGTTGTTACCAATGTAGCCGGCCCAGCATAGTTAGTGGCCAACAATTAATGGACTAGCTCTGGCAAAACAGCTATGCAGTATCAGCTGACAGCCTACATCCATCACATCCCACTGTACTGATTTGGCGGTCTATTTAAAGGCCTTTACACTCAAATACACTCTCTGCTGACGTGCTGCGCTGTTGCCATGGCTAGTGGCCAAGCCCCCTGGACCCCAGCCTCCACATACTTTGGATCTGCTCTGTTTTTATGCCCCCTGCAGGGACTTTTTTTTTCCCCTTTGGTGGATCATTTGGACCTGCGTGTTAAGTATTGTGTTGCTCTGTAATGCAAGCTGAATTTCCAAAGAGGGGAACACCCATAAGAGTAGAACCATACCGCCAAGACAAATTTCATGGCTATCTCCATTTGCAGGTTTGCTAAAACTAATAATGTGAGTGATTGTTGACCGAGCTGGTGATGCTTTCATAGGATGTTTTGGAATAAAATGCACTTTTCACTATGTCTCTAAGGTCCTCTTGGTCTGAGCAGATCTGTTTCATAACAGATACATGTTCCACAACTAAAGCAAACTAATGATTTGTGAGCAATGTCTGTGGCAAGTCATACTCCTTATCTCAACGTTTTCCAACAGCTGTATGCAGTCTGCTGACATTTCAAAGTTCAGAGTTTCAAACACGGAAAATAGGAAAGATGGTTTGTAAAAAGTAATCACTCTTTTACTCTACATGACCATATTATCCTTGAGTATTTCCTAATGCAAGGTGTCAGCTCCCTGTACTGTCCACACCTGAGAACGGACAAAGATAGAAGAAACACAGGACAGAGTGAAAGGTTTACAAATAAAAAATATACAATGTACACAGCTTAATAGAACAACTCAAGGCAAAGTAGCCTTCTGGACAAACCAGATGGCTGTTCCTGAAAAGGATGGCATCAGAGACTGTATATTTTCATTACAGAAAACATACAGCGTAGTGGATGTATTTAATAAAAGACACAACAGTTGGCTTTGTGACCTGTGACAACAGCAGGGCTTGGTTGTGCATCACAGCCCTGAATCTTTCTCCTTGGGAGCAGACGTCTGGCTGCTGCTGCCCTCTGCTGGATGTTCTATGGACTCACTCTTAGTTGTTGTAGTGTTGCTGGATGGAGAATCATCAGTGACATTCAGCATTTTCATTTTGGCCTGCTCCGGGCTGCCAGAGCGGCTGCGGCTGTGACTTCGGCTGTCGCTGCGACGGCTGCAGTACTTGCTCTTGCGTGGACTGGGACTGCGGGACCTTGTTTTCATGAGGACAACAGTGCTGTCATCTTCGGAGCTGAAGTCAGAGCTGTCTGAAGAACTGTTGTCAAGACCTGAAGTGGGAAGCTGGATCTGAAGATAGATGAAAAAGAGGATAAGAGTGGGATGGAGGAGGTAGAATACGGAGAAAGAGCGGCCAAATGTCAGCAGTAGATGCAGATGTAAAGCCTTCCTCTAAGAGATAATGCATTTGATTGTTTTAACCTCAAGAAAGAAATGCCAGAGTTATGATTACCTGAAATGGCTCTGTTACACCCACAATGGTGCTCATGTTGTTGCTATAGTAACCCAAGATAAAGTCCCCTGAGCCTTTGGGCAACTCCTCCTCAGTAAAGGTTACCTGGAAAACAGTTAGTCAGACCTCTATTAAATGTGAAAGAAAATTAGCTCTAGAGAGAATTCAGCATGCATCCAGATTACCTGATGTTCCTGTCGATGAAAATCAGCCTCCTCTTGCTTGGCCCACACATATCCCACATAGTCCTTATGGTGTTTGAAACCCACCTATGGGGGCAGTGGAACAATCACAAACAGTACTCAATCCAAGTTGGAAACACACAGAAATATTTGTTATGCCAGTCATGGATTCTTCAAACATTACATGTTATTTGGCCAGAAGAGGTAAGATAATATTCACCTTGTACAGTCCGATCCAGTCCCAGGAGCTGCGAGCAAAGTTGGGCACCATTTTGAATTTTGCTGTGGCATCAGCAATACTATTCCACTCATCCTCCACTATGATTGTGACCAGGGGAATGTCCACCTTGTACGGGAACTACAGAGAATATAGAGAGCAAAAATACTGTGAGATAAACTTAAAATGATAATAAGGACTGAGCACTGACTGAAATGAGACTTAACACAGATTATTAAGTGTCAAAAGTTCACCAAATGCATGCGTCGATAATATATATCCCAATTTAATTCAAAACTTTGCTAAGTTTAGACTGCTTTTTACTCAAAGTTCTCGTACAGCAGTTATATTCTCAAATTAAAGTGTTGAAAATAAACAAAGTATTGTTTTATCATCATCTTTAAATTGTACCCTGATGTGTCTCACCTGCAGGGTAAAGATGGAGGAGACTGGTTTGTGGTCACTGACAGTGTATTCCATGTAACTTCGGTAGTAGTGCTGTGTCACTTTGGTCCCGCTGGTCAGCCCTGAAATGGAGCTACGCTTCCCTGTGTTGACACCTGTGCCGGAAGGCGCAGTGGCTCTTAGGCGCCACAGGATCCGGTCGGTCCAAGCTGGTTTACGCTTCTTCCCACTGGATGGGGAGGGGGTGTAGATGAGAGAGAAGAAATCAGTACACGGAGGAGAAAAAAAATGAGGCACTTTCATGCTCCCCCAGGCTAAGGAGGACCTTTCTGTGATATCTGGTCAGTGACCTTGAATCCAACAACAGCAGTCCTCGCATCACCAACCTTGTGTCATATGTATCTGTCCCAACGTCAAACTTGTAGGTGGGAGGGAATTTCAGTGGACCCTCATGGAAACCCTCCAACACTGTTTCACTGTCTTTGGCCATATTGAGCTGTAACAATGACAATCAGCAGACATTACTCACAGAGGATTTCTGTTTGGCATTTGGCTGATAAAGATGGTGTGTTTCTCTATTGCCCTCTAGTGGCATGTCTTAGCACAGTGCATAACACGCCAAACAAGGAAAGAAGACATTTTATCATGTACAGCCTGTCTTTTGTGAAATGTCTTCACAAGCACACTGATCTAAAGTTAAGATTTTATCATGAACAGCTTTTTGGAAAACATTTCTGGATGAGATTTCAGTGTCTAGACTACTTACACATGCGAAGGAGATGATTCATTTTCTTTATATGGCATATTAGACAACATTTATTTTTCACCTGATCTTTTTCCCACAACATTGGAAGCTTGTTGTTATCAATGGCTGACTTCACCACTTGCATATCCAAGTCATCAATGCGGAAATTGAGATCCCCAAACCAGAACACTACACTGTGAAAAAAAGGAGTCATTTCATGAATATCTAATGAGGGAAGAACATAAATATTTTTGCAATGCTGATTGCAAAATTACTGCGACACAATTTCCTTCCTTTGCACTTGTTATAGATATATCCAAGTTCAAAGGATCCAGATCCAGATTTGTTTAACTGCTTATTAGGCAGATACATAAAACTAAATACATGTGTCTGTATTTATGTGTGTGTGACTTACTCATGGTCAAGAACCCCGGTGGCAGCCTGACCCTCAAACTGCTGCTGCTGCAGGATGCTCTCAAAGTCCTCCATGCGCTGATCTGAGTTTTCCATGTGAGCCGGCAGGTGGCAGTTGAGGAAGCAGATGGTGTGACCAAACACTGACATACGGGCGCTTACACCACCTTTATTGCCCTGTAACATCCAGAAGAAGAGGGGAAGTTAAGTAATATTTAGGAGAGGAAGGAACACACTTGTGAACGAGAGACTTAGATGATTCATATTGATTTTACTTTCATTTAATTTCAAATAGAAAAAGTAAATGACTGAATGAAATGAATGATCCCATACACAGTGGACACACAGGATATATTTTCACTGCATTGAGTGGTGCGTGCGCCTGTGCCACAGAGACACAGGAAGTTTACTCATTAATTACCAGTCATCAATACTTAATGCTAACAGTAAAGTGCACAGTGGGGGGACAGGATGAGTCTGCGGATTCCTTCCCGCTGTTCTCCCAACTGCTCTGAACCACTAAAGCACAAAAGATGTTTCATTATAAAACCTGCAGAATGTGAAGAAGAGCTCATACAAACAGAATCTCACTTAAAACTGAGACTACAAGGCTTTTCAGATGTATTAGAGCCCTCATTGATCAGGATAATACATGCAGACATCCACTGTGTACTTAGTTTTCAGGGTTTTTTTTACATGTTACAAAGAGAACTGGTGCTTGTATAGTTATGTATATTTATATTTTCATAGCAATATAACCTCCTGTAGTTTGCCCTTGGTTCATTTTCATTTTCAGCTGCTGACTGTGAGATATCAGTATCTATATCTTCATTCTCATAAAACTGGAGGAACAACATTTGAACAAGTAACAATATGGTTGGTGTGCAGTTGCTCCAGCCATTCATCTATATGTCATTTGCACCAGATTACCAACATATGCTCAGGATGAAGCAAACAACCTGCACTGTTCACAAACCAAGCCATAGAAGTGTAAAGTAGTCAGGTATCTCTCAGGGTATCAGTGACAGACATGTAAGCTTAGTCATGTCGTTCTATGTAGAGCTAAGCTTCCACATGTGAAGTTTCCATATCGCAGTGCTGTTCAAAGAATGGTGTCAGTAGCCGTCTCACCCAGTAACCCCCCAGGCCAGTGCGGGTGGTTTCAGTCTGGACTCCGCGGAGGAAGGGCAGATGGAAGTACTTGGCAAAGACCAGCAGTAACAACCCCTGCATGCGCTGGGAGGTCACCTGAGAGAGACAGGTGAGGACAAACAGACAGAAAGATAAACCATGAATAGACACACAGTGAGAGATCTGAAGAGGTGCTTTGCATAAACCTGAATAGAGAACAGCTATCAAGTTATATAGCTATATTTATCTTTTTAACATGCACAAAAAATTGAATAAACAAATCCTCTCCGAGCTGAGGCCGGTTTTCATGTGTGTCCATTTCTGCTGCTCTGCTTCACTTTCTCCATCCTCTTTCACCCCTTACTTTCCCTCCGTTGAATTTCCATTTCGCCCTGCAGGAGCCTGTGGCCCAGCTCTCCATTACTTTACACGAAGCACTGCACATTAAGGAGGCCATAGCTTGTGGTCTACCATCTCTGTGGAAACAAACCACTTTGCAAAGGAAATGTGATGTACACACTGCAGGCACTGATGGTCCGACCATTCCTTTCTCCAAGCCCTCCACCATCATTTCAAGCACTTGCTTCTGGTTATGCATAATGATATGCAGATTTTGACATTAGTGCACCACTAGTTTAAAATAAGAAGTCTACATATATTTGTACTATGTAAAAACGAGGCAGGCATGCGACACATGCATTTGTTAAATAAACAAGAGAAGATATTTGTATGGTATGTCAAGCCCCCCAACAGATATTTACCACTCCCTCTCCAGCGGTCCATACATCCCAACCCCCAACTGGCAGGCCAAAGAAGCATAATCACACTCGGCCTGAAATACCCTGAGGGCAGTAATGGAGGCACACATCTCCACGTGACATAAGACCCTCTCGCTTGTATACTAACTGGCTATTTGAGCAACTTTGTTATGTAATGGATTCTACTGAACCGTAAAGTGGATTGACTTTATTTGTGGCGTGTGTGGACACAGACAATGGCTGTGAATATACCTCTGCCTGCATGTATTCAGCATCAGTGAACATTGGAAGAGCTCCTGAAGGCTGCCATACTACATTTTGGCTAAGAACAGAAAAGACATTTAATCCCAAAGACAGGTGTGTGTGTGTGTGTGTGTGTGTGTGTGTGTGTGTGTGTGTGTGTGTGTGTGTGCAGCAGTGTATGTTTGACCTTGTATTGCACACACATGACCGAAGAAATGAGCTGTGATGCTTGCAGGGCAGCCTGGGAATCTGGAAGAAGTTCAGTGCAAAATAAAGCTCACTCATTTCAGTCTTTAATACTGATGACCACAGAAACATCAGGATCTTCTTCACTTTTAATAAAAAGGTAAGTTACTGCAGCGTCTATAAATCTATAAAACATGATCTAACCTAAATATTAATTATACATGTTTTAAAAATGATTGCATTTTACGGCCTCACAGTATCCAAAATGCACATTTAGCTGCTTCATATTGTAATATTTAAACAAATCTGGAGAAAATGTCAATCCAATAAATCACACTGCATACAAAATGTGTGCATCTAAATCTGAGCTTACTATAACAGAAATGATGGTGACAATCAGCAGGTGAACAGCCAGAAAAATGCCTTGTCGGCTCTGTGTTTCTACAGTGAAGGGCTGATGTGAGTGAGCTTTCTTGTGCTCGCAGCAGTCACAGCTGAACCTGACAATCAGTCTTGGTGATTAGACTATCGCAGAGTGGAAAGAACCGAAGGGGTGTCTCGTTACTTTGTGTCTGTCCACTATATCATGACTAGACAGATTCCCGCTGACACCATCGTGTATCTTCCTACGCTCATGACAAACTCCAACTAACACATCCCTTTAACCTGCTCACAGCATTAATATCCACAACATGAAGCACACAAAAAGGTCGCATCAAGATGATTTTAACGAGGTTTAAACTAACGTAGCTGACTATGAGATAGCTGGGGGACAGCATCAGTCTCACTGTCATAGGCCCATCAACACTGACAGCAACGTGATCCAAAAATAAAACAGTATCCTGGGAGACATTTGTCTAGCTCGACAGTTGATTCACGCTCTCTGGCTCACCATGCCAACAGAGCCAAGATACAGCCAGACAAACACCAAGCACAGCTATGGTATGCGCCCTTACAAACATATAACATGGAAGATATTAACAGAGCAGACAGTTCCTTTAGAAATAAACATCTGTGTAGAAAGTATAGATTATATGACAGGAATATTTGCTACATTTCATTCAATATGTGCAATAAGGGGCCCGTGTGCAGGCATTAAGGCACACAGATGGAGACCATGAGACAGAAGTGAGAGCTTGACTTTGTATTATGAGCTTAGCAGACAGCAGAAGATAGCAGATAGACTGACATTACACGGCTGTTACAAATTATCAGCCCCTCCGCTGCCCAGGGAAGAAAATGAACCAAAACAGCAGCAGGAAGCAGAGATCTCATCAGCGATTGTGTAATGCGTACAGTAGGAATCAAAGCTGTTTAGCATTTTACTATGAGAGTGTGCATATGTGTTGATAATAAAAGCCATTACTGACCAGCACATATCCAAAGGGGCTGAGTCTCTCCATGCAGACTTCGCTCCACTGGTCTGTGAAGAGGACATCTTTCAGCCTTTTGTTAATCATAGAGTTCACTTCCTGCAGCCTTGAAGATAAATGACACACAACAACACACAGGGGTCAACATCAGACAGCAGATGGAAGAAGAGCTGGTGAATGGGAGCTTTGATAATCTAACAGTGGATTAATAAATGGAAGATCGCAGCCATAATGGGAGAGACATCGCTGTGGTTCAGACCGCTCATTAGTGGCATTGTCTGCAGTGCCGATGTGAGACAATTGAGCATAAATGGACACTTCAGCTTTTGAGTGGAAGAAACTGTACCGCAGAGCACTCACCCGATAATGTACATGTCTGTGTTTCCATCACCCACGTTCAGCCCCAGCAAGGAAGTGATGTCATCAGGTGGCGTGGCTGAACCCACATTCCAAGTGATGATGTGCACCCTGTTGGGAAAGGGTGTTATAGAATATCTCTGATAAACACACATCTCCTACACACCTCAGTGTCATAACCTACAGACTCAGAGTGACACAGCAGAACCCCATGTATCAACACTGACATCATCTTTTCCGTTAATTTCTCACCACAATGTCACAATTTGTCTTTCTGATATCATGTCAGCGTTTCCACCCATCAGTTACTCCACTCTAATGAATTATTATGAAATGAATTCAGTCATTCTTATTTATAATGACAGAAATATTAAGTAAAAACAACAGACATCACAAACTGATGATATTGACTTCCAGCTGCTGCTGCTAAATGGTGGCATAAATTAGGGCAGTTACCAGGCAGTAAACCAAAGGTTGTATAAGGAATTGTACATACACTTTTTATGTTGTTATGGGAGCAATTATGTAATGTGATTTCATATATTGAAAAGCCTAGAAGCTCAGTAGTCAGCAATGTCAACAAGAACAAGAAGTCCTTGGTTAAAAGTTAACTCTGAACCACTCTGAAAATCCAAATCACCTATTTGAATGTGAATGAGAGGATGTGTTTGTCTATTTAAACACAGTCTGTCTGAATTTGCCTCTAACCCAGTGTGTACACCGGGACGGGCTCCTTCAATCCTGGATAGGACATAATGATGGAATAAAAATGCACATCCCAACCTTCCTACACATATTTAAGGACCTACATTTAATGCTGTATTTGTAGTGTAAGGGAGATTGCATTGTGAACGTGAATGCAGCTCTTATCTGTTTAGTAGTGTACAGGAAATGGGATGTTTAGGGGTCATTAAGTGCCAGTTGTTCCAAGGCACTTGTAGTTCAGCTCCTGAGAAAACTCCAGAAATGTTCTATAAAAAGCAGCGCTTGCAGTGTTATTATTAGACTTTCCAAAGACCCTTCACACATCCGTGGCATGTATACATGATACAGTTAACAAAGCATACACGTTATTTAGGTTTTCTTGTTCATAAATGAGCTAAATCAGACTATTTTATGTTGTTTTAACACTCTCGAGAACAAAAATGGGTGTTGTTATGACTAAACAGTTTGCACATTCCTCCCTTTTCTTTGGAAATCTCTAAAAATCCAGTTTACTGTAAAGTGGTTAACTACCTGATGATCCAGGCAGTGGTTAGAGACACACCCATAGAAAAGAACATCCAGTGGGAAAGAAAGACACAAAGCCATTTGTTTTAGTCCCTAATCAAATTCTGTAATTCAGGGAAACATTAAATGTATCCTGACAAACTTGGTGGTATTGAAGTGATTAATTTAAATCAGGTGTATCCTGTTGTTCAGAAAAAAGTAAAAGAAACATATAACTATGGCAAATAATTATGATAACTATATTCAGCAAAAATCGCCACAGTTTGGAGACATGTTTGCTATTTTCATGCAGCCTTGCACTGTTGACTATCTATGTAAATAAATGCTGCATGTGCCAGGCTTATCTTTCACAACTGTGTGGGAATGACAGCCAGTGCGGAGACGTGCTGAGACATGAATGCTGGAAGACACACAGATCTGGGAACTTGCCTGAAGTCTTCCACAATCTGGGCCTGTGTGTCAGCTGTGCCTGCTACAGAGAGGGCTCTCTGTGCATGAGGGTTCAGGTGAGGAGGCACGGGCTTGCTGGCAGGTGGGTGGGGGACTGAGGCAGCCCTAACTGGGTGGTGGCCTGGACCTTTAGGACCAGCCTTAATGTTGGGTTTGACTGCTGCAGGGTGAGATGGTTTGGGACAACTTGCCGCAGCGCCATCAGGACTGGACTCTTCATGATCAGCCACTGGAGCAGGTTCAGTTTTGGAGTCAGCTTTGGCTTCAGAGATGTCAACGGAGCCCTCTACTCTTGCGCTTCTCTGAGGCCGCCGCGGCCTGGCAGGAGCTGCAGGCTGGGCAGCAGTGGGATCAGTGGCTGGAGTTGCTGAATCTGATGCTGGAGTTGTTGTTACAGCTTCTACTGCTCCATTTGGGTCTTCTTTCGTCTGGCTTAGGCTTGGAGTATTTTGGTCCATCTCTTACAATTTCTGTGACAAAGAAAACAATAGGAATGTTTCCACTTGTAAGACCAAAGCACAGTTTCTGAGGCCATAGAGCAAGGAAGTATAGAGAGATTTCTACCACTGAAACTCGAACATGCAGCCTCTTTCACAAATGACAAGTCAATTCAGCTGATGAGTCATGAGACCCTATTGACCCAGCAGGACAACGGAGTGAGTCATCCAGGCTCGCCATCGTGACTCTTCAATTACCTGCCTTCTCATGGCCTTAAAAACATATGAATACAGCTGCACCTATTGATAGGAGTAGACACTTGAAAGAACAAAATATATAAAAAACAATAGCTGGAGAGCAGGAAGAGCTTTTGGATGGAAGATTTGGAGTGTGTGTGGGGGGGAGCCTGTACACGATTTATCATCCTTTCTTCTTGTGCCTAAGCCGCCTGCCTGTCCTCCAGTAACCAGGGAGATGCTCAGTCAGTTCCTATCAGCTCAGAGCACCTGCCACACAGTAACACAAGGAACTGCTGCACGGTCCAGAACAGCAAAAGTCAACAGCATGAAATAAACAACAACAGAGACAGAGACAGAGAGAGAGAGGGAGCTGCCGAGAGATCAAACAGACGGAGAGAGCTGAGGAAGAGGACAGGAATGAGAAAGGAAATCTATTTATTGAAGTAACAATCCATTCAATTATTGTGTGAATAAATGTCTGCTTTGCTTCCCTCTGTTTCCGATTGATATAACACAATAGCGATCTAAGCTGCTGTGCACACATTTTTCTGATTTAAATGCAAAATGCTTGACATCACAGGCAACTGCTTCAATGTACTGAGGAGAAATTAATAAACAACTGACTAATTATAGCGTTATCCAGCATGGTTGATGACAAATGACTGCCACTTGGTCATACAATTAATAGAAAATGAAGGGCAAAAAGATATTGTAGTCCATAAATTGTAAATCACCAAAGATGACTCCAAGCTAAAAGCAAGCAAAGGTTCCCTGTAAATGAAAAATTAGCCACATAGATGGGGTCGTGGTCTTGCGCTTGTGGGCATGTCTGAGCCTTAAAAGAGCTGATTTAGGCACAAAACTGTGGCAGCCTGACCCAGATCCATCAGTCAGTGGTGATAGAAAGGGACCAAAGAACGTCTGTGTCATATCTTTTATGGAGGGTGAGGGGATACCTAACCTCATGCATTATCAGGAGCGTGGCCAAATCACATTCTGTACATGGCTGAAATGATGCCTTGTACATTATGGACATATTTTAGTCAGCAGGGAGAGAGAGACAGAGAAAGGGAGCTATCAGCTTGGGGACAGAAGTCGACAGAGGTTTCTAATAATTATTCACATGACCTTGAAGAGACGGAGGCCGTGACTTTCATGCAGAGAGGGTAGAGCCGCCTCTGTCCTCAACATGTGCCCAGAAACATGCTGGTCTTCCAGTCCACCAATAACCTGGTGCCTGGCTGGGCATAATGTATCCCTATGGTCCATGTATGGCATTTAGTCAGGGGGGAGTGTGGAGAAGGGTGGAAGGGGCGATTGGGCACACGTGGGAGTGGGTGGGTGCAAAACGAGCCGAGGAGAAGTGAGGGGGGGAGCTGAGCGAGACAGCCCATACAGTGACAACACTGTGTCTCTCTGCAGAATGTCTCTAAATTGATCCTCTCACACTTCCCTCTGGCACTGTCTATTTTTCCAGGCTTTAATCCCCCCCCTCTCCCTCTCTTATCATGCCATTTCTCTAATCCGTTCTCTCTCACCATCTTCTCCCGTCCTATCTCACCCACCTTCAATGCATAGGCATTGAATCGCTCACCCCGCCAATTTAGTTTTCCCCTATCCTATATTTTTCCTTTCACACTAGCGCCAACACTATTCCTGACCTAAAATCATCTCACTCCTTTCCTCTCTTTATTTCCCCCTGTACTCCGAGGTGACACTGCTCCTCTAGTGACGGGCGCTGTATTGTTTCCTTCAGCCAACCACCTCACAGTCACTGGCAATGACGTCAACATGCCACAGTCCCAGCGGCCACCGTCACAACAACTGGACATAGATCATAATCAGCTATAATGTGCGGGAGAATGGGAATAAATAATAAGAGGAAGGTGACCAGCATGTCTAAACCATATATGAAATGGTGCACAAAAATATCTGGGAACGAGGTGGTACAGTATGTATGACTTAGTGAAGGTGGTGATGAAAGAAGGAAATACTCATGTCTTTATTTTTCCGCAGCCAAAATCTAAATACTTGATCTTTCTAGTGCTCATTGTCTTTATCTATGACAGAGCAAGAGCCAAATATTTGCCTTTCTGGAAACAGTCATGACAGACTGGCACTTTTTATTCCACTCACGTTCGCAGAGGAGAGGGTGGAATGATTTGATAATAACAAATGTGTCATGGTGTTTACATGCACCCTCCTGAGGGGGTGAGAGCTGAGAGAGCCAGGAAGGATGTAGTGTAACCCAAACAGCAGGCTCGAGCCAACCTCTTGGCTCCTCCGATGGGATTATTTGACAACACGGATAGCCGCATTTCATGTCTGTCTTCTTTAATGTAAAGGAAGTAATCATGTTTTCATCTCTGCTATGCATGGTCGCCTTATGTTGATCGCATTTCGCCCACCTCTTCAGTATTCTATGCTGAAATTACAGCCAAAAAGAGTGTTGGTGTTCGGGGGCCCTCCAGGGCCATATGCCCCTGTGACAGGGATACTAATGATGACCTGGACAGATATGA
Organism: Miichthys miiuy; assembly: GCA_036365135.1. Taxonomy (NCBI): domain Eukaryota; kingdom Metazoa; phylum Chordata; class Actinopteri; family Sciaenidae; genus Miichthys; species Miichthys miiuy. The sequence goes on from CM071605.1 coordinate 20,983,417, forward strand.
CACCGGCAGCTGCTGCCACAGCTGTATATCACTCCTCCCGGTACTAGCTCCACTGAGTATCACTCCCCTGTATCCAGGGGCCCTCGTCTTTCTGATCAGGTCACAAGTCAAGGCTTGAGGATGTCAAGATGATTTTGCTTACCGTCCAATACTGACGACAAGTGCTGACAACATGAAGTAAATTGTCTGCACTGAAAAATGATGTTGTAAGTTACAATTTCAGACTCTGTCAATTAGCAGTGTAGAGATCAGCCAAATGGAAACATGTACTTAGGCTTTATTCTGCTGAAAAAGGCTCTCTGTGAGGAGAACACTCACCATACATTGCACATTGTCAAGTATCTGCATCTGTCTTTGCACAGACTCATCAGGGAGGATGAAAATAAATCATCAGTGCTTGGCATGTGAAACAAGCCCAGCGTTATTGTTGTTATGAAGTTAAAACGCTGTCTTACAAAGAAGTCGTGCAGTGCCTACGTGTTCCTTCCTGCCCAGCTACTGTTTTTTTTTTTAACAAGAGTGAAGAAAAATGTGCTAACAGACTTGTCAAAAGTTGCAAGAGCAGCTTCCTGACCCAGTAACTACTGAGAAAACCTGTTAGGTGAACGATTAGTGCATTTGTTCTACAAATTGCAAATTGAATGCATTGCATTGGGAGCCGCTGCAGTTGCATAATATTGTGCTTGCAGCTGAATACTCCCTCAGTCCATCTATCACAGCACATTACATTACTGCATGAAAACGTGCTGAAACGTCACTGTAAGGGTGCAACATATGTGGTTTATCTTACACGAATATGCAAATATGTGTGGCAGCCAAGAGAAGGCGTTTTGACAGGAGGTGTCATTTAATATCTGTACACCTTCTTAGGTAAACACTAGAACATAAGTTCTCTTTCAGGATAGCAGACACTACTATTTGCACCATGGTAGATGTACATATTTATATACCAGGAGAGAGTAATGACTGATGCCTCGGCTGAAAGAGGACAGTAGCAGATATGGTATCTGGCCTAATTACACTCTCGCTTCAAGGACAATTTTGTCAGGCTGGAAAAAAAAAGAGGATGAAGGTCATTTAAATTCAGTGTTTTGCCATCAGATATAATCTCAGACACACGGGTGCCTACGTGTGCATGCATTTGTGTGTATGTGTGTCAGAGATGAGGGAGTCCTAACACAGAGTGTGTGTACACATTTCTAATCAGTGTGATCTCTACAAACAGGTGAATTTTGATGGTTATAAACTATGATCACACAGTATGAACACAGACACGTCCACATCATCTTTACAGGTGATGAAACAAAAAGTAAACAACAACAACATTATCTGGTGTGTTTTTTTTTTTTGCTGTCCCTATAACATGCCCTGTTACATTATGAATGCCTAAACATGGCGCATGCGTGTGGCTGATTAATCATCACCTGTACCTGCTTTGGATCTTCTGTGAGGAAAGCGTCTCTGCAGGTGTAAAGGTCGGTGGAGCCTCGGTGGAAGGATTTATATGAATCCCCTTCTGTGAAACATTAACCAAAAACACACTGAACTTTCCTTTCCAGTCGCCTCCCTGGTGTGACCATCGGCATTCCACCCTCCTCCCTTCTTTCCTTCCTTCCGTCCTTCCTTCCTTCAGTCCGTCCTCAGCGGGGTGATGACAGTGAGCCGGAGCAGGTGGGTCTGGAGCGATGCTGGCGACAGATTTTGCCAGGCAGGCTACATCTCAGAAACACAAATATCTTCTCCTGCGTTTAAAGACACAGGCTGCAGCAGCACCACTGCTGTCTCCTGCTCCTTCCCCCGTGCCCTTCAAATTAAAGCAGACGTCCGGGACACAACACGAAACAGAGAGAGAGAGGGGGAGCGTTTCCGTAAACGAGCAGCTGCCTGCCAACGATGTGTCTGATGAACAGCGGAGTCCGGCTCTGACGCTCACAGAACTACAGCAGCTAGATGGGAAATGTCACGCCTACAATCATGGCGTCCGCTCGAGAGCTCGTTCTCTGTCACACGCTCGTGCACCGACTCAACACCGGTCGCTATGACAACATTCTCACAGGCCGTTCTATGTAGTCCAAATCTGTGACTTTAAAGAGCTACTGCCGCCTAGTGGTTGGTATGGCGAAGTGCACGGCATAGGCTAATTACAGAGCAGCAGTGAGGGTTGTTTTACCTTTCAATTAAATAGAAGCACCTGCATCTATTTATTTATTTATTTTAGTTTCTAGTAAGTAATCATTAGTTTTTATTTATTTTCATACTGCTGTTTGTTCTGTGTAATACATAACATAGGAGTGCATTTAACATAATAGTAATATATTTAAATTTTTTACATAATACTCCAATGTTAAAAAGTCTCTCTCTCTCTATATATATATATATAGACTTATATATATATATATATTATGATATGAATTAGGATTTTTATGCCGTGGGATCATTAAAGTCTATCTTATCATATCTTATCTTATCTATACATTGCTCTATTGTGATGAAATGATTGTGGCAATGGGATTTATTCTTGATAGATGAAGTGTATCTTCTCAAAACTTTATTGATCAGTCTCTTCCAAACATATCACAGTGAAAATGTACTCCCCCATCTTATCATCTTATATATATTCATACCTCTATTTTTTTTAAGTTCTTCTTCTTCTTTTTCTTCTTCTTTATCATTATCATTATCATCATCATAATCATTATTATTATTATTATTATTATTATTATTATTATTAATAGTAGTAGTAGTAGTAGTAGTAGTAATGTAATCTTATCCCCTGCTTATATTTCTTCTGTCTCATAGTCTGTCAGTGACCTGAACAAGTCTAGTCGATTTTCCATCCATCCATTATTGGTAACGACTTATCCTCATCAGGGTCACAATGGGGCTGGAGCCTATCCCAGCTGACCCAGGACGAGAGGCGGGGTACACTCTGGACAAGTTGCCAGTTCATCACAGGATACATAGAGACAAACAACCAGTCACACCTACTGACAATTGAGAATCAGTCCAAAGACATTATGGGAAGAAGCTGGAGTACCCAGAGACAGAAGAACATGCAAACTCCACACAGAAAGGCCCCAGCCGAGGTTTGAACCAGGAACTTTCTTGCTGTGAGGTGCTAACCACTGCACACAACTTGATTTTATCCAGTCAATTTAGTCACAAATATACCTCAAAAGGCTTTACAGATTGTATGACTGGAAAGAGGAAGAAACATATAAAAGAAAAGGTAGAGAAACCTTAATACATGTCATGTGTACTCTCCTGAAATGTGTTATACAGACAGTATATCTAATACTGATTCCCCCTTTTTCAGTTAAATTTAATGAATTCATACATCCAATATGCAAAGTGAATATGCTACTAATGTTAGCATCACTGTACTGGCTAAGGCCTGAGAGAAACTGTGTCACCAGATGTGATTAAGTTGAGCAGTACGGCTTCATTTTTTTTTTTTTTTTACAGCTAAGTGTCACAGTTTTGGCAATGAGAGGAGAGTTCAAACTTAACGAGGACAAAATCAGGACTGTGTGCAAAACGGAAGAATCTGTCCCTGTTTCACTGTGATTAAATTAAACTTTTACTCAGACTTAGACTACAAACTTGGACTGGAAGTCCTTCAGGATGAGTCCAAGGAGATAAAGTTCGTTTCACCCATCATCATAAAAGTTTATTGGCTGATTATTTATAACTCAAATTATTATTTTATTTACTCGTAAAAATGTCTAAATAAAGACTTAACTTGTACACCTACTGCCCTATAACCATTAAATAGTTTGTATATTGACACTGGTTTACTTCACCTACACTGAGCTGAAGTGCCTGGGATAAGGTGTTACCGTGGCAACACCTGAGGGTACTTCATAAGTCTCCATGATCTCTTAAATGCCTGTGGTCTTTGTGAAGCGAATGAGTCAAAAGTCCTAATGTGTGTGTGTGTGTGTGTGTGTATGTGTGCCCTGTGAGGCCAAAGCCTGCTGGGAATGTGATGCGGTACAGTAAATGTGGTGAAGAAGATTTCCTGAAGCTAATGGTGATACACGGAAGTACACTAAATACTGCAGGATGTTTTCTCACTGTGCATACGTTGATATACTGCATACTCATTTGATGGAAAATAACTCATAACATGTCTATATATAGCCTAGTAAACAACAATGACGTAACATTGAACGTAACATACTGTAGTTTATGTTTTTTTTATAATAATGGGGCAAAATGTGATACACAGAGGCAATTGTAATAAATAAAAAAAAGTAATGAGTCTTATCATATACAACATACTTTTTTACCTTTTCAGTGAGTCTTTTCTAGTGTGGCCTAATTGTGCTGTATGCCTGTCTCTTCTTCTTCTACTATGAATCACAACAACGCAGGTTTTTGTGCAGTATATAGGTCAGTGTACGTGGTCATGGTAACTTATTCTTTGCTGCTTTCCTCATTATATCCCTTCAGTGTTCCTCTGTCTGATGTTTCTTTGCAACTCATCAAACCAAACAAGATGACTCAAATCCTGTCTTGTGAAGAAATATTTAGAAAATTAGACAAATAACCCTCATTAACCTGGTAGACGCACTGTACAACGTAATATAATCCAGACACCCTGCAATAAACACTTCCTCTGTAAAACGTATGATACCCAGTTTTTGTTGAAACTGTGTCAGAGGTATTAGAAGTATTAGTTCAATTCTGTGGTAATTTATGAAGCTTGTGATGTTGCATTACACTAAATCTGACAGTGTAATTCAGATGTGTTCAACCACCATGTTTAAATGTGTGTATGTGTTTTACATAAACAGAACATAAATACACAGAACATACATTTTAATATGATCATGTACACTTTACTTTTTGTATATTTTTTTGCTGTTTGTGGTTCTTTGGGGACCTGGATGCAACTCATTTAAGTCACAGTTGAACTTCTGGTGCTTTGAAAAGACTTTTTATGTTTAATCACCTTTTTTCCTTTGGAATAATGAATACACAGAAGGGTTCTTCAGTCAACCTTTGCAGCAATGTGACCTGGTTTTGGGGCAGTTTGAACACCTTTGAACAGCCTTTTAGGTGTGGCTTTAACTAATGGCTATATGCCTAACCTATTGACTATTAACTTGTGGCTGTGTGCATCTATCATCTATATATATATATATATATATATATATATATATATATATATATATATATATATATATAATTCACAAGAAGAGTTCTCATGTATCTTGCTGGGGATCTCTCAGATAACCAATGAGCGCCTCTCTCCACGCCTCCTGCTCTCTCCTCCGGGACAAATATTTGACGTGGCAAAGAGATCCGGACGTGACATCGTTGCACATCATCAGCCCTCCTCCTCCTCCTCTCTTCTTCTTCACTTACCTGACTTACCTACAAACATCTGCAGCCACTGGTCCCGGAGCAGAGCAGAGTCCTGGTTCACGATCGGAACCAGGAGCAGGAGCAATAATGTGGCTGATAGTGTTGGCCAGTTTACTTCAGTGCGCCTCGGCCTACGATGTGGATCTGAAGAAACTGGACGGGCTGGCAAAAGCGAGGGTGGAGGTACAGTAACACCGTAGCCTTCATGATATTACGCTTTATGCGCAGAAGTAGGCTGGGTTATGTTGTGTGTTGCGGTGGGTCGAGGCTGTGGGTACATTTTCTGAGCCTTATTTGGGTAAATGCGTGAATGGATGCATTTTATTCCTTAAATTTCCGTGTTGGGCGCATGCGTGAGTGCTTCTCCTGGGGGAGTCTCCATGCATGCACACTGTCAGGCAGTGTAGACAATATATCTGTATAGTTTATTAATTGTATTAACCATGAAATCTACAACAAAATGAGTTTTTAGCTGAAACGGAGCTGGGTGTGTGTAACTGGAGGTCGGATTCCTGCACAAAAGTTTCCGTAACTCTACACTTCTTTTGTGAGAAATCATGCACTTTTCCCTCAGGGTGTCACCAAATCACCACCCTGCCAGCATCACTGAAGAAAAGCTTGTTATCTGTTGCTATTGTTGTATTAGTCACACCTGCTACTCAATACTCAAGGCTCACATTTCTGGGCTAGGCATCCTTCCCAGGAGCCTAAATCTGTGCTCTGCACAAAGGATTCAACGTTGCAGTGGCACCAGAACATTAAAGACTTACTGAAGTGTTGTTGAAGGGAAACATAACCCAGAAACTGCAGCACAATGAAAATATGCAGACACATTTCAGTGGCCGAAATATGTCAGTTATCTTATTGATGTTTCATTTCAAAAGTACGGGAGCTGCTTCTAACTATTTCCTGTGTCTTATGTTCTTTCTGTAGACATGCGGTGGATGACAGCTGAACAGGCTCAGAGAGGTAAGTTATCCTCATTATGTAACACTGTCAGAGGCCTAATCCATGCCTGAAAGTGCTCACTGAGAAACATTTAACATCTAGGGTTTCCTATAATCATCCCCACCGTTCTGTCACTGAAACCAGTGCTAAGTGAAAAACATTAATCCCCATCTCTCTCTGCAGGTCAAAGCCTTTGTGGTCCAGGACATTCCTCTTTAGTATCCTTTCACTCAAGCACACTGCTGTTACTTGTTCTTAGATATGTCTGATTAGATGCACATTGTAAATATCCCAGCGTTTTTTATCTCTTTGCCGATCCTTGACCATCACTACCTCAGCCATAACCTGGTGATGAAGCATATTCCTGGGGCCGACCCTGAGCTTGTCCTCCTGAACCACTATTACGAAGAGCTGGATGTAAGTCTTTGTTTTGCAGTGAATTTATAGTTGTGTTGTACTTAACAATATATCAAAGCTCATATATGTAGAATGTGATTATAGATTATAGAGTCCAGGGGTCAGAGCTGTAGAGGTGAGGGGGACTATATTCAGTTTTAAAATCCTACACACTTCAAGCATACTTTGAATAGTAATAATAATTTATGTATAATTTAAAGCAGCATTAAGCTTTATCATTTTTGCCCACTAGGGGGCAGAAATCTACACCAAACTGAAAACCCACATTGGCTTTATCTTTACAGTATAAGGTGATGTCAAGTAAAACATCCTGCAGGTGACACATAGCAACATTAGCATTAACCCAGAAATTTAGGCAGCCTGATACCCAGTAAAACTTCTTTAATGATTCAGCCAACTCTAGAAAATATATTAAGATGAGCTGCTGGAATGAAGGACCTGTGGTAGCGCTCCTTCTTACATGGTGGGAGTAGGAGCTGTTTAAGGCCTCCACAGTCTCATGCAGGGGGTGAGAGGAGTTGTTCATGATGGATGTCAGTTTTGCTAACATCCTCCTCTCCCCCACCTCTTTCTTGACCAGTTTGTCTCTCTCCCTCCCCAGCAGATGATTACATAGAATATTGCAGATGCCACCATAGTGTCATGGCAAGTTTTTAATAGTGTCCTGCACACTCACTTCAGTCTCCTCAGCAAGTGGAGACCAGTTTGGTCTCTGTGTTTCTGTTATATATTTACCTGTGAGTCACCAACTTAGTCAGGTAGCATATATTATTTATTGTTTATTTGACCCATTGTTTATATGTATAAAATATTGAGTACTGCAGTTTCGTCTTTTCCTTTTATAAATTATGCCAATCTAATTTTTCAACCCATTGGTACGGTTACAGTGCATGGCACCACAACATGTAAAGTCTGATTCAGCCTAGGGATTTTAGCTTGCTGCAGGTCATACCCCCTTTTTCTCCCCTTGTCTCATTTTCACTATAAACTGACCAGTAAAGGCAAAGATTTGAAACAAAATTCATTTTAAACCAATCCCTGCTCACAATAAGATCCTACTGCACTGAAAATCTACCACAATAAACTAAATGTGTTACCCTGGTATCATCATTTAACCCGTGTGTGTCCTCCGTAGCGGATCGCCCTGTCCGACATGACCCGCTCTGAGATCAACGAGCTGCTGGAGAAGCTTGGCTTCTACAAGAAGGCTCAAGCTGAGGATGAGGTGCCGGAGGAGTTTCGCTTCTCTCCTGCCAAAGACAGCCCGTTTAAAGACGCGCCACCGTACAAATCCTCCACTTCCTCTCTTGCCACAGAGAATGAGTCCAATGCAGCAGTCAAGCATACTGACCTATAACCTGTCAAGAGTGGAGAAAAGTAGGAATCTCACAGTACCACCCAGCCCCATTGCTGCTCCACGACCAGCTGGTTATTGCAGTTTGATAATAGAAATGCTTGTCATTTCAAAATAAGGCCAGCAGATCCTGGATCAGCCCTTGGGCAAGGACAAAATCTTAGCATCAGCAAAAGGCCTTTAAGATGTCCACAGTCTGCACATATTGTTCTTGCTGTTTGTTCTTCTTATGTTTGCAGCACTAATAACCCTTCAGGCTGCTTTGTGAGTGCTTTTCTACTCCCCACACAAAGACTGGAAGTGTGTATGTTTTTGTTTTTTTGGTCTATCATGTCATCAGGCTCCTCACCTCACTTGAGTTCTCTTGGGTGTCTGATTGCTTCCTACCTGCTGTGAAACTGAATGAAGCCTCAGGCTGAAAACTGTCTGACTGGCCTGAGGTTGATGCTACATGTTCTGGTGGGTTGGACTGACGCACACAAGAGGATTCAAGTGGAAGTGTTGTAAAAGAAGAAAATAATAAAATGTGAAAGTTGTCTATCGTCTCTGTGATTTCTCTGTTGAATATTCATGTTCTCATGCCTTTCAGTGTAGATTTGGCAGATCACAGACTCTGACGTATGAATTTAAGCAAGTTCGAGCAATAATCCACAAACACATTCATTTCTCAAATTGGTTTTAATTCACATTTAACTGTGGTGCACAGAAACATGAAATTATAATGTGTTTAAGCTCTTATGTACAGCACTCACTGCTTTGTGGAAGGTATTCGTTTTTCGGCTGGCAGCAGAGGCAGCAATAATTCTCAAGTAATTTCTTTAAACCTACTAAAACTGAACTTTTAAGAAATAACATTTCAACTCTGGTCGGATTTTAAACATCTTCTCAAAAAGGAACCTTTTTGAAGTTTACAAGCTGAATAAAAATCTTCATTTAAAAATTTTCCTTAGCTTCATGTTGTAAAATATACAATTGGCAGTCGTGTTAAGTCCTGATTACTTATAAACTTTAAACAGAAAGCCAGCTTTCATCAGGCCTTAAACTTACTCAAAATATAACCCCCAAATTATTTTCACAAAAGAAAAAAAAAAAAATCATGGTAGCTTGAGCTTATCAACTAGAAAACTTTAGCATAATGTACACACTAAAGAAATACAACATTTCAAAAACATCTACTCAAGCATAAATAAGGAGCCCTCTAAAAGAGCTGTGTGTGAGTGTGTTTGTTAGGGCGAGGCAGTGATGCTCGGCAATGATGGCAGCACTGCTGTGAGGTTTTTTTTTTTGTACATATGCTGTCAGTCGGGCAGCACAAAATCTGTTGGACTGTGAGCATCTGTGCTGTTAGAATAATATTATGATGATACAGTAATACAGGAGGGGGCACAATGTTAAAAAATGTTCTCAGTAGCACAGAAAGCAACAATATTAATGTTGCATCCATCTGAAAGATGAAGAACACCCCTCTGCTCGTGTATTAAATATTAATATGCTAATTGATTACATCGACACAAGAATAATAAGTTAATTAAAATGCATCAAGCAACCCGAGTTTGGTAAAAATTAAAGTACCGAAATGAAAACCAAATAGTAAATCATGTGGTTAGGTATATTTTTTCGTCTTCAGTGGACTTACTGACAGCAATGGTAGCAAATTATAATAATTACAAAAGTGTAGCAGAGAAAAATGTAGATATAAATAAATTAAAAGGGGAAATACTATAAAAATATTTCTCTTTTCTCTCTTGATGTATTTTTCAGTACACTATCGTAGTGACATAGCCACTGCACGTTAAATATCAGCTGACTTTGAGTACAAAAAAAAAAAGGAAAATTTTAAAGCTTAAAAGGATTTCTTATAAAAACTTTGGCGCTCTCTCGCTGGAGAGACGTGGACTTTGTTTCAACAATGTGTGTCCAACTGAAATAATGAATGCACATCACCACTGCCAACAAAGATAATAAGCAAACTGATACACAAACACACATGCACACACACACACAATCCCCAACAATCAGAAATGTGCAGCTCTGTGACCCAGCCTGACAGTGTGAAGATGGAGCTGAGGAGGGTGAGTCAAGGCTGAATGAGGTCACAGGGTCGACCCATGGACATCTCGTATCTGCGAAGGTGGTTGACGAGAGACTGTACGTAGGTGAAGACGCATTTGGAGTCGGGTTTATTACCCATGATCATCATGTCCTCCACTTCCAGCAAAGGCATGCAGTTGGCGTAGGTCCTGAGGAACAGGCATACAAGAGACAGTTTATATGAGAACGAGGAAGATGAACAGACGGGATGGGAGAGTACCAGAGACGGAGTAGGGAGGAGGATATTCTGTTGAGATTTGTCATGATTAATGGTTTGTTACTCAAACTGGTGGAAGTGCAGTTGAAAGTTAACATACACACACATCTAGACTGACAAACTTGAGGACTTTGATGTCTTTTAGCATTTTTTGTCTCGGTTTCTTCCTTTAAAAGCTTTCTATAAATAAAACTCGGTAATACAGTGTGTTTCAATAAACAGTTTTAGGAACTAAGCCCTCACATATGAGCTATGCAGAGAGCGACCACAGGGTGGCATTATCTCCACGTACTGTAAATGTCCTGAGACATCCGACACAAACAAAGAGTACAGTAACACGAGCAGGACAAGCCTAAATCTCTTGAATGACCAAAAATAAATGTCAGCATCATAAAATCTGGTTTGTTATTCAAAGAACTAAGGACACGGGTTATTCAGCACTTTGCTATTACAGTATCTTTAAAAGGCTTTACAAGCCAAGTGCATAAACACCTGTAAACTATCACTTGATAAAGTCAGTGGACAACAGCCTTTCCGTTCTCTGTTTTGTTTCTTCACTCCTCAGTTTCAAACATTGTGATGCAGCAGTTCCTTTTAAAGTGCTGAGCTGCAGATGGTCCTGGCTCTCTGGCTATGTAGAAATGCACACATGGACACACACACACAAAACACACTCACGCTTACCATGTTTGGTACTTTAGACCTCAGTAGCTTCAGATTAACATAAAAAATTAAAAGCCCAAAAGCGGCCAGTAAAGGAGTTTTCTGAACCATCATATCAGCTGCTTAAAACATGCAGTTACACACACTCATACACTCCCCCTCCATCCCCATTAAGTCTGTCAAAACCAAAGTTTGGTTCCTTCGCAGGCTCACCCCCTCTCTCACCATGGGTTCAGATTTAGGTGGGGTGCGACTCTAGGAGGAGTTTTTGGTTTTAACCAGGCCCTTCGTCACCAGACCTCTGTAGAACTCCTGCAGGTACGTATAAACGCACTTCCAATCCGGCTCGCGCATCTTCACCATGTCATCCACATCCAACAGCTGGGGACAGTCCACTAGTTTCCTGTACCGGCACCCGACAGGGCGGGGAGAGAGATGGGGGAGGACGAGGAGAGGAAGGAAAGGCAGACCCAAACAGAGGGAAACAAAGCAGAGGATGAGGAGGACAGATAAGAAGAAGAAGAGAAGGAACAGGACAAGACAGAGATAGTAGACAATATGTGGGAAAGAGAGGAAGGAGGACACAGATAAAGCAGTGAGCAGCCAGATGAAACAGATTGAGGGTGACAAGACAGAGGAGGAGACAGAGGACACAAAAAGAAACAATAACATTACATTCTCTGTGTTCACAAATATATCCATGAGTTGACATGCTTCATGAACATCATGATACATACAGTATGTGGCAAACACACACACATACATAACACAAAACAAAACGTCAAATGAGCGTCAGCTGATGCTCATTCAGCCTTTTTGTTTGTTGTTGTTTTTTTCTGTGCACTACGACAAAAGACTTTTGACCATTTCAATACGACTACGTTCTGTCAGAAATAACAAGACACGATGAAAAAAACAACAAGGATTCTGCAAAATAAACCCCACAAAGATACAGTACAATCATATGGTGAAATACACACTGGTGCACAGGAGTGTGTGTGAGTGTGTGTGTTGGGGATAACAACAAATTGCTGGGAGGGTCAGGAGTGCACGAGGGAAGTGAGTGATGGTGCAACACAAAGGTGGAAAGACGAGGTCTGTGGTTGGGTGGCAGTCCAGTGTTGAGAGAATAAATAACTATCATGAACATCAGCATTGACATTATCCTACTGGGAGCATGTGAACACACACATACACACACAAGTAGGTGGGTGGAGGGCATCACAAGTGTGGATGGTGTGATGCAAGAGGGCTGACAAGGAGAGAAGGAAAGGAGAGGAGAGAGATTAAGGAGTAAAAAGGAGGGAGAATATCGGAGGCATAGCTGAGAGCTCGTCCGTTTTTTGTTTTTTTTTAACCTGGTGGTTGTTTGGGGAGGGTTTGCTCATGGGTCTCTGGTTTAGAGCAGATGGAGGGTGTCACAGCAGTTACTCATAGTAGAGGACAGATGGAGAGGTTTAGAGGTGGATGAATTAAGAGTAGTGGCAGTAATGGGGCTCGCTCAGCCTTTAGGTGGTTCGATACACCTGGGAGAGACAGGGAAAGTTAACACCGGGACGTCAGTCGAGGGGCTTCCACATGTTTTCGGTCCATCCCTGTACTTCAGAAGAGGATGTTGGCAAAGAGAAATACTGAATGAAAGCTTGGAAGATTTACAGAAGGCATGTGAATAATCTGTATAATGCAACGAAAGGGAAATGTGTTGGTGTGCTGGGAGCTTTTTATTGTGTATTCACGGCTCAGTTTGAAGATAATGTCTATATCTTTAAGCTAAAGAGGTAAGCTAAGCCTGCAGTAACTTCTTCTGCTGGTTTCTTGTCATAATCTTCCCATTTTTTCTGCCAGGATTAAAAAGGTTCACTGCAGTTGATGTGGTTTCTCCAACAAAGCCGGTTGATGTTCTCACTTGCAGTCAAAACTTAACATCAACAACAGAACTGATGTGGTTAGTGGACATGTTACTTGGACAAACGTGTTTCTTGTGTGTACTCACTCGGCATTGCTGAAGGCCACCTCAAAGTTTTGCCTGCGGTTGCTGGGGCTCAGGGAGCTGTAGTCAAAGGCTTCAGGGAAAAAATTGTGCACCAGGGCACAAAACGCCATGCCATTACTCCAGCTGGATGAAAAATTCTGAATATCCACATGCTGAAGGACAGGACAAACAAAATAAATATAGAGGCAGTGATGAATAAGTGATAGAAACATTCCCAAAGTAGGAGAATATTATCAGCCACAGCTTCACTGGCTGGCAATGAAGAAGTAGCAGCTTGGCTCACCTCATATGAACGGGTCTTGGCACGACACCAGTCGAGTAGCATCTGCTTGATGGAGTTTGCATTGGGTACACCAAAGCTGGTGGAACGCTGGACCCTGTTTACCTTGGCGACCGCTTGATTTCCAGGGCTAAAAGAAAAGTAATTGTGCATTAATATTTACATGCTTTGACGTGCTCCTTTTCTTTCTTTGGTAGCAACACCTCTCTGTTTATCCTTACCCGCCTCCCTCCTTCTCAAACTTCTCTATCATGGCTTTGCGGGCCTGCATGGCGGACGTCTTCGGCAGAGTCTGAGCCCTCATCAGCTCCTTGCGTCTCTCCGCCTGCCTTCGCTCTATGGCGGCCAAACCGCCGCTGCGAGATGATGTGTCATCCTCGCGATCAAACACACTGAGGCAGGGACATGTCGAAGTTCATTAAGTTCATGGAAGTGCTTGAATGTTAAACTTTGTGTGATTACTGTGCTAATATTGTATAACTTACCTTCCCACTTTTTTGCTTGCGTTAGAGGAGGATGTGGAAGAGCTGAAACTATAAGATTTTGACTGGACTGTTCCTCCTGAAAAAAAAAAAAAAAACACAAAGACATCATGGACACTTACAGTGAGCTAATATAATATTGTAAGAGAGCCAGAGAAATAAAGCAATGACTCACTGTCTGTTTTCTGCAGATAACTGGCCTCGACGACAGTACTGCGTGATGATCTGCTCCCATCATCTAAAAACACACACACAACACACACTTTATTATTCGCCCCAGTCAGGCCATTATTTATTACTGTTCACTGTTTTGTGACTCTGTTTTTCTTCTTTTCCTCTCAAGACGTTTTTTTATGTCTTGTAAAGAAAGAAGTCACTGTGAAGAAGAATTAATTCTTTGTTGGCTTGAGTGGTTAAATACAAGAAGGAATGCACAGGAGGAAAAGAAAGGAAAAACTACCAGACTGTGCGAAGCGGTCTGTCTTGGTGACTTGGCTGAGGCTTGAGCCATCTGCTGACTTCTCCACCTTCCTCATCATCACCTCTCCTGCTCCGGCCCCAGTGCGACCCTTCTGCGTTCGCTCTTCTCTCTGCTGCCGGAGCTCCTGAAGACGGGCCTCACGCTCCTTTTCTCTCTGGTCTGGGGTGGAGGAGAGGAGAGGAGAGTAAAGAAGAGATGGAGAGGTGGTGGGGAAGGTGGAGAGATGATGTCAGTGGAAAAAGAGGAGGAGGAGGACAAGAGATCTTAAACAAACTGCCAGCACCTCATCTGACTGCCACAAAGATGGATTAAAACAGGGCTTCCAAATTTGAGGCGATACATTTCAGCATTCTTTCCACAGTACCGTAAAATTCCTCTGAACACACAAACACCCGCAGGTGGGAGGCTCACAGCTGAGCCAAAGCTGTCAAATAATATATACTACACAAACAACACAGATCAAAGAGAGCAAACACACGGTGATCGTCGCCTGTGGAGGGCTGTGCCAAGTCCAGCAATGTCCAGAATACTGATACCTGCACTGCTACCTCCAGCTTTTATCTGAGTGTGTACATGTATGTGAACATACTGTGCAGTGTTCATCTTACACATTTATTCCTAAACTCTCTATTTAGCTATGTCTGATATTTCTCTGCAGAGGTGAGGGCACTGAGGGGCCGCCTTGAACCAGTTGCATGCACGATGCCACTGAGTGCACTGCAAATTTTTCTAGTGTAGACTCAGATCTGGAAATCCAATTAAGAGGTTCAACTGTCAGCAGGCGCCCGGTGAAATCACTGCAAATCAGAACACACTAAATGCGGTTGCAGCACACTGAGGTAAGTGTGAAACACTTCATGCACATTAACAAAACTGTCAACACATCCTCCATCATCCACAACAGAGATCCGAAAGATAAACTGTTTAATAATTGTAGTGGTTTGACAATGACAGGATGGTGCACACAAAAAGACAAACGCAGGCAAGTATCAGTTATTAATGCACACTGCACACCAACCTGCCCTACCCATTTCCTCTTGAGTACATCCCAGCTTGGCCTCTGAGGGCAGAGGGGATAAAAAATAATGTGGAAATTGCAACTTTGTTTATAATTGGTAAAGAAAAGTTATGAGATAAAAGTGTAAGGAAGTGTGTCTACTGATTTATAGAAAGCATTGGTCATGAAAAAATGAAAACTTTCATGTGGTTGGGGTAACAGATGAAGAAGACTTCTCCTCTTTGTGCTGTTACCTCTCTTTTTCTTGCGAAGGTCTCTCATTGCTGCACGGATCAGCTTTCTCTCCTCAAAGTCTTTTGACTCATCGAGCTGTGGAGGGAAAAACACAAATGGAAACAATGAGAGGTCATTCCTAACAAAAAGCCAAAGAGGCATGGCTCTATTTATGCATGCAGTACTAACATAGCATTGTGCATGCACACACAACACTGGGCTGTGACTTTTCCAAATATATCCTCACATAGCTGGCAAGATTTACCGCAAAACGTTATGCATGACTGAAGCTATTCTACTTGTTATAAAGTGGTGCTTTTAAATCTAAATAATCCAGAATTGGGTGTGAAGTACCATTTTGTCAAGGAGCTCTTCATCCTCGATAGCAGCCAGCTGTTCCTCAGTCAGTTTTCCGGAGCTTTCGTTAGGTTTCGCCTGAGAGCCGGAGCCGTTGGGGATGGCTGGGACGTGACATGGCACCTGGGCGGACGGTCCAACTGAAAACACCGGCTCAGAGGCCACAACGGGCTCTGTCTCCATCTGCACAAGGCACATAACACAAACACACATAGCGTGACCAAGAGCATATACATCCTACATTCAAAAGGGAAGCAGGTTCATATTAATTAGTTCCAGGTTGCATGAAAAGGGGAAAAAGGAAATTGTGACCTTAGCTGAGAGCTCCTGCAAACTGAAACCTGGAGCTCAGGTTTGAAACCATGATGAGGGTTTAAAAAAAAAAAAAAAAACATAACTGAAGCGTGCTGACATTTGGGATGTAATAGGCACATGAGGATTTTGAGAGGAACACACTGCAGCCATAACAGACTTCAGCATGTGAGATAGTCTCCCTCTAATAATCCCTTTTTGCCTACTCACCATCTCTCTTAATTTCTTCCATCCCTTCTGCCTTCCAGCCATGCTGGAGAGGGTGACAGTAAGCACATGACAGCGAAACAACTCTGCCAAGTTACTGTTAATGCGGTTCATGAAGTGTGACTGACACACTGAGTGTCTAAATGGTACTGAGCTGATGTGAACCAAGACTTTATGTGACAAGTACTGTACACCACTATAGCTGGGAGATGGGAGAAATGCATTAGCAGATATAAACTCTGAGGAAAAACATCCCGAACCATGCTTTTTGGTAAGTATACCACAGAAGGAGCAGTGCACGTAGGCGCAGTAAAGGCTGGAGAGCAGTAGAGCACCATAAGATAACATTATAGGTCATTAAGGTAAAGCTGGTTGTCTACCAGCATATTCTGAGGGACGATAAATCCTACAGAAAACACCTCTTAAATGTTCATATGGTGCTGAATGCCTGTGGCAGACTATGGGCTCTAGCTGTGGCTTCAATGCTTTTGTTGTAACTGAGTCCTGGTACAGATATAGCTCAGACAGTTGGCTCCGTCCCTATCCACAGCTGCCCGGCCTGTTCTCCCTGCGGGCCCCAGTCAGGCCAGGTCTCACCACGAAGAGGGACAATACCCAGCACAGCCACAGCACTGTGTGATCACGACTGACCACTGGTTTTAAGACCTTTCTGGACATGGGACAGACCGGACTGAGAGGCACTTGACCGACGAGGAATGTTTTGGGACACAACACAGCCAAACAAGGGCTCTGAGTCCGAGTGGGGGGAATGTGTGTGGGGTGAGAAAATCCCAGATAACCTTAATGCTCGAGTCATGTTTAATTCAGCTGAGTGTACCCATCAGCATCTGAGTCACTGTGACATACAAATGCTCCTTTTGTTTAGTTTTTCCTCTAATGGAAGATGAACTATAATCTTTAGAAAACTTTCCAACAGCAGAATTATGATGAGCTGATATGGCACTAAGGAACAGGGAAAGTGGCCAGTGTCACTCCTCATTATCACAATCATCTGTCCGCTGAGGGGAGTAACATTTAAGAGAGATCCATCACCTTTAAAGGAGCAGTTGATTGACAGACCCAGCTGTCTTTGCAGGATTAGAGAGAAATATGAACTCTGGGTGGTTGAATAACTGAAGATAATGCTGCAAATACTCGATATCCCTCAAAATGTCACCAGCACACAGACACACACAGAGTTTGTTATGTAATCTGAAGAGCACATAGAGCAAACAAGGTTAAAGATGAGGGCCAATACTGTCATGAACCTGGTGCATCGATCTCTTCAACAGGATGTATGACCTTAAATCCTGTTCTTGTTCAGAAGAGAGACAAGTAAAACCTTTTTGAAAAACGTTTAAAGTTCATGTTCCTGCCAAAATCAACCTCATGGATGATTTTATGAAACTTAAGGCCAGGGCTACTGTTACTGTTAAAACGTGGGCACTCTTTCCTGGACCAGGAAGTGTATCCACTTAACAAAACACTTGCATGCAGGCACACACACGTGAATGCTAGCCAGGACACGATCAGAAAGACATGGTGTTAGAGGATTAGAATACCTCCGTGACAGATTGTAGTAAAGGTGGTCAAACTTTTTTTTTTTTTTTTAAATGACACTAAAACCAACGAGAAGCTAAGACAGGTGGAAGAGTAGATCAACAAGTGCTGGAGCAGAGAACAGTCTGTCACTGGCATGGCGAATAAAAGTCATGGCCAGCTGATGCACAGGTATTCTCAACACTTGAACAAAAGACTTGAAGCAGCTTATCTTAACTAAAACGGGTCATGATCAGAATCATTAACAAAAAGCAGTACCATGCTGTTGTCATAAGAAATGTCGGTGAAAGAGGGTGCAGAGAGGGAGCGACGGGTCGCAAAGGTGGGTGGGTGAGGGACAGGTAAAGCCACCAAATTTTGAGAGTTTGAGTCCTGGGGGCATGATATAGTTTCCTGCGGTTCACATGGAGTATCCAGGAGAGTGTCCTGGGGTTCACATGGAGTATCCAGGAGAGTGTTCTGGGGTTCACTTGGAGCCTCCAAGTGAATGTCTTGGGGTTCACTTGGTGTCTCCAGGAGAGTGTCCTGGGGTTTACTTGGTGTCTCCAGGTGAATGTCTTGGGGTTCACTTGGTGGGAGTGTCCTGGGGTTTACTTGGTGTCTCCAGGTGAATGTCTTGGGGTTCACTTGGTGTCTCCAGGAGAGTGTCCTGGGGTTCACTTGGTGTCTTCAGCAGAGTGTCCTGGGGTTCACTTGGTGTCTCCAGGAGAGTGTCCTGGGGTTCACTTAGAGCCTCCAGGTGAATGTCCTGGGGTTTACTTGGTGTCTCCAGAAGAGTGTCCTGGGATTCACTTGGAGCCTCCAGGTGAATGTCCTGGGGTTCACTTGGTGTCTCCAGGAGAGTGTCCTGGGGTTCACTTGGTGTCTCCAGGAGAGTGTCCTGGGGTTCACTTGGTGTCTCCAGGAGAGTGTCCTGGGGTTCACTTGGTGTCTCCAGGAGAGTGCCCTGGGGTGAACTTGATGGACAATCTTGAGGAGTGTCGTGTCGTGCTTCAAGTGCAGAGTCCTGAGGTGTGCAGGGTGGAGGATCACTGGATGAAGGTGGAAAATCACTGGATAATGTTGGAGAATGACTGGATGGAGTTTTGGTTTCACATGGAGATAAAAGTGAGCTTTCAAAGTTGGGGACTGAATATAGTAAAGGATCAGGTAGCCCTATTACTTGACACAGAGTCTCAACTTGCCTCACCAATCTTTCTTGCTGGATCCTCAGCCTCAGGTTCTCCTCCCGCAGACTGGCAAAAGCCTCGAACAGAGGAGCCACCTGAGCTGCTGCCTCCGCCAAACGGGCGTCCACTCGCTTCCAAAAGGCCTGCAGGTCAGTATGGACCTCCCCCACTGCACACTGCAATGTTAATTCAAATTTTCTCTTGCAAAACTGCTCGTCTTCATCCTCTACCTCCTCCTGAGCCTCCTGAGCAAGCAGTTCACCAAGCATCTCCTCCAAGCCTGACTCAGCACAAGGACTATCTAGGCTGCCCAAAGCTCTGGAGCTTCTGAGGCTGGGAGGAAATCCAGGTTTACTCCAGGCATGGCCAGACCTGTTGCACCCAATGTTACACTGGTCAAAGTCCTTTTAGTTTAAACTTAAAAGTCCCAAAAACAACTCAAAAGGTTGTCTCCTCTGCCTCGGATGTGAGGGTAAAAGGTGCTCTCTCTGTCTAAAGGGACTTCCAAAACAATGCACGTTCTTTATACCCCCAGCAAATCTCCCCTCTTTACTGACCAACACCCTGACAGCCAATGAGCATGCAAGGAATCCTGTTTCCCAGGCAGCAGTAGCCCAACCCCCTTATTTCCAGGTGCCATGGACATGTCTATTTATCTCCTGCCCGCAATTATTTCACTGAGCCAGTCAGTCCTGGGGCACTGGTGGAGGCCAGAGGGGGAATGATAGTGTTGGCAACGATTTAGACAACTCACCCCTCCCTCTTTCAAGTTTCCTTTTATTTAGAGCCTTCGTCCTTCACACCTCGATTGGCAGGCAACGAGGGTTTAGATGTGGCCTTAAGCCTGGGCTGAGTAGAGTTATATGTTAGTGTTTCACTCCTCTTCAAATTGCTTTTAAACAAAATGCAACTGTGTCATGACTTATCAGGTCAGTTGTGTTGCATGACTGTTATTCAAGGCAGATCTCCAGAGGGAAGATCAATCCATGAAGGACAAAGCAGACATAGCCATGACAGAGCGGACTGGGTGACCAGTGAGCCTGAGCTGGGGCTCAATTCTCCACGGCTCTGGGCAAGGATGTTGGGAAGGACATCACAGACCTTCCAAGATTTAGTTTTACTGGCAAAACAGCAGCAGTGGCCCCGGCTGCTGCTCATGTGGATGCTTCAAGTGTTTTTGTGTTAAAGAGATTTCCAAAAACACTGACAGAAGTCTGGGTGTGTGTTGTTCTTAGTGTAAGATGCTCAAATACATATTTTAATGCCTATAGAAGATTTATTGGTATACAGAACCTCTGAAGCACAACAGAAGACTTCACTGTAAATATTTGTAGCTTAACAATGAAATGTTGTGACTGTTTTATGAATACAAACAGTGCATGACTCATCTACGATCAAAATAATCAGGACTGACATTCAGTGAAGAACAATGTGACAAAGGGCAGCGGTGGTCTGATTTACAGGTAAGCAAAACACAGTTCCCAGGAAGAATCTGGCCTCGGGGAAGAGTGGAGAGAAATGTGACTGGCAGTCGGGAAAGTGGGTCAAAACCCAAGGAGGACACGGCTCTAGTCTTACCATGCATCAAAGCACTGAACACTTTACCCACAGTAAGGCAAAGTGAAAGACAAGGAGCAAGACAAATAAAAAGACTAGAAGCTACAGAGCAACTTTCTGTATGTGTATAGCTCTGCATTTCTGATTATCAGTTTCCAAAAATAATGTAGCGTAGCTTCTAGCTGAGATAAAAAAATTAGAGAAGAGCAAACAGAGCAAAGAGGAAATCAAAATCTAAGCTGGCAAGACAACATCAGGAATAAAACACAGTGTAAGTTCATGCAGACATTCAACTCTTTCAGACCTTTTGTCACCAGTTTGCTGGGTTACATGTGAACTGGTTGGGTAACCAGTATGTGTCATGGATCAGTGGTATGTTAACAATGGGGTCCTTATAACTGTGTGACACTGAGGCAATCTGTCACTGACTGTAGGCCTGTGTGTGTCCATGTCCACGCAGTAGTAGTGTGACCCAGAGCTTAGAAGTGGTCATCTGTATGACTACAGGAAAGAGACTGACTGTCCTATCATCACCCTGGTTATAAAGCTATAGCATTGTTTATATTTGTGTTCATGGCCAAGCACAGTGGGCGGCATGAGACGAGCAGGAGCAGCTGAGATCACTCGGAGCAGCAGGCATCAATAATCAAGGGCTGGTCTCACCTGTCTGTCTGAGACACTACAGGCATCTTGACTGTGTCATTAATTTATTCTTAGTCTTGCTTTTATAATAAACAACAAGAAACATTTGTTTTTTATTGTTTCAGAGTCTTTCCACTATTTATTTAATCTAAAATGTTTCCCTCAATGGCAAGGCAAGAACTGATGCTATCAACATCAACTTTATTGGAATGAAATAAAATGCCTCTGAAAATAACACTGAGGAATTAGTGGAGGTAGTGAATGCTGAATTAGACCACCTGAGGAGATGCTCGGACCACCCAAACAGATCAGAGTCGCAAGACAGGAAACACACAATAAACAACAATCAACACTAAACAGGACAAGCTTATTAAAACTCACATACTGTCTTAATATCCACACACTCTTCTTCCATGAACACGTGAACACAGAGGCGACTTTGAGAGGTGACCTGAGGTGTCACCTCCTCTTATGCAACTTTGAACTTTGACAGGACCAGGGAAAGTCTGAACAGGTGGTCTCTGGATCAGTCTGAAGGGAAACAAGTTGATGCTAACCAACAGTGTCTGCTGCTGTTTTAACGATCTTAATAGCCAAGTCGCTCAGGCTAAATGTTTGTAAAACTGCAAATCCAGGAGAAGCAGGTGGAGAGAGAGAAACTTTAGCCTATACAATGATGCAGTTGTTTGGAATCGTGTGTCATGCCTGGTGTGTTGCAGCCAGTGTTGAGGACTGTGGCTTAAACTTCATCCCCAGCAGTTGTGAATAACAGAGTTAGCTGGATAGTCACAATTTTAGGCTATATGAAGCAGCTATAATCCATGCTGTTCTGGTGGGCTGCTGTAGGATATAGTGAGAGGTCCTAGGAGGTAAATAAACTTTAAATTCACATTTAGTTATATCACACACATTTTAACACTCACACAAAGACCTTACCTTCATGTCGTTATGGTAATGTTGTAACAACACTCAGCTCAAAGTGTAAACCTCATCTCCTGCAGAATCTCTGTTCTCTTCCTGCAAAATCCCTTTTCTGCAAGAAAAGACTGCCGTGCTATCTCAGTTCGTGCCTGTGTTTGTGTGTATCTACAAGGCCCTAACTGATGGAGACAGTCTCATTCCAA
Organism: Miichthys miiuy; assembly: GCA_036365135.1. NCBI lineage: Eukaryota > Metazoa > Chordata > Actinopteri > Sciaenidae > Miichthys > Miichthys miiuy. Next base: position 21,005,875 of record CM071605.1, read on the forward strand.
CACCTTAAATCCACCCTGCAGCTCTGTGGTGCCTCCTCCCAGCCCTAATTAACCAGCTCCCTGATCCCATAACCAGATTGCCACCGTGCTCAACACAGCCATTAAAAACAGTAAACAGGACACCATTTCTCCTCTCCTTGCCCTCTCCACCCCCCACTCTCCATTCACGAGAACACTTCCTTTCATGGAGGAACAAGGAGGTTAAGGAACGAGGCAAAGGGGAGTTTAAACCCCCAGAGGTCACTTTGAGACGGGAGGGGATTGGTTTTTACTCCAGGCTCATTCTGTCACTTTTCAGCCGATTAGTGTGCTCCAAAATTAAGAAGCGAGAGCTGCATCTCTGGGTTTTAGCCCTCTAAGGAGAAGATGTGATGGAGAACTTGTGTCAGCATGTGTTTTAATGAAGCTGGACAGTAATTGGTGTGCATGAAGACAGATAAGTGTGATTTAGGAAACATTTCCCTGATAAATCTCAGCGGGCATGGCCTGCAGAGAGAAAACGAGGAATGCCCGGAGCACCTCCCTCTCCCTCTCATGTTCTTCACATACCCTACAAGGACAGATGTGACTGGCTACCCACTCTGTGTTTGATAAACACTGTTCTTCCCTCCTCTCCTCTCACACTCTGTCTGTCTTTCACTGTCCCGGCTCACTCGCTTTTAAGGCCTTTATAGGTGATTGTGTCCGCAAAAACACAGCGAAATTCAACTGAGTCAGTCAAGAATGAAATAGTACATGAAAACAAAACGTTAATCTTTAATCTTTGGAAGGAACTGGGAATGTGATTTAATGCATGTTTGACAGGTTCTGTTGAGATTCTGCGGAGCCTCAATGTTGTAATCATTTCCCAAAGAATAGCTTATAATGGCAGACTGTTACCTTCAAGGAGGATCCAGAGGAGAGGCTCGATGAGGAGATCTTGAATGGTGTTGCTCTGAGGCCAAGGGTCAAGTCTGAAACATATAAAGACACAAATCTATATTAATGCTCAGCATAAATTTCGGATATATATATATATAGCACACAGCCATGGGTTGAATAATAATCTCCAGAAGACCAAGAAAGGTCCTGCTGCCGTATGTATGTCTATAAAAGTGTGCATGTATGCATGGTCGGTGGTAGCCATTAGTCAGTTACATAAGCTGCCATAGAGTCATAAACAACACGGCCTCATGTCTAATAACAAGAGACAAGTGAGAAAATGTCGATGACACCACCTTTAACATAAACAGCGCTCTCCACTCTTCTGTCAGACCCCATCGCCCCCACCTCACTGCACGCTATATCATAAAATACAGGATTGATGTACACCAGCGCAGTACAGTGTACATTAAAGATTCTTGGTAGGTGTTTTTGAGAGAGATCGGAGACACAATTGGAGTCTGCCTTTAGTCAGTGAGAGACGGGCAGGTTCCCAAAAAAGGAGCCTAAACCATTAAAGCCAATTGAGCAGAAGAGAAACCGTGTGACCCTCGTGGAGGAGCACAGAGGGGATGCCGATGTGTCCTAGGAGGAGGAGGAGGAGGAGGGGGGGGTTGCTTGTAAGAGGTGAGGAGGCTGTAATTGCACAGGTCCAGCTTCAGTCTTAAATAAACTGTTTGGGTTGAAGGTCCCGGTTGCTGGGAAGAGCTGAAACTTAAGATGTGTTGTTTGGACAGACCGTAACAGCAGCTGTAGCAGCTTTGCTTCTGAAATGACTCCTGCTATTCATGTTTTTGTTTCATGCAATTAATGAATCTCTGCTGGGACTGTTTACACTATGAATATGGACTATGCTGAGCATGAACATTAAATTATAGGAACACTGTTTGGAGGAGACTGGCTGCTGCTTAACATGCCTATGTATGATTCACAAATTTACAAAAAAAAACAAACAAAACAGATACTGTTAGTTCAATACAGTCAGGTCAAAACGCTGACCATGAACTGCATCATCCCTGGTTCATGTCCTTTTCCATCTCTCTTCCCTCTTACCCTTTCCTGTCATCTCTGTTATATTATGAGTTATGGTTTCCTCACTTTTGACGCAACGCTTGTCACGTCCTATTGAACACATCAAAGGTGTTGCATGGAGCCTCAGGAAAAAAATTTCAGCCAGCTAACACAGACACCTTTTCTTGATAAAGAGGAAACATGAAGACAAAAGGCGGCAATAACATGTGACAAAATGTCTCCAGCCACTCAGGATGCAGCGATCAACAGACATCACTATTAACAATGGTATTAAATGTCACATATACAATGAAAACCAGTGGCAACAAAGCAGAAAAAGGAACTTTGCACCATCAAAACAGCCTCTACTAAAAAAAAAAACTGCTGCTTTATACCATGAATTTTCAATCATACAATCAAAATCTATAATCGCTGCATCTGCTCCAGCCACATTCAAAGCGAAGATGCCACAGCGTCTCACAGTGTCTGCTGGGCCCAAATGAATGACTGAAGTAAATAACGGGGGCGCAGACAATATCTACAGCATGTAACAAACAAAACACTGTACTGTGTGGGCTAGCTGGCTTACTCAATTGCACTGTAACAGTATTACTATTCAGTCTTGCCTGAGACAGCCAGTTGTTCTTTCCTTTGTCCCAATATACTCTCTGCTACTACTGACCTCACCCCCTCCACACTGCAGCAACATGCCCACACTATAACAAATACCCTTCAGTACAACCGTGCTGCTTCATATTCAGCCCTAACATCCATCCCCACTCATCCATGTTCTTTGCTTGTTTATCCTCACAAAAACCATTGTTATCATCCCACTTGTGACCGATTGCTTGGTGCCGGTTGCCTCCTACAACGGCCGGGATTTCTTTGTGATCTTAGCATGTTAGGATAGACACAAAGTTGCTAAATTAGGATTTGTATTGCCTAAAACACAATGGGCAAATTTCACCTTATAAACATGGCGTATTAGGTGATTAAACAAACAATGCATCTTGTTAGGTGAGTTATTTGAGTGCTGTCACTGTAAAGTTGATGCCCCTACCTGGTCTGCTCTGTCCCAGAGCATTCGTGTTGATGCGTGGGGTCATGGTGGAGATAGGTACGATGTTGCCCCTAGCAGAGGATGCAGAGGAGGTGGTGGTACGCCCATCCTTGATCTCAATCGTGAGGAAAGTCTTCATGTCTGGGTCTTCCTCTCCCTGAGTGACCTGCTGTTCAGCCTCTCTCCCTGGGGTCCTGTCTTCCTTGGAGTTACTGGAGGCGTGCACATCTTTTTCAGCTGGATGCCTCGTCCCACCCATGGAGTTCTGCCATTGGCCGGCTGAAGACAGAGGTTTGTTGGCCACACCTCTTGGCTGAGGTGTGATGTGACTCTGGGATGCGGCAGAGGTGTGAGACGTGGAGTCACCATGTGGCCTCGCTGGCCGGTCTCCAGATGTGCTGAGGGATGCTGCTGTGTGTGTAAACAGCTCAGTAGCTCTGGAGAAGTTTGTCTGACCTCCGCTGCCGGAGATGATCCCATTCCTCAGAGGAGCTTTCTTCAAAGCTGGGACATTTGAGGTCTGATTGGGCTCTGTGAACTTGCGCATTCGGTCACGTACAGAGTTGGTGCGGTTGAATTGTTCCAATACAACATCTTTCTTCTCAGGTGCTGTGAAGACAGAAAGCAGGAGGGGAGTTGATATCACAGAAAAAAAACTCAACTCATAGCTCATAGTTAGATCCTTTCCACCATAGAGGCTGAATTTAGCACATTTATAGTCTCGTGCCCTCATCATCTCCTCCTCCACTTCAAAAGCCCTCTCTACAAATCCCATTCCTCTTTTCCTCCTCTCTCTATTTTGTGGACATGTTTCTTCCACTCATGGATATCTTTTTCAGTCTCCAATCCTTAATACTGTCAGATAATGTGTATAAAGCTCACGATCTGGCACTGATCCTCCAACGGAAAAAAACACCACTGATTACAGGAGAAGATATTCACTGAGGTCATCCTAACAAAGAAGAAGAAAAAAAAAAAAAACGATGTGCAGCTTGGAAGAGGAAAGCCACAGTTTATAGTACAGTGGACACAGGAAAGAGCGCTGTCTGGTAGAACGACAGAAAATTGGTGTATGTTATAACATGCACTCTCCCCCGCACTCTCTGAGTGGCCCTATACGGTCACACTAATGACTGTGATTGTCTCCATACACTGGAGTCCTACAGGATATGAACCATCTGGTGTGATATTATCACATACTTTAAAGTTCTCCTGATGAACACGACAAAAGCAATGAGCAGTCCACCAAGTAAACCAAAAAAAAAGTTTAGATTTGCAACTTATCTTATCTATAACTCTGTTATTAACTTTTACATTTAATCCATTAATTATTTAGTCTATAAAATGTCACAAAAATCACAATTTTCCAGACTCAAGAATATTAAAAGTTTAAAGGCTTTCCAATTCAACGGTACTGAACCCAAACATATTTAATTAAAGATTTTAAAAAAGAGAGATGGATGCAGCAAATCTTCTAGAAATTATAAAAGTTTGTTTTTCCCCCTTGATAAGTTTATTAAAAAAAATGATGTTGAGGGTTTTTATATTGATTAAATCAGTTCAGGGCTAAAAGATGGACGAGTTTCTTACCAGAATCTTTTGCTTTGACGTGAGAGACGGGCAGATCGCTGTTAGTTATTATCTAAAAAGGGGCAAAAGAAAGAAAGAAACATGACAATTAGTGGAAGACGTAAAAAAGATTAAGGGTTAACATGCTTTGTGTCTGGACTGATGATCACAGAACTACTATGCTGAACAGCTCTGTGTTTAAAGAGGTACAATATGTAAGAAATGGCCACCTGTTGAATTCATACTCCAAAAAAAATACAGGGCACCACAGCACCAGAGTAACCACTAATCGCTACCAACTGTAGCTGCAGCTGTAGCTGTGTAGAACATGGCCGGACTGGGACTGAACACAACCTCCGAGACCAACGGAGGACAGTTTGATTTGAGTTGATGATTGTTGGAGCAGCTGAAAAACTAACCAAGACGTTTTGTTTCTGTCAAGTGTGAATGATGTGTGTTCTATAATAAGTTAACAAGGCAATGGCACTAGTCAGAATATATGATGATATTTTTGAGTTTATCTTGTTTTATTTAAAACTCTGTGTTTGCATACATCTTCCAGCTAGCTGCGGGGGGGAAGGCCAAGCTATAGTATCGGACTCTCGCCTCAAAGTGGTATTACAAGTCAGGACTGGCCGAGGATAGCTGGTTATGCTAACTTCAGTATATATCTCTGCAACACAATATAGACTTTAAATGAAATTTGACATGAGGTCAAAACTATTTCTTCATTTCTTCTTCTGTTGTTTTTTTCTTATGATTTAAACAAAAATTCTTACATATTTTACCTGTGCTTGTCAGGCAGTAATGCACATTCATCAGGGGCATTAGCACAGACACACAGAGATCTACACAATCCTAAATACAGATGGTGTTTTCATTATGTAACATTTGTGTTTAGAGTGAAGCATCGGGACTCTGTTCTTTTTTTGGCACTGATGGGCCCCAGGGTGTTTACATTACTCTCAGGAGACCGAGCATGAGCGTATATTGCAGGCAACAATAAAAGAAGTCCGGGGCCAGCCTTAGGTAAACACATTTAGAAGAGCGACATGATGGCGTCATGGTGACCTGAGCCCTTAGAGATGGGAAATGCTGCTTAACAGTTAACAGTCAGTGCCGAAATAGCAGGATGAGGAGAGACAGAACCTTTGGCTAGTAATGCTGTCTATCCCTCTCTGACAGCAGGTAAGGCTGAGGTGAAGCAGAGACAATCAGGTGTACTGTTTGTTTGTGTAGCCAAGTAACAAAAGTTAAACAGAACAGGAGCTCAGTATGATGTGTTTATGGATGCCGATGTGACCTGGGTGTCACTTAAGAACTGAGTGCCGGGGGTTTCTTGTCAAAGACAGTAATGACATTTCCATTGAAATGGAAAGAAAGAAATAAAGAGGCTCGCTCGGACTGTTGGTGCACATGATCGTGGCTGTGTAGCTCAACACCCCACTCTAGTGGTGCAGAAATGTTAAACACTGACTCAATGTTGCTTTTCAGCTGGCTCAAACTGTGCTCCATCTCAAAGATTTGGTGAAAATTAGAAGATTTTTGTGGAAATATCCAAAACGTTCCTTTTCATATCAGCCGGCTGAAGGCTTGTGTACTTGTCTGTGGTTTATTGACATCAGCTGGCAGGATGCCAGAGTGCCTGCCCTGTATGGAAGCTGGATTTGTTGTTTATCCACTCTTTTATTCAGGATTTTCCTTTAATTAGTCACCTGCCTGTATAATCCAGTCTCAAAGACAAAAAGCATTCATCTCACACAGGGACTGTATACACTACCTTTTGTTTCTCGAAGTCAGTTTTTCCTTTGGTGTTGCCGTTGAGCAGGCCATTTGCCGGATCGTTTCGAGATAAAACAGCTCCATCAGGCTGCTCCTGGTCAATGATGCTGTCCTGGTTGGACTCTGGAGCCTGGAGGTTTGCTGGACCTTGGCTTTTGCTCTCAGTTTCTGAATCTGTGCTGTAAGTTGAACCACTTGTGGCTACTTCTACTTCCTCTGCTGGACCCCTCTCTTCAGAGGACATACTCACACTCTGGTCAGATGTCCCAGAGTCAGTACGTTTTCTTGACAAAAGACCAACGCTGTCTGAAGCCCCAGAGCCAAAACGGGGTCTGACGCCAGAGTCTGAGACATCTGAGCCCAGTCTCTGTCTGACATAGGACTGGGAACTGACGCTTCGCTCTGATGCCCCAGAGTCTAGCCGACCCCGCTGGGAAGGGCTCTGACTCCTGTCTGAGGCTCCAGAGTCCAGCCGGGATCTGTAGGCTGAGCCCAGACTCTTCTCTGAGACTACAGGATCCAGATTGGACCTGGAAAGCCCCGAGGTCACACTGCGGTCTGAAGCTGAAGAGTCGGATCTTTGCCGATGAGACAGGACCATGTCAGGCTCTGAGGTCACAGCCTCTCTTGGAGGCTGGATCAACAGAGGTCCAGAGCTATCATCCTTCACCAGGTGATCGAGAACCAACACCATGCCGCCTGAATTAGAGCCTGCAACAGAAAATACAAATCAAACATGAGAAAATGTCTTCATGTATCTTGTAGGCTTTTTAATGACTTAAATCACTTTTATACTTCCTCTCACATCAGTAGAAAACTAAAGTAAAGAGGGTGTTACTGTACGTGAGCAAAGGAAGCAGTGGGTGGTGAAGTTTGAGATTGAAATGATGGAAATGCAGCACCGAGGCCCCACGAGAGGCCGGGCCAGAAAATATTACTCAGGATCACAGAGCAGGCACGTGGAGACATGAGGGGATGTAGGCATTTCCTCCAGACTGGCCTCAGTTCCTGAGCAAGATTTGTGAGATTGTGTCGGACATGGATGTGCGTAGAAGAGAAGGAGTGGTCACAACTAAAGAGAGGGAGCATGCGGCACGAACGAAGGTGGTATGCAAGTGGAGGAGGAAGTGGGGCTGAAATAGAGACGGGGAAAAGTACTATCCCTCCCCTCTGTCCATGCTCCTTCACTACTCCTTCTCTCCTCAGGAAACCAGACTCAACAACAACACTGCCGTGCCCACATCCTCCCCTCGTGATAGCCTCTATCTCTAACACCCCATGGTGCTTCTAGTGATGGAATATCTGCGGTGGCGTACATACCGCAGATAAGAAAAACAGAGAAAACCGAAAGTGTATCAGATTCCCACATACCATGCGCACACCGAGGCATGAAAACACTTCTGTGTGACCTGTGTTTGCACCAACGTCACAACCAAATGGGGTTCACCAAGTATGCATGCCTGTGATTTACAAACCAAATCAAAGAGGGACTCCATATAGACTGGGAACCGCTGCGATCGCTTTCAACTTCAGACGAGACGGCATCAATCGGGACATTCGCAGCTTCATTTAAAGCAGCTGATCTTTCATTATTGCGTAACACCTCCCAAAAGAGATGCCTGCTAAATTGTGCACAATCAACTTATTAACGGAGGCAAGTTGTTGATTAAACAATCCAGGAGATTACGCAATACGGTATGAATAGAGGACATGATTATGATACACAATTAGGACGATAAAGAGTTGCCATTCTCACATGTGACACTATGAATGCTCCAACAGACAGCAGTGTCCTTATCTAATGATGCACTCAACCCAAACTCAATTACTGGTCAACTGTAACTCAAGTGAGAGCCAAAACACACTGCTCCTTCTACAAACTCTCATGTTATTGTCCATATTTTTGCCATTGGGAACCTGCTATGTCCATTGTTTAGTGATTTCTGGGAAAATCCCCACTGCTGCTGCTTGGTAATGAGAGGCTTGCCTTTTTCCTCTAAAATAACTACAAAAGCAGCCTGCACTTGTGCACTCGGCTGCCAGTCAATATATAGAGCACAAACAAAGGCCAACCGAGGGTTTTCTTTATACTACTTTCACACTGAAGCAATGACCCGAGGAAAGCTCATGTTTGTCGTTGCTGTGAATGGATCAACGCAAGCTTGAGCAAGAGTTTAACATGGGTTCATCGCACCTTGATGTAACAGGTATGAGACAGAGGTCTCAGATCTCTAAATTTACTCATAGTATTGGGTGTAACCTCGAGACTCATTCAGGTTGTTGCATTAGCTTCTTTAAATGTTACAACATAAAGAAAAGAAACATACGCTAAGCTGTAAAAAAAACATTGCAGCAACCATTTAATGACGAAACAAATGAGTCTAGTTAAGCCACAACCACTCGTCTATAGGTCCTATACAGCAAAGGCTCCCAACATTTTTGGCATGGGACTCTTTTAGTGAAGAAATCAAGCCCTGATTAGCTTCATTTCAATAGTTTTCAGATTTTCGTGCGAAAAAAACTTCGTGTGAGAAATGTTGTCCTCTTTATTTAATCCTCTCACAACCCCTCAGATTTATCTCATGACACCTTTGGAGGGTCATGGGAGCCTTCGTAAACGCTCCAATGTTTTAGCAGTGACTTGTATGGTGCTCCAGTTGCAGAAGGTCTTGTGTGAATGACAATGAAGTGATATAAAGTGTATAAATGACGACATGCTCCTGTGTTCAGTCCTCCAGCTCCTTTACAGGGCTTTTTGTGTCAAATTGGCGTTAGTGTCAAACTTTAAGTTGAGTACATTTCTTTCTTTTGGAAGCTTGAGGTACGCAGCACATTCCACCGAGAGTCTCTGCAAACATTTCATTTCCTAAATCACAGCCTTACCAGTTACAGTTTGGACTAGAATGCAGTACAGCCGGACACATGATCATTGAGGTAAAGCTTGTAAATGTAAGCTTTTTTTTTTGCCTGAGAGGTAGAGGTAGAGGTATGTGTTTGTGTTGTGTTCAAAGACCCCAAAAGAACCCGCCACTGATCCGTCCAAGTCAATCTCTTATTTTATGCCACTTTTACTCCGCCTATTCAAGAACTACCGGCCCACACTGGCTACGCTGTCCTTTCCCAACCACAAAAAGTCCTTGTCTTTGTTGACTGGTGTCCACTATAAAAGGCGCCTTCCTTCTTTCCTTTTTTATGGTGGTCTTCTTTTTTTTTTGTTGACCCGAGCTTCACCCTGGTTAAAATTGTAAGGCAGGGATAAAGTAGAAACAGTGGGGAGTTAGTGTTAGTTCTGTTCTGGTATCAGCTTTATTTAGCAGAGGTGTGGCTGTTGGGGTTTCCCATAACCCCAGGTCCATAAGAAGGACACTGGGAGCCAAGTCCAGGGCAAAACAGGCCACACAGAATGACTTTAATACGGCCGTCAGCTTCAGGCCAAAGGCAGCCAGGCTCTTTCTCAGAGGATTGTCCTATTAATAGTTTGTTCTGAGGTGTTTGGACAAGCTACAGGTAGGTTTGTAACAACATTCATGACGTTGTCGCCAACAATGCACTTTTGACGTTTTACAAGCTTTTCATCGTCAGGTCTGCGCCTGCTAAGTTTCAAGGATTCAAGTGAACGAAGCACACTCATTCCCTCCTGAAGGCTTGCATTCACGCTACTTTATTAATGGTTGGGCTAACAGAGTGGTTAATGAAATTACCTCACACTTAAGAAGCCAAAGTCATTAAGCCTATGGCTCTAAGTGACTCTAAACAGTTAATAAAGTTCAATGAAGGAGCTTAAAGAGTCTGAACTAATATGACCTCCTGACCCCCACCTCAGGAGAATGCCTCCTTTAGCCGACTATTTTAACAGGCAGTGAAGAGGAAATTGCATCAAGATGGATGTATGCACTCACATGTACACGCAACAGAGGTGTTCAGTGTTGGCTTTGAGATATACGCACCCTCCCAAACCTGACCGTTAGGTGAGTGTTTACAGTATATAACAGACGTTGTGTTCCAATGATTTCAAAAGCGTAGCTAAACATTATATAAGTGTGCATAGCGTGCAGACAAATCTGTCTTAGGCAGTTAGTGCAAATGTGAAGCGACTGTCCGCTAATTTGAGAAGCAGTCACAAGCAGTTTGTTACCGAATGAGTGTTTCTCACCTAGTCGCTGCAGCTCTCTGCTTTGTTGTGTCTGTTGGCCGCGTAACTCTCGGATCTGAGATCTGATACGTTCACGCTCGCTGTGGCTCTCCCGCTCTGTCTCCTGTTTAAAAGAAAAAGAAGAAAAGAATCACACACATGCTCAATGAATTTCAATAAAAACGTCCAAAAGTATCATGCTCTTTAATTTCTTCAGGTTTTTCTTTGGGACAAACTGCCAACTCATTCCTCTGATCAAAAACAGAGTGAAAGCATCAGCCCTACGAGGTCAGCCGGTGATCACAAAAGTCTTTTGTTGGATGTTGAGGTCAAATACTCCATGAGCCATGATGAGCAACATGTTTGGCCAGCTGGAAAAGTAAGAAAGTCTAAAAGGAGAGAGCAACAATATAGTCAATGTATGATCCGTCAATATCTGCCTGACTTGACTTGAGTAACTCCCACTCTTCAAGATTACCTGCTGTCTGACTGCGGCAGAAAATACAGCTGTATTTGGCCCTAACCTGCACCAATAGAGGAAAGTCGCAGCAGGAGAGAGATCTCGGAGGCAGCAGGATTCTGGCATATGGAGAGGAAACTGGAAACTGGAGAGGTATGGAGAGGAGGACGGATGGTGGTGGAGGGGGGGGAAGGATGAAAATGCCAACACTACTGTTGGGCCTCTGGTGCTTGACCTTGAGCTACTCCACAGGAGAATCAGCTGCACAAATAAGACTCCTCTGAGCACGTGTGCACACTCTTTAAATCACTCCCACACATATATCTTTAATCCACAACACTCGGAGGATTTGCAAACTTTTCTATTAAAGGGCAAAAAGCTTGTGTGTGTGTGTGTGTGTGTGTGGAGCTGCAGGTGGTGTGTATCATTTTGTAGCTCATTTTAAATGACGCACTATGTCACGGTGCATAATCTGGTGTTTTACAAGAGGCATCTGGATTAAGAATAGTCCAGCAAAAAGTTTGGGTGGATCCTGTAAAAATATACAGGACATGACCTTACATACTGAAAATATAATACTTACACGCTTTTTGAAGTAATAGTAGGGTGTAAAGCTGGTCTGAGAACACATTCATAGGCTTTCAAGCAAGCAAAGAAAGCACACACACCCAGCCACACTATCACACGCCACAATCAGTTTTCCATGCGTAAACAATGTCATACTACTCAAGAGAGACTGGCACAGCTGTCAGCAGCAGCCACAGTGTGAGAATCTTTGTTTCTGAAAAGACTTTTAATCAATACAGCGCATGATCAGAGAGGAAACACAAAGCCTTCTCGAGTGAGAAGCAGAGGTGAGAAAGGACTTGGAGGCTTTCTGCTCCGTTGACTGTGACCCTTCTTCACCTTGAGCAGCAGATTACAGGGCAGAGCAATCAATCACGCAAGAGAAAACGTAATCAGACACTGTCGCAGGCTAAAACAGGAAAGGTGAATCTCAAATGGTGCTGCTCAGGTTATAAACAAAGACACTGCATCATTAAATGCATCAAAAATAGGAATAAGTAAGTTGTGTTGCTAAAAAAAAAAAAAAAAAAAGGCTAGAAATCTGAGTTAATGTCACATCATGGCTCCAATGTCATTTTTTCCAAGCCTTCCACTTTTTTTTCCATATGGTGCAAAAAGTCTAAGTGGCAGCACAGATTTTGAGGCATAAAAAAAAAAAAAAAAAAGGTCTTCTCAGCTTTTCAAGATGGTAAACGTTGCTCATACAGACTGGGCCACCACAGTGGAGAAGAAGAAATTGAGTGAATCACTCGTTTAATGAGTCATTAGAGTGTCTGACACAAACAAGTCACAAAAGACTCAAGTGTAATAATGTGAGAGGTCGCACACAAAGTATCTCGCACACTCTCCATCTGAGTGGAGTCAATCAAAGAGTCACAGGGGGAGATAATAGTGTTTGAGCCATAAACACAATTAGAGAGGACAAGTCTCTCCTCACCCGCCACTCCTCTCTCTCTCTCTCTCTCTCTGCTGCTTCTACCAGCAGTCAGACAGACAGCCATCATTTCACAGCTCCCACTAAACCACAGAGGACATATTTCTCACAGACAGTGAGGCAGAAGGAAAAAAGGGAAGATAAAGTGGAACTGGAGACGCAGACCAGAGCTCAGGACCTGCTGCCAGCCACTGTGCTGTCATTAGCGGCTTCCCTCTGGCCCCAGCAGTCAAGACCTGACAGAGTGGAACCAACACCATCCACCGTCCCACTCCGACGCTCCTTCGGACCACTCATCCCCATCTGGCCTCAGGAGCCCGTTTGTGTTGGACTATAATTGAAAAAAGCTCAAACCAGCAAACACAAAAACAACTGTCCTCTCTTGTGACCACAGCAAGGCGTGGGCCATATGGATTCCTCTGAACCCTCAACTCCGCAAAAAAAACAACAACAATGAGGCTGAGGCTGAGCCAGCGCTGAGCGCACACACACACCTCCCTCTCTAACAGACTGATGAGATCAACTTCAGATTAACACACTGGCTTTCAATGCTCCAGTTTTCCATGAAAGCTAAACTCATCACTACCCGGGTAAGGTCAGAACCATTTGAGGGTCTTTCATGCCTCCACGATGGAAGAGAGAAGAAACCTGGCGGCTCATTTTCCATTACCGAAGCCTGAAGGAACCACACGCTCGGCTTACCTCCAATAGCTGAAATACAGTAGCTGGAATGAAGTAGCAATCATCTCAATATCACACACTCAGTCTGGTGTGAGGAACCCAAAAAAAAAAAAAAAAAAAAACTTAACCCTGAGCCTCAATCCCATTTTGACTTACTGCACATCATCACATGCCAATCCAAGCTTACTTTCTGGTCTTTTTTGGTGGATCCACTGCACTTCTTTTTTCCCTCCATCTCATCTCCAAGTCCGCTGAAACCCTCTCTCTCTCGCTAACGCCAGCTACTCTTACTTCAGGTCTCTTCTTGCAACATGTTTATGATGAGATCAGAGAGCAAACAAAAACCCTGTCTAGAGCTGTAACACCCGCCCACCCACCAGCCTACCTGACACAACACACCTAGATGACAGTCAAGCCTGCAACCTCAAACTCACAGGGTTAAATCAGTAAATAAGAGAGCAAGCATTAAATATTCAGGAGTTGTCTTGTCTTATTTTACATATGTCAATGACCCAGTTTCATCTCATGCATCACTAAGGCGTTATCTACATCCTCAGAGTTAAACTGTAGCACAGCAATAAAGCGTTACACACACAAACCTGGAAGGTCAACACAGAGGCAGATGCGTCCCATTCTTCAGTCAGATACAGAGAGTTTTAAAAGATCTTAAAGTGCAAAAAAAAAAAAAAAAAGATAGAAAATGATAGACATGAGTAAAGAAAATCAGAGAGGAGCGTTCGATCTGTGACAGCAGAGAAATCTGAATGACATTTACCTTCTCTTCACTGAACCCGGCTGCCTCTCTCTCCCTCCTTCTTTCCCTCTCCCTCTCTCTCTCAGCAGTAAACCTCTTGAAGTCAGGACGTCCGCTACTCTGCCGCTCAACTCCCTCAGCCACATCATGCACACACACACACACAAACATGCACACCACCACAAACACCACACACACACACACACACACACACACACACACACACACACACACACACACACACACATATAATACCAACAAGCCACTCCCTTGACTTCCCCCCTCTCCCATTCTGTCTCCACAGGGATCTGACCCCACTACACACACACACACACACACACACACACACACACACACACACATTTCCTCCAGGTTAAAGGGTTGCCTGGTTGACACATTAACTTCTGACACTCTTTCTTTTGACCCATTTTCTTCACGTCTCTAACTGCTTTATTAAATGAGACAAGAGGTGTTTTTTAACCGTAACAGAACCTCATCTAAATTTTGTGTTGATCCTTTTTCCTACTGGCTTTTTCTTTTACTATATACATATAATTAAAGTTTTTTTTATAAGCCGTTACAGTATGGTTTCTTCCAAATGCGCAAAAGGAAACTTTTTTTTACTGTACGTCAGCTTTCCATAAAACAGTCTTTAAACTCTAACGCGTGCTTTATTAATCCACTAATTAAACTATTTTGCTACATGAGTTCTTGAGCTGCTTGCATTGTCCACATATTGTGTGTGAGTGTGTGTATGTTTACGTGTGTGTTTGGCTTCTGTGGGGGCCTATCTAGGACCTCCATCTGGCACGGGACAATTGCACGCAGCTCAAAGAGATCCGCTGCTGTGATGTGATGTGAATGGAAGGAGCCCCGCTGCTGCTGGTTGATGTTGTTTTTGGCCACGTCCCCATTCCAGCGCAGACTACACTGCTGAGGCACAGCTGGTGGGCTGCCTGTCTGTCTGTCTGTCTGTCCAACCCACACCACCACCACCACCACCATCCCCTCCCTCTTCCATCACACCACCTGTAGCTCTTAACTCCACCGTCTTGCCGCTCAGCTGTCTTACAGGAAGTGAGGTAAAAAAGGCCTGAGTATTAGAGCATCCTGTGACGCCAACATGCTATCATCGCTTCCCATCTGAGGACAATACACACACACACAAAGAATTGCATGCAAGCACAAGCACAGACTGCAGCAGACAATGGGACTGATTCTAACAACCTTACATTTTATATCCCTCTTTTATATCACTCTGGAGGGAAAAACTGGAGCTTTCACATGCACCACCAGAACGCTAATAAGATGACTGATTGTATTTTTCTTTAAAAGCATAAACAGAGTAGGTGTTCCTCCACTTACATCACTCAAAAGTGACTGCATCCAGTCAGATCTAACTTTGTTTTCCTTTCATCCACTGGAAACAGAGCATTCATAAAGAAACGGTGATCAAACACAGCAGATAAGAAAACATCTGGGCCCCTTGGTAGACTCTTCCAAAAATCTTACGTCTTCACATCTTGTTCGCTGCAACAACCATATAATTCAATCTGTTACGCTAGAAAAGATACAAGTTTGGTTCAGCTCTGAAAACACAGTTCGATATCATCCACTAGAGGGCCAGTCAGCTGAGGACGTTTTGAAGAGCGACAGTAGAGGCATTCAGAAACACCGAAAGAAAAGAACACTGTTGAAGAATTTGATGAAATCAGACAAAATTAAATTAAAAAGACCTCGTCTCTCACTGTCTTAAAGTGTAAAAAAGTCTGCACAGACTGTCCCTGTCATAAACAATTTACTGCCTTCACACCGCGCTCACAGTAAATTTGATCTTTTAGCTCATACTTGGCCAAACCTGAATGATGAGGGTGTAAGAAAAATACAAAAACACATTCCTTGCGCCGTGGCAGCTCAAGCCTATGTCTTGTGTACGTCTGTGTGCGTGTGCGTGCGGTATAGCCACATTCACGACACAGTGTGTGACTCAAGTCACAATGCCTGTTGTTGTTTGCTGCATTCTTCAATGTGGCAGCAGAGAAAACCTCAGTGGTCGCTGTTGCCATGCGAACGAACTCAGCACCCTCAAATCGGCCTGTGCTCAGCTCTTTTTTGTAAATTGGAGCTGACACGAGTGAGTATTAGACAGTTTGAGACAGTTTACACATTAGCAATGAGACGTTCAGACTACGTAAGGACAATGCTGCGACATTTAGACATTTATCCTCCCATAAACGACACTGGTCGCCCCATTAACGCTGCTGTACTCACCCCAGTTCCCATGCTGCTTTGAGACTCCACACTCTCAGGCTCCAGGCAGCAACTGGGAGCTTTAGTCCGCTCCACAGTACCTAAAAACACACACACACACAGCACAATAATTAAAATGAAGAAGATGACTCATTATCTCATCTGAGGTCAATCTTGTGGTCATTTATAAAATGACACAGATGGGATACAAGTTGAGGTGACAGAGGACAAGGAGAAGGCTGGGCGGACAGTGTGTGTGCATCATTGTGTTTTAGAGTGACAGAGGCCTTACACAGACCAGACAGCGCCAAGGAATGACAGGAATCTACTATCTGATTCAGTATCATAGGTAGATCTACCATAGTAACTATGGCGACCACAGCAAGACCGCTATCTCTGCCACATGAGTTAGGCACACACTCGTCAACAATACATATTTAGACTTAGATGATTAAAATCCTCAAAATCAAAACTAAACAGGCACTTCAGGAGTTTTTAATCTGGAAATACAGCGCCCTCACCAGGCCAATGACTTTATAACTGCCAGAATTTGATGCCAAGACATAAATTGTGACATCTTTGATCAGAAATATCACATCATATTGAGAATATTGTTAAAATGTTTTGTTTTTGGCTTACTAATTTAACAAATTAATGAACTTTGCAAGGACTGACAGATAATTATGGCCTTTCAAACTCTGACATTTTGACCATTAACTATATTTTTTACAGTTAAATTTTTGTTACAATCACACAACTGGTGTCACATTTTCCTCTAATCAGTGAACAGATTAATCTTTCATCTTAACCAGACCAGTGGTATCATATTTAATCGACACACACGGCTTTACTCACCTTGCTGCTGTTCATCTCGGATTTGTCGGATGGCTGCTCGGATCATCTTCCTCTCCTCGTACTCGCCGGCGGCGCGGAGCTTCATACAATCACACAAAATGTCAGCGCACAAAGGTCAAGCATGCAGTGAGGTGTCACCATATGTAATGATGTTTGTCTGTTAATACCCACCATCTTAGTGAGCTCATCGATGTCCTGGATTGATTGCAGTTTTCGTGACAAGACATCCAAGTTGTCGCTTGATTCTGACCTGAGAGAGACAAATCACAGACAAGTGACAAACAGGAAATCATACTATCTTAAAACAACAAAATACTGTCTGCATACTGACGCCTCTGTGCATGTGAAAGGCAGCAGAAGACAATTCCAAGATAACACACAGTTTTTTTTGGCGGAGACAAAACCCTTCAAAAAGGAAACAAACCAAACCAAACCAAGCGTGGAAAAAGTGATACTCTGATATGACAGTTTTGACAGCAATGACACACAGCCTTAAAAAAAAGGCTGTTCTCATCCTCCCTAATTTCAGCCTCATATTTCACCATCTCACTGCTCGGTTTCTATTACTCATCCGCTCCTCCAGTTCTCTCGTTATACTAATTTTCCTCCAGTCGTCCGTATTAAAGGATGTGTGGCACGTTGGAGTCGAATATTTCCCATTCCACCACCAAGAGGCATGGGATAATGCAACTTTCAGACGTCTTGACGTGTGTGCACGTGCGGTAGGTATGCTCCTTTTGTTTTTGTAACCCAAGTCATCTGAGAGCAGCAGTGAATGGAAATGATTAGACCTGGCCACTGGTCTTAATAATGACATGAGACAGCACGGTTAAGTATCTTCTACACATCCACACAAACCGTCAAAGATTCAAGTTCCTAGATTTTCAGCTTCTCTAATCAGATCAGTTTAAAAAGGTATGATTGGATGGATTTTAGGAATTCCTCAGTAAGCATAGCCAATCTGGAAAAACATAGCTGTGATAAGTTTCAATGATGAAAAGCTCGCATTACTCAGCCAAATTACATAAATCACACCTAAAACTAATTCTAATAAATTAACAGTTTTTGTGCTATTTGAAGTACAGATAATCATGATGTTGACACTAACATCAAGATCTTCGATGATAAATCCTGTTTGCCCTGCTTCTCATTCTGTTTGCCAGCAAAAACTTGTTTACAGGCAAAATGACAAAGGTGACATTACAGCTGAGTTATCAGTTCATGCACATTCCTGAGCTGAATGACAGGTGCTGGGAAATGTGTGTTACTGATCTGGAAAAACACTCAGAAACATCTGAGTAGACCAAATAAACGATAAGTAAGACAAACAAATCATCTGAGAAAAACTGCTTCAGAGCGGCTCTCAAGACTTTAAATGCTGACGAGGAATCTGACATAAAGGACAAACTTTTTAAAGTATTTATTTTGAAATGTGCACACACAATGGAAAATGCACTGTGGTTGCAGTTTTTTTTGACCTCTATGATTTCCTGATGTGACTTTTCCAGACCTCCATTTTCCCACTGGAGTTTTAAAAAGCGCTGCATCCGGGTTTTATGACTGTTTTCTCAGCATCTCCCGTTCACCTGGTCTGGTGCTCTGAGTGTGTTTGTGTGGTCTTACCTGTGCTGATTCTCCTTGTCCTCCTGCTGTTTGAGGCGCGTGGGTCGAAACCTCTTGCTGGCCAAAGCGGCCTCCATGTCCTCGATCTCACGCCTCCTCAAGTCCCGGATGGCTGAACGGATGAGACGCCTCTCGTCCAGATCCACGGTTCCATCCAGCTGTGACAGAAAAGACAAACATGCATGTGTTAAAATTGAGCCAACAAAGCAGGGTGGCAAATATTTGGCTTGCAAAGATTAGCCCTGTCGCTCTTATATTTGCATCTGTGAGCAAGCACATCGCAGATGTACAGTTATATAAGAATCCACAGCTACAGTAAAAAGTCACAGGCCTGTTCTCAGTGTAAGTACAGAGCGGTGAATAAGCAGCATAAAGTTGGAGCTCTAACTTCTTTCAGTCGCCGTCTGGCCCCCTGTAATTAACCCGACAGTAACACACTCGTTTATAAGAGTCCAACACACAGCTGTCCAGTCAGACAACTAACGGATGGATTGCCATGAAGAGTTGTGCACACATTCATGATCCCCTGATGATTATTCATAGTGATTTTGGTGATCCACTGACTTTCACCTGTCCACGAAGTACCTGTTGAGTTTTTAAGCTATCCCGCCTCTGTCTCTGTCTTGTTAATTATGGCAGCCAGCTGACAGATAGTAAATGCATCATTAAGGCCAGTGTTAGAAGATTTAAATGGGTGGCAGGGAGTTACAGGATCAGCAGGGATGACGAACGGCTTATAGATTGGTGATGACAGGTGAGCCGGCTTCACTAATGTGAAAAGACAGGACCACCTGAGCAAGGAGCAGAGGATGAGAAACAGGCATGCCAACAGCTGGTGCTCGGCTAGAAGAAAGAAGTATGTTCAGCTCTCTGGAACGAGCCTTCACCCAGGTGTCTTCTTCTCTAGCTGTGATTCATCTTGGTTGAACAGTAGCGAGGCTGCGGGAGGCCCAAGAGACTCAGACTCAGCTAAAGGGGCTCACTTAAAAACGCTCAGTGAGCCATTTCATCGCTTCAAGTGACTATTAGTTAAAGAGTTTATTTTTTCAAGCAAAAGAGGAGTAATTAAGGTGTGTATAAAAGCACGCCTGCAGAAAGACACACCAGTCAGCGAGACGGATGCTTTCATGTTAGCGACAGCCGTGAGCATGGGAGGGTAGAGGGAGCCCTCTCTTGTCATATGAGAGACAGATCTCTCTTTTGGTCGACAGCGGGAACCTGTCAACACATGCAGAGATGAGCAGCTCCTGCTCCTGCTCCTCCAGGCAGGCTTTTCTGACACACTTCACGCACAAATGCACACTTTAAAGGTTTCCTGCTGCACCAGTTAAAACCTGCAGAGACGAGACACACAAACCTTTGCAAGCCAACTGTTTTTACTAGAGAGAGCTGGATGTGGTTGTTAAGCTAAGCTTTACACCCTGATGGGTTGAAAAGGAGGCTGATGTGCCCCCTCTTAGTGAGCCTGGAGGAGGAAGAAAGAGAAGAGGGGGGTCTCACAAGAGATGAAGAGGGCGAGTGGTTTGTGAGGTTTCGCTGTGGCTTGACAAAATATGCAGCCCAAGCTGCACAAGCTCAGAGGGGCTCTCCTATATACTATAATTTGTGGAAATCTAAAGTGCTGAGCTGACTGAAAATAATGGGTAAGAGGAGAAAGTGCTCAGAAAAGAAGAAAGCACATGAGGAAAGAGGAGAAGGATAAGAAGGGGGGGGGAGTAAAGCGGTTCACAGTGGGAAAAGATGACAAAGTGAAAAAGAGAAAAATGAAAGAGAAGCTGGACTTGAGTATGCCTAAAAATGGGCAGATGAGAGCTGGGTGGGAAAGGGCCAGGCCTCGCGCACAGGTCATTCCTCACATTCCTGCTGACTCACAAGGAAAGAGATGGTAGTGAAATCAGCCGGTCAGGAACTGGGTTTGAGTCCAACCCAGCAGTAGTGAGATGATAAAACATCCAGGAGCGACAGCAGCACATTTTTAGTTGTGAAAGCGAGGAAATCACGAGAGGAGAGAGGAAATGAGCACACACTTGGTCATTTTTCAACATAGTCCAGCGTCTCACACAGACACACTCACACACAAACACAGCCACGCACACACAAACCAAACACTCAAGGGAATTGTACGTTACCACACTGTCAAGCTTAGTGCTGAATGAATGTCATGATGTGATTATACAGGCAATGCGCTGCCAAGTTTTAGGACTGACTGATTTATTTATTCGTTATTGAGATATAACAGAAAGGCCTCGAGCCTGGGCCTCTCTACTCAAAAACAGTAACTTTCAAAACAGTCTGCGTTTTTCGACCTATGTGCTGTGCATATCAGTTTAAAGCACGTGACGACTTACAAACTTCCAAATCAGTCACAGTAATCTTTCAGCGACGGGAATTACAGTCGCAGTGTGATAAGAGATGAAAAACAGTCGTTACATGTGCACGTCAGACTTTTACCTGCTCTACCACAAGAAGATTTAAAAACTGGACCAATCAGTGCACACATGGCTGCACGTCAAGTCTGTTTGGATTGGTTGCAACATTCAGCTAGCCAATCCACCTGGCACGAGTCCAGACGCTGTAACTGACTTTTCCTTCACGTATTTGAAAAATAAAACTTCCCCACTCACAGGAAGGTGACGAGTGGGCGTAACCCAGGCAAATAAAACACCTTTGACTTTGGGTGCCTGCCAAAGAAAACAGAAGAATGACCGTTAAAGTACGGAAACAAGCGCTTGTTTAAAGACAGAGTCCATTTGACAAAACCTCCACGTGACTTGACTTTACTGTGTCAGTGGGAGCACAGAGGGGAAAACAGTGACAGCACCTTACACCCAGTGGCCTTTTCCAAAAGGCATTTTTCAAACCCAAGCCACAGACCTCTGGGT
Source organism: Miichthys miiuy (assembly GCA_036365135.1). Classification (NCBI taxonomy): domain Eukaryota; kingdom Metazoa; phylum Chordata; class Actinopteri; family Sciaenidae; genus Miichthys; species Miichthys miiuy. Next base: position 21,027,356 of record CM071605.1, read on the forward strand.
AACCAAACCGTCAACTGTGGCTCCAAACAACAACAGCAGCACTGTGACCCAGAGAGCAGTCGTTATACACCCAGACAGAAGGCTTTTCACGCAGCCTTGCTTCCACCGCTAACAGACGTATGAGTCACAAATAACACGCAAATATGTTTTACTGAAAACGACGCAGTCATCCAGACGTCACTAAGCTGTCAGCACCTTTAATGACGGCGGGGAAATCATCATGTTACAGCTTGGCCTGCTGTAGTAACTGTGAACTCGTCATCGAGCCTCTGAGGGAGCTGTTGGAAGTCACCTGACTCAGGTGGTGAGATGCAATGTTAGGAGCAGGATGGAGGAGGCGCGTAGGACTGATGGGTGAGGACAGAAATGGGCGGCAACAGATGGGTATATTCAAAACGCACTAACTCGCTGATGTAAAACTCAAAATAATTACCTTATCTGGCAGGAATCATGCCGTGGTTTTAGTGTTTCATAAGCAGGCCTGCTACGGCTTGTACGGCCCTGTTGGTCTGCTTTGAGTCACTTCCTGCCGAGCAGCAGCTTTCTATGGAGTCAAAACCTCAAACCTAACCCAAAGACATCCGACTGAAGCAGCTCAATCAATCACAGTCAATTAGAAAGCATTCATGGTTTAGCAGTAATCCCGACCAGCTGGTGACACACACTCCTGAGGACGAAAACACCCTCTGAACTCATCTGCTACACATGAGAGGAGCAGATTTAAATATGATTTTTTTTAAGTTCATGAGGTTGCTTTTAATTTATTGCGGCCTCAGAAGTGGTCGAATATGGGCAAGAAGTCAAGGCTCTTCAGGTAGTTAAAATATATACTACTATTTAGTGGAGCTGAGCTAAGCGCTGTAACTACTACCTGTGGGCGCAGCATTACATCAGGATTAAATTAAACCCGTGCAAGTGAAAACAGTCAGACCACTTGGCTCAGTTACCATGCAAATAGAAGGCAAATATTATACAAGTTCAGATTTGTCTTAATTTCCCTCTCTATTCTCTATTTATTCATGGCAACTGAAACATGGATTATTGGATATCTAAGCTCTGTCGGGTTTACACCGGGCTGAATACATGAGACCAATGGAAAACTGGTCTATAGCACTGAGTATTAAAAAGTAATGAAAGTTGGCATTGGAAGTGTTCACTTAGACATTGAATAGATCGATAAAAGTATAAATTTAGTATCGAATAGATACTAAAACTCAAGTATCACTCGTGACACCAGTATCACAACATTTCAAACACCAAGGCTTACATACTATACGAGTCTCTCGAGTTGTGTTGTGTGCCGTCGTTCACAAAGGTCAGGTCAAACATCACAGACCCACCCGGCCCCGACTGGGAGCACAACGACCCCTCAGGCTGAGTCCCGACCTTTTGACTCCCGTGTGCCTTGGCTGTTTTTGTACTTTACACTTTCTACTTCATGAGCTATGACGTGTCGAGCAAATTCCCTGGCACAAAGGAATAGTATGTGTACTTTCTGCAAGAAATGTGGGTGCACATGTGAGTCCACATGAGTGAGAGGTAGAAGGAGGAAGGAGGGGGTATACTGTGTGTTTGTGCATGAAATGAGGACTATAGTAATAATTTCCAGAGCAGGCTGAGGTTAGAGTGCAACCAGGCAGCAGATCGGATCAGTGCCTTAAACTCACTTGTGTCAAGCTCACAAGTGAGTTTGCCCTTATAAGGATGCATGGGACACTCCTAGTAGTAGAGCTGAAGTGGATTACCAGCTGCCACTGAGAAAGCTGGACTGCTTCAGACATTGAGTCGGACACAAATAAACAACAGAGAATGACTGAAAGGGTGAGAAAGTTCAGAAATATGTGCATCACCCCTGCCTTGAATGTCTTTATTGCCTTGCTCTGGGGCAATTCTCCAATCTGAATCAGGTGGATGCCCATAAATCATTTCTCAGTGCCTCAGGAAAACAATGCATGCACACAGTAGGCCGGTGCACACACACATAAACACCACACCCAGTGAAAAATGGGAATATAATCAGGATACATGAGAGCCCTGCAAGGAATGGGATCTTGGTTTCTCAGAGGACAGAGTTTCAGTCACCTCTAGGCTGAAAAATTAACAAAGAAACAAACCAGAGTCAAGGTTAAACCCCATTGTGCTACAGTGCACACTGAGCCTTCATTGTCAAAAAAATAAAATATATATATATACACAAGCCAGGGAGATTACTGCACATGTGACAATGTGCTCTTTGCAAGTGTGGCTACACGTGTGGGAAGGCTTAACTTTCATTAATAACTGAATGGTAGGACAGAGGACCAGAGCAGACCTGGAAAAACTGTGTCCCCTTTACACTTGAGATAGCAGGCATAAAGAATGGACGCATGGAGGAATGCATGTGGGTCAGAGGAGGTACAGGCATCAAGAACGCTCTATAAGACCGTAATGATGCACTGAAGACAGATCTGAACTCACGCGTGCTGTTACTGACTCTTACATTAGTGCCGATGGATTAATTCACATGAATGGGCACACATGGTCAATGCTCTAATCTAAAACTGCAGAATATTGACCTTTCAGCTCCTTGCAGGACTTAAAAGTAATTTCCAATCTTGCAGCATCGTTGCATATCTTTACTTTAAAATGAACCGCAGAGGAAATTATTTCTTTTGGGCTTTATCCATCACCTCTATGAGATGTTTTGGCCCATTTCAACTGTCTGGCTGCACACACTGAATGAGTCTCTCTTCAGACCTGTAGGTCAGGTCACAGAGAGGGATCCAGGTCAGTCACAGCCTGGTCGGGACAAATGTGTCCTACATTTGGGAGCTGGCCTCATCAAAAGGGTTTCACATCAGCTAACGTAGGCAAAAACGTGTCCCAATATTTTGTTATGCACAGTACACACGGACTAAGTGTGAATATTACTTGAGCATTCATTCACGTTGAGAGCGGTCTTTGTTTGCAGCATTTTGATCCAATCTTGGGTCAAATGTTGACTTTGCATTGACTCCATTTTGCACAGATAAAAATCCTAAATGAAGGAAGCTGACGCTGAATCGATGCAGCAAACCCAAAGACAGTCTTTTTTTATTCCACACTTTCTTCAGTTCAGCCAGAGACTTGGGTGTCTGTTTGGTAGCAGCTAATGTAGCCTTGAGCCACTAAACTTAGGGCTTAGAGCTCTGGTAAGCTCACTTCCAACTCCACATTCCCAGATGTTTTTCCGTCATCAAACTTGTAGTCTTCAGATCCAACGATCTCTGACTCAAGTGACATCACGTGAGGTAATTTATCAGATTTTGTGCAGCCAAAATAACCTTTTTTTTTTTCATGCAGTAATACTCTTTCCAGGATTTTCTCCCCCCCCCCAAACATTCTCCACATAGTCAAAGAATTCCAACCACTTCACAAACGGAGGGAAATATTTCACAAATAAAGCCACCAAATAAATTTCCCCTGTCAAATTATACTATATATGCATAAGTGTTTAGATGCCAAGACTGTCACTTTCTGTGCCATTACATTAAATCTCCAATGCCACTGCACTGGTTTGAACAGTTTGCTCCAAAAGCAGGGCTTTTATTTGTTATCATAAATAATCACAGGAAATTAACAGCAGAAGGGAGTTGTCCACAGTTTATTAGTACAGTCTATTGGTATCTCCCCTCTGTAGTCATATTGAGAAGATCTGATACAGTATGACAAATTTCAGCAGGAAGAAGCCTTCACAGATAAAGAAAGACCACAATGGATCATGCCTTTCAGCTGGCCTTTGTCCTGGGATAAGACCTAGGTCACATCAGGAGCTACAGCAAGATGAATCTCGGAGAAGAATCTCCAAATATGGGACATCGTGGCCAAACTGAAGCCCTGCGTGATCGGTTGTTGTGGTTTAATGAGGGAACAGTCAGGAGGTGAGAGGGATGTCCTCAGACGGAGGGGGAGACTTCAGGGAACAAACAGTTTGTTCAAATAGATCCACGGGAGCCGGCCATGCTGACTCTGAAAATCCCCAGTAACTATAACAACAGGAGCGAGAGTCTCACACTGACAGACAGACAAATGCCACAACATTAACAACAGCGGGCTGGAAAGCTAAACATCAACATCCGCTGGACGATTTTGTAGTGGATCTCAGGAAATGGCTCTTTCCTGGGGGAGTCCAAACCACAGTGTTTCTGCATTTCTCTTTGTTTCTCTTTCATCTATTCTATTTATTTTAAAAAGTACCATCCCTTCCTAAGCTGGTGAAATGTGATATTTAACTTTTTTTTCCCCTCGCTCTCTTCTGGTTTAATTCAGTATGTGACTTGGCAAAAAAACCCAGAACATCTCTGATCCTGCAGAGTGGTGCATGCTGTTTCCTGTATGCTATTTTTCTCTATAAACAGAGCCACACCTCAGTGTTCCAATGTAAAGCCAAAGACGGCTGAAACTGTACCAAAGCCCTGCAATGATACCTTAAAGCTGAGTGTTCGGGTAAAGCAAATGAGTGCTGAACATCAAAGGGCACTTTAATAGCATCTTGACAACGATGAAAGTCCTAATTGTCTCTTCCCCTGAGAGAAACTTTCTTATTTCCTCTTCAGTTCTGCACAAATTAAACCCAAAATTGATCTTCAATTCAAGGAGGTCTTAAAATATGAAAAACTGACATCATAGATGAGGCATGGAGAAAACTGAAACAGTAGCCACAAAGCAGATTGAACACATCTGGTAAGAGTTTCTTCGAAGTCCAAAACACCTGGAAAACAGTCTAAACAGGAGCTCAGGGTGTTTGTCCCCCTCTGAGCGCCTGAAGCATTAAAGCTCAAACTGGGATTCCACTAGCCAGAGACGCCTGGTGGCAGCGAAGGAGACGGAGGATAAAAAGTGCACCTTCAATCCCTTATCCAGATTTCTTTCCATTTGGCAGAGTGATGATCCAGACAGATGGAGATCAGTCATGAGACCTTTTCTGCTGGATCACTTACCAACTCAGACGAAAAGACCAGAGCAGCTCTGACAGCCGAGTCTGTCTCATATCTGATGCTTACAAAAACTGGTTCACCCCTCAGTTGACACCCAATCTATCACAGCAGAATATACTGTATTCATCTATTGACTCTATACAACACAGATCAGATCACTGAGGTCAGTTTTCGACACCAGTAGCGGGTGATGTTGCCTCTGTTTATCACACTGTAACTCTCTGACCTCCTTCTGTAACAACAGGTTGTATCTGTTCCTCTATCAAGCTCAATATCTACCCACTGACTGCACTTTAACTGTATCCTCTGGAGGTTTTGACCACTATGGAGCCATGTTTTCACCATGGACTATGGAGTATAAAGAAAGTATGACGTATCCATGACATCATCCACAGGTTTCTGAAGAGCCATTTTAAAGCTCAGCATGGTGACTCTAGCTGTTGCGATCTTGGCAGTCCAGTCTCTTCCACCTCCCGGATTAATCTAAAAATGGGTAAAGATGTGGAGCGTAGGTGGACATGAGGCGGGCTGAATGAAGTATAAACCGTATAAACAGGTAAATTAGCTATAGAGACTAAAACTGTTTTTTGTACCAGTCTGTAAACAGTCTGCTGTGAAGTTGGACATTTTAACATGGGGGCTTATGGAGATTGACTCGTTCTGCAGCCAGCCTCAAGTGGATGTTTGAGGAACTGCAGTTTTTTTGCACTTTTGCATTGGCTTCACTTCACAGTCATGGAGATTGCTGCTTGATTTTCACAAGTGTGTTCCTTTTTCTTCGTATCATGCACATGCAGGCCGACACAGATGGATGCGCTATTCTGCTGATCGACAGTTGGAGCCGGTAAAGTGCCAAGAAACGTATAAATGCACCAACCAACATGGATATAAACATTGCATTTAAAGAAAAATAGCCTTGCAAATGTTTTACAAAGTACACGGTGAATGCCAACATAACTTAAACAGTTCCCTTTTACTTTTCTTCAGTTTTCATCACAAAAAATGAGCTGACATGACGATATGTTTTCACAGTATGCACTACAGAACTACATAACATACCATATATCATAGACTACTAGGAGAATCAACAGTAATATATGATTTACACCTTGAAACACAAACTCATGCACAATCTCAACTTACTATAAGAATGTAATCACATTACTTCACTGACACGAGCTTTATCGCCTTCTTTCAGATTTGTTTGTTATACTGAGTGTTAAATAGCCACATTATTCTTTTATGACCTTTTCATATGACAAAACAGCGCCTGGTGTGCTGATTGTTAATGAAATACTGCAGCTCATATTTAAATGCCAGCGTGTGCGTATTCAATATTTCAAAAATGACAAAACAATACCAAGGGTCTTCTTTTATAAGGAAATATGCTGAACTCAATCTCAACTTTAAACGTTGCTGAAAGTGTGCCACACTTACTCAGAATTATTGTTCCACCGCTATAAACTTAAAAGGTCACAGACCAAAAATAGACATTGGTGGAGTTTTTATTCGCATCATCTCTTTTCTCATCCTTCCAGAGCCAAAAATGGGAGGCTATTTATAGCAGCATCCAGTAACAAAAGTTTCCTGTTTAATAAAACAAACAACTGACTTCTTATCTCTCTGCTCCATGGCCTTGTATTTGGATATCCGCTGTCTGAGGCTGAAGTCTGCAGCTGAGTACTGTCACTGCAACAGTATAGATAACTCAGTTTCTAAAATGTCACTTTGGGAGGAAAAACTGCTCCAAATGATGAGTTGCTCGTCAACACCTTTGAAACTTAATCATACAGGAAATGCGAGGGGAGGGTAAATACCTGCGAGAATGATGACAGGCTCAGCAGAAATCAGGTGTGCACTGTGAACGCTGTGTTTGTAGTTTAGAAGCTCGCCAGGGGAGAGAAACACTCCCAAAAAACACCCTGTAAACATCCACTGAGGTCAAAGGCAGCTATATTCACCAAGTGTCGACATAAACGCAGAAGCAGCAGGTGTTGTCAAAGGTCAGGAGCGTAAAACATTGACACTCTTTTCTTTTTGTGAGTGCGTGCATGCAGCGAGGTGTGGGGGAGCTGTATTCAAAGGAAGAACTGTTGCATGCAACAGCTTGTATCTGAAACACACTGCAGCCTCTCTGAAGAAAGAAAAATGTTTTTTTATTATGATTGTTGACGGATCTCAGGTCACGTCTTGTAACATCATGCTCCTGCTATTTAATACTTTCTGATGAAACTTTACTTAAGGGCTGCAACAAACAAAACCAGCTGTCCCTAGAAAAGCCTAAAACCTTCAAAAGCCAGCAAATCTTTGACATTTCTGCCCCCAAAATGTCAATTATTTCATTATTATAACAGAATTAGCAATATAGCCAATTAATTGTCTTTTTTTTCTTCTTTTACTTCAACAAAATACCATAAAAATGAAGAAAGAGGACGTTTTAAACAAATTGGGCCCTTGATGACATTTGTTCAAGTGTTAGACAACATAAAAAAAACAAAACAACACACTGCACATGTATCTGAAAATGTCCCAGACGGTTATATAATGCAGCATAATTTTTCCGGTTTATTCGTTCCTGATGATAAGGCTGACATTTTGGACCTTGTCTCCAGGGTTTAAGGAGAACCTGGGACTGTACTGAGACCCCACAAAACAGACCCATTCTTCCTCTCAGACTGTAACCGTTGAGCCCTTGTCAACGCACAAAGGGTCCAGAGAGCCATAAAACGAAGACCCAGGGGTCCAATATATCACCGATGCCGGACCACAGAGTGAAATTGCCCTATTTTAAACATGTGTGAATGCTTCTTGCTCACCAGGGAGAAAGGACGGTCACAGGGCTGGCAAGACTAGTTACAAATCATTATGTGAGACTTCCAGCATGTGAAATCAGCCCAGCTAGGCGCCACGGGCGGAAAAAGTCTCCAAGCAGTCATGACGATTCAAAAATGAAAAGACAGACTTGTGCATTAAGCAGACCGCAAACTGTAAAAGACAATAAGGTGATCATATTCCACAAATATGATGACATTTTACTAATTTGTGAGACTTTTCCTGTAAACCTCTGATGATGCAGCGCAGCAGGGAGGAGTTTCAGACATAATTAGAAGGGACATCACAGTGTGGCTGACAGATGATTAAGTCAAACCTGACTCTTAGCTAAGTAAGCAGGTGCACAAGTGCCACAACAACAGACACCTGTAAGACATGGCTTGTCTTACAGGTTTGACACACAGGAAACTATTGCCACACGGCAGATTCAGAGGCACAACAACAGATAATCATCACCCTCCGAGCTGGCAGCCAGCTGATTAGATCTATTTTTTAAGCGGTAGTGGTTGGAGCGGTTTTGGTTGGACGGAGCTTTTCTCCGACTGGCCTCTCAGCAGCTTTTGTCTTTATGTGTGCACAGATCTTAAACCTCATTCAGACAGATGACCCGCGACAAACTCCCATTCCCAAAAGAAACTGGGACACCAACTGATTATTTTTGTGGATATTTAAATAATTGTGGTGGCTGAGAGAAAGGAAAAATGCTTTTCCTGGTTGCCATGGAGGGGATTAAATGAGCAATATAAAAGAGAGCCTGGGCTTTGAATAGACGTGTAGAGATGGGATTAGCGGCATTAGAGAGGCTGCCATATGACCTTCTGACTGTTTAGTTCATTAAGTACAACACAGGCCTGGAGTATGTGTTCGTTATCCAACTGTTGTTTAATAGAAACTCCTCCGCCCGGCTTTTATGACCAGTTTAATTAAGCCTGGACATCTCTGAATGTCCACCATCTTTTACTGGAGTGCTAAAAAAACAATTCTTTATTCACAAACTGAATATAAACACAGAAGAATAGGGTGTAAGATTTCATAAAAACTAAACACAAAAAGGCTCCATCTGTGTCTCTGCGGAGCCGAGTTTAAATTCACCCCACAACCCCCATATGAAGTTTAATCAGACTTTGTTTCCTTTCAAAACCAAGTGGAAAACCCTGACACTTGAGTCACCACAAACATCAGTGAAAATGTGGGATCTCGGTGACCTTAAAGCTGGTGGTCACATCTTAGGGAGGGGAAGCACTAAGAAAAGGAGGCATTTTCAATTCTACCTCAGTAATGTGTTGAGCATCGGCGTCACATGATGATAAATCCCATGAACGTCTGCATGGTTTTATTCAGCTCTCTAGACAATGCCAGTATTTTTATGGCAAGCTGTCTCAGGATACAGAAGATCCAGACAATAATAACAACAAACTGAGACACTGAGGACTCACATGTACCTGTAAATCTCGACTTATAAAACTACATCAAACACAGTTCAGTCCAGCAAAAAAACCCTCATTCTTTACACTGCCAAAATTTGTAGTGACCGCGTTCAGTCCTTAACTCGGTCTTTCCTGCTTTGTTCCTTTATAAATAAACTCATAAATCCACTGTTCAAAGCACCCAATGCTGGAGCAGTAAACCAGTAAATCATCATGCCGACAGAAACATATTATATCCTCAATATCCTCCTGCGTTATAATGTCACTCGTGATAAAAGTTTGCCCTTTAGGTGATTTACGACTCCAGACTTTGAGGAAAATAGTGGACTGGCTGTCTTTATACAGTTTAAATAGTCTCAGGCAGGTCAACAAGATACCACATTTTCTACTCCGCTTTGCTCCAAAGTTAACAGTCTTTACTTGTCACACTTACTGATCTTTAAGAACAAAAAGCTTCATGGGTTTTCTTCTGAGAGGCCTCTTCTTGAAGTGCAAACTTCTTGTTCAGTGTATATTTATATTAGTCATTATTACAGGATGAAAACCAGAGGAAGGGGACTATCACCCGGATGTTTCATACACGACTGTTGTGTACATGTGTAACTCTGATTAAGACAATTCAGACAAGCGCAGAGTAACTGTGTCCAAACAAAGACGCTCTGACTCACGCGTCCTTGTAAACATGTCTGGGTTACAAGTGTCATGATATATATGTCAGACAGACAGTCGCACCTTCCTCTGCCTCAGGAAATAATTAGGTCATGACTAATGTTTCTGTCAACCAGGAAGTCTCCTTTTTTGTACACGCTCACTTGATCAATACTGATTTACTGCTAACACCCGTGACACAATGTCTACTTCTAGATCAGTGTTAATCACCTACAAGTGAAATGAATGACTTTCTCCCACTGTTTCAAAATAAAGACATGTCTGATGTGTGTCATCATGAGCAATCACATGAAAACTAAACATTTACTTTAGTCTAAGTTAACTGTTATTTTCTTCACGAATCAATCTGTGGATATTTATTTTATCATTTGTGGGAGGCAGTAGCTCAGTCTGTAGGGAACCGCAGGGTGTCCGGTTCAAATCCAGCCTGGACCACACTTTGAAGCATAGCTGTATGTGGCTGGAGAGGTGCCAGTTCACATTCAGCCCTTGAGCAAGGTACCGAATCCCTAAGTGGTCCCAGGGCGCCATGTCTCCATATTTGCATGTCTATAAACCCTTTGTTTGTGTGTGTGGTTGTATTTCAGGCCTACATATATAAAACTTGAGTCTGAGAATTTCCCCATTGAGGGATCAATAAATTTTATCCTTGTCTTTTATTTGTTTGACTGATTTATAGTTTAGTGTATAAAGTCACGTGGCATATTCAAATTGGCTGTTTTTTTTTAAATCACCTATAAAAACAGAGAAAAACAACAAATCTTTACACTGGAGGCTGGAATGAACAAGTGTCTCTGCATTTGTGCTTGACAAATGACCTAAATGTTTGATTAATGATCAAAATTGTGGGCAATTTGACTAATTGATTTAATCAACTTAAAACAGTTTAAACTCACTACTTGCTAGACTTTTTACAGTCTCACTTTTTTCGTTATCCTTTAACCTGGCAGTTATATTCTCAGTTAAATGATCAACCTGACCACTTTCAAATCTCTTGTTTTGTTCGATCAGCAGGCAAAAATCCACAGATATTACAACAATTATATAAAAATAATGAAAGGAACAATTGTCAGCGCACTGGCTGATCACTTCCTACATCTCTACAGTGAAGCTGTGCTGTGGTCTAAACATACACAGAGCAGACCCTTTATGTGCCGTCCCATAACTCCATAACTGACATTTTTGGAGTTCAGTCATGGCAAGGTAAGTCATTGCCTTCACATCCTTTTAATTGTCAGTGTTTTGGTGGAAGCCGCGATCTCCACTTACCTTCAAAAGAAAAAAAATGACACTGTGTGCCTTAAAGTTAAATAAAATTAAATACACACTCAGAGGGACCACACAACGATTGAGACCTGGACGCCTTCTATACAACACTACAACACCTCAATACCAGTAATGTTGGTCTGATGGATGTTTTCTCTCTCGGTTTAGTTTAATCTGTACAGTTTGTGTTCGTAATGTATGATATTATCATGTGACATCAGCGTGACAAGCTTGTAGACATATCTGCTGTTCTATATGCAGAGCTGAGAGAGATAACTGACAAGCTGGAAGGTATACACTATACATTTGTATATAAGTGCTGATATTCTGTATTGTAAAAAGAAAACAAAAAACAAATAAAGAACTTATCAATATATCAAGCACCTGTTAAGATTATTCTGTCATGTATGAATTATTAAAGAAGAGAGATTGCCATTAAAAGCTCACTTAAGTCTGTCATAATATGTTTTAGTATTGTATACATGTTGGCTCCACAGTATGTAACAATAACAGACCAGTATAATATCTAATAAGATCTAATTTACATATAAATTAATTCACAAATAAAGTCTGAACTTCATATGTGCAGTTATATGAAAATTAAAGATAATAATATAAAAACCAATGTTTTTCCCAGTAACATCACAGTGGTGGTCCACTTTCATAACTTCAGTCCAGAGCATCTCCATTCATCTACTCACCAGGGCTCGGAGAGAGGTCTCATCCAGCGCCGAGTAACTCTCCACGGACATTTTAACCTTTCTTGTGAGGCTCAGGTGAGACGAGGAGGTCTGGATGTTGAGTCTCGGTGTGATCAACGTGTGGTTTACCACCTGCACGACTTGTAGGCTGTTTTCTTTTTTCCTTCTTCTTCTCTTTTTTTTTTAGTGCAGTCTGTCTCAATCTTCAGCGCAGTTTAAACTTCTGAGTCAACAAATATAAACCGCTATCCCGCATGTGGAGAGCACATTTCGGGGCTCCTTTGTCGTCTCTCTTGTTGAGTTGTAGTGAAAGCAGAAAGCAGGCTCTCTTCACAAGGGGACGTTGGTAGCTTTTTGAACAGAGGTTTCCCAATGAAAGGTGTAAGTAAGCCCGCCCCTCTCTGTCTCCGGCTTCTCCCGGCGTTCATTCAAAGCGCGCCGCTCTGTGGGAAGACGCAAAACAGCCTCCATGTATGAGAGGTGATTAGTGCCACTGCTGGCCTCTAAAGCCCTGAATGTGGAAACTCATCTATACTCTGTATTAAATATTTTAATCATTTTCCAACTATAGCCATTCAGTGTATTGACATTTTTGTAATTACCTCTTTAGTTGTTTCCATCCTTCACTCGGACACCAAAGGTCAATCAATAACTTTTATTTTGGCCGGGTGTGTGTACAATAACAAGGAATTTGACTTCAGTTTGAATGCATATACACATAAGTGCAGCTAAAACAGGGATGTTGACAGGTAAACATAGAAATTAAATTAGTATTTACAGACAAAAACACACAACCCCATTTTCAAAAAATGTGGGCACGTATAAAATGTAAATAGAAACAAAATGTGATGATGTGCAAAACATTGAAACCCAATATGTAATTGAAAATAGCACAAAGACAACTTATCAAATGTTGTTTTTGGAAACTTATATACCTATTTTCAATTTGATGCCAGTAACACATCACAAAAAAGTTGGAACAGTGGCCACAAAATACTGGAAAAGTTGTGAAATGCTGGAAGAAAACTCCTGGTGGAACATTTCGCAAGAAAACTTCAGTGGAAAGCATAAGGAAGAAAAAAAGCAATATGATTTTATCTTCCAATATGAAGGTCTAAATTGTGTTTCAAATCGAGGCCAGGAATAACATTCTGAATACATTATTTCATTGTCCTAAAAGTATTCTAATTTAAACATATTAAAGGTCCAGTGTGTCAGATTTAGGTGGCACTATATGACAGAAACAGAATATAATATGCACAACTATGTTTTCATTAGTGTATAAACACCAAAAATAACAACTGGTATGTTTTTGTTACCGTAGAATTAGACTTTTATATATACAGATGCCAAAGGTCAGCCATTTTGGCCATATACTGGCTCTAGTTTGGGCTTTTTGTGTTTTTCACGCCACCATAGTTTCTCCTTCAGTCTAGGAAGGAGATGGTGGTGAAGGTGTTTTTATCAGCAACTAAATTACTTTGGAACAAGCAGCAACCTCCGGTGCCATTTTTCGGGACATGGACGAAGATGGCAGTGGCCAGAGCCACAAAACAGCTCTTCAGAAACCTGTGGGTGACGTCACGCATACACCGTCCAATCTTTATACTGTTAGTGTTTGAGAACCACTGCACATGATCGTGTTTTATCTACCATAGCCAAATCCATATAGGCACTTTTGCTGCAATTTTTCAAACGTGGGTTACCAGCTGTGGGATTGTACCACGACTGGTGAACTGAGGTGAGTGAGAAGAAACAACACTGACAGAATACAAACTGAAACCACGAATGTCCTCATTAAACATTTAATACACACAAGACAAGGAGCATCAAGACATTTGTTCTTAAACAGGATAGTGAGCTGTGTGCTATCCGTGCCTTAAATCCATCCAAACACCACACCAGGTGATTTCACTGAGCTGAGCTTGTTGATCAGATATTAATCAGAAAAATGCTCTCTCAACTGTCTGTGACACAAGTTTGCCTATTTTTATATATGTATTTCTAAAGTGGACCCTATGTTACACGCAAAATACATCTTATCAATCTTAAATCTCGAGGAGCAGCACACAACATTTTTGACACTACTTATCTGGACAGGACGATGCTTCAAAAGCCATCTCATCATAACAACACATATACACTTCTATAATTATGATTAAAAAGAAAATCTAAATATTACTCAAGAGTATTAAAGACAAATGTTCAACAGTATAAAAAGACAAATGTTTCAATAATACAGTTATTTTTCTTCTTGGTCAAAGATGCATAAATTTATCAAATTGGTTCCTCAAGCCCTTTTTAAACAAAATAATCTAGCAAAGTGCTTCAGGTTACATAAAGATGCAGAAATCAAACAGGAACACTGAGAAAGATCCTGAAAGATCAAACAGGGTGAAAACAAAACATCCTTGGCTGAAGTAACAAGGTAAATATTAAGTGATACATATGCACGTGTGTCGTGTGTTGACGTTCTTAAGGAGCCATGACATGACTTCAAATCAAATTCAGCGTAAATAATATCAATTTTATAACTTATCTGTTAAGGATAGATGTTAGACAACGTCTGAAACAAAACTTGGAAAAAAAAAAAAAAGCAGAATATGCATGATTAAACCAAATTAAACATGCTTAAACTTTAATAGTAAAATCATCAAAATATGAACTGCAAGATACTAATACTCACACAGGCACTTATCAGATAGGTATATGTTTCATTTTCATGTGTGCAAAGAGATAAATGAAAAGCAGAGAGAGGAGATTTGGTTTGTTCCTATTTCTCCAGATGTTGCAGCTCTCACTCTTCCTGCTGCTCTTCATTCTGCTTCTTGGGCAACTGCAAGTGGAAAAAATACAATTGAAAACCTTTTTTTACAGACAAAAGTATGTTGAATGGGCTTAGAGGGAAAATCCACTGAATTTACTCTGTCTAGGTAAAACATTTGTAGCGGTTGTAGACTGATCGGTTTATAGAGAAGAAAAAGTCTCATCAATCTACAATTTACTGGTTGTAAACATGTCTGTATTTCTCCCCACCTTCATAGCTGGAGTGCACAGAGGTCGGTAATGTGCTTCCACATAAAAACAAAGCCTTTACAATCATATATACACAATCATATACAGACTACGTCATGATACGTCGTTAACACGAGGCAGTGCTAGCATACTACACAGAAAGAGAGCTGGACCTAAGCGCCAGGACTGGAAAAGAGGGTACAAACCATGAGTACCGTCAGTTATCATGGAGAATGTAAGATCTCTACCAAATAAGACGGAGGAGCTTAACGGCGCTAATCGGGCTACAGAGGAGATATAGAGAGTGTAGCATCACAGAGACATGGCTGAATGAACTCGCTTTGGACTTGCTGGTAACTCTGGATGGCTTTGAACTTGGTAGAGTGGACAGGAGAGCAAAGGAGAAAGGACAGCTGAAGACAGACAGGAAAACAGTGAGGGAGAGAGAGAGGGGGGACGACACAAAGCAAAGGACCACAGGCCGTAGACAAAACCGGGTCGCTGCAGGAAGGACTCAGCCTTTATAGGCACATTTTTGAGCTGCTGTAACGAGTGAATTTCCCCAGCGTGGAATCAGTAAAGTCCATCCTATCAACCCTTCATTGATTGCACCTTCTATCATGTACAGTAAACATCAGAATGTGATGAACAAAAGGAAACATGAATGTACCTTTGTCATTGGATTCCTTATGTTCCCTCTCCCTTCTTTATTTTCCGGTAGATTTAGTCTGGTGGAAAAACACACGAACTCAGAACATTAATGATATACTATTAAAAAAAAGAAAACATTATTGGATTAGGAAAACTTTAAATGTGTCAGTAAAGAAAAGTTTCCACGTGATTTGCTTTTACCCCTTTAGAGACGCAGAAGCAGACTTGTCAGTGTCACAGAAAGATGACTGAGCTCCTTCTGCTTCTCGGCCGTGCTGAGGTCTGTCTTTTACAGAAACATCACAGTTGGACGTCTTCCTTTGACTCGGCAGTCCAATGTAGCCTCTCTGCCAGTCCCTCGGGTTTTGTCCGGGTGGTGTGTCTCTGTCAAATCCAAAGTCGTCCAGGAAGTCAGCTGTATGTGGAACAGGACACACAGTATGTGGGGTTAGGGTTTAGTGATCATCACACTGACTGTCGCGGAGGCTGTCCGACGACTCACACAGTTTGATACAAAGAGCCAAAGACAGTGCACTCGCATTCAAAGAGAGTCACCCCCATTGTTCGCGCTGTCACATTTATAGAGGAGGAGAGGGTGAAGGAAGAGAGGTGTGAAGCGTGCTGAGTCAGGGCTGCTGCTCTCAGGTCAGTGTCGGCTGATAATCTTCGTGTGTGTGAATGTGTGGCGGTTAGGGTTAGGATAACCACCTGGGGAGGATATCCGAGGTACAAAGCCTAACCACTTCTTTCCTGACCGACTAAAAGAACTGCACCGCCCACCACACATCACCTCAGACTGACCGAGACAAGGATGATTATCAGGCAACACTGACCTGCACGACTCTCACCTCTCCTCCTCTATAATGTTACAGTGAGTACAGTGGGAGGGAAGTCTGGTTGATTTAGGGTTAGGACAAATGCACATCTCACATATTCTGCCATAGTTTGTGGTGGATGTTGAACTGGATGCTTAATATTTACTCAGATATTTTGTCCACCTCCAGACAATGTTGCATGTTCATACTAAAAACTGAATAATCAGATTTTCTGAAGAGTTTGTGCATTATTTATTTGCTACCTTGGTGCTTTATTCTCTGGTCAATAGTGTCTTTACCAGGGCTCAGTGGTTTTTTCACAGATGCTTTTGTTAGATTGTTCAGTGGATGGGCCGCCTGAGGACGCATGTCACATTTGTCCTGTGTATAAAAAACACAAAAGAATTAGAACAAATATTTCTATTTTATTAGTTTTTAAAGGGACATTAACATTCATGAACACATTCAGAAATCTTTACAGGTTATTGAGGTCATAATGTGGAAATCTCTACAGAAAACATATTTCAATTGTTTTTAACTTCCAATAGTACTGCCACGTTGTCATTTTATAAAATAACTTGTGATGTGTCAGTGCTTCAGCTATCTAACCTGATTAGTGACATACCTGATGGTGAAAGACGACCGCCTCTTCAAGAGCGACACCGCAAAACTCACAGGGAATGACCACGTCGCCCTCTAGTGGACTGGCCGGAGGACTGTAGGAGGCCGGGGAGACTGACCGAGGGAAAGTGGGAATGTTTGACGCGAGCGTGTCGGGGATGCTGTGCATCAGCCCTGAAGCATTCCTGCCCATCCTGTCCTCTCTAGGAGGAGACACCGGCTGCTTGCTGAAAGATGCAAAGGCAGAGGCGGGACTGCACCCAGTCTGAAATAAAGAAAAACATGGTGATATATGAGTGGCTGAAATTTAAGATTACCTGCTTACATCAACTGATCATATCCATTCTAGAGGAAGATGAGGGCCACATGTTCAAGCAGGCAAATGCAATAACTGGACTGAACCATCTCGAAAAAAAGATAAAGGGTATGCAAATGTTTGCACGTCATGTGATATCTGACCAGATCTGAGCATTTTACACAGATTAGATTTGCGATTTATTTCCCACGCAGGGAGGCAGTCTGTGGACAGGTCTCAGAAGAAAAACAGAAAATAAGCAGGTCACAGCAAGTGTCAGAGGAGGAGCGGCATATTTTACTTGAATATGGACACGATACTGCAAAATTTTGAATGAAGATTAACTATGAGATCACTGGAATGTAATTTAAAATAAGTTTTTGCATCTCTCGTAATATTCTGTTTCAATATTAACCTGCTGCGTAGTCACATTCTTGCACGTAGTGCACAAAACGTGAAGGCAAGATAGTTCAGTGGAGGAAAAAAAAAGACCGCAATCCTGGCTCCAAGTAAATATCAGGAAGAGAAGTGTGGATGAGGAATACATCCTTTTCAACCAAATTAGCTCTGGTTCATTCAACAAAAGTCAACAATAAATAATCTGCCTGTGTAAACTGTCTGTAAGTGAACAGGATCGGCAGCTCATTTGTTCTTTCTCATTATTTTATCACAAACAGAAGTATTTTTTCTGAAAAATCTGTTTTCTGTAAACTAAAATGATCCATGTATTTGTGAACGTTCTGAAGCATGGAGACATGAAACTCGGGCAAAATACTAAATTAAAGAACCTTTTAACCACTGAAAGCCGATATTCTACAAGTCTGTGGCATCTTTTTTGGGCTATTTCATGTTGAATGTAGTGTTTTTTTCCCCTCAGTCACATGGTTAGCTTGCTAACACGCACACAAACACAAAAAATCTAGCATCACGAGGCAACAAACTGAGCAACAGTGTATCCAAAATCTCTAACCTGATGCAAAATGAGGTCCTCTTCAGGAAACAGCTCTTCACAAAACTCACAAGGCAGCATGGTATCTATAAAAAAATACATAAAATAATTAACAAACTGAAAACAGAATAACTTTAAATATTCTAGTTAACAATATTTTATCATTTACCTGTTTGATCGTGGTCCTGGACTGCACTTGAGCTTATGCCCGTAGAGAAGTTCGGGTAGTTGTTGTTGGGTGGAGAGAGTGGAGAGTTTACAGACGCGTTAGACGTCTTCCCAATCTTGTGGTCCCAGATTCCACTCCACAGGTTTCCCTCTACACCTCCAGCCACTGATTCTCCGTCATTCTGCAGACTGAGAGCCAACATGTAGTCCAGGCCTGATGAATCCTCATCCAGTGTGAGCTCACTATGGGGCCATGTACTACTGCTGCTGCTGCTAGTGAGAAAATCACTCTGCTCCAAAACTGCAAGAAAAAAATGATTATACAGTTATTTCAGAAAACAAATACAGCTGCAAGCAGCAGCACAGCAACTTGTTTTCAGACAGAAAGGGGTCTCTGAACGTTTGTGGACTTCTATTCAAATGTTTGTCAAAACCTAAATGTTATAAATGTGATATAACTTATTGCTAGCCAAAATTTTAATACACGCAATCAAGGTTAATCACATGAGCAGTGTGTTCTCTTAACCTTCTATTAAGGGCCACCAGAGCTTTATAATGAGCCAGTAATATCTCTCTAAAATAATAATATATAGTTTCCAGTGGTATCTTCTTGCAAAATTAATCTTACAAAGACTACTTTACTGAGTTACAGACTCAATGAATGATTTTTAACACGTTGTAAAGATTAGGTGAAACTAATTAAACTAGTTTTATAATACTGTAGAAGAGTTGGAAGTTTAAAGGTATCCTGTTGTGTTTTTGACCACTAGTAGTGCTATAGTGCAATGTTTTTGTTCCCCATTTTGTTTGTTTGTGATACAAGTTGCCAGTAACCTGGAGAAGTCTAACAATGCACCCTCAAATGGAATAAAGATCATTACACCTCATGGATTAGTAAGAAAACACATTGACAGTACATAACTGAGTCTGGTTGTCATGCCTCCCCTCAAAGGAAATTTAATAATCAAATAAACTCACAGTGGCTATATGTATTTCTTGGGGCAATATTCTTCCAGTCTGCTGGGCCCTGAGGTCCCCTTGAAGTGTTATAAACTCTGGGATCAAAAGGCCGAGGAAAGGCCTGCTGTTCAGCTGCACTGATGTTATTATTCTTTGGGCCTCTCTCTTGGGCTCTTAGGAGGTTTCTGATGGAGTGGGCTTCAAACCATGATCCTGGAGACTGTTGATCTACTGGACTGTGACTTGTCCGGCTGTTGTTCCTCTCTTGGGGCGGTGTAAGGCTTCCACATAGGACCGGATGCACAGCCTGTTCCCTCAACATTACGTTGCATTTGCAGCGTGAGCAGGGCTCAGTGCGTGTACCGCAATAATCCTCATGCTCTTTGGACTGACTGTAAACAATCTCCAGTTCACAGTATTGGCACGGGACCAGCCGCTGAGAACATTCAGAACTCTGAAGGATCATGAAGAGGCACAAATTAAGAATTTAATCAAGATGGTTAAATATTAGTGGTATAAATACAGAAGGGAAAAGTTCTGTAGGAATACCTGGTGAACATCAATATGATTCTTCTCAATCTTCAAACCACACTTGCACGCAATCTGAAATGACAGTAAACGTGATTTGAAAGTTACGATACTGCAGTTTCAATCTGACGATGCTTTCTCAGAGTTTCCTCCAGTGAGTCTCATGTTCTCATGTCCTGCATCGTTACCTCTGTTACAACACGGACACTTGCAAACAAATGAGATGAAAGTAAAATGGCATTTTTACACCTCCTGGGTACTGGGACAGAACAACTAATGTTCACAAATACTGATTACATATTCCAGAGTATGCAAAAGACACACACGACAGGCCTTTAAAAATGGCACATCTGTTGCAGGTATTGCTGCACAGACCTGTGTATGCTCCTGCTGTTTGTGCTCCTGCAGATCGGACCGGGGCACCGGCTCCTGGCATACATCACACAGAGCGATATTTCTTCGACAGTGGATCTCATGGGTAGTAAAATTCGCCTCTGGGATGTCATGTTTGCTAAAAAAAAAAAAAAAAAGAAAAGAAAGTTACAAAAACACTGTATTAAATTGACTTATCTTGTAATGCTCCTTATTATTACTTACCAATTGCCACAGAACTGTGTATTTTCATCCGCCATGGCTTTACCTAGAGCCTGTGGACACAGATTAGATTAGATTATACTTTATTTATCCCACAATGAGGGAAAACGAGAACTAAAGGTAAAGTGGCCATGACATAAAGATATACAGATAAAAAATAAATAAATATAAACGCTATGATAAGTGTAACATTAGTTATTAAACCATCTTGGCTGACATGTCTGTGTTTTAGAGATCTTTACTGATGTTTACAGCTGGTAATTATGTATTGTTGCTATAGAGAGGATTTTTTTTATTTAATAGTCCAACAAGTGATGTTTTGTTGGCTAAAATCTAAATTATCTTTTTAATAACCAGGGCTGTTGTTAGCGTATTAAACAGCTCTTTCGGTTTTGCTCACCCAGCAGTGTCTCCAGGCAGGTAGCTAACGTTAGCTGACAAAAGCTGGCCTGGATTTATAGGCTGAATCCCGGACAACCTTCAAACAACAACAACAACAACAACAAGCAGCATCCTGATTGAACCACCTCGGGAAAAGTTGGACGGATGTTTTGCCCGTTTAGCTATAAGCTGCGTTAACATTAAATAGACTGTCAGCAAACCACCACGTAGCGTCAGTGGAGCTAACTAACTTTATATGCTCCTAACGGACAAGCCGAGGAAGCTAAACGTAACGTCGGAGGGTTTTTTATGGGGCGGGGGGCTCCTGCTGCCCGGTCCAAGCACAACAAGAACAGCCGCTGTGATGTTATCCTTTGTTGATTAATTACCGGTGAAGAGTATGTAATCAGAAAAACGCCGTAGACGACAGCTAACTTGATGATAGCTTGAAAAAACAGTTCGTTATTTCCTCCTCGCTCTGCCCGTACACTAAAATTAAACTCCCCCGCGTAAAGTCTCGCAGGCTACCTACGTACGTATCCACCCCATCTCCATTAACGTCGCCACAGCCAGACTAAATCCAGCCTGAACAACTTTTAATAGTGCACCTAATCTACGTGCATTAAATGTAATGGTGATTTGTGTTTGCAGAGGGCGAACATGTTATTTAGGTTAAGGGTTAAAGCTCCCTGTGAGTCACAACTCAGGGTGAAATAAACTAGTCGCCTCTCGAGGCTCGATTCTGATTGGCTGAGTAAACATCGTGCGTTTGTAAAAACGTCTCGGGTGATGCTATGGATGTAAAAATGCACCTGTTTTTAATATCGATCTGATTTTATTAACAATAAATATTAGAAAATTGTGATAATAATCGTGGAAGAAATATATATATATTAGTTTAAGAATAAGTAAGTGCTCTGACTCCGCAACTTTTAACGTCCGGTATGCACCGGAAGTGAACTATATCCGTTGTGTAGTTTATTATGATCTCTTTCTGCCTACATTTTAGCAACTACCAGACCCAGAAGGACATTTAAATAGATTATAGATGGAAGAAGTTACATCATAACGCAAGTTGTTCAAGTTAATACAATATTTCTAACTATTATTATTATATACTGTTATTAACCAGGTATCAGCACCATTAGCATCATCTTGCCACTGCACCTTATCTACCTGAGTATTTTATTCTATTGTATTTTTATTGTTTTCAATGACGACCTAATTTCCCTTCGGGGATTAATAAAGTCATCTTCCTATCCAAATTTATCTATGACAAGAGACTTATTATCGTGTAACCAATTACATTCTATTACACTGGGGAACAATTAAAAAAATTCTGTTGAGTTAGATTTTTATGCTGATTAAAACTAAAATTGGCATGCTGATTCCAAAATTGCAGTCAGTTTTTTTTTCTAGCACGTCAAGTTTTTCTCCACAGCTTACCCTCCAGATAAGTAAAATTCCACTGATTAGCTGTAGTAATACTTGCCAGCTGATTACGATTGGACTCATCTACAGCTACGTGGCAACTTGTTTGTGCAGTCACAATTGAGACAGTGCGGTGAGAGGTGTGTGCAGCTCCCAATAGGTCAGTACTATCAATATCTGCAAACAGAAAGCCAGCATAGTAGGAATTAAGAGGATTTGTGCTGGCTTTTCTCTTAACCTTGCAACCATGGGCATACCGTTGTAAGTTCTATTTGGTTTTATGCTGTTTTTGTGGTTTTCAAAGCTTGTAACTATTCCATCTTAGTGTTTTATTTACATAGGTATATATTTCCTTTGTTCCAGATCATGTCTGCTCCTGCTACTTCTCGTCGTAAATGCCTAAACAACCCTGACTCCTTTTGCTATATTTGTGGTAGTTTCACCATTCCAAGTCAGAGGGCAAACATCAGTGCATTTGTCAAACAAGCATATTTTGCATATTTTAAAGTAAAACTCGGTGATCAAGACAAGCCATGGGCCCCTCACAAAGTTATCAGGGTAGATGGGATGTACATGTGATGGCTGACTATTGTTGGAGCATCAAACGTGATAGTCCTCAAGTTGAACACTCCAGAAAGAGCTATAAACGTAAATTTTTTACCTTAACTACTTGCACACAATTGTAATTACAGTAGCCATATCCTTTATAAAAACACAATAGTGTTAAATAAACATTGCAGTCATGCCTGTTTCTTTCATATTTCATTATATGTCAATATTTGAACATTTTTACAAGTACAGTATTTTTCATTTTTTTTAAGAAAACAGGGATCCTATAGTTCAAAAACTTGACGTGATAGAGAAAAACTGAGATCAGTTTGGATTCCCAAAAATGAGTTAAAAACAGCTGTCAGACCTAACTCATCAAAAATTGTGTTCCTCAGTGTTATCAGTATATATTATTCCAGCTGTTAATGTTAATGTCAATTATGAGCTATATACAGTTGCCAACAGACCTTTTTCACAGCAGCTGTTTTGACATGAAATCGTAGGGTAAACACAGGTATCACCAATGATACTAATCAAGTGTGTTGACCCTATTTTTTTTCCATGTCAAAATGGCTGCTGTGAAAAAGGTCTATTACGACGACACTTCTCGTCTTTGGACTGTGGGAGGAAGAACCCACGCAGACACGGGGAGAACATGCAAACTCCACACAGAAAGGCCCCAGCCAGGAGCCTTCTTGCTGTGAGGTGACCACTGCACCACCTAATTATTATCTGAAGCCTGTCCCCATCCATCAATATCTACTGCACAATTCAGTCTACACCAAATGAAAAACAACAGTATTGTCCTTTCAGTGTTTATTGAGTTTTTGATCTACCAATACTGTCACATCAGACATTTTCATTTGTGTAAGGCACAGTTTTGTTCAAATAAAACACTGATCTTATTTACAGCAAATGTTCGGACGCAGTACATACATCCTCGCACCTCCTCCTAGTCAAAAACAACCACCCAATGATTGGACCATTATTGTAAATATATAAAACTTTTAAATTCATTTCAAAGCCCTTGTTCCTTATTCGAAAAGGTAAAGTCAACTATTTATTTTACAATGTAATATGAAATGTAACTCCATGCCAAAAGTTTTAAAAACAAAATTGTGAAAAAAAAAAGTAATACATTTCAAAATATGTGACAAGATTGAAAGAAAGGACTGGTGATATATTCAGATAAAATCTTTAAAATAACTCAGTCTAAAATATCTTCATTTGCCTGTAGATGATTAGTTTAATGGTTGCTGGCTTGATTTTTGTTCCAAACAACTCGAGGGCCTAAAAGTGGATAAATCAGAGTAAAAGTGACTGAAACAAGTTTTTTTTTTTCACATTGTTGAAAGTCAACTTCTTAAAAAGTTGTACATTATAAAATGAACACTCAATCACGCTGCTTTGTTTGTGGTGATGCATTAAATTGTCTAACAGTTCTTAATTGGTTACATGATTGTCTGAAATGAGTTTAGGCACAACATGAAGACGGTTGTGGGCCGATTCCCTTGTTCAAAGTTAGCCAAATAAAACATTCATCAGGAATATTAGCTGCATTGGTTTGTAAAAGGATGGCAGTACCAACAGCCCCGCTGTTGTAGCCAGAGTTAAGCACAGGAAATGACCATGATATATGCACCGAGACTAAACAAAGACATCTGTGGAAAAATTACAGGTCCTTAATGTCCACAGGTATAAAAATTATTACTCTATTTTCCAATCCGTGGTGGGGGAGATGAAGTCAAAAAACAAGTACCAGCATTCAAATATCAAATATGCAAGGATCCACCAATAATCTGCACCACAGAAATGAACAGTAAAATGACAGTAAGGCTAAAAATTTTAATTATACAAATCCTTTAAAGGGTCATTATTATAAAAGCTTTAAGTGGCTATTAACAATAACTATAAAGCAGATTAAAAGTATAACTGGAAGCACCGTCTCTTGCATTTTACTATTTTAATTAATAGCCAAAAAAATGTGCAAAAAACAGAATATTGCATTACCAAATTTAAATAGCTACAATGCAGTCAATGGTGTTTTTTTTTGTGGGGCAAGAACAAAGGCATCTTAAAATCATCTATTACTGCAAGTCTTCACATGTGACTGTGTCCAAAAACATGCCAAAAGGAAGCATGTCAACATACGCGGGATATCAGATACACAACCAGTTGTGACAGAGAGCTGTATACTATATACTGGAATATTTCTGTGCCTGCCTTCATGTTAGAAAATACAGTCCCCACACTCGTATGGTCAAAGATGCAAAGTCCACCCAGGACTTGATTTGTGTCACTACTTTTCTTGCCTTCTTTCCTGTTACTCTCCACTGTACACTAATGACAGACATTTAAAAAAGCTAAAATTGGGATATTTGGTCAGTCACTGTAATTACAATAGCTAAAAGTTAACAAAAAGAAAATTGCCTATCAATAACTAAAAAGTGTTTAGACAATCTTAACACTATTCACCAAACGCTGGTTTTCACTTTTACTTCCAAATGTCCTTGGTCCAATATAAAAATCAGTAGGTTGCTCTTACAGAGTCGTTAACCACAGTCCTGTGAAAAAATATTCTTACTACACTATTTTATATCATCTAGTGGCAAAATGGGGAAAAAAGGCTCAAAGACAGCATAAAAGATGACAGAAGGAATAAAAGGAAGGAGTACAGTACAAACATCCGTGAAATGAAAAGAAGAAGGCACAGACTTTAGAAGTTGAAGTCGTAGAGGTAGCAAAGGTCACAGAGAGAGGGGGACAAAGGAGAAGAGGAAACTGTTAAAAAAAGGTAAATGTGTGATGAAATGTCTATCTGTCCTTGGATCCAAGCTTCTCGATCAAGTCCTGCAGGGGAGCGAGCTCTCGCCTGTCGATGAGGTTGAACTCCTACAAGAACAAAACATTTGACATGTGTTTAAAAGCCAAATGCCATGCTTAACGCTCAATGTAGTTAACTCACAACAACCCCAAACCCTCCTGTCCATTCAGACATATAATCTGGAAAACTGCTGGATTCATCTGTTTGTTTAAGTAATGGATTTTTGTCTTTCGTAGGTCTCTTATGAGAAAGATTCATGTTGACTCTGTTCAAACATGTCAGCACTGTTGCAGATAGAGCCTCGATAACAATTGGCATCTGGAATAGGCGAGACTAGGCATCGCAGGGTGTTATGTATGAAACAAGAGATGCTGCCACATCCTGTTAAAATGTTTTGTCCTTCACACAGAGAGAACAGTTCTTTCATTTTGGTGTTGTCTGAATGGGGCTTTAGATACACAGAAGTGATTAAACCTGACGACGTAGCGGGATAATCTCACCTGAACAAAGAAAATGAAGTGCTTGAAGGAGGTGTTGAGGTGGGCCTCCTCCTGCAGCTGCATCACAGAGTCGAAATGTTGGTGGTAGATGTGAGCGTAAACCCTGAACAGGCGCTTCAGGATGGTTTTGGCCACGGACATGAAGTTCTTCGGAAAGGGAACTCCTGTGGGACAAAAGGTGGAAAATGCTGATGTCAAGAGAAGAGCATGTGCTGTTTCAACCTCCACTAAGCCATTCAGCAGAGTGGGACTAAACTTTGTGACTGTAATGGTGTGAAATACAAGTGTGAGTATGGACAGATGCAGAAACATCTAACTTTCTGTTTTAATATAACAGGTTTACATGAACGAAACTGACCTTTTATGAATTACAGTTCGTTTTTACACTGTCGTGAAATTTTAGGGGACTGAATTAATTTAAACAAGTTGCACAAACTTCAAAGTCATAAGATTTACATTCTAAAGCAAATATTTGACAGTTAATCTCTGTTTGAAGTCCATAATCCACCCATCAGTCATCTTCACTTCTTCTTTGTATGTGGGCTCTCTTGAGTCAGCATGTGAGACACATGATCAGCTGGGTTGAAGTCAGGTGACTGACATGGACAGTCAATAACATTACACTGTTTTTGCCCCTGGTTGCCTTGTCTGTATGTTTGGGATCATTGTCTAAAAATCAGGTGAATAATATGACTATAAGGCGCTACACTGTTTGGGATGTGAACCCCTCCAAACATCTGAAATCAGCTGCTTAATCACATAATAATTATTTTATTCCAAATTAAATATGCCATAGAAAAGCTAAGACAATTAACCCGCAGCACAGGAAGCTGTAGCAACAGATTTGTTGTCTGGTCTTTCTTCTTGATGAGCCAAAAAACAGATGTTACAAACCAATAAAAGTGTAGACTGTTGGAAAAAGCTAATGGAGGATGCAAAGAAAGTGGACAGTGTGAATTTAATTCCCAAAGGATAAAGTCAAACAAAAGAAATAAAACTGTTGGAAAGACAATATCCAAAATTAATTAAATGAGATGCATGCAGTTGTTTGGTCTGCAGGAGAACAATATCACTGATAGACAGATCTTCACACACTGAACAGTTTGTTTGTCTTACTGATCAAAACTCACCAATCTTGGAGGGAAAAAGTGTCTCGTCATCCAGCTGATCCTGCACCCAGGTCATCAGGTAGTCGATGTACTTGGGTGCAGAGCATTTGATAGGCTTCTTAATATTGGTGCCATCAGCCCAGTGATACTCATATCTACAGAAAAAGCACAAACTTAATCAGACTGACTTATAAGACATGAAGCTTTACACATAACATGCACTTATTCTGCCTTTCTGTCGCGATGTGAAAACACGATTTGGTAGTTAGTAGCTAAAAAAAGAGCAGGAGGGGGGAAACATCTACAGTCATATTCTTGATGTCTATGTCAACAGGAAGTGAACCGGGGTCTCTTCCTCCTGATTACAGACTGAACGCAGACAGTCTTGGCAGGAGCTAGTACAGAGGAAGTGCCAAATCTAGATTGTAACTAAACAGCTTCTAGAGGGACCACATGCAAAGTTTAATTCCCTTTTCTCTCATGTGACATTTAGATGACGCATTTCAATTTCTTTAACTGTGTCAACCAAAATCTGAATCCATATTTAGGTTCTTTTACACACACAACATCATTTCCCACTGGACAAAATAATGTTTAATCAATTAAACTATATGACAGATGTGGTGTCCTAACAAGCCTTTCGTTCAACCTAGTTCAGTTCACAAGGCTTCAGAGCCGCGAATCTGTCATTATTGATTCTGTTAGTCGTGTTTTGTAACATCCTTTGAAGCACTTTAGCTCTGTGTGACACATCTGCCAACTCATGTGAAGTTCCTTGTTTCCTAAAATGACGTACACGCATAAATCAGCCTTTAAGTATTTCCCTTGTTTTCGATTGGAACTTGCCAAATGCCACAGGGCAAGTTTTAATTGTTACATGTTAAATGACATACATGTGTTGGGGGGTCGCTGCCTTGCTGAAATAAATACGGTACGTGAGAATGCAACATGTACATGTTTTCACCCCACACAGATGAACTTTGACCTGTCAGCTACATGCATAAAAAAAAAAGGACACTGCTGGCTTGTTACCTCGGTCCGGCAGACATCACAGAGCAGCTGGTCTCAGTGCAGAACTCGGTAATGGTGCCATACAGCATGTTGATCTGGTTGAAGAAATCCACCGCTGAAAGAAAGGGTTACATTATTGTAACTATTACAATATTGTCACTTTTCTATGCATGCATTATCTTTCTTTTTATACAACAAAGACAGTGTATGACCTCAATTTAAAGCCATTAATGGTTTGCAAATAATTCTGTGACTAATAATTTACTAATTTGCTTGTTCGGCTATACTTCTCTTGTTTTACCACTTGGAGATGCAAATGTTCAGCCTCTGCACATGGATCACTTACGTTTAGACATTTTAAATGGTAGTGTGTGTGTGTGTGTGTGTGTGTGCACACTGAGTGATGGTTTCTATAAATAGGTGTATCCATCCACTCACTGTTGACAGCAATCCACTCATTGAGATCCTCTCCTTCAGGCAGCATGACAGCCTGCCTCAAGTTCCCGCTGCCCAGCGTCGCCTCGGCGTGTTTCAGCAGCTCATACTGGTGGGAACCCTCTGGGATGTTCTTCTTCGGCTTGAAGGTCTTGGATGAGCGACTGCCACTGCAAAGACACAAACGTGGAGCTAAGCATCGGTGACACTTTTAAAAAAAGACTTTTGTGTGTGTGTGTGTGTGTGTGTGGTTGGGGGGGGTAGCAGTTGTAGGCCATCTTGGGGCCTTCACATGTGAGGATCCTTCCTGTCTGGTCTGACATTATGATGAACATCTATGATGCTGTAACGACACTCGTGATGCCACATTTGTCATGCCAGCTTGTTTTTCAGTGTGACTGTATAATGTGTGTCATGTAAATATAGTTAAGGTGATTACCCACTTTGTACTCAAGACAGGAAATGTGACTGTGTCTCTGTAAACAACGCAGTAAGTAATTAAAACCACTGCAAAAAGGCGTGGGTGGTGACTGCTGTTAACATGTCTGGTATTATTTACGTACATGAGATCATATGAGCTGCACAGAAGGCCACCAAAGTCAGGACGTAACTAGTTAAAAAGTTGAAGTTGGCGTGTGCTGTGAACCTATAAATAAACACAGCACACAGATAGAGTTACGACGACGGGTGCTAACCTTACGTGACAAACGGTGGCTCGAGTTTAAACCTGAATTTATCATGATAACAAAGCAGTTAGCGCACTTGTTGTTTTATTTTAAACGCCACTTTACTTCCCTTGACGAAGCAGAAGAAGAAGCGTAGCTAACGTTAACCGCAAAGCTCCGGCTGTAACTTGAGCAAAAGCGGCTGTTAACTTTACTTACAACAGGAAGCTCATCTTGGCGAAGCAGTCGTCGGAGAGCTTCGGTCACAGCTCCTAAATTCTCGTTTAAGTAAACAGAAACTTGTTTTAAAATTGTTAAACACTTGGAGTCACTTGTCAGCGATGCCTGCTAACTGTGACGTTCAGGCTAACATGAACTGCTGCACCCACACAGAGGCTCTTCCTCTATCGGCTCTGTACAAGCCCCCTGCCCGCAGACTGTCGCCCCCTATCAGCTGAATGTGGGTACTACAACTCCCCTTACATTAAACGTATAACTTTCTGTCAATTTAATTTATTTTGGTGGTATAAACTAATTTAATCAAGGGATATTCAGACACCTGTACCTGTGCACTATAATTTATTTATTTATCCACTGTTTACATTTATTCTGTTGTACATAGATATGTATAGACTGTCAAATACTTTATTAATCCCCGCAGGGAAATTGTGTTTGTTACAACAGCTCCCAAATGGTAAGTTAGATAGTAAGTAAATAGCAAAAAACAACAACAACAACAAAAAAAAATTTGAACATAACATAACATAACATCCCAAGAAAAAACTTTACCACTATACACCTATAAGATATACAATTTTACACTATATACACAGGGTATAAATAACAGTTAAATAAAACCAAAAACAGTATATCCACCTACCTCATGTACAGAACAGATACTATATTTATTATATTTATCACCAGTCGTTTACCCAGTTTACAAATGTCTATAAATAGATACACATGTCCATATATATCTATATTTATGCAAATATTTATATACCTTTTAAATATGTAAATAGTTATTTTTGATGTTTATGTTTATGTTTTTGCATCTACCTGTCATGTTCCTTGTCTTTTAAACTGTACTTATGTCTATAGAGCACAGTGAACCGGAGTCAAATTCCTCGTGTGTGTACACACACACCTGGCCAATAAAGCGATTTTGATTCTGATTCTGATTAATTTGTTACAACAAAAACAAGAATGTTGCAAAATGTAGGTGTTTTCATTGACTGGGAGCAACTCAATATTTATTTATTTTTATTTATGTAGTTATTTTATTTATCCCTCGAGGGGAAAATTATTTTTTTGCACTCAAGTTTTTACATAAAGGCCTGAAATACAACCACACAACTTTGGAGAGATGGTGGAGTGATGTAGGAGTAGTTGTAGTTGGGAGTAGGGGTTCAGTATTTTGCTCAAGGGCACATCTCTAGCTACCGGTCCACCCTCCATACTTTAGTCTGGACTTGACCCCACTACCCTCCAGTTCCTAAGCCAAATCCCTACAGACTGAGCTACTGCCACCCCTGCCGAGCTATGATAGATAGATAGTACGTTATTTATCCCCAAAGGGAAAATAAATGTTACAGTCACAGTTACATCTATTACAACACAAAAAGGCATAAGGTAGATAAGTTTAAAGTGTCTACAATATAAATAGAATTAAAAGTCTAAGCGATGGAAGAACATATAGCTCTATTTGTGTAAAATATACAAAAGATCTATCATCATCATCTTTTAATTCCCAATAAAAATTGTTTTTAGTTTGAACCTGGGGTTGTGTTTAGTTGTATTTTTTTGTTTGTACGGTGTGTGTGTGTGTGTGTGTGTGTGTGTGTGTGTGTGTGTGTGTGTGTGTGTGTGTGTGTGTGTGTACTGTACATGTGACGACAGGGTACATACACAAGGGTTACACAGGGACAGAGTTCACACACAATGAGGACTGGAGGCCCCCTAACAAGTTAATTCTTCCATGCTGAAAACTGACTGAGTACATCTATTCAACTGCTCTATCTGAATACAGCTCAAAAGTAGTAAGTATTTTACTGTCTATGTAATACTTCTACTCCAATACTTCTAAAAGGGAAATATATTTATTTGACAGATCATTGCTAGTTACTTTCTAGATCATTTAAACTTATGGTGAGTATAATATCCAAAGCAGTAAGTACATTAAACTACACAACAGTATGTTTTAGCTCCACCTGAATAACCCAATAATATATAATAACATAACTCTGACTGGGCCCAGTCTGCCTGAATACTGAGCAATATATAGTATATATAGTATAAAATGAGTACTTCTAAGGTACCTGTGATTTACTTGAGTAAATACTCAGACTCTAAATATCTTTGCATTCACTCAAGTATAAAATAAGTACTTCTGAGGTACTCATACTTTACTTAAGTAAATACTTATTATTATAAATATTGCATTTACCCAAGTTAATTAGTACATCTGGGGTACTTATACTTTTTTACTTTTTGTACTTCAACACATTTCAGAGGAAAATATAATACATTTTACAGATAATTACTTTGTATAGGACATGGAAATACTGCCAAAAAACTGACATGGACAATAATCTAATAACTTTTATTAAAATATGTTAATAATACTTAAATTGTAAGTATAATACATTTACTCAAACATAAAATCAGTACTTCAAATGTACATACTTCATACATACTTGTACTTTACTTGAGTAAATACTTATTATAAATATCTATAGCACTTACAAAATATGTAACACAAAGTTCTTTACACAATTTGTTCTTTCTCCAATTTCTTTCTGCTTTGCGACAGTTTCTCTTTAGTTATTTGAATTTCTCATTTCTCCATGGAGGTATTGGTTTGGAGGTAACCTTACTCAGTTTTAGAGGAGCAGCTTTGTCGATTGCTAACCTTAGTTTACTGTTAAAACTTTCTACAATAAAATCACAAGAGGAGGGTAAAATTTCTGCAGTAGTGTCACGTAAATGATCAATACATTTTGCAGCCGCTTCAGTGTTAAGATGGCACTTCCTAACAGTTTGTTGTGAAAAGTCCAGTTGTATAAAACCAGTGACAGTAAAATAGACACAGAAATGGTCAAAGATTCCTGCATCAACAACTGAAGAGATGCTGACAAGACTGGCTGTTTGTTATAACAAGGTCTAAAGTGTAGCCTCTGTTGTGAGTGGGTTGAGTAACATGATAACACTAAAATTAATCCAAGTCCAAAGCCAAAGAGTCTGGTTGATTGTCCAAATGTAGATTTAAAATCACCTAAAACCAGAATAATGTCATATTTTGTGTGGGTAGTTGAGAGTAATTCGTAACATATGGCTGGCCTGTAAACTGTCATACACAGACTGCTAAAAATGATGGAGTGATATTCAAAAGATGTGTATTCACCAAATGTAATGTCTATAGGAGGATGATGAGAGGATAGATTTTTGTCTTTCCTGGATGAAAGACTTTAAAGACTTTACTGTACTTTTGCTAATGTAAAATGTTGAATGCAAGACTTTTTTTAAACTTGTATTCAGATCTATGCATTTACTCAAGAAAATATAAAATGATAATATACTTAAACAACACATTTCAGAGGGAAATATTCTACATTTTACACATAATTACTTTGTAGATAGAACATAAAAAAAACTTTATTATTTACTTTTCTTTTGCTCATGTAAAATGTTGAACGCAAGACTTTTTACCTGTATTTATAGAAAGAGATGATGGTTTCAGATGTCATGGCTGAGGGGCCAGTTCACTTCGTTGGAAAATTACAGTATTACAGTACATGCAAGCAGCAGAGGTGTGGCAGCAGATAACAGTGACGCAAGCCCCGCGCATACTGAGGGGTGGGAGGCGCCTTTTAAAGCCGGTCTGCCACCCCTCCCCTCTGCCTCCTTCACAGACGTCGCTCTGTCATCCCGGGTGGTGGTGGTGGTGGATCTCCGTGTTTCGTAATCTGCCTGTCTGTGGTGTCTCTTCCACTCTCGCTCTCTCAGCCGGTCACAATGGCAGCCGTCAGGACTCTCAGGAAACTGTGCCAACACTCCCAACACCAGCTCTGTAAACTGCACACGTCCGCCTCGAGGTGAGTGCAATCAGTAGCCGTGAAATGTGCTTTAATGTGCGGTAAATTTAATGCCACTTATAGGACATGTTGGGCGGTCTTCTCTCCATAAAGAGAAGGTTTATCTCTTATAATGCTGTTTTTTTAATATCTTGTTTTCTTATTAATCATCTGCCATATTGTGTGCAAATGGATGAGGTCGGTTTATTTGGTTATATTGAACTAAATGTCCGCATTTGGTCACATTTCGGTGCGCCCCTTGCGTTATGCCGGTAACATTGCAGCCGTCAGCTGGCTGATGAAATCGGTCTGAATGCTTGCACCCCGTGGCTTGCTTTAGGAGCCAGGTTTCAGCTGGAGACCGAGGTGCAAGGAAAACCATATGCATATGCATTAAAAGCTTGTATGACATGCGCAAAAAAAAAAAAAAAAAAAGTCTTTGAGAGCACTGATGCCAAAATATGCAGCATCCCGTGCAGGTATTTATTGAAAACGTGCTGAGTGCAGCATGACTGAAATACAATGTAATGAACTAATGTTGTACACACGCCTTAACATCTCCAAACCTCGTGTGACTGCTGCACATGATCTGCAGCACACCATAGATCATTTGAAGTCATGTTATGTAAGACTTATTATCATTTATCACAACAGAAATACAACTTTATGCAGACATATTAGTATTTATATTAAAATGCACACAAGCAACAAGTAACCAACGAGGGAAAATAAAGAATATGACAAAAGATAAAACATTGTGAGGTCCAATTTACATGACTATGTGGTCATACATGTGAAAAGGCAGATTTACTCCTTCACTTTTAAACTGGTGTGAAGTTAAAAAGCAGTTTGCCACCCTGTATTGTCGACAAATTTTCTCAGGGATCTCTTACACCACCCCCACGGTATTGCCCCATTTTCGACCAAAGTTGTGACACTTTGCTTTGTGGTTTAATTAGTTTTGTTGGACTAAAAGGGTTGGTTACATCACTGTCGATGGCTCATTACTCTTCAGTTATTAGCACATCTCTGTTTGATGTTATGTAACGCATACCATCTTTCTGGCATGTGGAGGTTTGGAACAAAGCTGCACGACATGTCGAGCCAATTTGTATGTTAAGAAAATGTTTCACCCTCATCTGGCTGCTTCCTGCTTGTGAAGTTTTAAAAATACTGTAACACACAACATACAGTACTGTACTTGGTGTTCAAGTACTCAAAGAGCATATGGCTCCGTCAGGTCGAGACACGCTGTGGCTAATTTTAGAGGTTGGAGCTGGTGCAGTGGTTGAGACTGATTACAGGTTTCTGGTGTCAAAAGCCAATCAGAGAGACAATGTACAGTGGATACGTACATTTAGAGTAGTATTGTAAAGACAGTTTAGTTTATTTACTTTTTTTGTGGCTCTGTGTGATTAAAATAGTTAGTTGCAGCCTTTGATTGAGACTGACAAATCTACCCCTCATTTCTTTTCTGTCTGAACAGCAGAATCGCAGCTTGTTTAACTTATCGACTTTTTGTCATCTGACTCCTGTGTTTTTTACATGCCAACTTTCAGGCATGAGGCGGTGGTCATCTCAGGAAAGAAACTAGCACGGCAGATTCGCGAGGAGGCCCGGGGTGATCTGGAGAAATGGGTTTTAGCCGGCCACAGGAGACCCCATCTGAGCGTGGTCCTGGTAGGAGACGACCCAGCCAGCCACTCCTACGTCCTGAATAAGACACGAGCGGCATCTGATGTCGGTAAGACAAATAAAAAATACCCACAGTCCTCGCGTGTATGTGTAAACACCCTTCTTCTACAACAAAAGAACAAATGCACGGCTGTGTTTTTAAAGTTGTTTTCTCACTTTAACCTCCCACAGGAATCTCAAGTGAGACAATTCTCAAGCCTTCAAACATCAGTGAGGAGGAGTTATTGGACCTGATCTATAAACTCAACACAGACCATCGTGTGGACGGTCTGCTGGTCCAGCTTCCTCTGCCAGGTATGGAGAAATATGCATGTGTAGACTGGTATCTCCGTGTCAGCCAAAATGTTGACGTCTCGGTGTCCTGACTGTAACTCGTCTCTGCTTTCTGACAGATCACATCGACGAGCGTGCAATCTGTAATGCAGTATCTCCCACCAAGGACGTGGACGGCTTCCATGTAGTTAATGTGGGCCGCATGTGCCTGGATCAGTCCACCATGCTTCCTGCCACTCCCTGGGGAGTCTGGGAAATTATTAAACGCACAGGTAAGAGGAGTGATCACTTACCTTGTCTTGAGATTGAAATTCTGCAGTACAAAATAAACTAAACTACAACAAATTGTCGTCATCTTCCAGGTATTCCTACTCTTGGGAAGAATGTTGTGGTTGCAGGACGCTCCAAGAATGTGGGCATGCCCATCGCCATGTTGCTGCATACAGACGGCCGCCACGAGAGGCCTGGAGGTTGGTTATAGTTCATGTGTTTAAAGATAGAGGGTTTGCATTATATATTAGAGAAACACTAAACGTTATTTCTGTTGCAGGTGATGCCACAGTTACCATTTCTCACCGTTACACTCCAAAGGAGCAACTTCGCCAACACACTCAAATTGCTGATATCATCGTAGCTGCTGCAGGTTTGTATTTAGATGTAATCGTTCTTTGGTTTATCGACTTTCTACTCTCTTCTACTGTCGTCTAACTGAACTGTGTGTGCTTACTGATCCATCAGGGATCCCAAACCTCAT
This sequence comes from Miichthys miiuy, assembly GCA_036365135.1. Lineage (NCBI taxonomy): Eukaryota > Metazoa > Chordata > Actinopteri > Sciaenidae > Miichthys > Miichthys miiuy. Next base: position 21,063,502 of record CM071605.1, read on the forward strand.
TACCGCGAACATGATCAAAGAGGGAGCAGCCGTTATTGACGTTGGAATAAACAGAGTGCAGGACCCTGTCACTGGGAAGAGCAGACTGGTTGGAGATGTGGATTTTGAAGGTGAGGCTGGACTCTGAACATGATCTACTTGTTGCATGGACATTCTTGGTGTCTCGTGTATCTGTAATGACATACCTTTTTCTATCTATATTCAGGCGTGAGACAGAAGGCAAGCTTCATCACCCCTGTGCCTGGAGGCGTTGGACCCATGACTGTGGCGATGCTCATGAAGAACACTATCAAAGCAGCTAAGAACGTTCTGCTGTATCCCCCAGAGAGGATCCGCATGGCGGCTTCTTCCTAATGGGTCGAGGAAAATACCAGCAACAGTGACACATTCCAGCCCCATGCTCCCAACACCAACACCACCGCCCTCCTCATTTTTTTTTTTTTTTTTTTTTACTTGGAGCAAACTGATGAGCTTCCCTTGCACACGCACTGGAAAGATGATAGCTTTAAGGCTCTCGTTCTGCTGACATCCTTAACTTTTATTGTCCAGTTATGTTAAGACTGTTACATCCACTCATTCACACACGCTGTTTTTGATGAAACAGTTATCAGTATTTATCATCTGCAATGTATTTCTGTAGAGTTTTGCAGTTTTAAGGAATCTTGAATTGTTTTATTTATTGCAACACTGAAAATATTTAAACATGAATGCAGGCAGGTCACAGTATTTAAAACTAAACCGGTACGCAGAGCAGTTGCAGCCTGTCCGTTCTTTTTCTTTGCTTTAGTTTAGCCTTACGTACAAAGACAGATAAGGGCTAACATCATCAGGAATAAGTATGTTTTTATCAGTTTACAAGCTTTAAAGATTCACAATTTGCCTTTGTAAAAACTTTGAAATAAATATTTCAAATATGTTCTGACGTTGATGCTTTCTGTGTACGCAGTTTGTCGTTTCCTTTACAGTGCTGATCTCACAGTATCACAGTGATATTATTGCTCTTATTCTAAATATAACTCACTTCTCAGGCACTCTCTTTACAAGTAATCGCCTCTGAGCACTGATATTAAGTAACCAGTTATTCCTGTCTTCACCCTCTCGCAGCTAGATATGAACCAGGTCTCCAAATTATATCCTTGATGACAAACTTAATCTCAAACTAAAGAACAATACTTAGTGATTAGTGAAACATTATTTAGTGGGCACATATTGAGCCTTCACAGAGACTTTCTCTCCTTCATTGAGACCTGGTGTCCTTATTTTTAGGTCACCTTAACATTGACCTCATTTGACCTGATGTTAAGTAGCAGAGCTGAGCTTAGACTATTTTCCCTTCCCTCATTTCTCTTATTTCTGTTCCGGTGCAGTGGGAGGTGCCACAGGTCTATATGGAGGATTTATTGGGGTCAACAGGTGGAGGGTTTGGATGGGTTCACTGAGTTTGTTGTGTTTTTCCTTTGGATATGGGCTGGGCCTGTGCAATCTGCACCACTTGGACTTTTTCCATCGCCTAATCGAAGATATTAAAAGCAGAAATGTTAGAAGGTTAAAGGGATTCCACATGTTCTCACCACTCACACGATGACTAATGTATTCAGTATTTTGTTAAGTTTACTGAAACAGGGACTGCCCCTGTTTCAGCCACGTGTCATATAATCGCTACTATTGTATATAAATAAAGGAACAAGGAACTGCTCTGCGCCTCTCTGCTCTCTGTGGCTTAGATGTTGCAGTAGCAGGGTGCCCTTTGTACAAAGTAAAGCTCTCGTGTCTGACTCTCATTTGTTCTGGTCTCTCACAGGTGTTGAGCAAGTTGGTAAACTCCTCACAAGAAAAAAGATTAGAGACAGCTATTCATATGATTCTGCATACTAAACAGCCAAACGTAGTGGTAAATGAAACATTGTTGTCTGAGATCATTTAAAAAGAAAAGCATACTGTATTATTTTAGGCAGGGCTGGCCGCTGGCATAAGTCTGTGTCTGTGTTTTGAGTTTGTCAGACCAAAGAACAACGAGTTATTAGCCATCCAGCCAAATTTCGACAACTTTATGCAATTAGGTGTAAAAATCAGGTAAAAATGAGCAGACTGAACAGACTTCAGATCTTTTTCAAAATAAATCCACTTCTTCCTTATCTCTTCGTGTTTGGGAAGTTTAAATAAAGCTGTTCATCCAGGAAGGATGCATTTGCAGTATTTCGAAGGCAGAGCAGCGTGTTAGGGGATTATTTATGGGCAGGAATGGAATACAATATTTATTAGTATGTTTCCATTCATGTATAATCACCTGAAAATAAGAATCACTGTGTTTTTGTTGTCTAAAAACAAGCCCTTTAGATCTACAGTGAGAGCGGGTCCTCTTTCATGCAGTCCGCCATGTTGAGCCACCATTTTGTACAGTAGCCCAAAACAGACAAATCAAACACTAATCTAGTTTTTCTTACAATAAAGGATCCATAAAGTCGTATAATTCTTTTTTTTTATTATTATTATTCTTTAATTGTTGTATTAGTGATCTGAATATGCAAATCAACTAGTAACTAAAGTTATCGAATAAATATAGAGGAGTGTATGTGTAAGGAGCTCAAACAATGTTTTGGGTAAACTAAAGTAGGAACTAGGAACCTTTGTCTTTTCTTTCCTGTTGCCGACGGAAGTGAATCGCAGACGTGCACACTTCCGTAAAGGACAGTAGTCAGCTGTAGTTCTCACGCGTGTTTTTATGATCTTCATTCAGGTTTTCTGTGTTTGTTTGTTTACCTGCGTGTTGTTGTCTCGGTGATGGATCGCAGCAGATCACGTGACAGAGGCGGCAGAGAGAAAAAACAAGAGAAGAAGAAGAAACGGAGACGGTCCTCCTCCTCCTCCTCCTCTTCGTCCTCCTCCTCCTCTTCTTCTTCTTCCTCGTCCAGGAGCAACAGCAGGAGTCGAAGCAGATCATCAAAGAAAGTCTCACACAAGAGTCAAGGTTGGGACTTTAAGGAGTTCAATTATAAAGTCATTTAATCAACGCAGGCTGTTGATCTTCTTCTGTTCCTCCTCCAGATGTGAAAACACAAAGAAAGAAGCGAAGAAGAAGCTCCTCTTCTTCATCCACCTCCTCTTCCTCCTCCTCCTCCTCCTCCTCGACAAAGAAGAAGAAGAGTAAAGCCAAGAAGAAGAAGACGACTAAGAAGAAAAAGGCTAAGATGAAGAAGCAGAGGAAGAAGGAGAAGAAGAAGAAGCTGAAGAAGAAGGAGAAGAAGAAGGCAGAGGTGGTGCTCTCCAGTCCTCCAGCGGAGAAACCTCCACCTCCATCCTACCTGGAGGTGTGGCAGAGTGATGAGGGGGCAGTGGAGCTCGGACCTGGTGGGTCATTACACACTGAACACTATCAAACAAAGCTGCAGTGTGTAAGTCAGGGATGTCCAAAGTACGGCCCGGGGGTCAATCACAGCCCATGGTCAGATTTCATGTGGCCTGAAGCTTCTTTTTTTATAATATATTATTTATGGCCTGCTAGCATTGTCAGATACTGTATGGCTGGAAGATTTGGCTTTTTCTGGTTGACATAACGATATTTTTTTGGCCTTTTCAAGTTTTATTTTGATAGAGACAGCTGAAGAGTGACAGGAATGTGGAGAGAGAGAGAGATGGGGAATGACATGCGGGAAAGAACCACAGGTCGGATTTGAACTTTGGGCAGCCGCGGCAAGGATTAAGCCTTTGTACGTAGGGGGGAAGCTCTACCAACTGAGCTAAACGACACCCCATACACTTTATTCTTTGTTATCTGACTTCAGATGTGAAATAAAGGAAGAACTGTTTTTTAGATTTGTTCACGCCTGATTGGCTTAGATTTGGATACATTGTCATTTAAAACAAACAAAAAAAAAAGAAGAAGAGTGCATTTGTGTGCAACTTTTATCGGTAATTTTTTCGTTTTTTCAAAATGTTAGTTTGGCCCTCAGGCATCTTCACATTGTCAAATCTGGCCCTCTTTAAAAAAAAGTTTGGACACCTCTGTCCTAGAATAAACCACAGAGTCCATGGTAGTTTCTGTAGTAGCCCAGAACCAACAACCTAATCTCTCTATATATCGGGCCTTTTGCATCTTTACACGCATTTTGCCACCATAGTTCCTCCTTTCACACTAGGAAGGAGAGGGTAAGGCGAGTTGGTTGCACCGCTACACTCCTAGAAGCCACAAAATCCTACACACTGTTTTTCTCCTAAAGATGCCTTGTTAGGTTTATTAGGTTAAGTTCTTATTTTTAGTAGTCACAGCCCTAATTTGCAGAGTTTTAGTGTTTTTATCTCAAGTTAAATATAAGGAGAGAACATGGATTTGTTCAGTATGGATGAAATCTGAAACCTGCACAGCCTAATGCAACCTAATACAACTGTTCAACCTCAAAAGTCAAAGTTATTATGAGCTTCGTAGATGTTGCGTTTTACGGATGTTTTTTACTGGATTAGTTTGTACAGGTGTACCTAAAGGGGTCATTTAATGGTAATTCTTCTGGGAAATCAGTAGAAATCCAACATTATGACACTGCATCATTCCCACAGTGTCCTAATACAACCACAGATATTAAAAGGACTGATGACGTGGTATAAATGATCGCTTCATCGAATATCAATATTGAAAGGAAATACTTTCTTTAGTACCATCATTGGTCAGCGATGAATCCCCAAAACACACATAATGTACTCATATTTAGTAAATTATACTCTGTTTCCCTCTGCAGTGATGACAGACGAGCAGAAGGCCCGACTCTCCACCAAGAGGCCTCTCACCAAAGAGGAGTACGAGGCCAGACAGAGTGTGATCCGCAGGGTGGTGGACCCCGAAACAGGACGCACCAGGTAAACCAGAGCTACAGAGTACGCTCTGCTAGTTTATCTAGTGAGATGTCTCAGTCTAACACCAAATTTCCCAAAGAGCTAACGCACGATCAGTCTGTAAATGACATTTTAGGTCCACAAGTTGTTTCCTTCTTTATCGTTTCTACAGCTCAAGTTTTTATCTTAAAAAAAAATGCTGTCGTCTGTGTGTTTTCTTCCAGATTGGTGAGAGGAGAAGGAGAGATCATAGAGGAGATAGTCAGCCGAGAAAAACATAAAGATATCAACAAGGTACGAGAAAACGTTTCAGTTATAACGGTGATATAAACATGGCACCCTTCACCTTTCATCTAACAGTGAACTTCCATTCATCCCATAGCAAGCCACCAAGGGAGACGGGAACGCCTTCCAGAAGAAACTGGGAATCAACCGGTAGAAGATGCCGTGATCTGCCTCAATAAGCTGAATTTTATAATTTCAAACAGTTGCCTGTGATTAAACTGTATAGTGGTGAGGGTACACTAATGAGTTTAATAAACCAGGGTAAATGACAGTATCTCCTATTGATTGCCTTATTAAATCTATGCTGCAATGGAAATAAGACAAGCAGATGAGCTAGTGAGTCGACGGAGATCTGCCATAGGAACTCTACGCTCGAAGATGTCTCCAAAAGTTTGCACACGATGTGTTTTACATTTTGTAGTTTACACTGATTAATGCTTATTTATTTTGTACATGTAAGGATCAGTGCTGAATGAACTGTGAGTTAAGATTTTTTCTGTTCACAAATGATGTGACAGTTCAAATGTTTTCACCATCATCTCTATTCCACTTTATATCAGGCTGGTTTTAAATGTTCAGTATCCTGCTCGACTGCAACTTTTTCTACACCCACTCGTGGATGTCTTCTCACCTTTTACATCTCACATTTTGTTTCTTGTTGGTTCTCTGAATAAATCTGCATTTGTGTGAACTGCAATCAAGTCTCTGAACCATAATTATTCTTGTGTAGTCATTTCGAGTGTGAAAAAAAGGCCAAACGATGTCTCGGTTGTTCTTTATATGTTCTTTATACACTGTACATAAAAACACAAGAGAATGGATAAAATGAAGTTATCCAAAACTTACAAGATACACACCCTGTACAATGAAAATATTTACTAAGGTATGTGGCATTTTTATACAGTATACAGCCTATATGAATGCTAACTGTTTAACTAACAGTTGTGGCATTGCATTTACCCAGGGGGACAAAGCTTGAGATAGTGATGGCTTGCCTAATGTTTGTGAATATATCGAATAGATCTCCTTTAAAGTGAAAAGCCTTTTTTAAGAAAATATGGCCTTTTCCTATTATAGTCTACACAAACAGTCCTATCCTTTTTTTCTATGGAATCAATTCTGGAGTGAGCTGTGTTCATTCTAGGCCTCACAACACAATGGTCAATGTAAGGCAGAAAGGGGAGCTGTAAGGCCTCTGGTAATATATGTGTGTGTGTCAGTAGCAGAATTGAAGCGATTGTCTGCCCAGAGGTATCCAAACGTCACAGATAAGCGCACCGCTCGCTTCGTCTTTACATTCTCTGGATTTTTAATATCCAGGTAATTCAGATCTCTGAGGAAGGGAACATGGTCGAGTAGTCGTCAACTTTTTAGATGAGTGCATGTCTTTTTTTTTTTATTTCTTTTTTTTTTAAATCTAATTACAATCAATGTACAAACAGCCGTTCTTTAAATCAGCAGCTTTCAAAAGAGTTGTATAAATATGGCTTCAAGCCGAATCTCAAAATGCAGAGGGACGATAGGACAACTAAAATTCTTAACCAGGTAGCTAAAAAACAGGAAGAATGAAGCGTCTAGATCTTACGTCTACCCTCACTGATGTAAAATGGGGTGGACAAAATATTAGAAACACCTCTCAGAGAACATAACAGCAGCACAAACTACAGCCTTTAAGTTGAACCTGTCTAAAATACTTGATTTTTATGGTCACCTTTTAAATGTACGCGCTCCATTTCTACCTAAATGTGCTGGAATGGAAACATAGACAAAGTTAAGACTGTCCACAGGAGAAAACCTACTGTAATATTTCATACCATTATCAGATCAGGGGCACTTTTCTTGTGCAAAGCCTACTAAATGTTGCATGTGTACTGGTGTGCATTTTTTTGAGTGCCAAGACGAGTTCAGATTCCCTCTGCAGTTTGACATCTGTAGAATATGTGCCTGTTGAACTGATTGTCAATGCACTGTGACATTCACTCAACACAGTCTGTTTGATCTTGTGGTGTTGGTTGAGTAATATTGCACACTTCCCCTTAACATTGGAGCCCATCATAATGGTCCAATGCAAGTCAAGCTCTGTACATGCCTATCAGGAGGGACAAATAAAACATTGTTTGAATGAATAAATCACAAACTTTTACCCATTTCTGAAATAAAATGGCAAACAGCATAAAGTAAGTCTTAGCTCTGTGTTCTACGTCTGACGGCATATTGTACAAAATTTACAATTTGCAGATTCTTCTTCGTCTACAAGGCGCAGCAGAACAGAGAAAAGAGACCTTAACCTAAGGAGGATTATCTATGAGCACATTCAACACCTCATTTACAGCTTAGGGATAACCAGAGAGAAGCCATATCCCAAAAATGTTTCCAAAATAACAAACATACAATATATGACACAAGATAGCAGTTCTGTTGATACGATTCTGGTGATCTGCGAAATAAAATAATAAAAATACAATACTGTGCCAGGCAAAGACCTCTTTGAGTTTTTGGCTGCTGCAATTGAAATTTGAAGAGAAAAAAAAAATACAATATAGCTAAAGTAATCTTAAAACACATTTTGTTCACAAAATCAATACATTTTTAAAATATCTATAGTCTTAAATAACAATAATTATCATCATCAATCAATAAAGTGTATCCTGAATGAGGCGGTGTTTACCCCCAGAGTAAAGAAGACACTTGAAACTGGTCTTCAGTGGACCAGATACCAGATCTGCACTGTAATATAACAATTATGTACAAGCCTTGTTAAGGCATTCGACTACATACATACACAATCTATCCCTTTTGTTTTGTTTTGGGTTTTTTTACAAGGGAGACCCGAATCACGTCCTCTCTCTTCATGTACAGCATATCATCTACACTGTTTACTTTGGCACATTAACCGTACAGTAGTAGGAGTTTTCCCTATAGCTGAATCATACATTAGTGATCCAGGAAGCAGCGCACTATGGTGGTGGTGAGATGTGGTTAAAATGCTATAAAAACCCAGGGAACAGTGTCAGCTGCAACCACAGTTAAAGGGTAATTTTCGCAGTTTGCTTCGTGTGACATTTGAATGGTTCTTTGGTCTGAGGGACGACTAGAAAACAAGCAAAACTGGACTGTATGGTTCGGTGAGACGTTATTGTGGTTTGTAGATGTCAGAAATATGTGCAACGAGTCGTAGCTCTTGATTAAATAATTTCACCTTGGCTTACACAACATCCAAACATGTTTTGATTTTTTTTTTTATGTTTACAGACAAATTTTGGCTAAATGATTCAATCCAGTTTTACCTGATTCTCAGCTCTGCTCCCAGACGTGTATCTGATTATCACGTAAAAATGACGTAGCTTAAAACTATTATGCACTCCTCTATAGTAATTGTGCTTGCAGTGGCCACAGTGGTCAGTTACAGCACTCGGACCAGGCTGCCTCTGACCACTTTGTGTTGTTGCGTGGGGGGTGTTTGTCTCCAATCGAAACGCCTGTTGTGAGAGGAAAACTGACCTTGTATTCAAGACTGGTAAATATTTACTAAATAATAGAAACAGTCCTACAATATATGCTATGCCTACTGGTGTGCATGTTCCTGTTTCAGGAAGATGCTTCTTGAAATGCCTGTTAAGTTCTGTGTGTGTTATAATAAATACAGCTCCTGCGCATAAATATTTGTTGTTGTTGAGTGTGACTGGCATTAGTTTTATAAAGAGTGGTTTGTAGCACCTGTTGTTTTCATTGTGGTATTTACCCATCTGGTGCAAGTCAACTGTTTTTCACTCTTTGCTTTAACTTCGTCTTGAGTCTCTTCCTCTACCGCACTTATATTTTCAGTCACTCCCCCTTAAGTATTCTCACATCATCTCCTTAATCTCATTTGGGGCTGAGAATGCCTGGTTCCAGCTTGGTGCTGCTGCTGCGGCCCCAGCAGCTGGCTGTGATGCTCATGCTGCGCTGTGTTGCCGCCTGGCTGTGGCTGTGAATGCTTTCCAGCCGCTCGCCGTCTGATTGGCTCTGTGTGCGCTCCGGTCTGTTGTGGATGCTGCCTGTCGGGGAGCTGGGGGCCGGTTGGGAGGAGATGGTGCGCAGCAGGTGGTTCCTCTTCCTCAGGAAGTCGCTGTTTGCACCCAGGCCGAAGCTGCCTTTACGTAGCACCATGCGTGCGCTGCTGGACTTGGCTGGCCGAGAACGGTGGTTGTACTCCAGCTGGGACAAATGAGCCGCGTATCCCTCTGTGATGAACTGGTGAGAGGACCAATGACATATGTTAAATAACTTTCATTGAGGTTTGATAAGTTATTCCTAAAATAATCAAATGGTACCTGGCACTGGTGCTGCATCTTCTTAGAGGGTCTACCGACGATGTATATTTGGGAGGAGGAGACCAATGGAGGTGTAGACTGAGATGTCTTTGGTTGATCCGTAGCCAGCGAAAATCTTCATGTGAGCCTGGAATCAAGTGTTAATAATAATTATAGATCATGTCTACACATACACTGAACTAAGCACTTCTAAAACTACACACAGCCCCCCCTCAATCCTCCCTTCCTGCCGGTCTGACCTCTGTCAGGGTCTTGAGGAAGTTGGCCTTGTGTCTGAGCGGGTCGTGGACCAGGCCGTCACAGAAGGAGACAATGCCATGAGGGAAGTTGTGCTGAGACAACCAAGCCACCACCCGCTGCTTCTGCATGTCTGGTCGTCCTGTTACGTAGATGATCAAATAGCCTAAATCCTGCCAGTGCCTGCGACGAGGAGAAACAGGAGAACAGAACTAAGACATAAATAACGACTCAACGCGCTAATGTGCTTTAGTCTGACAGAGAGTCTTGTTTCAAACACAAGAAAACAGGAGATGAAGAGAAGCTAGGTACCTGACGACATCCACAGCTCCTGCCCGCACTTTGGGATCACTGCCCATGATTGACACACTGGCAGCAAACGACCCGTCGATGCTGAATACCACAAACTCTGTGCCACGTGGGATAACGGTCAGGTAGCTGTCTGCAAATGTGTGGTCACCCCTGGAACATAGAGTAAGGAAATGGAGAAAGACAAGTGAGCTACAACCAAATACAAACCAGGCATTTAGCTGACATTTTTATCCAAAGCCGACGAGGACATGTTAGTATAGCAATGTGTACTACTCGTATATATGAAGTACCAGCTCTAGAAGGGGATAGATTTATCATGTCCAGTTGTTGGTAGTGCCAGTAGAGAAGGTACTCTCTGAAGAGCTGGGTCTTCAGGAGTTCTTTTTAAAAGGTAGAGAGGGACGCCCCTGATCTGGTAGGAACTGGTAGGACGTTCCACCAACGGGGAATAACAGATGAGAAAAGTTTGGATTGTCCTGAGTGTACGGGTGGCAGAGCCAACCAGAGCCAAATGCAAAAGCAAAAGCAAAAGCAAAGCCATCACAGTTTGGGTAAAGGCCTTTTTCAGGTGTAAATAACAGAATGATACAAACTTATAAATCCAGAAAAAAACAGGAAATCAAATACATTTGAGACAAGCGTTCAAAACATTAGCACAATATGTCCAACCTGATGAATTCAGAAATAATCTGACAAATCATTAACACCATCAAAATATCAGCCATTTACTCACATTTAGCCATAATAATTGTACAGGTTATTTTGCATTGTAAACAAGGTATATAAAGGTTTGGTGTCTCTCCACTTTGATGTATGAATATGGTATTTCCCCAGAATTATAATTAGAATAGTGACATTAGAGAAAAGGTTTGTCTTAAAAGAAACTAATGTGGGAAAACAATTACTATCAGTCTTTAAAGATAACCAGACATGGATGTCATCACAAAAATGTTAAATTACAAAGCATGTAAAATAAATATTTCTGTTTCCAAAGTGCAAAAACTGATGGTTATGTTTTTAGCATCACCTGAGCTTTTCCTATGATGAACAGGTCAAATATCTGCTGTGACAAAGTCCAGCTAAAAAGGTCAAACCAATCTCACCTGACAACCATTTTGACTGGGTAGACTCCGATGCCCAGACGCTTGTCCTCTGGGATGATAAAAGACACACGGCCGCTGCTGTTGGTCACTTCTGTGTTGAAGTACACCCATTCTCCTGATGGAGGCTGGGTCATGATGTGGAGGTCAACCTGCGCAGGATTACAAAAACCATGAGTACAAATTACACGGTCATTACTGACAGCAGTCTATGTGTGTGCTGTTTGTGGTGACAAAAGAGAGATGACCTTCTCCCCGGCCAAAGTGACCATGTCCAGAGGGCCGTACATGAAGCGACCTGTCACGACCTGCTGGGAGTCTTCTGTGAACACTGCGTCATTTACACGGTGGTTGGCAGTCACGTTCTGTCAAAGGAGTCAAATAAACATACAGGTTAAAATGTAGAATAAGGTGCAAGACAAGGAAGGAATTTCCTGAGGTCCCCTGAGTTTTTGTAGACCTGATGCCTACCCTGATCTTTACATGAGTCCTCTTGCGGAGCCACTTCTCTCGAGGTTTGGAGGGGGTGAATTCAGACACTTCTTTCCCGTCGAGTTCCAGGATGCTCGAGTTTTCATGCCTCATGACCTACAGGAAACATTTCAGTGACTCATCCTCAGTATTTCTGAAGAGGACTAACAGCCCACTAGTCACATATTAACGGGGTGTAAAGATTGGCGGTTATTCTAGTGTTGACTCACCTGCCTCAGGAGAAAAGACACAACATCAGTGGACTCCCAGTACGATGCGTGGAAGAGGTGCGGTAAAGCCACAGTGGGGAAAGCTGTCAGAGCGTCGGGGCAGTACAGGGCAAAGTCCAGCCGCTTTGTGCCCCACCAACGTGCTGCAACTGCGATGGGAATTGAGTGAATAGGGTGCAGATATGTAAGCTGAAACATAATCAGTGTGAGGTAAGTGATGCCACGCAAAGTTCCAACACCCCTGAAGCTAAAGACAATTTCAGTCTTAAACCACAATCATCAGCGATCCCAGCAGTTCTTCAGGAAACAGGAAAATAAAGTGCTGAAATTCAAATGCAGGAGGAAGAAAAAGATGAGTTAGAATGGATACATGATTATATGAGCAACTGAAGATGGTTATTCATGTTAGTATGGGCATGAAAAAGGATTATGGATTTGGAAAGAAGAGGCAAGGTCTGGATTTATGCACATTTCCTCATCAACAGAAGTGACCCGAATCCTTAGGAATTAATTTTAAAACAAGTAAAGGGAAGGAAGAAGCGTAGCACTGATGTTTTGGATTTTGACACAGTATAGAGCAGTGCACAGAGAAGAACTGTACCCTGATGTTGACTTCATACAATCAGTCCCCTCCCTTAGAAAAATACCTTGGTCCACTTCAGCCTGGGAGTCCAGTGAGACCAGATCAGATATAGCACAGTCCAGCCCGGCTGACAGGCAGTTCTCGTACTGACCAGTGGGACTTAGACCTTCACTAGCCTCACTGTCCAGCTCTGCCGCTAGATCTGCATCAGGAGATCCCGCGGCCTGGCCAGCCGCTGCTGCTTTCTTACGGGATTTAGGAGGGCTTTTCAGGAAGAATTTGTTTTGTGATGAGAGGGCGAGTTGGGACAAAAGGCTGAACTTTTTGGATTGGTTAATTTGGCATGATTTGGCTATGGGGAGAAAACAAAGAGAAAGAAGTCATATGAAAAAAATGGATGCATTTCGTGACATGTACAGTTCATGACAGTTCAAACAGTTTGAAGAGTGATGCTGGGATGCGTCCGGTGTCGGTAAGCTGTGAATGTCAAAGCTGAAAAATAATTATTAGAACAGTAACAGTTCAGGCAGGTGGACAGGGTGATTCTGTCGAACGCCTCCAGGGTTGTACTGTAGGTGCTAAAACAGCCGTGTGCAGAACAGTAATGTGAGGTAACAAGAGTGAAATAGAGAAGGAGGGAGGGGGCGACTCTGAAGGACAATCTCACATAAAACACAACAGAGTGCTGGTCATCTTGGCAAACATCGCACTCGGGAGTGGACAATGCAGGAATGGCTGAGGGAGGCAGGGGTCTACATGCATTGCAACATTAGATGCATTAAATGCAGCACTCGTTCATTGCATTTACATTTAGACAGTGGGAAAGAGTAAGACAGACAGTGAAAAGTGGCGCTAAAACTTTGCTGTTCTTCAGGACTTGGCTTGCTCGTATTGGGACTTCAACAAGAGATGGAGAAAACACTCTGCGTGACAGCCTGGTTACAATGCAGGTGTTATGTCCGGCTAAGCAGAAGTAGAAAAAAGGAACGGGGTATTCGTCTATCTGACTGGACTGGACTGCTCCAGCTGTAGTGCAGGTTGTGTGTAGAGTCAGAGTAACGGGGTTGAGATAGAAGATGAAGGAGGGGAGTCAGAAAAAGAGGGAGAATAACTGGACCAGTGTTTGTGTGAGTGGAAGGAAGAGAGAGAGAGAAGCTTGTCGGTATTGAAAACACTTACTGTTGGCTATGTTGGTGGCAGTGTAACTGTCTGCCATTCCTGAGACCTGGCTGGCAATGCTGACCTCACTGGCCCTCCGCTGGCCCCGGGAGAGGGGGCCCGTTACGGGGGATGAGGGGTACGAACTGTCCATGAAGACACCACCATGAGACTGAACAACATCCGCTATTGAGCCGAAACAAGGAGATCCCATTAGACAGAGACACAGGTAAGGGGGGAAACTCACAGTGATGAAGGGGCAGAGGGAGATGTGGGGAGAGAAATGTGACGGCAGGCACCATGGTTTCAGAGGACATGTGAAACCAAAAGACGGCCACATGGCAGCCAAGGTCAGATTTCTGTAACTGACCGAGTGGAAACACGGGTGCATGAGTACATAAAACACTCAGTGAATGTAAATCACAAATGTCCACATCTCTTACAGTCACACCCACGTGTTAGTATCTCTAATAGCATGTTAAAATCCTTTGTAGATTTTATAAAATCAGATGACCTCTGACCATTATCACAAGGAGAAACACAGAGAACAGTGTATTCAGGATGTGTAGATAGAGATTCATGTACGCCACACTGCGCAAACACCCAAACACACAAGCAGCACAATCTTCACATCAAAACTTCTCTGAAATTCACACCGTGGTAGAAGTACCCTCCGTCGACATCAATAATTTGATATTATGGAAAGGATGCAGACACAATAAAGGTGGCAGAAACACAGACGCGTGCGTCCTCCAAACACTGAACGTGACATGATGGCATGATGATGAAATGTGACACCACATGAGATGCTTATTTTCTAAAGTATTTCCATGGCAAGTTATTTTCTATTATTTCTAAGCAGAAATTGGTAAAAGATCAAGAATTGAACCAGGAAATTAACCTGCAGATACAAATTAATTTAAGCAGCATATATCTTTGTCTGGATTGAACATGACTGCAACTCTTGACCCCTGAAACTACAGCGATGGGAATACCCAGAAAGGACACATGGCAGGTATACATCTGAACATTTTGGACGCAACAGACAAAAGGAACACAGTGAATGGGGGTGAGGACAGATGCAGGTGAATGGGAGAGGCTACACACACTCCATAGTGGCGGGTGTGGCTTTGAGGGAGCCCTCCTGCCAGTTTAGCACGGGCACAGGGATGCAGGTCTCACTGATGGTCTCCTGACAGCGAAAGGACAGGGGAGGCCCGCTGTCAAGCAGCAGCTGAGCGTTGCTCTGGACTGTCTCCACTACAGAGGAGGTGAAGGGGGCAGAGGTCAGGAGGTAGGGAGAGGGGGGAGGGTTTTGGAGGTAGAGAGCCACGCACGCAGATATGGGGACAGGAGGAGGCCGAGAGAGGAAGAAAGAAAGAAAGAAAGAAAGACAAGGAAGACACAAAAACATATGAAGCAAGAACAACTGAACATGAGACAAAAAAAAAAGAAGCAGAGTCAAGCCCTTAGTCGAGCCCACTTCTTTTGAATCTCCACTGCTAGTCAGTCATATGCCAACAACACTAATGTTTTGCACTTTCTCAACTCAAAATGTATCTTTAAGTTGTCTTTAAAACTTTATCTGTACCTAATTATTTACACAAGGCAAAGTCCTTTTTAGTCTAAAGTCTAAATTCATCTACAGCTTATTCAGTGGTTGAAAGGCTGCATTTTAATCCTGAATCCTCAGTTACCTCACTCATTTCTGTATTCTCTGTAGGCTAAGGCTCTAAGGGTTACTCCACCATAATGACCAGTCCAAACAGAAACCACCAGCAGGACTATGACCACATTCAGATGGAGAAAACTGCTTCACAAAAGATGTTGAAGCACAAACAGTAGAAAAATGTGTCATTTTTCTTTGAGACGATGTTTACTCTGTGCGTATTTAAGGCGTGTGTCATCTAGGCCATGCAGCCATGGGAAGCCGGACAGTGCGTTACACAATCTGTAGTGTCAGCTGATGCTTAGCATTTTATTATAGACAATTGTGTTTGTGCCTGTGCTTGTGAATCATCAGTTATTCTAAACTGTATTGATATAAACAAGGATTTGATACATCATCGGTGCAGAGGGCTCACCCAGTAGGGCAGAGTTTCCATCTCCCAGGGGAAAGCGTTGGTAACGGGGCACGTTGAAGGGAGGCAGGAGGTGAAATTTCCTCTCCAGCAGAGGCTCCAGGCGGGAAGCTGAGGGATCGGCTGGGTGGAACAGGTTATAGACCTGCTGACAGGCAGGCCGCAGCTGGGCCACTAGGGGGAGAAATCCAACCAAGGACATGAGAGAGATGAAGGGAAGGATCTACGGACCCCTTCCCACAGATGGAATAGTTGCGAAACTTTCTCTAGATACGTTTACAGTGTTTGTCCAAATGAGCTTACCGTCCAGCATAGGAATGACAGTCTTCCTCAGGGCGAGTACCAAGCCCAGCGGAGAGCCAAACAGGAAAAAGTCAGACACCTCAAAATCAAACTTCCCCAGGGAGCCTCCATCCAACGTGGTGCTGCTACTCAACCTGCGTGAGGCTGCGTCGTTCCGCAAGACACTGGAGTGTAAGCTGAAAGGACAGCACAAAGTCAGTTCCTCATGTTGATCTAAAAATACAGAAAATGAGGACTGACTTTTTTTTCCCCAGGTAAGGATTTATATCATCCCACACTTAACACACCTCGTCAGGAAGGCCTGGTGTTGTTTTATTGTGTCCACTTCGTAGGTGGAGGAGTCACTTCTCTTGCGTGGCAGTTGTCTCTTGGGATCGTCACCTGTGCCGGTACGAGGGATGTCGATGTTGCTGCGACTGAGGTGGCGGCTGCCCTCCAGGGTTGGAGAGGCCGACCCGTGCCCACTGTTGACAATGATGCCAGGAGATAAGAGGTCCTGGTCCTGCAGGGGGTTGATTTGGGAAAATTTGTTATGAAAACTACACATAAAACATATTTTTGACATATCTATTCACTACTCTGAATGTTATGTCTCTTACCTGTACACTGACAACACTGCCTCTGCGACTGCTGTTCTGGCTTTCATTAACTGTCTGATTGCTACTGCACAGTGCATCAAATCCCAAGATTCCTCCCACACAGTCCCCAATGAGGCATACCTAAGAAAGGACAAGACAATAGTCAGACATAAAGTTAATTGAACAAATAATCCTTCGGATTCAGGAGAACAATAACACAAACAGACTGACAGGACAGTAACTCACCTGGCCAGAGAAGGCTGCACCGTCCAGGGACTTCATGAAGTCTGCGTACACCTGGTTGGCTCTGACGATGACGGTGGCCATGGCCTCCTGGTACTGTGGAGCAGAGGTAGCCAGGAGAGGGAGAGCTGCCAAGGGGATGTGGTCTTGGCTGCTAGACAGACAACCCTCATCATAGCTGTATGGGCTCAAGCTGCGCATAAGAGGCAAATGATCCAAATTAGATTATGAATGTGATTTAAAGATCAAGACAGTCCACAGGGGAGTGTGAAGAAATAAACACAGGAAGAGGGGGCAGTGGTCATGAGCTGTACCTGGACTGCTTCCATCAAAAGCAAACAGCAATCACAGTCAATAAACAGAAACCTTAAGTCATTACCCTCGATGCTTGCAGCATGCAGAGAAATGTGTGTGCGTGTGTGTCTTCTTACTTGGACACCAGGGAGAAGGCCTCGGCACAGATGGCAGGGCAAGGTACCAAGCGGATGGCGATGCGTCCCAGCGCAGCGGGGTAGTGAACACGCATGACTGTATCAAAAGCCGTACTGATCGTGTTGACGTCGGCCTGCTTGCTGTTCTGGTCCCCTCCGCCTGTATCCAGGATGTTCCCTCCGTGCAGAACCAAGATCAGGACATGGATCTTGGAAGGCTGCAGACACTGCTGAGAGGAGCTCTCCTGAGAACAGAAAATTAAAAAATAAGGTGATGGATGGGATGATGAGGAACAGCTCCCGATGAAAGTTTAAATAAATTATATTTTTACTGATGGAAACATCCTTTTTATCCGCATGACAATCAGCATGTTTACTAAGTGGGAAAAATCACATAGAAACAACATGTATGGAAGCCCTGAGAGGCAAGTGAGAAAAAAAATCTGGTGATGCATTTTTTTTTTTAAATCTAAACTGTTTTTCTCCAGTGTCTTAAGAACAAGTGAAAAGAGGTTTTTGTTGTTGTTTGTAGGTGGGGAAAAAGTTATGCAAGGTTAACGTCTCTAACTTTCTTCTTTTTGCATCTATGAAGACATGGAACAAAAATGTAGTAAGTTTTTTGTGATTTTGTTTAGGATCGTTGTGTGCCAAACGTGCCAAAAACTGCAGTTCCTTGAATGGCCACTTGAGGCTGGCTCCAGAGCGAGTCAATCTCCATAAGGTCCAATATTAAAATGTCCAACTTCACAACAGAAATAAACATGTTCACAGCCTGGTACAAAAAACTGTTTTGGTCTCTGACTGACAGGTGGGTGCCGTTACAGATGGCTTGTTTGAGCAACCGGGCGTCATTCAACCCGCTTCAGGTCCACAGATGATCCACGTCTTTGACCAGTTTTAGATTTGCCGGGAGGTGGAGGAAGCAGGATGTTAACATGGCGGCGGCCAGAGCGACCACAATCTGAGCTTCACAGCAGCTCTTCAGAAACGGATGGGTGACGTCACGGATACGACGTCCATTCCTAACACTGTCAGTGGTTTTGCACATTTCCAGCCAAAATAAAGACATAAAGGTAATGTTATATAACTTGCTCACATTCAATATACTGTATGTACTTTGTGTTAGTCCTATTAAGAACAGGGGATAGTGATGCACTTCAGCCTCTTGAGGCTGAAATAAGTATTATAACAACAAACACTAGGACATAACAAAACTTCCATTTTCACCAGATTTCACAGATGAACAAACCTTTTTTTTAATCACCTGTTCTTAACTCAAACAATTTAGATTATTTTTTTCTCACTTGCCTCTCTGGGCTTCCGTAATAATTATTTTTCACTATTGTGCATTGAATTATTTGTGTTTTGTGAGTCATATTAGTGTCCATCTCTTCAAACATGGACCACACAACAAAATGTTTGTACAAACGTCTTTTCACAACCAGAGAGGGAGCGGAGAACCATGAAGGGAAACAGAACAGCCAACCTACACTTCACCTGGACAACTGTTCAACTTACAGCAAACAACAACGTTTCCTGAGGACAAGTCACATTAAATTGAACAACATGATGTGTGGTTTGTTTTTTTTGAAGTCTGATACAAAACATTGCAATACATGTACACTCAACACCACAGCTGCAAGTACACAGGAGTTGAACAGAGGGTGAGGTTGAGGTGTACACATGGATCTGGGTTTGAGCAACGGCGGGGGAAAAAAGGCAGGGGCAGTATGTACTAGGTCTGTTCAGGGGAATTGGGGGGGGGTCTCTGTGGAGCTTCTGTAGCCCACAGTGCACTCGGGCCAAAATGTTTACTTACTGATGGGTGCCTTGTTACCGTGATGGTGGGAATGGGAGAGCTATCGGCTTGGCCGCTAACAGAACCACCCATCTGAACACAAGAGGACAGAGAAGCTCAGGGACAAGCATCCCTTCTGTAAAACCTGATGCAAAAGTTTATTAAAATGAAATCAAGTTTAACAGAAACTTTTTGGGTCCTGAGGGGCATTTTCTTCAGACGGTTCTTCAGGAATATTCATATCAGACATGGTTCTGCATCAGAGAAGGTTGGTTAACGTTTAGTAGTCGCGCACTCACTGTCAGACACACTTACCTCATCTAGTCTTTCCTCACTGGTTGCTCTTTCGTAATCCACTGTCATTTCCTTGAACAGTTCCCCTGCAAGCAAACACACACACACATACATTTTTAACATCAAGTACTGCGGCAGTGTGATGGTCAAAGATGAAATACTCATCATCATACCAGGAGTTTCCTCTGTGTCTGCAGCTTCAATCTTGTCCATGAGGTCGTTGGAGTTCCACTTGGCGATTTCCTTCGGGAGGACCTCCTCGCCGTCTGAGAGATCCTCTGCAGAGGCGACACAAGATAGATTATGATTAACTATGGCATATGTGCCGTTTAGGGTTTACAAATTCCAGTATAACCAATTTACAGAGAACAACAGCATCAGCATCAAACAGTTGACCAATGTAAACACACTTTGTCAAGCTTTCCCAAAAGATATTGTAAAAGAAATCACTAAGTAGATATCATTTATAACAACTCACTCAGTGACCATCAAATGTTATGATGGGTATTTTCATGTTTTAAGTATAACCTTCCTGTTCATCTATAAGCACATGACATTTTGCTCAAATGGAAAGTGCATGCTGGAGGACAGACAAGAAGGGGTTTTACCACGTTGGACGTTTAGAAAATAAAATGTTTCTATAAACATATTGATGGACTGTGTTATCATCCACTGACATTAATCTGGAAGTTCAGGATCTAAAAGAGAATATCCCGTTTTATCCCATAATTTCTCTCCTGGGACATTGTTGTTCCACTGCCAGTATCTTCATTTCTGAGAAACAAGCAGCCACCTCCTGTTCACTTCAGCTTGTTACCAAACTGAAAATCTGATCTAAAATTTGATGTTTACTTCCACAGTAGTTACACTGCAAATAAATAACACATCTTTTATGAAGAAATGGTAATCATTTTATTTCACTGGGACTTGCTTTGAAAGTAAATACTGGGTTATAGTCAGTTTCAGAAACACCAGAGTGAGATTGTTTAAATATTCGTTGATCATATGAATTTCTAAAGAGATAATGTGTCCAGTGCACTGTTCAACATCAAGTGACTTTCTCCTTAAATGCTTTTGAGGTCATTTTCTGCTTTGCTTCAGTTTCTTTCATTTATAAAACAACCCAGTATTAAACTGCAAAGAAATTAAGGTGTGTAGGTAGAAATGTATCTTTCAAATTCAAGTTGATAAACTTTTTATTTATTCCAGCTTAATTTGCAAGTTTTTTAGTAGTTAGATAACATAAATGTGTAATTGTGGCATATATAAGACATTTTATTATGTGTTTTGTAGAATAGGTACTGCAATACTAGTTTTTATTAATTAATGGGCCATGGAGACACACTGAAAGTGGTATCTATGAGTTATCCTCCTTAAGCTTTCCTTTATTTATCTGCACTAAATATATACATATATGTTTACCTGCCACACAGGAAAGGAAAAAATGGTTAAAAATAAACTTGGACAAGCATCTCAAGTGTTTGTAATAGAATAGTTAGAATAGGTAACTGCAAAAGGACCATGAGCGCAAACAAACTTTAAAGATAGAAATCTAATATCAGAAGCAATCTGAGCCAAGTCAGTCGGTTTCCAAATTTAATTTGTGTACCAGCATCATGTGATTCATCCAAGCACATGTTTATCAACACTGTATATCAAGTTCATTTTGAAACACCAACCTCATTTATTTACCGTAATTATATCACTGCTTATTTCATAAGGTCGTCTCTGTGGTATTAGAACGTCTATAAATCATAAATATACTGATATGGGCACGACTGTCACTGAGACAGGAGCACATTTATGACAGTGCAGTCACAAGTTTAATCAGCTCATTTAATAAAATGTAATGTGCTTTCACTTCAGGCACCAAACATGAACAGGAACATGAATACTGCAGCACACAATAAATTATCAGACGTCAACACGATTCAGACTAATGATTTCCTGTTACTCAAAATAACATGAGCGAGATTTATTAAACTTGAAACAGGTGGAGACTAATGAGTTGAGCTAAATCAGTATCAATATAATAAATGACAGCATGATTTTATTCTTGTTTCATCGTCATGACAAAATGTTCGGAAACAATTTCACCACACAAACACTGATGAATTATTTAAGGTGGAGGTGAGGGGGGGGGGCACTTATTGCTTGGATTGTGTGTGTAAACAGTGATGTGGCAACTGGAGTGGGGTTGGTGAGTTGGGGCTGATGGGGAGAGACAATTGTGATTTCTGAACTGGACGTCAGGGTCAGACACCCGGCTCATGTCCTCGGCCAAACTCATCCAGCAGAGAGAGAGAGAGAGACAAGGTGGGTGTCGCACCACACCCACCTACTGCAACTGCAGCCCCAAAGCATGCTGGGTATCTGGGAAGCTTAAGAACTGATCTGTAGTTAAAGAGACGCATGCAGAGTCAGGGGAGAAAGGAGCAAGCAGGTTATTGGCAAATTAAACATGATGAAAAGCATCCATCGATCAAAAACTGTGGTTACCATGAGCGTCGAAGAATTCCTCATCCGAGCTGTCGTCTGAGTCTCGCGCTATGCTCTGCATCCTCCACTCGGAGATGCTGTGACGTGACGGACTCACTGAAAGACCGTACATGAACAAAAAATTCATTGTTATTTTGGGACATGTGTTTCACCCTCTCTCTCACACACACACACACACACACACACACACACACACACGCTCACACACACTATGACAAAGAAATATTGCACAATCTCCCCCCAGCCCACACACACACAGTGTTATATAAACATGCAACAGTCTCTGTGGTGCATTACTTCATCACAGATGGATCGCTTGGTGGTCAGGGTGGTGTGTGAAAAGTAAGGCCCGATGTAACACAGAAAAGCTTCAAGAGCATTGACTACCAAATGCAAGCTGAGGAAAATGGCGATACTAAAAGCAGGACTTGTCTATCGCGTCTCTTCAGTGTATGCCTCATATATCATTAGTGCAGAGGAAGAGAGAGGGAGAGTGTCGCTCCAACGCTCTGAGGGGCAGGCTGGTGAGAGGGGGGCACAGCTGTAGCTGTCAGCGCACAGAAGGAAACAGCAGTGGTGGAGGGGAGGGTCACTGCGAAGAGCGTCAGCCTCCTCTGGTCTGTGATGTCAGCACTGCTGCTAAAAATAGCCCCAGCGAGAGCCACAGGGGGCGGGAGGGGGGAGTTACAGGGGGCGAAACAAGGCCTAATGGATGAGAGTCAGGGTCCAGGTGGTAGATACAGTGCTTTGAGGTAGGGGTGACACTGGAGATGGGTGTGTTTGGTCATGTGATCTGTGATGTCAAAGCTAGAGCTAAAAATAACCCAGGTGAGATCAACAGAGTTGTATGGGTGAGGCGAGGTGAGGCGGATAGTGCAGCAAATGTATAAATAGTCAGGTGGAGTAAAAACATCAGGTGCTGGATGCAGAGTCTGCATACTAAAAAAAAAAAGGTTCCCCAAGTGACTTTAATAACACAAATTCAACAACTTTAGCTCAGTGCTTGAGCTAGAGCAACTTTCAGCGTGTAGTCTTTTAATATAGCAATTAAAGCGCTTCCTGTGGAGCTACAGAGGTGACACGGGGCCGTGAATTTTGCCATATTTTGGAAAAATATTTTGTAACACACGGAGCATACAGATGGACTGCACAGTGAGTTATGATACCGGCAGTTTCTATGGATGTTCTGATACTTTTTTACACCTTCTGCAGATCTTTATTTAAAATAAAGCTGTTTCAAGTTTGCAGAGGGTTGATACTCATTTTGGGAGGATGATCACTATATACATAAAAATCATACAAACAGAGCTACTTTGGCTTTGCACTAGCTTGACTTTGTTAATTTCTTTACCTACTAGCCTCCAGCTCAACTATCATAACTGGCTGTGTTTACTTAAAAAGTTTGACTTTACTCAGTCTGCCTCACGAGGTCCTTTCCACCTTAAAGGTCAAGGTGCACTGAGCTTGAAGGCATGATGATGTGTAAATATAGATGTGATAATGTGTGAAGGAAGGAGTTCACTTCAGGACAGTGCAAAGAGTATGGGGAATTGTATAGGGGAGAGCCATGCAAATACATAACGAACGTGATAAACAGCGAGCACTGTGTGTTCCTCACCTCCTCTCTTGGATGAGCGGGAGGATCGGGATGAAGTGGACCACTGCTTGGTGAGTACACCTCGTGGCTGGAGAGTCTCTACTCCCGAGCTGACGACCACCTCCTCAGCTTCAATGGAGCTGATCGCCTCTTTAACCTCCTGGTCTTTGTCCGGAGACGGGGCGCCTCTGTTGGCCTCTGTGGCCTCCTCTGGTTGACTGAATTGGGCCATCTTTGTGGCCAGGGCCAGCTGGGTTTCCAGTTCCAGCTGCCGGATGTCCTCCATGGTCAGACCGTACCACTCATCCTGCCAGCACCAGGCCTGCCGGTGGGCACGCACCATCACCTTTCTCAGTCCTACAGGGAAACAGCAGAAAATATTACACACCTTTATCCAAAAATCAGACTGTAACGTCCGTGACTGCGTACTTACCAACATCATGGATGAAGCGTTCGATCTTAGACTGCATGCCCCAGTAACGAAACTCCACCTTGCAGAGCTTGTAGGCACACATGATGGGGGTCTTCCCTGGGTTATTGTTGTACTCCTCTATCCAGTCATCTTGCAGAGGACCCCTCTGGGTCTTGACTGACTTGTAGAGCCGTGTGTCCTCCTCTGCTTTGTACTCATGAGGGGGGATGGGATCTGTCACTATGTCAATCGGGTCTGCCAAAGACAGGAGACAGATATTTTGAACGGATTGCATGAATAATATCACAGACTCTGTATCTTTAATATCGCATCATGATGCAGAACTTGTCTGGCTGGAAATTCTTTTAATAACTCAATTTCAGGCTGACGAAACGCATACATGAATAAGCCATTGATTAAAATTATTACAATCAGAGTTGTAACTAGGTCACTGCATGCCCTCAAACCATTCATTTCTGAGCAGCTTCATATTCAATACGCATGCGACCAAGCAACAGAAAAAAAACATATGCAGTACTACTGAATTACCACAAGTGTGCCTCACCCACTCCTGATGTGTGAGACAGGAGAAGACAGCTATCAAGACACCATCAGAATAAACTTAATCAACACAGACAGATTAGTTAAGATCTCAAATATAGTTAGCCATTACAGTGTTTTTAACTATATTCTGTATTTTGATTTATTCTCTGTGAGAAAAGTGACTACAGTTTACAGCTTGTCTTATCCTGCAGCTGTGAACACAGACATCCCATTAGATACCTAGATTGAGGTTTGCAGGGAGGCACATTTGATGACCAACTCTAATATTTGGAGGGAGTTTAGATGGAAAGTTATAATGGGATACTTCAGGACGCTACAAATAACAGCAAGACAAAGGTTGGAGAAAATGTGGACCACAAAATGGAAACCACACTCATCACACATCTTCTGGTCGTGTCCAAAGTTGAGTAATTTTTTGGCAGGATGTATTAGACGCCCTCAGAGAAGTGTTTCACTAAGATATCACAAATGACCCCGAAGGTCCTTGGTTCAATCCCGGAAGGTTTTGAGGGGAGAGCCAAAATCGATTTCTATCACAATGAGATGGTTGAAACTTGAACCACCAACATATAATATCTGGCTTAAAAAGTATGGGAACTGTATGAGATGGAACAAATTACATATGCAATAAGGCTACAAGGACCCACATTTATGAGATGGAGTCCTGCAATGAGTCTGTTAATGCAATAAGGGAATATTTGTTTATACTTATTTATTTATTGTTTCTTTTTATGTAAGCAGGTATTTATTGATTTAGATATGAAAGCGGCTAGGAATTTGTGAAGTGAAATGTCAAACTGCAAAACTGATTGTATGTATATATGGAATGTTAAGATGAAAATAAAATATGAGTTGAGAACTGTTACTTTAATCATTTTAATGACTTTCTTCGTCAGGTTGTTATAAGGAGAAGTTTCTGTGAGAGGTTTTTGTGGATAAGCTTTGTTGTTAGGATGAGAGATGCGGGACAGATTCTTCATTAATGGAGGACTTCCCAGTAATAACTGAACTTCCTCCTTGTCATGCCTGAGGTATGATCTGTTGATCTGTTTCCATGTGAAACTTTATTTCAGTCTTGGTCAGACTCTGAACCACCTTGTGTGAGCGAGGACCTCCGACCCTTCAGCTGAAATACTTGAAACTGTTTCTCTGAGTGGTATTGTTCTTAAATATTACAGCTGTGTACTCATATTACTTCTTAAACTCATTTTATTCTACCAAAGCCAAATGCAATATTGGAATCACTAAATGTTGTACTGTAGGAGTTAAAGTAGCCCGATACACATCAATTAATATCTTAACATAAAGTTTATGTTCCTCGTGGTTCAGGATTGATACCAAATTGTCTCACCGATAGTCCTTTGTCTCTTCTCTGCTGCAGACATGTTGAAGACATCTGCTTGGTTGCCTGTGTCGGGTTTGTAGTAGGTCTCAATGTCAATGGAAAACTTCTCAACAAAAGGACAGGTGTATCTGAAGGACAGGAAGAGACAAAATGAAAAAAATACAGAACCAAGATTGCGTTATGAATTGACACATCTACGTTCATTAAGAGACTTGCTTTTAAACTAAATGGCTCAAGATCAGAACTATTTTATCAAGAGAGAAGAGACCCTCTCGATGCTGAGAACAGAAGACGTGTGAGCCATTCCCATCTGTTGCATCTGAGGCGTCTGCAGCAAAGCTGTCACTGGTTGAATAGATGTGTCAACAGGCACTTGCAGTCTATCAATATCCTGACAGTTTAGTCAAGGGCACATCTCTTTTCAGCACCTCCACGTCTCTGTTTGTCAGGCACCACACAGACAAACATACTGACACCCTGAGAATGAGGGGCCATCAACATCTAACAGCCTGGGAGTGCTGCTGGCCACACGCCGATCTGATGGTCTGCTCTCTAATATTCTGACAACTTGCTCAGAAGTCTTTATTTTCTTTTGGATTTGACTGAGGGGCACTCATCACACTCGCCAATCATGGCATTTTCTACACTGAATACAAGCTGCGTTTGTAATCTTTATATGTGTGTACGCCTACAAGCTGCAGCATTTAGACACTTATGCACACCTCTATTATTAAAATAACAAATTTATAGTTTGGTGCAGCTTTGGCAGAGTTTAATGCACTGCTCTGAAGGAGTGTGGAGGTGGCCTTCCTGCAGTACAAAACCTCACCTGGTGCGGGTGTAAGGGTAGGCGTTCCAGGACTCTTCTTCAACCCTCAGTGCTGCTTTGGGCAAGATGGAGCGGAACCAGCTGGGAATGTGCATGCCAATGTGGTAGACCTTGTGGGTGTACTGGCCCGTCCCACCTGGTCCATCTGTGTAGGGCTTATTCTCTAGGATCTCCACCCCGCTACCTTCGCCGCAGCTCTCTTCTCTGCTCTTTTTCTGTAATTAGAGTAATGAGAACGGAGTGTTACATTTAAAATATTTCAAACTGACTCTCGGGTGAATTGGGTGTTTAAGAAGGAACTGAAACAAACAAATGCTTTTTGCAGATAAGAATCTTAAGGGTTTAGTCAGGTGTTATCAGTCAATAGACTGAAACAGAAGACGAGCACATGGAGCACCAAAATTAATAGCTTCCTGAAAGCTTTGGCAGCTCTGAATTGCAAATCTGGAAGCCCCAAAACCAGTTCATGTAGCCACACCTTTCCCATATTTACATTCCAGGTGCACAGAGGAAGTCAGGCTGGGGTGGAGCCTGCAGATGCAGTTGAGCAGACTGACAGCTAGGTGACTCAGAGCCTCAAAGACAAGAATGTGTGGCATGGCAGGAGGAGGATTTATGGTTCTTATGAAGTCAGTTAAACAGGAAACCTAAACGGCAGAGCATAGTCCAAGTGCTGACGATATTAGGAACACAGGGTGCAAAGAGCAAGAACCATAAATGCCAGAGACTGCTGATGCATCATCTTATCTATCTCCCTCGTCAGCCTTTGTCCAGTATTTCCACATCAGCATACGTTAAACGCTGTATTTAGTGCAGCGCTGGGATAATGGAGAGACAGATTTCTCCAGTCAGTCCGGCGGGGAGAGGTGATGCCAAACAGGCAGTGAATCAGTTGAGTAGGGAGGAGGAAGCCGTAATGTGTCCAGTGCTCCGGACCTCATTACCTCTGACAGGTCATTCATTAGCCACCCGCTCTGCTCTCAACAGCCCAGACACAGCTCCAAAGACAAAGCACAGACACCACAGCACCGTCAAACTGAATGTGCACACAGCCGGTACGCAAGACGGTTGATGTAAATGTGAAGTTTACAGTGTACTGTACACATACAAACACTATAAATGTACGTAGCTACAAGTCGTGTAAGGGAAAAGTTCACCTCAAAAGACAATAAAATGTATTTTCCCCCTTACCGGTTTGTTTGTTTTTAATTAGACTGACAAGAAAAGGTTATTGTGAGCACTCTTAACATTATATTTGGAAAGGTAAATTGCTGAACTGTCCCTTTAATTAGGCCGCCGACAGGTAAGAGCAGCTTGCCAAACGCAGTGTCACTTTTTTTCATTTCTCCTCCCCGGAGCGACGGATGATTCTTTCCAGTTCACCGGGGAAAAAGATTACAAAACGCTGGCCAGGGATCAGCAAAAAGGGGAAGTGAGGGAGTAGGTAACATGCTTGAAATTAACACTGCACGCCATGTTAGATTCTTAATGAAAACAGCAGAGTGTGCTTTGCTCATTTGCATACAGATGTAAACTGAACCTGTGGGGGGAGCAGAGATGAAAAACTTCTGGAAGTGTGTCGACTGTTTTCACAGGGGAGGGAGGGGGTTTGTCATCTGCACTGTTACTACTGTAAAACCCTTTTTGGCTCAGCACACAAAGACCAACTCCTGCCCTAAAACCTTTTGCCACATAACACTCACTGAGCTTTCTTTAAACAGCCGTCAAACCCTTACAAAATAAAAGCTAACACCATCAAAGCCTACTGGATGTGTTTAGTTTCGACTGCTCTGACAGGATGGGAGCCACATCCTGGTTTTTTCCCCCCCTCTTGTCACAAAGTTAGGGAGGTGTGTTTCCTGTCTGAGCTGCCGCTTTTCACTTTGCTACACGGATACAGTTGCTTAGTCAGAGCGTGATGGATGTGTCCGAATGAATGAGACACAGTGAGATCCTCTCATTTTTTAATTTCTCACACTTTCTCGGCTTTTGCTTCGTACGTTGCTGCAAATCCCTCTGCGGTGATAATGAATTTACGATTAGCTATCAAGTGAGGAGGTGTCGTTGTAAGGGCAAAGGAGAGGAAGTGAGAGGAGCGATGGGGTGGGGCATTGGCTGCTGAGGTGCAGACATGGTCAGGCTGTCCTAAGGCCTTGACTTCATCTATGTGGCTTACACAAGGGATGGATCGCAGGAAGGCAGGCAGGCCTGCATGCTGCTGTTGCCCTGGTAACATACAGCGAAGAAGTGAGGGTATCCACAGACACCAGCTAAATCTCTCTCTCTCTCTTATTTCTTCCTCCTCCTCCGCCGCCTCTCTTTTTATCCTCCATTTCCTCTTTTCATTCATTCCTTCTCTCTCGAACAAAACCTGACCACTGGCATGCTGCTGATTTCATGGTTGCCATGGTGACATAAGCCTCACAGCAACGACGCTGTGCAAAGAGGGTGAGGTCAGGGGAAAGGTAACTATGGGTCAGTGAGGTAAGAATCCCTCTTCCACCTGATTTGTTTACATGCTCGAGAATGCAATGCACTAAACCACCGTGTAAACCTGGTTATGCGTGTGTAATGTCTTTGCACAAATAATACAGGCCGTGCAGTGAATCTGTAGTTAAGTTCTTCACAATTTAATTATTAATTCTCCACAATAAACTGTTACAAACAGCAAAGGTGCCAAAGAACTTGTGTGTAAAAGTGTGGAGCAGAGACTAGTTTGTGCTGTCTTCAAATGGCTGCTTGCTTTGGGGCATGTCTGTTGAGTCATGCTCCCAAAAACATCTACAGCTCAGCTGGATTACCTGTCTGTTCGGTACACCGGGGGGAGGAAATGAAGAAAAGCAACAGAATAACCAACAACTGAAAAGTCCAACCGATGTACTCTTCAAGGACTTGTGTTGTAATCAGTTAATATTGTTAGCCAGTGTGCAGGCTGAACAAAGAAAGGCCTTTACAGTTATACATCATTATATCCACTAATGTTCCACATATTCTGACAGAAACACCTTCAGACAACTGTTTTCATAGTACATAATAGGAGAGGCCCTCTTTGGCGATGCAAGCAAACAAAGCTGTAGCTTGTGTTGTATCGTACCAGTAGGTGGATATTAGTTTTAGACAACTTTGTCAACAAAGACTCTCATTCATTTTGGTGTAAGATTAAGCTGTGTAAACTTGAAGTTGTGCTGGGGTCTCCTTATTCAAGGCCAATGGAGCCATTTTTCTATTTATGCTTCTTGACTTGCTTTTATCTTCATTTATATATTTCTTGTGCTATAGTTAGGCACCAATATACCAAGGCAAAGTCCCTGTATGTAAAGATCTATTGAAGCTCACATATTTGATCGTATAACTCAAATAGGTGGGAGTATAAGCTTGTTAAACTTAGGTAAATACACTTTTAATTTACCAGACTTGGCACACACACTCTTATGATTCTTGATTCTCTTATGTTTCCTGATGAAAGCACTTCTTCATTGATGTTGCCACCACAAGCAAGACACACTGAACCCAGCAAAATACCTCGACCTGATCAAACAGGCCCGTCGCTTCAACCTGCTCTTCAACAAACGTAAGGAAAAAAAAAAAACGCCTGTGATTCAAGTTACATAACAACGTGGCTCAAATCCCAACACAGCTATGGACTGTTCAGTCAGCACAAACAGCCTCAAACGGTAAAAAAAACATGTAAAAAGAAAAAACGCACCTAACTGCCAAATTGTGCACAACTTGTCCAAACAATAGTAACTAAATAATTCAGGATATTATTTTTACCCTAGTCTGACTCATTGTGATTACTCTCCATGCCTCTTCTGTGTACAGACACAGTGCACCTGGCAGTACCACTGGATTAAATAAATCCCCCTACATGCACACATGCCATATGAATAGAAAATATGTTGCCACACTGGATAACTAAAGCTGCATAAATGAGCCTTTCCTGCTTGGAGCTGTAAACCCTAAAACTCTTATGCAGACCCTCAGTCTCCAGCTCAGGGTCTGGTTAGACAAATGAAACTGTCTGACACAGACAAAGCAGTATGTCCATCTCCATCGTCCCTGTATATGCGTGCACTGAGTTTGTGACGAGAGCAAGGTGCCCCCACCCTCCTCCTGAATAAAAACATGCAGCCTGTGACGGGTGGAAACAGCCAGCTTCAGAGAGTTTAAATTGGATAATCTATCAGCACACAAGCTCTCTTTGTTCAGTCGCTCCACCGGCGTCAGACATCGTGTGACCAATCATTTCATAATTGGGCACACAGTGATCGCACACTTGAAAAGTCTTCTGTGTTAATGTATCTCCTCTCTGACTGCACATTTTCGTGTCCCCTGGCTTCTGCATCACTTTGCTGTGGATGTGGTGCGAGGTGACCTCACCTGGATCATGTAGAGCTGGGCAATGCGGTACTCCTCCACACTCATGGGCATGGGGATGCGGTACTCCTTGATAAGCATGGTGAATCTTGGAGGTGGGGGAAAAGGGGGATCGGGGAGAAGATTGACAAGGGAAAGGGAGAAGGGAGGGACAGAGGGAAGGGAGGGGAAGAGGGGACAGGAAAGGCTCGGGGGGCTCCTATTTGTGACTTGTCAAATCACCAGCTGAAGTCCACATTGATGGTTCCTGTGGGGAGAGAAGCAAATAAAAGCATGAGGTACGTAAGTTGTGGACATATTTGAAGACAGATACCTTCCAAGCATCCAAACAGTAGCGTTTGTTATAGTGAAAACATGCTGTAACCCCTGATTGTGGCTCTCCAAACAGGTCTTCACCTACATCCATCCCTCAAAAGCAGAAACCAGCTTCAGTCAGCAACAAAAAAAACATTCATCACAAGGTAAAGAAAAAAAGCACGCAGACTAATTCAGAAGCTGCAAGATTCCTCTATAGATAACCGAGGACAAAGATTCATTCTCATGGCTCACACGCTGATGAAGAGCCGGACTTTCAGGAGGTATACGCTCACTGTAGACACAGTGCGTCTGGTCCAAGCCTGAGCACTACAGAGGAGCATCAGCGTTGTGCTTCAAACCAGCGTCTCAGATCCAAGTAAGAAACTTTCCAGGCTAAACCTCTTCTTATACACAGGCCACAGCTCGGTGTTTGTGTGTTTGTGTGTGTGTGAGGGGGGTGGGGGTGTCTACAGAGAGCACCCATGCCTTGCCAGTGGTCCCAACAGCCACCCAAGTCTCTCCCAACACTTCAGCGCCATCACATGGGGGGCTCATTCAGCATAAGACGGATTACTGTTGAGTGGGGAGCATTACGTAACATTGTAAAGAGCCCCCTGTGCTCCGTGATCGAGGTTTCATAAATAGCAGCCTCAGAATTGCACAAAGCATTGTTTTGAAAACCACTGGGCAGATAGGGGTAGGTGTGGGCTATACATAACCAACGTGTGGGTGGCGTGACTTACAGAAATCCGCTTTTGACTGCAAAGCCAGGCAAGTAAAAAAACAAGATCATCACTGTACAGTGTTTCACATGAGGTGACACATTAACTAAAGAGGATAAGGAAAGGGGAGATATCAACTCTTCTGTCAGAATGAGTGATGACACATTACTGAATATTTGTAAAGATAAACTGGTAATTTTAGTCCTTGGAGTAGAAAACAATTAACACTCTGATAACCTGAATCCTAGGTAATGTTTTTATATCCTCGAAAAAGAGCTACACACACGTTAATCAGCAGCCAAGATTTAAAAGTCTAGTTAATGACGGGTTAGTTCAGTCTGTATTCAGATACAGCTGGTCTGCATGTGTTACGAAAGACAACAACGCCACATTTTGCCATTCAAATGTGACAACACAGCATTGCATAACCCCGATATGCACTCTTTTCTGACCCACGGCAGTGACTGTACCTCAGTCTGGCACCCGGCCATTCTGTGTAATCACACTAATATTCTCAACGCGTCACACATCCGCTGAACAAAGGCCAGCTTTGGTGAGGCTCCTGGTTGCTCCAAGGGCTCCGATCCACCACCTATTAAGCGCTCACCTCCCACAACTCCCGACTGAAGACACATTCCTCTAATAAGCTCACTGAAGTACTGCCAGGACAAAGATGCAGCTTGTCTTACTTCTCAACCTGAGGCAGGTGCTTACTAAAACATTGGGAGGTGTTCTGGTTAGAACAAGGAAACATTGTCTTCTATACATTTTTCATATAACATCTTTGCTCTACACAGAAGAACAAGGCATTGACAAAATCGGAGCAGAACACGACGTATTGCTGAAAATAACTGCACTCTTGGGAAAGGACTTGCATAAAACTAGGCTAGCCTGGAGAGGCCCGGAGAAAAGCCTGCGGCTCAGGAGCCCGAGAGGTCTCTACATGTTAGTGCCAGGCTTTAGAGGAGAAGGTCATCTTTGTTGACAGTGTTGATGATAAGCAGCGCGTTTCAACAATGTGGAAACAGTTTTAATGCTGGTAGCAACAACTGATGCTGCAACAAACTTCTGAGCGTTTCTGAGAATTTCCTCATGGCCGAACTGATGTGGAAGTCATTCAGTGTGATGTGGTAAGACAGATTTTCTGTTACTGTCCAAGAGGGACCTCTGTGTCAATCAAAATCCAGGCCGGCTGCTATCAACTTGCAACCATGACACGAAAGAAGTGACATCAGGTGTGTAAAGATATGGAGGAGGAGACAGGCAGCATAACAGAGGGACTCCGTACAGTCATGGCATTGCTCCGTCCAGCAGGATGTATTCAGAGCCCTGGGTGACGACGTGCTATCAGGATTTGTAGCGTTGCTGATGCATGTGAATTATGTGCCGGATTGCCAAGAAGGATTATGACAATTTTACTATTTGATAAAGCTGCAACTAATTATTATCTTTACTATGAATTACTAAAAACAGCACAGAGGAACTGAATTTACAATCACGTAAATCAGGGGAAAAAGCAGCAAATCCTCATATTTTAGAAGCCAGTACGAGCAAATGTTTTCTTTTAATAATGACCTGATCAAATATTTATTTTAATTTCTGCACGCATACACAGACAGACAGTATGTGTCTCTCCTTTTCTGGCTCATGGGAGCAACATCATAGACGGACACACCCAAACTCGGTTTATTAGTAGGGGCAATTTGGGACATGGGTGCTTAATTATAATACAGCACACACATATTTGTGCTTTGTGGCTTTGGCTTAGATTTAGTATGCAATATCCTCTCCTTAAATTATACACTACAGATTAATGATGCCTTCTGAATTGCCTGATTTCAAGAGTGTCTGACTGCTCCACAAATATAACGTCTCCTACAGCAGTATTGCGGACACAGACGAACCTGTGCCTCTCTTTCTCTTATGACTGATGCAGATGCTGTGCACAGCATAGGCCCTGTAATGCACGATCCACCAGCAGCCTCGAGAGAGTACTGGCACCATGCTTGACCCAGAAAAAAGCACTCTCATACACACAGCTTAAAAATAGCCCGGTTACAATAATCCTAGCATACGCAAGCAGAGCGCTTGACGTTGTTCGTTCAAAGAATATGCCCATTCCCTTCTAAAAATACAGTCTCTGCCCCCCTCTAGGCAGTGACGCAATAGCAGCACACGCCACTGCACAGCGCTCATCACAAGGCAGCCTCCGACGTTCCTGCTCCTGTATCGACAAAACTGAAGCCAGCGATATCTACAAGATACTTTGAGTAGGACTGTGTTTTGTGCCTCTGCACACCATCGCTTTCTTAACCTGAATGTGTGGCCAGCTATGGAAAGACCCTGAGGTGTGTAACGTTGCAACTACTTCACCTGTGACCGTCTCAGAAGATGTGATGAATCAACAGTACCAAACAATCCTCCAGGCAAATCGTGTTAGTCACCTTTCAAACTATTTAAAACAGCAGCTTAACGTTCTTCAGGCGAACAGGTCTGAGCAAACTTTTTTGACTTTACCAGATAACATGATGCTTGATATCACAAGA
Organism: Miichthys miiuy; assembly: GCA_036365135.1. Taxonomy (NCBI): domain Eukaryota; kingdom Metazoa; phylum Chordata; class Actinopteri; family Sciaenidae; genus Miichthys; species Miichthys miiuy. Next base: position 21,097,931 of record CM071605.1, read on the forward strand.
GCCATAAGGCCTGTAAACACAGCTACATCTGTGTGAGCATAAACAAACAGGAGCTCAAATATGTGCACATCTGCTCACCTCTTAACAGGGATAAGTGTTTGATCTAAACAGATGAAACCTGCTTACTCCACAAAGCAAAGACTGGATTATCCTTCAGAGACCAGAGGCTCTCGTTTCCACCTAAACGTTAAATCTACCTCACGCTCTGAAATCCATTTTCCCTGCAGCCCCAGGCTGTCCTGTACCACAATGATGAAAAGTGGCATTACTACCTCTGTCTGAAGGTGTAACATACAGTGCTACAAGTACAGAAGACAGGTTGACCACAGGACACAGAGCAACAGCTGGGCCTCCCTGTTGACACAAAGCAGAGTACTGCAAGGGAGGTGTTGACTCACAGGAGGCTTTTCCCCCCCAGAGGCCACAATGGCGGTGCTCCTTTAAATTTAGCCCCGTTTCAGAGAGAGGAGGGGAGGGGCGGCAGGGGTTCCCTTATGACTGACCTCGGGGCAAGACCCCTTTAAAACACAAGCGGAAAATGTTAGTCCCTGGACTGCTTAAAATACCATAGATCAGTTTCACATAGTGTTGCCTTGACATTGCAGAGACAACTTCAGCTATGACAACCGCTGCAAACACAGCCCCTGTCTGTGACGAGAACCCTTGATTGAGTTTATGGGCTTATCCACCAATCCAGTTAAAATGTCAAAAGGCTTAAGACAATGCTGTTCACGCTGGGCTGCAGCCAGAACGAGGGAGTTTACCATCCACCTGCAATAACTCAAGAGGCCATGAAGCATATTTCAGACAAGCTTACTGTACAAAGACTCCGTCCCATGGAGTGTCTATTAAGGGCAAAAGATGAAGCATCATTAATCAGGGGTATAAGTGAGATAAATATAAATATGTGGCACAGATTACTGAATACACAATTGATTTACACCCAACAAAACCAGCTCCCTTTGGAGCTTCGTGAAGAATGGGGCATGCATTCTATCCCTCCAGACAGACTACTTTCATTGCCATCTATAAATCTATCTGTATTAAGTTGTTAAATGGGAACTTGGAAAGCTTTAATTTTTATCCATACCACACAAGAACATGCATTTTACCCCTAATACAAGGTTGTTGTTTTTTTATCTCTAACCCTTCTAAATGCTCCATTAGACAGTGACAACAACAGTATAAGGTGTATTTTGGGTGGAGGCTATTTGATAGAAGACCAGGTTTTGTTTTGTTTGACTCAGTGATGCATCAAAGAGGCAAGCAAACATTTATCTTTTCTCCATATTAAAAGAAAGTGGTCAGGATGGTTCATGTGCTATCCCGACACAATGCACAGAACTGAAGAGCAAAAGCTGGGAAAACATTTTGAGCGATCCATCATCTCTGCACGACAGACTCATTGTGAATCCGAGGCTGAGCTAACAAGATCAGATTACGGTGCCCTCATCTCAGATCAGAGATGAGGGCACCGTAACAAAACTTACAATAGTGTAAAATGCAGATGAGAATATCCTTGGGCGTCATCTTGTGCCACATACTGTAAATACAGTAAACTCCCTTTAAACAAGGACATCTCTCTTCCTGTCCGTGAGACTCCTCCACGGGCTTAAGGGAGGTGGGAAGCACAACCTGCCCTTGTTCTTTAGTCATCATCGCAGTACAAGGGGAAAGCTAAAAATACTCAACACCCTGTGAGCATCTCCTCCATTGTGTTCCTCCTCCTTCTCCTCGTCCCTCTTCCTCCTACAGTAGCTTCGAAAAATGATCCTCGTTTACGCGGAGAGAGAAGGAACAAGAACCACCAGCGAGCACAGACGCAGAAAGATTACTGCAGAGCGAGAGATTAAAAAAAAAAAAAAAGTCCAGCCAAACAAATTGGTAATCACCCGTTAATTGTGATTTTAGTCAGCATACACAAACCATTCTTCAAAATTATCACGGCGATCAATCAAAAGCGTGTCACAACTGATTATTTACAAATGATGCATCGAGCAATAAATGCTTCTACAAGAAAGCAACACCTGAATTGTAGCTGCTCCAATGTTGCAATGTCGTGAAAATAGCTGCACAAAATCTCATTGCAAACATGAACTCACTCCAAGGCAGATCAGTGATCCTCTCTACATCTGAAGCTTTGAACCAGTGGAAAATAAGTAAAGTTTAGATTAGATATCCCCACAGCATGTAATTAAAAGTCTACATAAATAAACCTGGTGCCCAGTGACTGCTGAGAACTTTAAGCTGCTTTAATGAGTGCAGCCATTGTTTTCTTATGCCTCAGTGGTGCTCATCGTCAACCCACCGTTTTCCAAAACGGGCCCGTTACATACCAACTCTATCTCTAATCAACACCACGTTTCGCTCTGAAAGCCAAAATTAGATGACCTTATATGCAAATTACACTTGGATTAATCTGTTACGTGCCACGGTTAAATGAGGATCTCCCCTCGCTGTCATTCTCTCCAAGTGCTCAGACAGCCTGAATCAACTGCACAGAGAGCGGTCTTATGTAACAGACAGATACAGAAAAGGAAAGCATCCCTACCCTAGCATTTTGTCCATCCCATTAGCTAATTCATGCCCGAGTGTAGGACATGCTTTTGGAGATTCAGACAAACTCTCCACCAGCCTCTCTGCGAGCGTTTAGCAGCAACAAAATGTTGATTCAAATCAAGTCCTGCGTCCGGCCACACTGACACCACAAAGGCTTAGCACAAGGGCTTGGAGGAATAACAACTAATGGATTTCCACCGTCATCACTACTAGAAATCTCTCACAATAGTGCAAAGTGGCTTTGTTGATACGAAGTACTACAGTGATGTGGGCTAAGACATGTTATCGCAGTGTGACAACACCTACATTATCTGTGAAAGAATGCGGGCAGGTATCAGATATTCAAACTGCTTTATTAGACTGACTGTCCACCAGATCTCAACAACTCAAAAAGGAGTTTGGAAAAGACTGAAAAAACAATGATCAAATCTAAAATTAAGTTTAAGGGCGGCAGCAGCTTGGCTTGGGAACTGGAGGGTGGCCGGTTCAAGTACAGGATGGACCAAAGTATGGAGGGTGTACTGGCAGCTGGAGAGGTGCCAGTACACCTCTTAAGGTACTTGAACACCTGACTGCTCCCAGGGTGCTGCTATGTGGCATCACTCCACCATCTCTCCACATTTCAGCCCTATACATGTAAAAACTAGAGTGATAAAGATATTATTTACTATTTATAATGTATGACAGCAAAAGCTTCAAATAAAGAGAAAGCAAACTTCTGAAGTGTCAAATGTCTGTAGTTGAGAGCAAATATTATTTTACATTTGAGAAAATAGCGTCCGTTTTTCGTGTTCATCGATGAAATAAAGTTGAAGCAGAAGGTACATGGAAATAGAAACTTCACTGCCTCGTCTGTTGAGTCTATTTTTAGTTTCCCGTATTAAAATAAAAACTTCATTAGCTCTTGCCAATGCAACTTTTGTCAAAGAAGACAAATGAAATGGATTACACTACACAAAACTTATGAAGAAAAATGTTTCGCCTGAGGCCAAAATGTATTCCCTTCCCTGCCCCTTTATTCTCTCCATCATTGCTTGAGCGAGGGGGGGGTTACCATGGAGACACAAAGGGCCTTTTCCTTATTGGTTGCCAAGATGAAGTCAGAGTGACGAGGAAAGTAGAGACCAGATGCTGCCGGGGCTTCTTTCTCCTGTTTCTTCGGTCTCCACTTTCACTTTAAGTCTGTCTCTCTTCATCCCCATCACGGCTCATTTCCACCGCACGTTGGTTTCTGTTTTCTGGCTACAGTAACACCCCGATACCCTCGCTGTTTCTAATATATCAACCTAAATATATGATACGGTGATATGCTGTGGGTAGGTGACAATTCTCTACATAACAAAATGCAGGATCCAAAAAAAAGACAGTGGTGGGTGTAAGACACATTGGCTAAGGCACAGTCCTAAATATAGTGGGCTTTATGTGGGCTTCAGGACATGCAGGTTTAAAAGTACTTTGTGTTAAAAATGCCCTATGCAATTATGATGCAAGTTCTCTTCATACAGTTTAAAATTAACCTAGCAGACCGTCATTACCTCCCTTTACAACAATCCAACAGTGAGTCAGAAGAATGTGCAGACACACAGGAGAATAGCAATATTCAATGTATTGAATCCTTGGGAAGAAGAAATGGGTCTTGGTGCCCCAATTTCTCACACTGTAGCAGCTGAGGAGAAAATGGATCTGAAAACTGAAGTGAATCGAGGACAGAGGAATAGAAAAATATGCAAGCGTCAGACCAAAAGTATATTAGAGGAACTAGAGGAGAGAGAGAAGATTAAACAGCGTGTTTTTTTAAATGCTTTTGCAGATCAGCTCACATTTAAAGAGATTTCAGATAAATGACACTCTTGACTCTGACTGAAAAAGGTGCAAACCATTGCATGCATAAAAGTAAGAATGAAAAACAAGTCTCATCTTAACACTATCACTCTCTCCATCTATTGCTTTTATATTGTGTTTTTCTATTAGTCTTAAGTTTCTGTTTTAAATAAAGTTCAATCACAGAGTCTTCAGTTCAATGAAACTGAGGCCGTCTGCTGCCCTTTGGTGAAATACCTCAAACCTGCTTGTGCAGCATGACCAAAGACAGACACTGTCTCTCATACGGACCATAAAAGGCCATTTTCAAAGATCCTCGTGGTCCTGTGACTTTGGATAACATTTTGATGAGCTCTGAGGTCACGTTTACAGCCTGGACTTAATCACCTTGGGATTTTCTTATCAGGACCAGAGCCTATATATATATAAAAAAGACACTATCAGTCTTATAACATAAAAGGATAAAAGATTCTGATGTCTCTCTCTCACACAGATCCACCACTCTGAAAGGACACATGGGGTTTTGCCTGGCACATGGAAGCAAAGAATGGGCATAACCCAGAGATACTTCCCAATAAAAGCCTGTCCACCGGGAGGAAAAAAGCAAAAGAGGAGGCGAGGGGCAGCGAGGAGGGATGTTAGGGTCTGAAGAAGTCTATTTTTAGCCACAGAGAAATCAGGTGTCTGCAGCCAATGGAAAAAAAGTAGCGTGGGTATAGTGACATGAAGCAGCGCTGTCGCTTTCATTTTACATGATCCATGTGAGTCAGAGGGCGCTGGAAGCGTTGGGGGTGGGGTAAAACAAGTCGCAAATAAATATGAAATAGCATTTATGATCCACACTGACGTGAAACACAAAATGGAGTTAACGCAATGTTAAAACTGTAGGGGTGAGTAGTAAAACAATTAATGTGGACGAATTGAGAGATTAAGCAAAAAGTCCACTAACCGACACGTCAATGACTCAACGGTGCGAGCAGCATTTCTGATGTATAGCAGACTATGCACCTTGCAGATTAGATAAGCTAATAGATCCCATCTACTGAGATTCAGGACTTTGCCTCACAGGAGAAGATAATGCTGTATCTTTTTGCTTGAGAGCCAAGAGAAGGTGGAGAGTGTGTGTGTGTGTGTGTGTGTCAGAGTGCCTCAATTTCACTTTTTGCACAACAACAATGCTCTTCCCTGACATGACAGCCCAGGATGCACATAATGGCCTTCATTCCTCTTCCATAAAATAAAACTCAAGTAAGGCTGCTATAAAAAGAGCCCAGCCACCCACATCGCTAGAAAAACCAGCGTCCAAAAGGGACAGGGGACACGGCACAGCCGGCACAAAGCGTTTTGTCTTCGTCTCATTTCCCAGACAACTGTAGGAGCATTAGCAGTGATGTGCCATTCATCAGCTGGCTCATCAGGGATGGGTGGGTGGGGACGGGTTGTACCCTTGTTGTCCCTGTCAACAGCAGCTCAACACCAACATTAGCATCACCTGCTTTGTTCAAGGGAGCTGAGGTGGGAGGGCGGGTTTGCGGAAGAAGGACAGAGCATGTGAAGCTCGAGGTACAGAGGAAAACACAATGTTCCATTCAGAGCTTTGGCTGGCACCCAGGTGCACGATGGAGGCTCATCTGAAATACTGTCATGAAGCCTGATTGTCCGTGCTCATGATGAATTAAAAGAAAAATTGGACCTTCAGATAAGCAGCTGGCAAAGCTTCCTCCCTAAACTCCCCTAAGAGGACATCAAAATTGTAAAAGATCTTATTTAGGATTGCTTTGAAAATGCTAATGTTTGCTTTGTTACTTGGTAGTGAAATTGTTTAAGCTTCCTTTGGGGAGCTCTGAGACATCTTTTGCATCACTTTGCACAATCCAAACCACCCACCCTCAAAGCTGCTCAATATTCACTCTAATATAAGACTGGAAAATTATACTATTCATTTCTAAAGGCTAATGAGGGAAACTGATGATGCACAACATTCAAACTATTTTTTCACTGCCTGATCATTCAGGCTGGTCTGGTCAAGTTAATCACAAATTTGCCTCAAAGGGCTTTATAATCTTCACAGCATACAGCATCCTCATGGTCAGGTCGTGTCTATTATGTGTTTCAACTATTCATGTCAGTAAGTTAAACTGTGACATAGATGCACAAGCGGATCAAACGTTAAAGATGCTGCTATTTATACCTATCTGTCATCAATAATAAAATAGCAGGTAACAGCCAAGCAGCAACCTCCGTCGCTGTGAAATGAAGCCAACGCCTAAGTGTCGAACAGCGACATGAGGCTGGCTACAGAGCATGTCAATCTCTTAAAAATGCTCAACTTCATGTTTACAGCATGGCACAAAAAAATGTTTTGGTCTCTATAGCTAATTTCCCCGTTTATAATAATTGTACTGTGTCTGAATTTCTTGAACTCACCCATTCAAATTAAATTTAGGTTCAAAGTTATGCCTAACTAAGACATGGCTGCTTTGATTGAGTGGGTGCCGACACAGGTGGCTTGTTTGAGCACCCAGGCTTCATTCAGTCTGCCTCAGCTCCACTAATTACCACTAATGCTAATTTCTGCATTACTTCTGCTGTTTCCGCACAGACCTAGAATCACCTGTTGTGCAATAGACGCCATTGCGTGCGAGCACTACAGCGAATAAACAAACAAGCGGCAATAGTCCGGTCACAGGCTGCCCATGACAATGTTTCAGAGGAATACTTGGGACTCACACAGTATAACTGAATGGAAAGTTCCAGCCTAAAAATAAAAAGTCATATAATATCATCCTTCATGATCATTCAAATTATATATATGTAAATCAGGGGGGAAAAAAACATTTGTGCTTATCCTTTCAACCACTCAATAGACTCAGTTCAGATATTTCCACATATCTGACAGACAGATCTTAAACAAGTGTTGGGACATTAACCTAAAGCCACTTCCTGCTCCAGCACTGCTAACCAACCAACCAACAACAGCCTTGTCCTCTTACAGACAAAAAATAGACACCAGAGGATATTTTAATAAAGATGCTTTTTCAATTATTAAACACTTCATTTCAGGGTGGTGTGAAAGTTTCCGAACAGAAAATGCATTCATAACTTCCCCTCCGGTGTTGTCAGTGCCCATAAAAATCAGTCTCCATTGACTGTCAAAGAAAGGACACCAACATGACATGAGTCTTTGTACCCAGGAGTTATCAGCTATGGGAAAATAATTTTGAACATACAGTCTGAGATAATGTAAAGAGCTCGCTGTGAATCAGGGTTAATACCTCCAGTAGCTCATTTACCAGCTGCATTCCCACATTATATGACAAGCTGTAGAATAAATGGACTTTTCTAATACAACAAAGCAATCACAAGAAAGTGGCTAATGCAACACTAACTGTGAGAAAAGAGCCCCCAGAGAGATTATGGGGTTGAAGCATATTTATTTTACAGATAAAATTGAATAAAATAAATAAGCAATCTATTATATATAAAAAAAGAACAAATGTTCTTCATTGTTTAACAGCTGTACAACTGCTCCATCTCTGTCACTATCCACTGCATCTTATCAGCTGGCCTTTACATTTATACTGCCACCTTTATCTTGCGTGGGAGTGACAGTGTTTGTGTGTGTGTATGGTGACAGGAGATCAGCATACAATAGACTTAAATATAGTCCACAAAATAGCCCACAGTCTGATCTAAGTAAAGAACTAAGACTATACCATTCATTCCTTTCTTTAAATAACCAAATTATATTAAATGTTATGGTGAACATGACACATAGCAACACAACAGGTTTTCACACAATCAATGGAGATGTAGCAACATTACGAAAATGTGAAATTACAACACAAAATGTGCAAGTGAATTTACGATTATATCTTGTAGTTCATGCAACATGTACATGTCACAGCCTATTTGTCTGTGTTTGTACCTGATGTTTCTCTGCTCTTCCTGTACCAGCAATCTCATCTGATAAGCAGCTCAAATAGTACAGACATTGAACCAAAAGATGTGGCGCTCAGCAGCAGCAGCAGCGTACGTTATTCAGACTTTAACTGACAGGAAGTGAGTCTTGTTTCCTCGACTAAAATGTCATTACTTAGTGGCTGCGCAAGTGTGCGTTCCGTTCATCGTCTGTATTTTTAGTAGCCGCTGGATTATTGACCTATTAAGACAATCTTAAGCAAACCGAAGGGTTGTAGTTGTAGAACAGAGGACCTGTCATGAGTAAGAAAAAAACACTCCCTCACAAAGATTCCACACAGTGCTATGAATACTCAAACAAGGCTAGGACACACGCGCTACAGGCTCCTCTGTCAGGAATTTTCCACTCCACAGACATACAGCATATATTTACATATTCTTCTCACAGCATTTTGATGGTCAGGAGGTTGTCAGGCAATCCTGTAACTGTATAACATTAGTAGAGTGGTGAGTAATTTCAGTCTTAGGGAAAGAGACCTGTGTGACACGAACGAGCAAACATTAGCATAGTATCTGAGCGCAGTTAGAGATTATCCTCATTTATCAAAAAGGGTCACTGTAGTGTCATTTGCGTTTTTATGTTGGCTTAAAAAAAGAGAGCGTCAGCTTTAATTCAAGAAATACAACTAAACATTACGAGCCACAGCTAAAAATCACACCTGCACAGACAATGGAATGATTATTAATCCTCACCTCCGCTCTTTCCTCCTCTGTGTTTGTTTGTCTGCAGTGTTAGATTCAAGAGAGACACCTGAGTGTAAAAGAGTGATCAGGTTTCAGCCTCTCGACTACTGTCTCCCTGCTGTAAGATTCCTTAGTCTACTGACGATGCCTCATAAACAGTCAGTACATTGTCTCCTCAATTAAGAAATTACAGATTAAAACCAGACAAACATGTAAAAAACCATGTTAGCATAGAAAAAGAAAAACGCTAATTCTGCCAACTTCAGATCTTGACTGTTCAACACGAAGACAGCTGCGAATAAATTTGCAATCCTGACGGAGCTACAGTTCTAACTTTTCCAGGAAATAACTCATACAATATTCATACTGAACGAATATTTGAAATATGTTAAACTACTAAAAAAGCAGAGTGAGATTCTAGTAAGTGATTTTCTGAGGGAGCGGTATCACAGATACAAGCTATATTCAACATCAACCTAGTTTCATCCATCCATCATCTGTAACCGCCTATCCTCATCAGGGTCGTGGTGGGGCTGGAGCCTACCCCAGCTGGCAACTTAAGGCGAGAGGCGGGGTACACCCTGGACAAGTCGCCATAGAGACATTCACACTCACATTCACACCTACGGGCAATTTAGAGCCAAGTGCGTGTGTTTGGGAGGAAGCCGGAGTACCCGGAGAGAACCCACGCAGACACAGAGAGGCCCCTGCTGAGGTCTGCACCAAGAACCTTCCTGCTTTGAGGCCACAGTGTTAACCACTGCAGCATGGTGTCGCCCTTTTGTCATTCAGTTTGACTTAAATGCACTGAAAACGACAATATTACATGCTACATATTTCTGTAAGTATACTTACTTAACAACACCAGGAGCTAACAGTTAAAAATAAACGGTGCTGCAAATAAAATCTGCGTAATTAGACATGTAGAGCTAAAACTACCCAGCATCGTGGTCCAGTTCTCGTGTCTGCACTCGCAGACTTGGAAATACACTCCAAAAATATATTTGTCTATGAGCATTAACGAGAAATGAGAGAAAACAAAGTCTATGCAGCACTTTGCTTTGTGAATTCACACTGTTAAATCTGATCTGACCAAATAACAGTATATAAAAGCGTGCAATTACAACTACAGTGTATTAAATGATACACAAAATATAAGGCTTGCATTTTACTGACCACGTGTCTCCTTCCTCACTGAACATTTTGTCTGCACTCACACGTTTTTCTCACTGAGCGCACAGGTGACGTCAATTAAGAGCTCAGCTAACTGAGCCTTAATCAGACTTATCACTGCTTGAACAAATTACAATATTAAACACTGCTAATGCTCTGAAAGGGACCATTTCATACACTGACTTATTTTACTTTCACTCAGTTCTAATTCTGAATGTGGGAATAAACTTATCTTAATTATTATTACTAATCTCAAATGAGAAAAGACAGACAAAAAAAACAACATTGGGCGCAGGTTTCCCTGGAGCTTGACAACCAGTTTTCAAATTTGCATTGCCAACACCACCCTGCCTCTGCACCACACACCTTTATTGTGTGTTTGTTGTGTGAGTGTGTCTGTTGAGGGAGGAAAGAGTCCCTCGTTAGAAAACTGGTTTGCCATGTTTACATCAGAGAAACCTCCACGGCATGTGAAAGGTCATAACAGGAATGAGAGGTAAATGATGTGGAGCTGTCACGTGAGGAGGAATTGAATTCTGGGTCCTCGGTGACGCTATAATCGAGGGACTTCACCTCAAGCTGTCTGCCCTTAATAGTCAGAGTAGCACTTGACTGAAGAACAGGCAGCGACATTAGCAAAGTGTATTTATGGAGTCTGTTAAACAAGTCAAAACAAAGAGTTACTCAGATTGTCTGTAATTCAGCTCACAGAAGAATTAACTCAGTCTATGTTTTGCAAACTTTTTCCCTTGCAGTGAACTTTACGGTTTCACTTCAAAAATGACAGCGCCATTGAAATCTATAAGATTGCAGAGCGTGTGTGTTACACAATTCTCACGACCGTTATGGCTTTGAGATAGATAGGATGCATGTTTCAACATGGCAAAAGGCAGATTACACCCTGCGTGCATTCATATCAGTACGGTATTCTTCAGGGCCAATGTCAGCATGTGTGCCTGCAAATGCAAGTTAGATTTTTTTGGTCTAACTGAGTCACAGATTTCAAAGATATACTGTGATGCAGGAAACAAAACAGGGGGGTCACAGTGGAGTGAGTGGCTGTGCAGAAGCCATCATCTGGACAACAGATGCCACAGCTTCCTAGTCAGCACTGCTTCAATGACTCACCCAGACCCTGCTGAGTCAAGTGGAGTGACTCTTGGTGCTGAAATTCATAGTCATGTTAAGATGGGGGCCTACGGACAGAAAAACAAGCTTTGTGGGCTGCAGGTTTTTTTTAAGTTAAGTCAAAAAAAAAAACAAGCTGACCAAGTGTAAACCACAGCTTGCAGCAAACTCTCGCAGCTGGGTATCACCAGCAAAGTGCACCAATCTTAATATGTTATCAGTGTATCATAACAACATGAGCACAGTGAGTGAGGCACATTTCATCGGCTTTAGCGAGCATGCCTGTGTGACAGCTGCAGGAAAAACACGCTGCACTTGAGTAAAGTTAGCCTAAACACCACATGGCGTTAAAGGGTGAGATTTAGTAAACGTGACGTTGCATATCTGAGAGAAAGACAGAGAGGAGAGGGGCATGATCAAATTTGAACTGGAGTAAACCCACACCGTCAGTTAGTTACCTAGCAACATGGCAGCACGGTAATGACAAATTGATGGCTTGCAATGCTCATCACATCACACATACCTGGACCTGATGCACGCCAGTGATGCACCTCTGGGCTGCTTTCAGCACACTCCAGCACTCAAATCAAAGTCTTCTTATTATTCTGTTGTTGTTGTTTTGTTTTTTAGGGTGGTGGGGGGTCACCACTTTCACCAATTTCACCGTTTTCCTTCAGCACGAAGCAGAGATGAGGTCTGATGCCATAAAGTCAGCTACTGGTTTCCTCTCAAACGTCGCCGTTTGTTTGGCTCTTCAAGCAGGAGGAGGAAGGGTAGAGAAACATCACCCAGCTCGCTTCTATGCACATATATATTAATTTACATGACATCAACCGCCGTTTGCGCGCTTGTTTACAAAATCTGCCCACATCGTTGCGCTCGGACTCGAACCACCACGCGTCGTATTTCCTCAATCGACACACCAAAAAGGCCAAAGTAGCTACGATAACGTCAAAATGTCCTTGAATATCCCGAGCTTTCCCCCCTCCTTCTCTCTTCTCCGGTAGGGTAGGTAGGAGTTGACGGTTGGGCTCGTCCTCGTCCCGCCGCTCCTCCTTGTCGCTCTCAGTCCCGCAGCAGCTGCTGCTGTCGCCGCCTCTGTCCAGAGAACCGGGAAGAGCGAAGAGCAAGCGGATGAGGAGCAGCACTCACCATCGCCATCATAAGTTGTCACTCCTCAAGTCTGAACCGCTGCAAGACTTCACAGTCTGTTCAGGCACGACACGAATTACAATCAAGCTAACCCGTGTACAACCACGTTTCCTGTGCGAGTTTCAAAATAAAAGCCTCAAACGTAGAAACGCGTGATCTGTCCGTACACATAAGACTATCCATACACTATAGCTACATATATCGTTGTTAGTGAAGCAATGAAACAAATAAATATAGTTTAAATACACTACACGGCAGCGCAAAGACTATTTTGTGTTTTATTCTGGAGGATCATTCGCCTAACTTCCGGTGTTTCTCTCGTCTTCTGCCAACTTGACGACGCTCAGACTCGTATTCAGCTGTTTTGATAGCACAGCGCCCCCTGCTGGTAACACAGCGTGTGGTCTAAACTGGTATCACAATTAGTAGTCACGTATTTCAGCAGCGGTTTTATTACAGGATGTAAACTTACAAAGAGTTTCGTGTTACATTCATGCATGCTCACTGTGGTGTTACTTTGATCATCTGAATGTATTGGCATCGTCTAGCCTAACAAGTTAAAGAAAGTTATATGATTGGAGGGAGAAATGTTGTTTTTTTTCTTCATTTGGGGTGGGGACCCAAGCTGTTACTGTAAATACTGCAAATGCATACAACATCAAAATGCTTCTTGTGGTGTCTTTGAAGCATGTGTGTGAAGCAATAGTTACCTTTTTTTCTTTCTTACAACCAAAAAAGGCAAAAACTAGGCCGCCACTGCATCTCAGATGAAATGAAGTGAGCCTGCTGACTAGTTTCACTTCCTTTGCAATGTGAGGAAATTATTTTCACTGTCACTGTTTCACTGTCTAAACTTTTTACATACAATAATATTCTTGTGGACCAAAAAATTAAAGACTGTAGAGATTTCTGTTACAAAAACTCACAATCATATGATATATATATAAAATTTATTTCTTAATAATACACCAGGTAGATCATTACTAGAGAGTATTTTACATGGTCCAGATAAGAATGACAAAGCCATAGGTCACTTTTAATGTGAGAACTAAAGATAAAGTTCAAGTAATTAGACCCCATCCGTAATATCATAGATGTCATCACAGGTCATCAGAGAGATTGTCTTTATCCTGTGACCTACTTAGTTTCCTGGGTTACTAATTTTGGTCATTGTCAAGGGAGAGAACAGGAGGAATTACATCACAGTCCGTTTTATGCATTTCCATATCAAAAAATGTTGCAAAACTAGTTTGTTTTCTAGAAACTACACTGACAGTTCTCCTTCCGCAAGTGTTTGGCATTGCTTGCAGTGATGGAACCTGCAAATAACAGAAATATTAAAGATTAATTAAGGTTATTGTATTTAATTCTACAGCAGAGTCTTGTGTACTAGAAAAACAGTGTCTCGATGTAACGTGTGGTGTGAATGATAAATAAATAAATCCACCAACCTACTACACAGTCAGATGAAGTGGTAATTATTAATCCGTTATTTAACTCAGTCATGCTCTTGTTATTGTGGGAAGGAGGGTTCGTATTATTACTCCATCCAAAAATTCTCTTTTAATTATAAAACACGTTTCCCAAAGGACTTCAAAAATTAGCTCCACAGTTTTCACAGATAATGGAGGCTGCAGTCAGTTTGGGTTCACAATGGAGGCAATACTTTCCAACAGTGACCAGTTTGCATCGCAAAAAAACATCACAAAAAATGCCACTAACAACAGCAACATAATACATTTTTCCCTCATCCTTCTGTAAATGATGTACCATGGCCAGAAAGCAAATCCATTCACTGTAGCCGAAGAGAAAGGAGCCATCACTAATGCTATTAGAAACACCTGTGCTTCAGACAACCATCATCCATTACCACTGTAATCACCAGCATCACCACACAGGCAAATAACCTTCCACACCACATTTCAGGTGTAGTGTCTGCAGCATGCAACATATTATGGCCTGACACATGGGAATATTTATGCTGACTCTATTATCTTGACATACACAGTAACACCCTCATATCATTTACAGTGAAGTACATATACAGTATCCAGAGTATAGTAATGAGTAGAATACAGTACAGTGCAGTAAAAGTACAGTGTCCAGAGACTTACTAATATACAGGTAGTAAATACAGGGCTATACTGTGACTGGGACAGCTGTAGCATATAATATTTGACACTGACAATACAAGTTTATATCATCCATCATCATGTATTCATCCATGTACGTTCATGTAAACAAATAACTTGGAGAATGTGAATATCAAGGTAATGTAAAAAGAAGGGTTTCTTCACACCTGATGATAGTTTGTTGAAAGGAGGACATTGCCATTGTTCTGTAATATGCTAAAGGTCCTCTGAATGGTCAACAGCAAAGACAGCTCATCTGAACCAAAGACATCATGGGATTGATAGTAGACAGCTGACAACTAACTATGCTATATTTTCAATATGGAAAATGGATAAATAATCACAGAAGACATTCAGTGATATTTGATTTGACTAGCTGTAAATGCTGAATATACTAGATTAATTTTATATGCCTTGAAAATGTTTTAAAAAGCTGTCTCCATTTATTTATCTGTATAAAGTTTATTATTTTTAATGATTAGATTAGATCACATTATTTTGTAGTCCAACAAATATGACCTTTTAACAGCAGCCATTGTGACATGAAATAGCAGGTCTAGGTCCAACAGTGGTGTATGCTCGTGGAACTGGTTCTGCTGCAATAAATGGAAGGCGACCTTAATTAGTATTATTGGCAACACCTGTGATTTCCTTACTATGTCATGTCAAAACGGCTGTCGTGAAAAGGGTCTATTGGTTTGTAATTTGTATTCGGTATTCAGTAATCTAACATAACTTGTATTTATTTATTTATTTTTCATATATTCTTATATATTTATCTGACTTATCTTTTCATTTTTTTTCTTTATGTATTTCTTACCTGGTTGTCTGTATATATCAGTATGTTTGCGGACTGTGCTGTAGTTTCTTTTGTGTATTGGTCGTATTGTTGCTTCAAAGGAAACAATAAATAATAATAATCACAAAAAAAAAGAAGTAACCTAACATAACACAGTCACGGAGACATTAAAGACATTTATGACTTTAAAAGTCGCCACTACAAAACATTTTCCTACTTTGCTCGAGTTGTAATTACCAAACAGATACACGGTGGCAGCAGAGAGTCAACATAGGCGTGCTCTTCTGGCCACGAAGAAGAAAAAGAACAACTGCTGTACTGATTGGTTGACTGGTGACGGAAGCGTAGAAGAAGACAAGCCTGAACGTAAACATGAACCTAGCAGCATGACCGTGAACTAGACAATAAGACGATGTAAGCATGATTCCGTCATGGATCAAAGTTTTTGATGAATGAATTAATATTCCTCTGTTAGCTGACACACACTGTGATGTAATGCCGCCAGTAACTTTGTAGTTTTATTCACCGCGTTGCCAGGAAACCGGCTAAATGTCC
This sequence comes from Miichthys miiuy, assembly GCA_036365135.1. Lineage (NCBI taxonomy): Eukaryota > Metazoa > Chordata > Actinopteri > Sciaenidae > Miichthys > Miichthys miiuy. The sequence continues at coordinate 21,113,915 of CM071605.1, forward strand.
CGACTTGTCCCGTTTATCTGCTGCATGTATGGCCTGTCATGTCGGGTCACATGGAGAGGTCTTCGCAGCATCTTTCCACTGCTAACACCGCTCCCACCCGGACTGCCACGCGTTTTGGTAGCCGGTAAAAAGGACCTGGTTGACCTCCCTGTCCTGAACGAGGACGAGCTGGAGGAGCAGTTTGTGAGAGGATCTGGACCGGGAGGACAAGCCACCAACAAAACCAGCAACTGTGTGGTGCTCAAGCACATCCCCAGTGGGACTGTTGTGAAGGTTAATCTTGTTTTTGAATTAATCTGTGTGAATCTGTCTAATAGATATATGGTGAATGAATGACCCAGAATCAGAGTTAGTGTTGTTTTTTTCTTAGTTTCTGAGTTGACACGTCAGTCCACCTCAAGCCCCATTCAGAAGCTGTTTTTGAACATATTGTGTATCCATCCACAGATGCCTCGTTTTCATGCAAATATAGATGTTTAAATTTAAGGAGTTGTCCATGTTGACTTAAAAGTAGAGTTTCACAGTTCATTGAAGTCCTTTCACTGTCAAGAAAAATTGGAAATGGTGATTTCTGAAAGCTCCAAAACAGCCTAAATGGACCTTGAGATGGGATTTTTGTTATGTGCTTTACTAACCATGTTCTCTTCTACCATTGTCCCTGCAGTGCCATCAAACCCGATCTGTGGATATAAATCGAAAGCGTGCTCGAGACATCATGAGAGAGAAACTCGATGTTGTGTATAAAGGAGAACTCAGCGAAGTTGTTCTAAAGAAGAAAGAGGCTGAGCTGAGGAAACACGAGAAGAGGAAGAAGGCAAATGATAATCTGGAGAGAAAAAGGCAGTTTAAAGAAGCGCTGGCTGCAGACTCTAAACCTGGAAGTGACACTGTTTAAAATGTGCGTGTGTGTGGTATAACAAATGAAGACGTGAATACTGGAATGGTCCTGTATTTAATGCCTGGAACGAGTCATACTGTATAGCATCTTGTGTAAAATGTGTAAAATCACATAATACAAGACAGAGGAGGTTTTGAAAAAAATAAAATATAGTCTGAAATATTGATGTGTAGTGTGTCTTTCAATTCTTGAAGTGGTGTTCTCCAAAATAAAGGTATATGCTTTAGATAAAAAGCTGCAGTATGAAACATTTACCTATAGGTGTGATTTGACTTGGAATACGTATTTCTTTAATTTTGGCTTGAAGTTGTTAGTGTTCAGAAAAACAAGTCAGTTAATTACTGCTGCAGTACTGATGTTGCAGCTGTAACATTAGCTGCAGTTTACACTAGATGTTTGCAAAAGCGCTTAAACCTCTTAATGAAGGCTTGTCCTCCCTTGCTGCCCTCCAATCTATTATCCTGTCAGTTGTTTTTAATTGACGCCAAAGACTTTCATATTATGGAATAAAATAATTAAAATAAAATAACCATGCCATGCACTTGTGTCAGCTATACTTTTATAGGACCAAATTCAGAGTGTACTCCCCCATTGGCTTTAATTGGAAAATTATGGTTAAAAATTAACATTGCTGTAAATTGCTTCTTTGTTTTTGTTGTTGTAATATTTATCTTCTAGATGAATCATACATTAAAAGTTTCTTTCTGTTCTGTTTTATATACAAAAACACCTTTTATATACATACAAAGATAAAAACAAGATTCAAGAGATTTATTGTCATTTCCAAGTAAAAACACATGGCTTATACAGCAATGAAATTCTTACTTTGCCGTCTCCCTTTACACACAACAATAATAAGAAAACAAAATACACAACACAATAATAGAAAAATAAGAGTAAAATTTAAAAAAATAAATGAAATTGTATATTAAATATAGTTTAAAGTGAAGAGCAGTTAAAAGTGAACACCTGAGTTAAAAGCTGAAAAATAAGGTGCAGTAACAGTTAAAATGACATTACTTTAGAGTGTGATTGAATGAGTCTGGGGGAGGGTGGTCAATTAATTACCACTGCAGTACTGATGTTTTTAACTAGATAATTTCATAGCATAAAACAACATAACAATATACACTAGATGTTTGCACAGGCTCTTGAACCTAAACCCCTTGACTAGTTGTTCCTAAATGAGGCCTATGGAATAAAATAAACAATCAACAGACCATATAAGATAGACCATATAGACCAATTATGATATATTGCTGTAACTTTATTATTTTTTTTATTCATCATAAATCATTATCTGTGCTTAGCTTAGGACATTTAAAACTTAATCATGCTTTTAAAGTTTCTTTCTCCAATGTATTTTATATACAAAAAAAAATATTGATTTCTATGCCGAACAATATAATTTAATTAAAGGATAATAATAATAATAGGATTGCGATAGCCGTTATTTAATTCAGATTATCCCATCAGTTTTTTAAAGATAGACCTGTATGTAGTGGACCTGGCTGTATGGCCAATGAGAGAGCTCTTTTCATACTTGTGCCCCGCCTATTTGAATGAAACAGCCAATGAGAGGCGCAGGCAGGTTTTTAAATCCACCACGCTGTTACAATGGGCTGATATTTGTCGTTGATGAGGCAGTGAACTAATCACAGTGGACACAGAGGGTAAAGTTAACAGACTCCCGGTCCTCTTTGGATTTTATTGTGGATATTGACATGGCAAAAGGTAAACATGCTCGTGTTTTTTGTCGCTTTAGTAACTGCTGCATGTCACACAAGCTGCAGTAGCAGGTTAATGTGTAACTCAGCTAACGGCTAATGCTACCGAGCGTAAACAGAGGAACAGCTCAGTCTAAATAAGCTCAGTGTGTACAAATAAAACTCACCGGTAATGGTCGTATTCTGTATACTGTTTATGAGAGAAATAAACAGCAGCGCTTACGTTTGTTTATTATTTATTTCAATGTTTATAAAGGGAAGAAAAATGTGCTGAGAAGAACCGAGGACACTGTTGAACATAAAGTCACCTTAAGCAAAGAGACAAAGGAAAACAAACCAGCAACAGATAAGGTATGTTTGTTTTGTTGTTGTTTACTTTTATGTTCGCCAAACTAAAGTAGGAAACCACACAGTGTGTGTTAACACACCCTTCAGGAGGCAACAATACTGTCACAGAGAGTCCCTCCTCAGCCTGGCGTCGTAGCAACCAAACTCAACCACACTACAGGAGGCTTGTATTGTCTGTAATGGACGTCCAGACCAAGGTGTGTACTGCCCATTTAAACTTCACCAATCTGTGGTTAATGTTTAAGTGTAGAAAGGTTCAACACACATGTACTCTGGCTGTTGCTTCAGGGCAGGGTGTCAAAAGGGGTGACCACAAAAAGCCTTTGCAGTGTGTGAAAATTGCATGAGAGACAGATAGACAGATGGATACTTTATTTTATACTGAGGAGATAAAGCTGTGCTAAGAAATTAAACACGTGCAGAGAGATAAAACTTGTGGCAAGATCTTTACAAACAAAAAACAACTATAACTAAATAACTAAAAATAGAATCAAATTCTTATAGAAATGTGAAATAGAACTACAAATAGGTAGTGCAAATTGAGTCCAAAGTGTCCAGTAGTCAGTGCAACTTTGAACAAGTTCTTTTTTCTATAATAAGTATTAGTAAAACATAACATAACATGCAACCTCGTTTCCAAAAACTATATGACGATGTGCAAAATACTTGATGATATGCCTTTTTTTTGTGGCAACAAAAAAGCTCTTATTTTGGAAATGTAGGTTTTTTTTAAAGATACTGAACATTGAGCAGATTATTGTTGATCAGCAGCTTCAGCACAAAAGACTCAGTCGGGCTGATATTTTATAAATACAGGTGGAACTCTATTGCTGAGGCACTGCCAAAATATTTGATTTGTTAAATGGTCTGTAAGGCCGGGGATCACTTAACCTTCTTCCTCACAGGAAAACCTTTTTCAAGGTCACAAGAAGTTGTTTGGATCATAAACAATAAAATACTATATTATTAAGTGTGACTACAACATCACAACTAAAACTGGCTTGGTCCACTCGAGCTCAAATTGGACTGCATGTGGCCCATAAAATTACAATGACACACTCCTCCATCTAGTTCAGGATGTACAGTAGAGCTGTACACTAACGTTGTACATGACTGATTTTCAGTGCGGTATAAGCTCTTGAAATGAGGATGTACGCCCACATAGAAACCACTTTTTTTTAATCTGGCACAGGTTGGGTGCTGAACATCCTGTTTTATTAGTGTACTAACTAACAATTACAATACATATTCAGACAGTCTCAGATGGTGCTGTTACCATGGAAATGTTTACCGCTCTCGGTTGGAGTTGGCAGACAGAGCGGTGAAGTCTTCATCGACTATCAGTCTGTTTACTGTGTTTTCTGTTGGATCCAAACGTGATACAAAGAGCATCAGTGAACATGTGCAATGTGAATATAAATCTGGAGCATCTTGGATTCACATGCATGTTGTGACTGAGTGGGTGGGAGCAGAAAAAAAGACATTAAATACAGTCTGTAGCAGCTACATGGTTCTAAACACAGCTACAAATATGATGTCTTATTTATTGAATATTTGCATATTAATTACGCCTGTATATAGTACCGTTTTTTTTTTTCTTCCATTTTTCACCAGTGTAAATACTTTTTGCAGGATTGTGCAGCCAAAGTGCCGTCAGTTTTCCAGAGCAAACCTAGATCCCCTCTGAGCGACAGTTCGAGCATGCTGATCCAAGAAGGAAATGAATCTGATGCAGCTAATCCTGGCATGTCAAAGCCAAAAAAAGGTGAGTACCTAATTAACTTTTAAAATGGTTTGACTCGACTAATCTGATATCCCCTGTGTTACTATATGGTTGAGAGATCCATGTGTACTACACAAAAAAGCTACATGTGAATGGTAGCTGTGTTCTCTGACCCACTATCTTATGACACAACTTAACTCTCTTAATTTAAGGCCAAATGTTTAGAGCAGCTGTCAGTTTCACTCTTGTTTCTTCCTTTTATTTTAAGACATAACTAATGAAATCAAACCTGAGATTTCTGAGTCCAAAGAGCAGAAGCCTGAAATGGCTTGTCCCAGTCACGGGATGAAAAAACAAGCCACTGACCAAGTTGAGCAAAAAGAGTCCACAACGCTCACAAATGCCAGGTCTGCAGCAGACGGCAAAGTTTCAGCGTCCAAAAGTCGGAGCAGAACTGGTCGCAGAGCCGGAGCAAAGAAGTGAGTGCAGAAAGCAAACATGTCGGCATCGTCAAAAAGAAACAACCGGTAAATTGCACAATTGTAATCTCTAATTTCTTTAATGTATCTCCTTTTTAGAACAGAGAATAAAGCTCCTCAAAACAGAAAGGTCACAGACTATTATCCAATCAGACGGAGCAACAGAAAAACTAAGGCAGAGTTAAAGGTCTGTATGAAAAATGCTTCCTGTTTACTTATTTTTTGTGTGAGTGTCTATAATGATTATGCAACACTACTATAACACTTTAAATCGTGTCAATTGTCAACAGAGTGAAGAACACAGACACATTGATGACGTGATAAAGAACGACATTGAAGAAGGGATGCAGGTATCAGGCTGTGGCTCAGGTGGTAGAACAGGCTTCTCGAGTCAAGTCCTTGAGCAAGATACTGAACCTGAAAATTGCTCCAGTTTGAGCGGCTGAGCTTAATATCACTGTGAGCACTTTGGATGGGAAGCACTGTGCATTCCTGATGAGCAGCTGGTAACTTGGCAAGGCAGGCTCTGCCATCAGTATATGAATGTGTCTGTGTATGAGAAGGTGACTGTTACAAGTGTTGTAAAACACTTGTAACAGTCTGTTGACAGAACTATCAGTGGTCTAAGCATGACCTCTCTGTAATTTAACTAGTCATTGACAAAAATCACTAACCACATGTAATAAATTAAATGTATTAAAGTAAAAGTTGTAAAGTAACCGCTGCACCATTGCTATTTCAGCTAAACCTAGCACTTTGTTTATTTTGAATGCTGACAGGTCAAACACATAGAAGGAAAAGGAAGAGGGGTATTCGCTGTCAAGGGCTTCAAAAAGGGAGAGTTTGTCGTAGAGTACCATGGAGACCTACTGGAACTGGCTGAGGCTAAAATAAGAGAGGCCCAGTACGCTCAGGATCCCCAAACAGGCTGTTACATGTACTACTTCCAGTATCAGACTAAAACATACTGGTAAGTCCACGTCTCCACTTTGACACGTTGTTTTAGATACCTGTGTTGAGTTTCAGCTCAGATAGTTTATTTGTTTAAATATTACAGTGTGGATGCCACAAAGGAAACAAGCCGCCTTGGACGACTGATCAACCACAGTAAAACCGGTAACTGCCAGACCAGGCTTCACCCCATCGACGGCACCCCTCATCTGATCTTGGTGGCATCCAGAGACATCGAAGCTGACGAGGAGCTGCTGTATGACTACGGTGATCGGAGTAAAGCTTCAGTCTTGGCTCATCCTTGGCTTAAATACTGAATCCACGACCACAAAGTGATATTTCAGATGAATTTGTGCTCTCTGCTGTCCTTTTCACCCTCATGTAAAAGATGCTATAGATGAGCCGCCCTCAACAATGTTTTATAAGTATAAAAGATGTTTTTTTTTGTTTTAAATGGAGGATAAAGCTTCACCTCATGAAGAGTGTATTTTTTGCAACAGTTTTTAATCACGCTTTTATTTTTATTTTTTAAATCTAACTGTAGCAGATTGATGCAAGTTTGAAGAGTTGAAAAGTAGCGTTTCCTTTTGTAATGAATATATTGACAATTGAATTTCACTATTGTAAATTATTACCTGTACTGTACATTGAAAAATAAAACACTGTTGGATTTTTTTTTTCCAGCTGTAGCTGTAGCTCTGTGTGCTGTTCATCCAATTTAAAAATATCAATAAAGAAGATTTTGGTATAGATTTAAACAGTGATTATAACTCACGATTAAACCCCTAAGGCCTCAGTACTCACGTCGAGTGATGCTGTAATTTGAGTGCCAATGTATGAAATTCAAAACCTGTAACATCAATGTGAAATAACATTAATTTTAAATATTAAACCCCAGAAGAAAAACACAAATGCAACTTTCAAACATTCAAAATGTAATAAAATTTTATTCTTTTAAATTCTGGGGGGTGCGACCCTTTTTCCTTCATTTGATAGCAATCAGTTGAGTGATAGAAAAAGTGTTTAAGATTACCAGACCAACACGAAGCCCCATGAAGACTTATTTTTGATTTATATATATATATATATATAAAAAAAATTCAAGCCTATAAATTACTTGAGTGAATGCATTTAACATAATTTCCAACAGTAGTTACATAATACTTTCCAGTTTCATTTGATATCTTCACCAAACTTTGCACATCATATATATTTCTATTATAGCAACTCTATTCTACTATAAACCATCTTTAGGGTTAAAATTACCAGTACAAAATAACAGTGCTTGTTAGATTGACAAATACACATTGTATAAAATAGTATAAAAGTGGTTAACTGATGAGAAAACGAGACAAATCCCGCGTGTCTTCTGCGTGGTCACTTCTTGTTAAAGCTTTTTCCTATTTTCGCCTGAATGAAAACCTGCAAACAGAAAAAGTCCAGAGTTAGTTTAAGGAGGTTCGTTTCTGGGATGAAAACATGGAAAACAACTGGTAAAACTCCACCACTGTGAGAAAGCAACACTGAGTCATGGCAGACGTAATTACTGACAGCAGCAGTTTGGCAGACACGCTGCAGATTTCCAACCTCTCTCTCTCTCTCTCTCTCTGTCTGTCTGTCTTTCTCTCATTCAGTGCTTGCACAATCATCCTCGGCATCAGCCTGAATTCATTTGGTCACAAGTATATCATTAGGAGACAGGAAACAGGCTGTGAGAACAATATCCAGCTAGCTTACTTAAACATCATGTGGTCTCTGCTGAAAATTTTCCTTGAAATCTTGCCATCCGAGGTGTACAGCTAAAAATAGTGTCTAGGTAGAAATAAACATTTTAATATTTGCAGCCTATTACTCACAGTTTTCCTATGGTTGTCTTCTCCTCTTTTGCTTCAGTTATCGTGGCTGGACTGTTCTCCGGTGTCTCCAGATCCACTTCCACCATGGGTGGTTCAGCCTGTGGCAGAATCCCACTGCAGAAGAAAATAGAGCTTTATGGTCAATGAATAATATTTTATGAAAGCGTGTCGTCCATCAGAAATCAGTTTGAAGCCAGTCATGAGAATGAATTGATCTCTTCCCCTCCATCAAAGCTAGCATCAGTTATCAAAGAAATGAAATATGACAGGAGCAAAGTCATTTCTACTCTACAATCTCTGCTGATGTTGTTGTAGTTTATTTTAGTATTCAACGGTTGATTACAAGATGTTAATCATGTCTGTATTTAAACAAACACCCTGTGTGATCCTGTATTAGTAACCGTAGATATTGGACACTGGATAATCAATGTTAGATGTGTACTAATATTAATATTGTCAGTGTGTTCAGCGATTCTGGGCCTGAAATCTGATTTCTCATTTACATTTTTGCACCTTGGAAATATTCCTAAAGGCCTCAGTGGGAGCAGCTCATGCCTTTTTAAGATCTTTATGGTTGCATAAAAACAGTTACGAAATGCTCCAGAGGAACCCTTCTACTATTTCCCTTCCCATGTACATGCAACGCACACTCTAGCAGGTAAGCGACTGGGCGCCTTTTAACATTTTTATACATTTTTATACTTTATATTTAGACCTCCCGCGGTGGGTACGACATGTACCTGCCTCATTTTTTAAGATATTTTTTTAGCCTTTTTCAAGCTTATGGAGACAACTGTAGAGTGACAGGAATGTGAGAGAGAGAGAGATGGGGAATGACATGCAGCAAAAGGCTGCAGGTCGGATTTGAACCCTGGGCCGCTGTGGTAAGGACTGAGCCTTTGTACATGGGGCGGATGCTCTACCGACTGAGCTACCCAATGCCATCTGTCTTATTTTTAATCTCACTCATTGGGATGTAATACTCCAGACTTCATCTGCTCTGTGTTCACACAAAAAGGAAATAAAATGTCTACGTCTTCGGGACAATCTTTCTCATTCTTATTGATTTTATATGAAATCTCAAAACTATTCAAACCAACATTTTCATGGGAGTTTCCGCTGAGTGAAAGAGATTAGCTACACCTAAACAATCGAATGTGGTACTACGCAACAACCCTGCAACAAAAGCTGTTGCTGTAGACATTGTGTTTGAGAGGAGTTGATTTAGGTATATATATGATCATTTCTGAAAGTTAAGGATTATCTTAATCATCTATTAATCGTTAGATCATTTTATCAATGTCAGAAAATGTTGATCACCCAAGGAGATGTCCGCCAAATGTCTTGTTTTATCCACAACCCAAAGATATTCACTGACATAGAGAGAATATTTTCTTATAAAACAATTAATCGAATATCAAAATAGTTGATAACTAATCAGTTAATCAACTACATGTTGCAGCTGTAAACTGGATTTACACTCTTGTGAGATGTTTCTAATTCTCTGTCCTAATGGAGGTGGGCATATTTTAATATAATGCACGTTTACAAAGAGGTCACATGACTGGACTTGAGGCTCACCTCTTGTACAGCTGCAGCTCCTCCTGGGCCACCATGAGCTGAGCCTTGAGCTGGTTCCTCTCCTGCAGGACCTCCTTCAGCTCCTGCATGGTGAAGCGTGGTCTGTTGGGGTCTGTCAGGTCCACCACCAGCTGGTTGGGCCCTGCAGTTTGCTTTAATGTCATAGAGGGAAATCATCTTTAAAAAACAAAACATCCATGCATGTGTGATTCAGCTGTGTATGACGGGTAAACACTCACCGTGCCCGGCCCGGAGGAGCCCTCCTTGATGATCCTGTCCAGTTCACTCTTCAAGTTGTCCCGCTCCATTTTCAGCTCCTCCAGAGATAAGTTATATTTGTTGACCAGAGTCTCAAACATTTCCAGAACACGGACTATCCTGAACTGTAAATCTGACACTTCTTCTCCTGTGCTGCTTATTTTTAACAAATCTCGTCCGATTACATACGAAATATCATACACATCTTCCACCGTCAGCTCAAACGCCTCCTTGTCGAAAGCCAGAGCCGGCGACGACTCTTCACCAAACTCCATGACGGAAACACCTAAAAACTACCGCTATAAAGTCAACTTTCCCCCTCCAGCTACGACTTGAAACACTCTTTCTTTCCTCTTCTTTTTGTCTTCTTGGTTACCTAATACCAGTAAAAGTGTTGAACCCAACTTCCAGAGGAGCAGCACTTCCCCCCATCACTCATCCGCCAATGGCGTGCCTCTGTGGGCAGCAGAGGAGGGCAAAGTATCCTAGCGACAGGTGAGTACAAAGATCATGTACGAGTCAAGAGAAGCCCCTGAGCACTGTCCAGCAGGTCAACACGACGGGACTTTTTTAATGTGAGTGATAGCTCTCAGTTTTTTGACATGTGAGGATCAGGTGAGAAAGTACGACGGAGTATTAGGGCCACATTTCAAATTTTTTTTTTTTTATTTAAATGTGGCCCTAATACTCCGTCGTAATATTTTAATATATTATCTGTCCCACAACGCCTGTGCGTCACTGACAGTTACTGTTCTGATTGGGTGCGACCGTCACCCTGCATTTCCGGTTTCGATCGGACAAACAGCAGAGCACTGATGTTATATTAGACCACTCACTATTCAAATCTTTATTTTTATTATTATTATTATTATTTTCTTTCTTCCGTACGTTTTTCGCCGCGCTTCTACTCCCACATTTCCTGTCCTACAAACATTAAAAATTATATCAGCAGATGCAGCTCATTCGGGACATTCCGGCCACTACTTTACAGAGCTCTACTATTAATACTGTACAAATTATAAAATATTTTGCAAAATTTTTCCCACCATAAGTATGAATGGGACAGCACGCGCTGCTCTTTAACACCCAGCAGATGGTGCTGAATGCATTGCAAATCTTCAAATCTCTCAACTGAACCCACTACACTTTAACACCCAGCAGATGGCGCCAGAAATCCTGTCATACAAACATACACATTATATCACCAGATGCCATTCCTTCAGCACATTAGTGCTATTACTTTACAAATTTACAAATTTACTAATGGCTGCTAATTGTATGTTGGTAATATTATATATATACAATAATTATATATATATATATATATATAATATGTATGTATTGTATATATACATAAATACATTCATGTATATATGTATATATAATACATGAATGTATTTATGTGGATAACGTGTAATTTTGCAGATGGGTGTGTTGATGCGCAGCAATAAAGCGTATGGCTGTGAATGGACAGAGTGTGGCACATGTAGTTGAAGCCAGTTGTGTCGAAAAAATCCTAAATCCACAGCTGGTCTGCCAGGGTCCGGAAGCTCGACCTTTGTACCAGGGGCACGAGACGGCAAAGTATGAAAAAATCTTTTGCGTCGGGCGGTTCGGCAGGGGGCATCCACACTGTATTTCCGCAGGAAATGCATTTTTCTAGTTATTATTATTATTATTATTATTATTATTATTATTATTATTATTATCAGTGCAAACAAAAGAAGCAGCTCTGTTATGGCTGTTTTAAATTTAAAATGTCCTCTTTGTCTCTGCATCATGTCTCTGTCTGTCTGCGGGTGTTAAGGAGAGTCCAGGTTCATCATAGACCCTGTGTCAGTGATTAAACACAAATCTCTGGTAAGCCTCGCTTTTATTTCCTATGTTATCACACACACACACACACACACACACACACACACACACACACACACACACACACACACACAGTACTTTGACAGTTCGGGGTCATATGAGCTGGTGTTTCTGCCAAAGCGGGGGTCTTGCTTGGGAATCTGATTAGAGGACAAGACGCAGTTGGCATCCAGTATGTGCATATGACCTCAATGGGGGAAGCAGGGCTCTGTGTGATCGCAGGTCTTGTCACAGTCAACACCGTCACTGAATGAGCGAATGACGGGAGAGTGAGGAGTGAAGGTCAGATCGTGGTCGGTCCACTGGCCGAAGATTGTCACCAGGTGAGTGTAGAGAGGGTCGCTTTCCACTTCAGAGTTCTTTGTGCTGAGAATCCGGTTGGACACTGCTCTCACCTGGAGACAGGATACAGGAGACAGTGAGCATCTTGGTGTCACTGTAGATGTGGTCTTCCCTGTACACTTATTCTCATTATCTGTACAGTATATATAAAATATAATACCAAAGGAAGAAATTTTCTGTTGACTTTTAGATCAGGGCTCGAGCCTTTGGGCAGAGAGATTTTATCCTCATACTCAGCAGGGAGCCAGTGGATGAAAGGTGTGTTGGACAATCCCCAGCGAGTGTTTTTTCTAGACAAGAAAAAATTAATCCTTTATTTTTCCTTTATCTTTCTCTTATTGTTTTACACATGGGTGCATTATGTACATAATCTGATATTACTGCCAACATTTGTCACAAAAGCAGCAACACAAATATACACTCCCATTTTAAGTATCTTTAATTGTGAAAATAAAAGAAGAAAGTTCCAGACATAATTTAAATTGGCTCCAGGAACAAATTCTTTGAGCAGTCAATTAGCTGTGTACACTTTTGTTACTTGTTTGTTGTTTTTGTTCTTGTTTTCCTGGTTTTTCCATTAAGCTTAAAGTTGCCCTTTAGCAGTTGCCTCACCTGTTGATGCAGACCCCACTCACAGTACGAAACTTGTCTAAATTAGGAGTTGTCTTGCAAGAAGGGACACGATGTCGGGCAGAGCAGCCTTAACACAGGCCAGTATAGACATCTTAGCTGTGACTTACAGCTGCTTGTATTGGACATTCAAAGACAATTTTGGATACGCACCTGTAGCGTTGATGGAACGTTTCTGACGTCTTAGCAGAGACCTCTTGATCAGTTTCCCAGTGTTATCCATGTAGTCAGCAGCACGCACAGCAGTACGAGTCAGCCCAGCAGGTTGCTTCAACAAACGCAGGACGTCTGAAGGATTTGCTGCATTCCTCTTCACACGTTCAACACTCCTGTGTTGTGTGGACAGGTCAGATTAGTGAGCATTTAGATGTTACTGCTTTTGATGATGACTTTATTTTATACATTCATGTTGTACCATTTGTTTTTCCATTACTGCAAATCTTGTGCAGCAGTTCAGTACACTCTTCTGGAGTACTCATAAGCTGAGTCTACTGTAGCCTTGGCTTCAATCACAGCTTTTTCAATGACACTTCTGCTCAAACGTGGTTCTGAAGGCAAAAAAAAAAGCATTTTTCAGTCAGTCTGTTCTCAGGTCAAAGTTGACGTTGTCAGCAAGTGTACAATATTAATTTGGTAAGTGCTTTCACACATCTTTTTGTTGACTGTCAATCATGTATAACAGTAACAATAACAGTAATTGTACAAGGAAATGTTTTTTTTTTATTTTGCTGCTCACCCATGTCATAACACAACCAACCGCCCAAACACACACAACCATAGCCAACGACAGAAGGTTTGAAATCATAGGCAGCGATACAGAGAAAACAGCTATACTATATCTTAACAGTAATAAGTAGTAAGGGTCTGGCCTGCAGTCTTAGAACAAGGAAGTTGTTTTCTGTACAAACCTGTCAGCTTTTACTAACAATGCACCTTTGAATCACTCAGATATGTCAAGTGTAGACAGTTCCTGCTTTTGTGGTTTTGTTCTTTTGAATCACACAATCTTCCAGTCAGTCAAGGATGTAGGAAGAAGTTCCTCAGCCAAAGCTAAAAATACAAAAGTTTCCAATGATTTCTGATTAACACATTGGTTGATAAACAGTTCTTTACCATCTGATCCACCCAAAAAAGTAATCAGTCAGTTAAAGTCGATCCAGATCTGTGCTCCCTGAGTGCAGAGGAGAATACACAACATACACCAATGTAAGTCCACATAATAGCTTTTGCAGTGATTTGTTTTATTATTCTATTATTGTTATTTTAATCTCTTCATGTCTTGCACAAGGTTGCTAAAAGAAAATGTTTAAATGTAGAAAAACATCCATCAGGTTCTCTGTAATTAGCTCTTGAGCTGTTCTGCAGGGCACGACTAAAATCTTAAGTGAAACAGCTTTTAGCACTTTCACTGCAGGCCATTTGAACAGCCTGCTCAAGGACCTGAAAGTTGCTGAAAATGTTGAAATCTTTAACTGTAAACTTAAAGGTGGGGTCAGACATCCTGAAGAAATATTTACTGTTGAGTCTTATTTCCAGGTTGTTATATAACAACATTAATGAGAGACAGACAAAGTGGCTTGGCTAATAGGCTGCAATTGGGGGCGTTCGTGCTGGAATGAGACTCAGCAATCTAAATATCTAAGTATGACTGACCCCACCTTTAAAACTCCACCTTTAAATAATTTTACTTTACTTTATGTTTTAGTCTCCCATTGTTTTATTGTTTTCTTTTTCTACTTCCTCATCAGTGTGCCAAACATCTGTGACCTGAATTAATCTACATTATATAATGAGTTCAGTCATTATCATTAAAACGTTTGTTGTTGCTTTTTATTTGTGACACTTAGAAAGTGTAGCAGCACGTGCCTTTTTCAGTGTTTAAATAGCCTTCCCCTGATTTGCATTTAACAGGAATATAATAAAATTTTAAATTTAAATTGACATACACAATTCAAGTAAAAATTACACTTAAACACAGAGCTGGCGATTTACAGTTTTACTCACAAGCTACTTGTTGTGTTTTAGACTTAGCAACACGTATTAGCTCCGTTCTATGGGTTCATATTTACATGTTATCAGTTTTCCTATAGAACTAAAGATAACATTCAAGTTCATTCAAATCAAAGACAACACGCAGAGCTTACTGGCATTTGTACGGGCATGTAGGCTTACTGGTTTTGTTTGTTGATTGCAAGATAAGCAAGTGAGGAAATTAAAAATAAAATCTATCTATGAGATATTGGACATTCAAGTAGGGGTGTTGTGGGTGAAACAGCCCACTTTATGTTTAAACAGCTCATCTGATTGGGGGTCCCAAAATTATCAATAGGCTACCTATACTGGTTATAAGTGATACAAGATTCTCTGTCCTTTAGTTGGTTTGGATCCAGCATATCTCTCAAACTTCAATTGGTTTATCTGCAGTACATCTCTCAAAGTTTAGTTGGATTACATGCAGTACATCTCTCAAACTTTAGTTGGATTACATGTAGTACATCACTCAAACTTTAGTTGGATTACATGCAGTACATCTCTCAAACTTTAGTTGGATTACATGTAGTACATCACTCAAACTTTAGTTGGATTACATGCAGTACATCTCTCAAACTTTAGTTGGATTACACATACACTCAAACTTTAGTTGGATTACATGCAGTACATCTCTCAAACTTTAGTTGGATTACATGCAGTACATCTCTCAAACTTTAGTTGGATTACATGTAGTATATCTCACAGCTGATTTAAGTGCAGTACATCTCTCTTTTAGACTTTTAACTGAAGTTATCTGTAACTTCGTCTCAGAATTCTCTGATATTAATCTATTTGGAGTTATTACAAAGAAAACTGTAACTTGAACCTCTTGTGGTTTTGTCAGACTTGCATTGCAGATAACATACAAAGGAGTGAGAAGGCAGTTTGCCAGTTTGGGAATCTGATACAATCCTGTCTTGTTTTTACTGCCTAGCATGCGCACACATGTGTGTTTGCACATGTGTGTGTAAGTGAGTACTAACACAGCTTTCATACAGACCAATACATAATTAAATAAAAAATATAAAGCATTAAGCCTTAAAAGCATTATTTAAAATCATTTGCACACATTCATGTGTTAGTGCACAGTGCAGTAAAATAACATTCAATCTGATGCAAAGTCTTTTTTGTTTACCTCCATTACGGGGAAGAGGAGTCTCACCTGTGTGAATACAGCTTCATTTACCCGTAAACATTTCTTTGTTTTGAATGACATAACCTGGGTGACATGCTGCAGGCTGGAAAATGCAGTTTAAGCAGAGGTTGACTGGAAGGATGTGTGGGAATTCCCTCATTAAAAAAAAAAAAATCTTTCATCAAAGGCAACTTGTCGTAGCATGTAATTTTCATAGCTGTTCATTTAGGTCAGACACAGAATCTGACAAACTATCCACTCCTTTTCTATACACACAACAACATCTTTTTACCATAAGTATCAGTGTTGCTTTACTGGAACTAATATCTTGTAACACATTATATAACTACAAAACATGGCAGAACACATGGCAGTAGATAATATTTGTAAATTTCATAAAAACTAGAAGCACATATAAAGGAGAATTAACAATATTACCAATATTATTATATCAGTGTCCTTGGGCAAGATACTGAGCCCAAGTGCTCCAGTGTTAGCTGATTAGCTGATGAGTAGTTGGCACCTTGCATGGCAGCCATGCCATCAGTGTATGAATGAGTGGATGAGATATGTAGTGTAAAAGCAAACCCTAGAAGACTAAAAGGTGCTATATAAGTACAGTCCATTTACTAAATAAAGTTACTCTCATTGTTTTATGTTGCTTCTATAGATTTTGTTGTTTTTGACCTGAAACTGTTGACTGTATTTTGTGGTATTGTATATTACATGCACCTGCTCGGGTTTGTAAGTCTGGTTTCTAGCATTGTTCACAGGAACAAGACAAATGGAAGACTGCATTCATTTAAATCTCTCAGTGAAGGTCCGCACCCACAAGAGGTTACTCAACATTTAAGCATTGCAGTTCAAACAAATCAATCAACGTGAGCTTGCGACATGAAATGATATGTGGAGTGCAATCCAAACCTTTTCGACATTGTGATTTGATCCTGTGTGATCCTTCAAACATATCAAATTTATTTAAATATTCAGCATAAACAATAAACTAAAAAGCTCTGGGCTTTCCAAAAGTACATACAAGCGCTCAAATGCATTGTCTAGATGTCTTTTTTGTTGTTATGTTCACCTTCCACCAAATCTAAAAATAGCTTCTGATCTCTAAATAATCATCACTTGACTGGAAAATATATTGTGTATTCAAATTTATGAATTAAACAATTCTCCCTTCTTAAAAGTGATTTTCTTGAGAAAGAACTATGTATTCTTTTCAGCTACTTGAAGGCGTTGACCAAATCAAAACTAAAACCAGCTAAACGTGTCAGATCCTTTCTTAAATAACTAGAATGTTAGCTTAGTCTTTTAAAGCATCTAACCTCCAGTTATCTCTCTTGTTGTCTGCCATCAGGCTACCTGCACAAGGAAGTGATGAGGAGGTAAAGTCATGGTGTCTTGAGTCAGACAGCAGAACGGTCCTTCCAGCCAGTGGATCATGTGATTCAAAGGAATGGAGTAAGGAAGAGGAATGCATGAGGAAATCAAAGGTACCGAAACACCAAACTGGAAAAGTGACCTCCTGGTTCACTGGGTTTACCGTCTGGTATGTGTCCATACCACAATGTTTGGAGCAGATAAAGTTCATATGATGAGAAAGTGGATAAATTAATTAGTAGACAAACATCACAGTGGAGTCACACCTTTAAAGACCTGTTATGGTTTTCATGGGAACTTCTGAGAATATTAAGGCAGTAAACAGTCAAAGAAAAGGAAAAAAAACAACAAGAAAACAGACTTGAATCTGACAGGGATGTAACATAAAGTACACGCTCCGGATGCAGTAGAGGCAAACAATGCTCACAAGAGAGAGAAAAGAATCAAGGCATGTTGATTTATTTAAAAGTTTAAAGTTTGTGATCTTATGGACAACAAGTTTTCATGCCTGCATTCTCAGTGATTATACATATAAATCTCAAGATTTGGAGATGATTTCTCATGCTGTATAATTTCACTGTCACTTTAACATGACTAGTGTGAGCTGTTAGTGAGTTTTTGCATTGTGAGGTTGTGTGCATTATTCTCCATATTTGGAGAAGGTGCAGCTGTGCCAAAGTGCAACAGTCACGCAAGTTTGTAGTTTTCGTATGAAAACATGTCACCTATGAAGTGTCTTTTCTGCATGTTTGTCACACCTTCCTCATTGTCTTGACATCTTTTGTCTCTTTGGCATGCTTCTTTCTGGTACACTGCAGATGGAATGGGAAAATCTACATGTTTGTAGTGTTTCCTATACAGTCCTATCTGCCGTCATCTGCTTTCACAAAATGAAAAAAATGAAAAAAATTCTTTGTTTGTTTGTCTTGTTTCTATTTGATTTTGATTTGTTTTCTAATATATTTGCAAAATGACTCCACATTATTTTCACATGGTATTTCCCATCCTTATAATCTGCATATGATACTAATCTGCGTAATGCATAAAATTAAAATCATGTTAAAATTTCTGAAATCAATTTATTTGAGTTTAACTTAACACTACAGCTAACCATCAATACACATTTACACATCAATGCCGCAGAAATAGTATCTTTCCCAAGGACACTTCGACATGCAACTCAACTCATACTTGTGCAGCCAGTAGTGTGTTGTGAAAACTGCCTCCAGAAAGATTGAGAAAGACAGAAAATGACGGGCTCTAGGCTAAAGTTAAAGAAGCAGACGTGCGAGCAGACGCACAGTGCAGCTCTTGAGTCTGTAAAGCCTGTCAGAGAAGGACGTGTCTTAATAAATAACAAACATGCAGTATATTACGGGAGCGCATTGCATTCACTGGATATAAAAAAAAATTAGACACCTTATAAAAGATCTCGTAATTATGAGATGAGGAAAGGTGCCACTTTTGATTAATCAAATGTTATTTGTAACTAGAGTCCATATATTTTGGTGGCATGTATGACATCACTGTGAGCTGTTCATTAACAAAAAGATTTATGATACATTCTGTTCACACACTCATTCCTGTGATAATTGAAAATGACTTAGAAATGTGTCAATGTGTCATTTGGCATCCTCACAAAGAGAATCAGGGTCCAGTTTACACCTGTGTTGATCTCAGTGTGTTTTGCATTTGCTTTAGTAGCTACAGCTGCAATTATACAGATTTCTTTCTGGCAAATGAAATGTGGATTGATACGTGTGAACCTGTAATAAACTTGAATACACAAACATTAAATAAACAGCTGCAAACTTTCAGGCATTTTGTTATTTTTGTGGGGTCATTATCCATGAATCAGATTATCCAGAAAGTGTCACGTTACAGAGGACTGAATAACCAATCCAATATGCAAAAAAACTTCAAAAAAATTCTATTTAAATTCTGTGGAAAGGAAGGCTGTGCAGACTAATCAGTGCGTCCAGTATTAGTATTTCATAACAGCACTTAATTTGTCTGCTACAGATTACACAACAACACTTGGTTTTTCATAGTTTGGGGGAATTTTTATTAGGAATTAGATTCGATAATAACAGGTTTTGACTGACCACCAGGGATCTCCTGGTGTTTGAGAAGAATTTGGAACCACTACACTTTATCTTACAATTAAGACAATTAAAAACTACATTTTTCATACTAAGAGTAGTAGTGTAATCTGTAGCAGACCAATTAAGTGTGTAGTGAGTTTAGTGACACTAGACTGTATCATATTGAAGTTATTGATTAATATTCCTAATAAAAATTCCCAGAAATTAATAAAAGTCCTTATTTTACCAAATAAGTGCTGTAGTGTAATCTGTAGGAGATCAATGAAGTGTGTGGTGATTTTGGTGACACACTGTATTATAGTGAAGTTATTGAATATTTTTGTAATATCTCTTTTCGGTGTTGCACTTTGTAGACTGTCCCTGCGCGCTGCTCTCACAGCCGGCTGCGCGTAAACACTAATGTTCTTGGTGTGGATGAAAATTAGGTTGTAGCTCGTTGTCTATCTTACTACTTACCTTCTCTAGATGGGATGCACAAGAAGGTTAAGGAAGTGGCGGAGTTACACTTGGGCTTTGACGTGTTTCTCAAGGTACCATTTTACACATGACTCCTGTCAGGGGTGCCGCCAGGAATTTTGGGCCCCATGACCAAAAAATATATATATATCAAATTTGGCCCCTAAATCTATTACCTATTTTTGGGGCCCTGTCAGTCGTGGGCCCTTGGAATTGTCCTAACTTTTCCCCCCTATACGGCACCCCTGACTCCTGTACTAGACTGTACGTGTTGGATTTCAGATTCACTGGACGGCAAAAGTAGGATGATGATGTTGATCAAGCTGCAGAGAAAGCAGAGAAGGTGAGTCAAGAGAAGCTTCGAAAAGGAGGCAGAGATAAGGAGGCTGAAGGAGGAGGATGCTGAACTGATGGAGAGGAAACAGAAGCTACAGCGTCGGGTGCAGAGGCACTCTGTGTATCAAGACTTCATGGAGCAAGTGGTCAAAATGACTAAGGTACTGCAAGGACTTTCACATGGCAGAGCAACAAGTGACTAAATTTGTTTATCATACAGGTATAGTCAGTTATATCTGTCAGTATCTGTTAGCTGAAAGCCAGCAAAGCACCACCTAACATGTCAAACAGGTTCATGCACACAACCCCTTCAAAGTAAAGTGTGATGTGACTGAAAAATTGAACTGAGGGTCCAAGTTATTTTGACTTATAAGCCAAATTTTGTGCTTGATTATGGCTTAAACAGCAGCAGCCAAAATCATTAAATATATGACATTGTTATGTGAGATGTGTGACTCTTTCCTCCTACAGCTTAAAGTTTTATTTTAAAAAAATTACAAACAAAAGATGTTAGCAGGGGTGATCTTTCTCTTGACAAACCCTGACGATAAAGTAGTTTCATTTTGGGGTTACCCCATTTTGTGGTACAGTTCAAAGATGTGCAGCTTCTCACGGGTCACTTAGAGAGTCTTGTCCACTTTAAAGACGAGCTCTCTCGGGGGGAGAGTGAGGCACAGGAGCAGGCTGACCAGTGGAGAAAAGCACTGCGGACATTGGAGGACCAGCATCACTTCCTGCAGCTACACAAGAACAACCAGCTGTCCCAGCTCCAGACCGAGCTGGAGGAGACGCTCTCTGAAACTCTAACATGGGTAACAGACATAATCCAAGTATCAAGGTCTGGTGTCAGAGCTAAGATTAGATCAAATATTGTTAAAAAGTTGACCGACCACCTTCTGTATGAAATTCTGTTCATACAGGAAAGGGAGTGGAACCACATTCAGCGAACAGCAGCAAAGAAAACACTCCTACTGGGGCAGATTAAGATGGCAACCCTCAACTATTTTAAAACAAATTAAACCAGTTGTCACTTAATATAAACAAAAAAAAAAAAAAAAAAAAAAAAAAAAAAAAAAAAAAAAAAAAGAAAACAAGAGGCGCAAAATACCATAGGGCAATTAACCCAAAACAATATAAGACAAAACCAATTCACAGACTGAAACGGAGTAACGCACACACAAAAAAACAAATACAAAATCAAAACAAAGCAATCTATAACTAATACAAAGCAACACAAAGCAGCAGCCTACAGTGGAGTCCGAGCAGGCTGAGCGAGGGGCAATCTGGTCCGCCGGTGTCTGCAAATACACAAGCATTAATTACGCACGACTCCACAATGAATGAACTTTCGGTTAAGAGGATACCTTACCAGGACGCTGTCGCAACAGTTATGCGGATAGCACAGACCGGAGCAGCTCAGGTAATGTGCCACAGCTATACCAGTACCGGCCTAAAGTGGACCACTTAACACGTCTCCACAGTGCAGAGCATCTACCACTCCAGCCGGGGAAGGAGGGGGGACCAACCGGCTGCACTACAACGCACAGAGCAGAAGATGTACTGCCAGAACTGGCGATTTACAAATGACAAAACTGGAAAAAGCCACTTACAATTTGGATACAGGTTTTCTGAGTCCCAAAATTACACTGCTGCCACACCAAAAAGGACTCGCCGTGACTGCTGCCACCAGGATCCAGGACCAAGACACACACCTGAGCACTAATTGCTTCACCTTATATGCGCACTGTGAAAAGGGGAGGAAAACCCTCAACCTGCCACACATGGTTTACCCACACAGGTGTTTTTGCTT
This sequence comes from Miichthys miiuy, assembly GCA_036365135.1. NCBI lineage: Eukaryota > Metazoa > Chordata > Actinopteri > Sciaenidae > Miichthys > Miichthys miiuy. The sequence continues at coordinate 21,135,842 of CM071605.1, forward strand.
GATGTTTTTGCCTTCCCAAGACCTTCGCTGTGTCTGAAATCCGTCTATTTACTATGTTTACTATACACTATACATTTACTGACCTCCATGATGGCAATCCAATTAAGGGCCTTTTCAAGGTTGCAGTCAAAGTATGCCAATGTTCGAAAGAGGATGATGTGTTAAAGCAAAACATACAGCGCTATACAATCTTCAGGAGTGTTTTTATTTCTTGCATGTTTTCATGTGAAAATAGAACGCGATCGATCTTTCGTGAAATCAAATAACGGTACTTGAAACTCAAGAGATAACGACGGGGCAACAATCAACAGTCATTGTGTCATGGTAAGTTGGTCTCACAGTATCAAAGACTCTTTGCTCTAGGTGAGACTTAGTGAGTTTTTTTTTTTTTTTGCTAAAACAGTGGTCATTTGTTAGCTTGAACATCATCCACTCGCCATTTGTTCCCTTGTAGATTCTTCACCGCCTTTGTTGTTATAATTAATCCGAATTTCATAACATAAATAACGTTGTTTAACTGAGAACATTTGCATATTGCACGTTTAAGTGAGAATACCTTGTAATATTTAACTTATTTATGTTTTTCAAGGGTGGTGCAGAGTTTAGCACTGTCGCCTCAAAGCAAGAAGGTTGCTGATTCGAACCTCGGCTAGGTCCTTTCTGTGTGACACACCCTATGCACATTGTGCAGTTCTAGCTTCCCATTTGTTTATCACTCTGTCTAAGTCAGGAAAATTTATTAAAAGATATTTTAAAAGCAGTAAAATGATTAAATGGTGGAATACAAGTAGTAGGTAGCATGAAGAGAAAGTATCTGAGTAAAGTACAGTTACCTCAAATCTGTAACTAATTACAGTATGTTTATATTTTTTTATTAATTATAAAATTGTTTGCCATGTGATTTTTTTGTGTAATGATGTTTCTGTCCTTTACACTCATGCTAATGTTACAGGAATTTGCAGGTGGGTGTACAAGACTACGGAAGCCCTGAGTAGTCATGTATTCATATATTTTATTTCCTCCATTTTTTTCGTGATAACAAGACTTTGTTTTCTTAAGATAATGAATCAAATATGATAGTCGTGACGCCATGCTGACTGATGAATGTGAAGCACCGATATATACTCCTGTTCCTCTGATATTGCTACATTGAATGAAGCTTCCTGCAATAATTTGATATACTACTATCCTTTTGATTTCTCAAGATGTCATATTAATTATGTCATTATCCCGGTGTTATAAGAGCGGTTTATTGTTCAGTTTGTTTTACTAAAAAAAAATTGCAATAAAAAGTTTGGATTTGTTTCAGACACATTAATTGCATTACATTCTTGAATAGACTTTCAAGTAAAATTAACTTCAGCTGTTAAAATTAAAGTTAGGAACAGTGCAACAACATACATATAGAATATTCTTTATATGTTTTTTTGTTTATATTTTTAGGATGTGCCTCCTGGATTGGAAGGCACTACAGTAAGCATACATTAAAATTTAATCTATGAAGCAAAATTTTAATTTCAATTAAACCTGTGCAAAGAAGACTTTTTTTTCTTTTTTTAATTCAATTCATAAAGACTTTTTAGGAGAAACTGGAGCACCCGGAGTAAACCATTACAAACATACATACTTTGGACCTTATTCCCAGCATCAGTATTTGACATTCATACATGGAGAAAAAAATTAAAAATGGTGGTATGATGAGCTGGGTCTGGAGCTAAGGGAGGGATTTTTTTTTTTTTTTTTTTAATTCATAGAGAGTTTGTTGGAGAAACCGGAGCACCCGGAGTAAACCATTACAAACACTCATATTTAGACCTGATTCTTAACAGAGGGTACAAAGCGTACATGCTTTGATGTTTACTCTGACCTCTGCTTGCCTAGGTCTTTGGTTTGAGGATACCTTTTAAAGTATCTGCCTGCCGAGTCTTAAGCAGTCCATGTCTGGACCTAGGCTGGTTCTGAGGAGAGTCTTGTTTAAGGTCAGTGCCAACTCTGACACTTGGGGTCTGTGGTGGCAATGGTTCCAACTGGCTCTGATGACCTGTCAGCTGAACTTTATGTGGAATGGATGGAAAGCGTACATGCTTTGATGTTTGCTCAGGCCCCTGCTTGCCTGGCAGAGTGTCTGGTTTTGGGACATCACATTTTAATGTGTCTGTCTGCGGGTTCCTAAGTACACGTCCATATTTAGTTTTCCTAGTGTGGTTCAGATGAGAGCTTTGTCTAAGTTCATGCTCAGTGCCATCTCTGACACATGGGGTCTGAGGGGGGTGTGCCTTGAACTGTGTTTGACTATGTGTGGACTGCTCCTGCTTCACTGCACCAACAGATTGCTGCATGTGCAGTGAGCTCTTCATATCAGTGCCACCCGTGGTGAGTGAGATCTGTGGTGTCAATGGTTCCAACTGGGTCTGATGACCTGTCAGCTGAACTTTATGTGGAATGGATGGAAAGCGTACATGCTTTGATGTTTGCTCAGACCCCTGCTTGCCTGGCAGGGTGTTTGGTTTTGGGACATCACATTTTAATGTGTCTGTCTGCGGGTTCCTAAGTACATGTCTATATTTAGCTTTCCTAATGTGGTTCAGATGAGAGCTTTGTCCAAGTTCATGCTCAGTGCCATCTCTGACACGTGGGGTCTGAGGGGTGTGTGGCTTAAACTGATTCTGACTACGTCTGGGCTGATTCTGCAAGAGCACATCAAAAGATTGCTGCAGGTGTTGTGCATTGTTACAAAGGCCTTCAAATAATTCGCATTTCTCTTCTAACAGTTCAACAGATGCATCGACTGGGGTATAGTAGAACTTAGGGTTTGTTTTTGTTATCGTTGGTGTGTCTGGTTTGACTAGTGTGTCTGGTGATTCTACTTTCTGCACCTGGTCAGCATTCCCCTGAGGGTTGACTTGCATAGGATCCCATTTGTCTTTCCCAAATACACCTATGTAGCAACCTGTGTCGGTCCATAACCGGACATTGCAGTCCAACCCTGCAGTAATTATTTTTGTACATGCAGGGTCACACTTAACACTCACAAGTCCTGTGAGGTGAGCTTGCCATGAATGCAACAGAGGAGGTGGACACAGTGACACATGGAACTTTTTTGCATCCTCATGTGGCTCTTTGCTGGTCTGTGTTTTATATCCAATACACTGAATGTCCCACAGATAAACCTGCCCAGTACTATCCCCAGTTAGTAATTTCTTTTCATATTCATCAGTAGCCATAGTGGTAATGACTGCACCTTCATCCTTTACTGCCCTGAACTTTGCTAACAGATGTCCTTTGGGATGAACAGACCAGGCATAGATGTAGCCATTTGCAGAAGTTAGCAGTGTGGCTGTGGTAGGAGTGGCCATCAGGGTCTTCAGACATATAATTGAAAAATCAGATTTTGAGTTTTGTTCATTCGTACACCACCTAGTGTGTCTCTTCATTTCACTCACCCAACCTGTATGACCTTGATAATGTAAGCCCAGACTCCGTATTTGAGGGCTCTTACTGATGTTGAGGCAGAGCAAAGCACGTGAAGTTTCAGTTTCCCAGATAACAATATTTCCATTGCTGGCGGCAGCAATCAGTTTGGTGTCATGCACATCCAATGAGGAAATGTCATTTAAATACTCATGCTCCAAAAATCTGTAGTCATATTCATTAATATTCAGGTCATATATGATCTTGGAGTTCCTTCCAGACATAAACACCCTATCTTCCGTGCAGACAATACTTGTCACCTTCTTATGCACGGTAATTGGAAGAACGTTAAGCTCTTTTCCGTTGTTAAAGTTCCACAGTTTCACTATCCCATCCTCAGAAACCGTGATTAGTCTGCGCTTAAGTCCATCAAATGAGATGGCAGTGATTCCCACAAACTTATCTGGAGTGACCTTGAACTTCATGACAGCTTCTCCTGTTAAGATGTCCCACACTGTCACCACACCATTTTGGCATATGGAGATGGCCTGTTTGTAAATGCTGTGATAGAGAGCATTGCACAGGGGCATTTCATGAGATGTTAAAGAATTTTGTAAAACATCTGTGCCATAGCCAAGACAAGCTCCAATATTTATGTTCGCCACAACTAACTCATTGTTGAGTATGTTATAATGTGCAGCTGAAAGTTTGTTCGGTCCTATATCTTCAACCTGGAAGGTTTGCAAAAACTGCCAGCTCACATCACTCCACACACATACCTTCTTGTCCTCGGACAAACTTATAAATAATCCCTTTCTGGGATTGAACATCACGTGTGAAATGGGTTTTTTATGTCCTTCTAATTCCCTTACAGACAAGTGTGAGTTGTGGGGATACCACACCCGCAAAACACCATCTGTACCACCAGTCACCAGATTTTTAGACCAATCCGAGTAAGCAACACAGGTGAAAAACTTTTTACCTTCCGCGCTCTTAAAGTACTTTTTTGAGACGTTGGACAGCTTGGACAGGGTAACAAGAGCCATTCTCTCAGAAGATTTACTACATACGGCAAATGAGTCAAGTGATGGAAAGTAATGGATCTGCTTGCAAATATCATCAAAGATTAGGACTCTGATATACAAATAGTCTTTGTTATGGTTTGTAAGCAGTTTTTTAACATAATAAGTCGGATAATCCTGCAGAGAGGGGTTTTCTGTCAACTCTTTGTTAAATAGGCCATTTATCTTTATCTTGCTTGAGATAAATATCGTAAGACATCCATCATCATTTCCAAAGGAAAATATTCCTTTTGTTCCATTGGACCAGTAGTTCATGGTGGTCACACTGTAGTCAACATTTAAACCATATGCAACATGAAAATCAGTAACCTGAGGAAACTCATTGTAGTCGTAGAATAACAGCTGCCTGCCAGTTGTGGAGATTGCCACTTGTTTGAGTTCTTTGATGAACACCATGTCAGTAACATATATTTTTGTCATGTGTGAATGAGGGAGCGTCTTTGATAATTTACACAAGTCAAGTGCGCATCTGCTTTGAAATGTGTCACTCCAGACAGTAAGTATGCCATTTGTGCTGATGGAGAGATAATGACCTTCCACATAAGGCCAAATTTGTCCCGGTTCCTTTGGGGTCTCTGATATCCCGCCATACTCGCAGAATGTCAGAGCAGCAATTCTTCTTCTGCAGTCCACAGGTATAATTTTAAAAGGTTTCGGGAATATTTGATTTTTAAACTCTGATGCATCTGCTTGATCTAAGATGTAGGACGTTAACTCACCAAGGTCGATAGTTCCATCACAGTTTGCATCGATCTTCATGTGGAGGGCAGTGAGTTCTTCATCATTCACATCACCCATTATTCTTTTCATTGCAACACAGAATTCTTCTATGTCCAATCCTCCACCTCCATCAGTATCAGCCTCTCGAAATACCTTTTCAATCTCTTCTACATTTTTCAGAGTGAACATCTTTTCTTGAAACAGAGATTGATCCCCCATTATTACTTCAATCTATATAATATATTATAGAATATATAATAATTATATAAATTATATAAATATAAATATCAGATTAAAGTCCAAAATCCTTCTTATCCACCTTGTGTATACAAGCTTTTGTGACAAGTGAATGTCCCCAGTGTGAGATCGATCTTATACTTATTGTCATCAGAGATCGAAACCCGGTGCAGATCAAAGGAAAGTAGGCTGGCCTACTAGTTTTCAGTCACGTGACAGGGGCGGAGCCATGGAGGGCAAAACAACATGCCATGATGGCGGTTTTACAGTCCTCTTCAGCGGATACTCCGCGGAGCCGCTGAAGAGGACTGTAAAACTAATGTTTATTTATATATTACCTGAGCACAAAAACTTACATCAAGTTTGTCCACTTGCGACCCCTACACGGTACCCGCCGCTGTATTTTTGAACCACTGAAAACAGCGAAGCCCCTGCCGGAGCTGGACTTTGATGATGTCTACATTTATCCCTCCCCTTACACCGCCACCGGGATGAAAGCGTACAAAAGTCCGGACAGTTATATTTTCGTGCTGGTTGGGTCAATACAGCTTGTAAGGCTGTAGTGACAGGGCTTTATTATATTCTGTTGAGATTAACATAATATACAGTGTTTAATGTTACTGGAACCAAACCTAGGGGTTATTTGGGACCAGTAGCAAGGGTTGTATACAGTCATTGCACCTGCCCCTGGTCTCAGATGTTGTTGCCGGAAGGATAGGCTGCTGGTGAGCAGGCTCCCCCAGGAGGTTTGTCAGGAGGTTTCACCATCTGGGCTAAGTGCTCGGTCAGTGAGGACACTTGACAGTTTTTGAATAGCAGCACGATTAGCCTGTAACTCTGTGTCAACTTTAGCTTGCTTAGTGTCGAGCTGAGCTGCACTAACTGTCACTGTTCGGATTTTAGCTACTGTGCCCAGCCGTTTGAGTCTTTCTGCCTCCTCACTAGTAGACTTACTAATCTGATCTAAAAGAAAGTCATCACTTACTTGCAAGTCGGTCAGTAAAGGCTTCAGATCATGGAGAAAGGTACCGTGTACAAGCCTTTTGTCATAGCTAAACTCTGTACCAGGCTGTTGTGCCTCAAACAGAACACGCTCCTTTAATCTCATGATTCTGTACAAAAACTGCTGTGGGCTCTCTCTGTCTTGCTGTTTAGCATTACTTAACTCTTGAAAAAGTTCAGTACTGTTTTTATCTCTAATGTGTGCGCGGAGAAACTGCTTTAGCCCATCAACAGTTAAGTCACCTCTGTTAGTTAACATCTCCCTGAATGTACCAGGTTTTATCATCTTAAACACAGTGCACATTACCTCAGATTCTGTAAAACCCTCATGCAAACCTTCATCAATTTGTTTACAAAGGCTGCTGTATGATATTTCAGAACCAACATCAGAGATTTGTCCACCATGTACCTTGAACTCTCTGCGAGGGAGCAGAGCTGCAACATCATTAAACCTCAGTACCTGATCTCCCATACTGGAAGACAGGGGGATAACCCCCAGCACCTGCTGTAAATGTTTTGGCTGGTGTTGGAGTGGCAAGGTTCTTAGCTGGCATGCCACGGTCTCTCCCAGAAGGTGCTGGAAGCATATGGCTATCTCTGTCCTCTGTAGATGAGTTAGCATGCTCATCTCTGTTCTGTGGTGAGGGTGACAGGGCATGAACGTCTTTGTCCACACACACTGGAGAGGTGGAAATGCCTGTGGTTTGTGTATTTTTTTTAGAATTCTGACTTTTGACTTTTTTTCTCAGAAGTCTAAAAATTCTGTAAGAATTTCAGAAAAAATGTTCTTCACATAAAATTGCAAAGACTCCAAAGAAGATCTAACCATCTACAGTGTAAAATATCATCAAACATTCAGAGAATCAGGAAGAGTCTCTGTGGGACAAGGTCAAAGGTCAAAACTGGGATGCTCATGATCTCCAGGCCCTCAGACAGAACACTTCCAGAAATCACTGTCTGTGAACACAGTTCGTCGTGCAAGCACAAATGCTAGTTAAAGCTGTATCATGCAAAGAAGAAGTCATATGTGAAAACGATGCAGAAATGCCTCCATCTTCTCTGGGCCAAAGCTCATTTAAAATGGTCTGAGGAAAATTGGAAAACTGTTCTGAGGTCAGATCAATCAAAATTTTTTATTCTTTTTGTAAACCATGGGCGATGTGTCCTGCGGACTAAAGAGGAGAAGGACCATCCAGCTTGTTATCAGCAGACAGTTCAAAAGCCTTCATCTCTGATAGTCTGGAAAGGCACCATCAAGGTAATAAGGCATAAGGTTAACAGCTGTCAAGCCCGATGTTAAAAAGATAGTGTCGGAGGGGAAATGTCACTGATATTGCTACATTGAATGAAGCTTCCTGTAATAATTTGATATACTACTATCCTTTTGATTTCTCAAGATGTCATATTAATTATGTCATTATCCCGGTGTTATAAGAGCAGTTTATTGTTCAATTTGTTTTACTGAAAAAATAGCAATAAAAAGTTTGGAATTGTTTCGGACACATTCATTGCATTACATTCTTGAATATACAAGTAAAATTAACTTCAGATGTTAAAATTAAAGTTATATATAGAATATATTCTTTTTTTTTTTTTAATTTAGTTTTTATTATTTTCCATAATTATAAACAGGAAACAAACAACCATACATTTAAGTAAAACAGACAGAAAGGAGGGTAACGAAAATAAGAAACAAAAAAAGAAACAACCAAAAAGAACAAAACATAGGCAGGTAGGTAGGCAGTTAAATAAATAACATACAATCGGACCATGTGCATCTGTGTCTATCTCTATCACAGGTATCACTGCTACTGTAATCATTTTATCATTCATTGTAATTCATTGTCATTTTATCAGTCATTGTAATTGTACAATATGTTTGTGTTGATGTGTTCTGTACACATGACATCTATTGCACGTCTGTCCGTCCTGGGAGAGGGATCCCTCCTCTGTGGCTCTTCCTTGGGTTTCTTCCACCTGTTTTCCCTGTTAAAAGGGTTTTTTGTGGGCAAGCTTTTCCTCACTCGAAACCGAGGGTCTAAGGACAGAGGGTGTCACTCCCTGTACAGATTGTAAAGCTCTCCGAGGCAAATGTACTTTGTGACTTTGGGCTATACAAATAAAATCTGATTTGATTTGATTGGATGTGAGGGTCGGTCCATTATTCAGGCATTATTCAGAGTGTATGGCCTTAATGTAAAACATGTCAATACAAAACAATTAAGAATATCCATACATGGTTTAGCTGTTCTCTCTAGATATACATTTACCAAAACTGTCCCACTGTTCGTTTGTCATATAATATAAAGATTCCAAAAATATGTTTGTTTAAGTGTGATGCCATTGTTTTGTCTCCAAGGAGACATAGTCTCGGCGATCTGGGAAGTCCACAATTCAGCCATTTGCCTATATAATCTAAAACATTTTCCCACAGGGGGAAGATCTTGGGGCATTCCCATAATGCATGTACAAATGTGCCACTTTTTCCCCCCACACTTCCAGCAAAGATCATTGTTAAGCAAACCCATTCTATTTAGTCTTGATGGGGTAAAATAATATCTGAATTATTTTATACTGAATAAATTTGCCTCTGGCTTCTCTTACATATTTTTCAGTGTTGGAAAGAATCCCCTCCCATGTTTTTTCATCCAGAGTACAAGACAAATCCTTCTCCTATATCCGCTTGAGATTACTACAACCATTACTGTTTGACCAAGGACACATTTCATACCATTTTGACGCTCTATGATGCATTTTAGGTAGCTGTAAATAACACTCAACTGGACCCTTATCCTGACCAGCGGGAACAACCTTTTTAATACAGTGTCTAATTTGTGGGCTTAAGCTGCACCCCTGTCTAGTTGACCTGGTAATACTGAAAAACTGAGATAATATTCCGTTAGTAAAGACAGCAGCTTTAGGGTTTGAGTATAAGACTCTTATCCATGTGCAAAAACTATCCCCAAACCCAAATTTCGAGAGAGTAGTAAATAAAAAAGCCCATTCCACCCTATCAAAAGCTTTCTCCGCATCGAGTGATATGGCTGAAACAGGGTGGGGGTTCATGCAAAGACTGGGGACAGGACAATTAACCCCTGGAGGTAGGAGTGGCAGAGGCAGATGTAACAGTACCCCCCCCCGGCGCCACCTGGCGCACGTCCTGGCTTGTCTGGGTTATTGATGTGGAATTCACGAATAAGGGTGGGGTCCAGGATGAGACGACGGGGAACCCAGCAGCGCTCCTCAGGACCGTATCCCTCCCAATCCACCAAGTACTGGAAGCTGCGTCCACGACGACGCACATCCAAAAGCCGCCGGACAGTGTAAGCAGGGTGGTCATCGATTAACTGAGGTGGAGGAGGAGCTGCTGCTGGGGGGGACAGGGCACTAGAGTGGACAGGTTTAATTTGGGATAGATGAAAGGTGGGATGGACACGAAGGGAAGCTGGGAGCTTCAGCCGGACAGCAGAGGGGTTCAGAACACGATCAATGACAAATGGCCCAATAAAACGTGGGGAAAGCTTTCTGGACTCCACTCTCAAGGGGATGTCCCGAGTTGAGAGCCAAACCTGTTGACCTGGGACATAGGCTGGAGCAGCAGCACGGCGACGGTTGGCACAAGTCTGAGCTCTAGTGGAAGCACGTAGGAGGGCCACACGAGCCTTCCTCCAAGTGCGGCGGCAACGGCATAGATGGTCTATAACTGAGGCCACAGCAACCTCTCCTTCTTGAGAGGGAAACAGGGGTGGTTGATAGCCAAGGGTGCATTCAAAAGGTAACATACCTGTGGAGGCATTGCTGAGGGAGTTATGGGCATATTCCACCCACGGCAACTGGGAACTCCAACGGGTCTGGTTGGCAGAAACTACACAACGCAGGGCTGCCTCCAATTCCTGGTTTGCCCGCTCGGTCTGGCCATTAGTCTGAGGATGAAAACCGGAAGAGAGACTAACCGTACACCCAAAAGCGGAACAGAAAGCCTTCCAGACTTGGGAAATGAACTGGGGTCCTCTATCAGACACAATATCAGCCGGGATACCATGTAAACGAAACACATGGTTCACCAGGAGGTCAGCAGTCTCCCTGGAGGATGGTAGTTTAGGCAGGGGAATGAAATGAACTGACTTAGAAAACCTGTCAATGATTGTGAGAATGACTGTGTTACCATTAAAAAGGAGGGAGACCTGTGACAAAATCCAGGACGATGTGTGACCAAGGGCGCGTAGGTACAGGTAGGGGATGAAGGAGTCCAGCTGAGGGTTTAGTGGATGTCTTGTTTCTGGCTCAGACCGAGCAGGCAGCGACAAAATCCCTGGTGTCTTTGTCCATCGTGGTCCACCAGAAGCGCTTACGGAGGAAGGCGAGAGTTCGATTCACTCCAGGGTGAGAAGTGAGTCTGGTTGAATGGGCCCACTGGAGGACATCAGAACGGACAGAATCAGGGACAAACAAACAGTTACGAGGCCTGTTACCTGGATCAGGTTCATTCCCCTGAGCCTGGAGGACACGAGCTTCTATTTCCCAAGTAACTGAGGCAATGATGCAGGAGGAGGACAGGATGGTCCCTGGCTCAGAGGGGGCTTCGGCTGTGAACTGGCGGGAGAGGGCGTCTGGCTTGATGTTCCTGGAACCAGGACGATAGGTTAGGATAAAGTTAAACCTTCCAAAAAAATAATGCCCACCTGGCTTGCCGGGAGTTCAGTCGTTTAGCCGTTTGGATGTAAGCTAGGTTTCTTATGGTCTGTCCAGACAATGAAGGGCTGTTTGACTCCCTCTAGCCAGTGTCGCCATTCCTCCAGGGCTAGTTTGACTGCTAGGAGTTCACGATTGCCAATATCATAATTCTTTTCCGCTGCAGACAGCTTGTGTGGAAAAAAAATAAATAAATAAAAAAAAAAAACAATCAGCGCCGGTATCTGAAGCGTCCACCTCAACAATGAACTGGAGGTCTGGATCCACCTGTGTGAGAACAGGAGCAGAGGTAAAACGGCGCTTGAGTTCCTGAAAGGCAGCCTCCGTCCCAGAGGTCCACTGGAAAGGAGAGGAGGTGGAGGTTAAAGCAGTGAGAGGGGCTGCTAGGCGGCTATAGTTACGAATAAAACGGCGATAGAAGTTAGCAAAACCCAAAAACCTCTGCAGTTGTTTCAGGGTGGTGGGGGGTGGCCACTCTGTTACCGCTGTGACATTGGCAGGATCCATCTGCACCTGCCCCTGGGTGATGACATATCCCAAAAAGGAGACAGTGCTAGCATGGAAGTCACATTTCTCAGACTTGACAAAAAGTTTGTTCTCCAACAGGCGTTGGAGTACCTGGCGTACATGCCCCTGGTGAGTCTTGAGGTCAGAGGAAAAAATGAGGATATCATCCAGATACACAAACACAAAACGTCCCAACATATCCCTGAGAACATCATTTACAAGGGCCTGAAAGACAGCAGGGGCATTAGTGAGACCGAATGGCATAACTAAATACTCAAAGTGTCCGAGGGGTGTATTGAAAGCCGTCTTCCACTCATCCCCCTCCCTGATGCGAACAAGATGGTAGGCATTCCGCAGGTCCAGCTTGGTAAAGACCTTCGCTCCATGGAGAGGGGAAAAAGCAGAGTCAATCAGGGGCAGAGGGTATTTGTTCTTGACAGTTATATTGTTCAATCCCGGAAATCAATACAGGGCCTCAAAGTACCATCTTTCTTATCTACAAAGAAAAAACCTGCACCCACCGGAGAGGACGAGGGCCTGATGATGCCTGCAGCCAGTGAGTCCCGGATGTAATTTTCCATAACTTCCCGTTCAGGACGTGAGAGATTGTACAGGCGGCTACTGGGAAGAGGCGCTCCAGGTCAATGGCACAATCATAGGGCCGGTGTGGAGGTAATGATAGCGCACGATGTTTGCTGAAGACAGGAGCCAAGTCATGATAAATGAATGGCACAGAAGACAAATCTTGTGGTTCTGGGACAGACTGAAGCACAGATGAGGCAGGAGCAGGGGCAGAATGCAGACAGTTAGCATGACAAAAACTACTCCAGGAGGTCACCCTTCCTGCTGACCAATCGATTAGAGGATTGTGCAGCTCTAGCCAAGGGTGACCTAGAACCAGAGGAGAGCTGGGGCAGTCAATGACATGTAAACTGATCATCTCCTGATGATTACCAGAGAGTCTGAGGAGATTTACACATAGTCTGACTCAGCAGTATCTCTCCCACTACTGCTGAGTCGCCCCTTTTACCTGGCGTAGTGGGCAGGTGAGGAGGAAATGACCAGGCTGACCACAATACAGGCAACTCCTAGTAGTTATCCGCCGGCGCCTCTCCTCAGGTGTAAGCTTGGCACGACCAAGCTGCATGGGCTCGGGATCTGGAAGAGACTGGGAGGCAGAGGCAGTCGGGGGAGACAAACAAGGTAAGTTTGGAGATGTAATGGCAGAGGCTACCTTACCCGTTTTCTCCCTCCGACGCTCACGGAGGCGACTGTCGATGCGGAAGGCCAAGGAGATGAGTTCATCCAGTCCGTCAGGCTCCCTTTGTGACACTAGCTCATCTTTGATGCTCTCATTAAGAGCATGCTGAAACACAGCTTGGAGCGCTTCATCATTCCAGCCGCTCTCAGCAGCTAGACAGCGAAACTCAATGGCAAGCTCAGCAACGGAACGAGGGCCTTGATGGAGGGAAAGTAGTCTCTTAGCGGCATCCTTGCCACGAACGGGATGATCAAAAGTCTTCCTCATCTCCTTTGTAAAGTCAGAATAGGAATGCACAATCGGGGCTTGCTTCTCCCACACCGCTGTGGCCCAGCTACGAGCTGAACCTCGGGGACAACCAATCAGGTAAGCTACTTTAGCTTTGTCAGAGGAATAGGTACGGGGTTGAAGGTCAAAAACTAATGAACATTGAATCAAAAATTCTCTGCACGTACCAAGGTTACCGTCATATGGCTCTGGAGGTGACACATGAGGTTCACGGGCGGGGTGAGTTGCTGCGGGATGGCCGCGGTGGACTGGCAGCTGGTGGAGGGCTCTGGGCATGGAAATGTAAAACATTTGCCAGGGTCTGTGAGATCTCCGCTACCTGAGCAGTGAGTGTCTGCAGGACTTGGCCATGTTGTCCCAGTAAGGCTCCTTGACCGGCGAGTGCTTGGCGGATTGGATCAGGAGCTGAGGGAGAAAAGCCAGACTCAAGGGGGTGGGGTGGGATTGCGGTCCACTGGGTTCGACATGGCCAGATCGTACTGTTGAGGGCTAGCTGGACTATAACCCAGATGCGGACACACAAGGGAAGCAGATCGATGAAGTTAAACCAGTTTATTGTTTTTAAGGCAGGTTTGGTCAGGGGCCGGACAGGGATGACACGGGCAGAGTCTCCCCAGGAGGCTGGATCCAGAGCAGGGCTTGCTGCTCCTGCTTGGAGCAGGCGAGGGCAACAGGTCAGGAAGTCAAGGGCTGGAGAGCTGAGCAGAGCAGGCAACAATCTGCAGGGGGATCACAAAAAGTCAGCATAGGAAAAAACGTCGGAACAACATCTGTGGGCTTGATGCGCAGTACTAACGGATCAGTGGCTACAATCTGGCAGTGTGGTAGTGGCAGGGCTGAGTATAAGAAGGTTGCAGGATGATTGCAGGATTGGGTGCAGCTGGTGGTTCCTGCTCTGCTCTGTCTCCAGCACACCTGAAACACACACACAAAGACTGGGGACAGGACAATTAACCCCTGGAGGTAGGAGTGGCAGAGGCAGATGTAACAATTCTGACTTTGCTGCGATCCAGATGATCATCTAATGTTTGATTAAAATCTCCCCAAGATAATCTGACCATCTACACCTCCTGGTATTTTATTGACCTCATGAAAAAAGGATGTGTTTTCTTAGTTTGGAGCATACAACTTGCAAAGTACTATTTTAACTCCATTAATAAGTGCTTCCACAGCTAAAATTCGTCCATGAGAGTCTTTAAATTGATTCGATACAACAAAATTCAACTTTTTGTTGATAAGGATAACAACCCCACAGCTCTTGCTCGATACTGAATTATGAAAAACATGTCCAACCCAATCCCGTTTCATTTTTATAGTTTCATCTTGGTCTCTGAAGTGCGTTTCCTGAATATACGCACGTTTAGATTTAAGATAAGTGAGTATTTTTTTACATTTAATTGGTGTACTGCAGCCATTAACATTCCACGTTACTATATTGATATGTCCACTACTCATTGCTTCCAAAGAGTATATACACCTGCCACCCTTTACCCTCATCCATAAATCTACCCCTCACTCCTTCAATACACATTAATGCCTTACTCCTGCCATCATGAAAATAGTGATAAGAACACCTCCAATACACAATACAAAATAACAATAACTCAAAAAACACTGTCTTTAAAGAGAACATGACAGTGTACTAAGCCTTAAGTTTCTTTCAGCACCCCCAACTCTGACTTTACTTCCAACCTCCTTGGGTCAAACATATTTCATATATTTCCTCTGCTCTGCTGCCATCTACTGGCTCCAGTTTGAAAGCTTTGATCAGCTGATATTTTCAGCATGAGCTGCGGAAGAGCTGCAAAATAATTCAGGTATATTCCTCTTTGTTTAAACAATACACAGCTTGTCTACAGATTTAAATAAAAAAAATTGGAATTAATTACGAGATTAAAGTCGTTATTAAATATGGCGAGAATTAATTACGAGATTAAAGTCGTTATTAGATATGGCCCTAATACTCCGTCGTAACTATGTGATGCTGATGTGCCAAAAGATTAAGTATCTCCTTGTTTGTGAAACCTATGCTATAGTGGCCCTTTGTCACTATCCGCGCATGCTGGTGGTTTAAAGGGCTTGTACGCGTGCCAGTGTAGGTGCATGCAGGTGTAAATGCATAACACAGCCAATGTCCAAGCATTGCTGATTATATGTTGCAGGTTTATTAGGCTACACACAGCCGACTCAAAAGTACTCACTTTCACAATAACACACAATTCTGACCTGCGGCGTTACACGCCATGGCACGGTCAAAAACCGTACGGATTCCCCAGCGTGCGCCCCTGCGCTGATTAACCCACCTACCTATATAGATTCAAACAATGGCCTAAATAGATACTGCCACCTACTGGCACAAATGTGTACAACACTCATGAACACAGAAAATGACCGATCTGGCTCCTACATATGCTAAAGTACAATTCCACGAAATGCTCCACGGCCCTCATTTTAACAACTGTCCTCCTCTAAAACAACAGGATAGAATATTTACGACTTTAATCTCGTAATTAATTCCCAAAAAATTTAAATTAAAATGTGGCCCTAATACTCCGTCGTAGATTTTAATATTTACATTTAGCCATTTAATTACTACTGGATATTATGTTTGTTGTGTTTTTGTAATATTATATAAAATATTATAATATATATTATAATTTTGTAATAATATGCGTAGGCTGTGACTTCCTCCACATCTCAGTGTAGACACAAGCGTCAAAAAATATGTTTTTAACAAGAACTACGTGATACAGTTTAAAGGAAGCAGAGCCAAAATATAACCTGCTTTTAAATTAGTACTGGTGTGGTTTAAGCTCCTAAAATGAACAAGACATAGATGTAACCTGAATTTAACAGTGATTAATGTGACATTAATGTGACATTAATTAATGAGACTAATCTAATGAATAACTTTTGAAGCCCCTAGACACACTTGGTCCATCCACACAGGTGTTCTCACTTATTTTGCCTGATTAAGTCAATTCTATTTTATTTATATAGTGCCAAATCATAAAAGTTATCTCATGACACTCTTCATATAGAGCAGGCCGTACTCTTTATAAAATCATTTAGAGATCCACCAGGAGAAAGTACTTGGCAACAGGGTGTAGACCTTCTGGGTTGTACAGCTTGTCCCTTACTCACCTGTTGCACCTGTTAGGGTGGAACAGATTAGACTTTTGTGGTACATGGAGAGAGTTTCATGTAATTCCCTCAAAGCTCTGCCCAACTTCAAACTAAGCAGAGATCTAATCCGCCAGAATGATTTAAAACACCTGCATGAGTGTGCAGCCCCTTCAGATTAGTCTATTTGTACCACTTGAATTCACAAATACTAAATAAAAAATAAAAAAAGACAATGATCAGAGCAGTGTTTATTTAGAAAATATTTCAAAAATTCATGCAATGCATATCAGAATTTCTCAAAAATAATCTAACCTATGATCAACACATTTGTTCTCACCATGACAGAAGATTTGCATCTTTATCAATAATTGTACAGAAACAACTCTAATTAATCAATTAGTGATCAGAATTAAAACAAGTGGACGATTTCACACATTTAGAATAAGAAATAAAAATCTTAAAAAATAAAACATGACAATCAGATAAAAGCTCACGTAGAAGGTCCCACTTTACAAGAGCAACGTGGTTACATTGTTGATCATACTTGCTCACATTCAAAGCTCTCTTTAACTGCTTTAATTATTAGTGCAATACTGCAATATTTCCAAAAGTATTGCCATTCTCCTGAGAATCAATATCATGACCATTGTGCACATAAAAGTCATGTCACACTGAATTAACATACCATTCCCTTTTGTCAAAACCTCAAACAGCACAGTTGGCAGCATTTATATTTATCATGCCACTTGTATATACAGTATAATTATAATTAAGAAGTCCAAGAGACTTTTATGGGCTTGAATGTCCAAGTGTCAGGGTGACCCATGTGCATCAGGTCTTTGTAAGGGGAAGTGCTCCACTGGAAAGGTGGCACTTGATCCCATGTAGGCCCGTTCACTGCAATCATACCATAGTCACGAAACATCCCGTAGGAGGTCATCTGCACAGGAATAAACACAACACATTAGATTTAGCCAACAGCTCCTTAACGTGCTACAGAACACACACAACACACAAATAAAGATGAAAACCTTCATGTCTGTTCCTCCATGTGGTCTCTGTCTTAAGGCACCAAATGGATACGTTCCATTAGCTGGGTTCAGGTCTGACCGGGCTGAGATAGCATTCTCTCCATTCCCAGGTGGATCACAGCCTTCACACTTTGATAATGGGTCCTCTTTAAAGTTATTATACCTGAAAAGAGACGCATGGATCTCATAAATAAAACTGGCAACACATGACAGAAAAATCCAACACCACCAAATCTGTGCACAACCGTACCTCATGAGGCGGACCATTGAGTCCACATCTGTGACAGCTGTCTGGTTCCTCTTGAATATCTGAGCCCGAGGATTCTGGTCCAGAGAGAACCACGGGCCAAACTTCTCAACTAGCTCATTGCAGCCACTGGCATTGAATATGTCCACATAGTACCTACATAGGAGCAATTTTATAGATAGCACAATTGCAACAAATGTAATCAATAGTATATGTTAACATAAAACTGGCCCCAAACCGGATACTTACGGTATGTTGTAACTTGCCCAGTACCCTTTCTCCAGCAGTTCCTGAGTTTTATCATTGTAAATAACGAGTCCTCTACAGCAGTAAAAGATAAGTGAGTAATGTGAGTGTGTGAAATAGAAATACAATAATCTTTTGTTTTGATTAACGATAGGATGCAAAGTCTTACGGGATCTGCTCCAGTACAACAAAGAGCTCCTCTTTAATGTCAGTCTTCCCTGGAGTGAAGTGTTTATAGTCCACGATCATCCACTGATTGTTATACCTACAAAGTACACATACAGTTCAAACAGAGCATACAACCTTTAACCTACTTGTGTTTACTGATTTCTAAGAGTTTATTTTCTGTATGTCAATGAAACAGATTCAGCATTACACAATAAACACTAATGACCCCATTACAGCTATATGACCCAACTGACTTCTATGACCCAACTGACTTCTCATGTGACCTTTTCTTCTTCCTTCACTCCTATCAATCCACATGACAGTCTAAAGTCACACAATACCTTATCTAATCTTGTCATCAATGGGAATTTTGAACACAAGACAAAAAGCAGCAGACAACAGAGCCTGGAAGCTGCTCAGGAGATTACATCAAGACAAAGTGGCAATAAAATGTTAAAAACTCATCAGAGCCGGTGAAAAACTCACGTTCCACTGTTGTACTTGCTGAATATGTCGGCCCACTCCTTGCCAGTAGCAGCCAGTCGATTAGCCACAATGTTCCTCAGCCATTCCAAGACACTTCCTTTGGGCTGAACAAACTTCCAGAGAGCAGGGTTACTGTTGCCAATGGTGGTTTCCAAGGTAACCTGCAGATAAAAGACAGATTAAGAACAAAATGCTACGTGCTGAGTAAAACAACAACAGCAAATTGTCAGAACAAAGAATTCTCACCAAGCCGCTACTCAGAATATAAAAGTCATCTCCAGAAAAAATCGTCCCAGGATAAGACGAGAAAGCCTGAGTTCCTCCAGGAATAGGGTCATTGTCTGAAACAGAATATCACATGATAAAAGCACATAATAATCTGTATTCAGGTCATCGACAGCAACAACACTGCAAGCCTTCAAACTTGCAAACAAATTATGCTTTTAGTTTATGGCTATATGGTTTAAAATAAATGTTTTACCAGGAGTTAGATTGAATATGAAGTTCAATACAAAGTGTTAAAACTATCAGTTGTGGTTTTATGTGCCATCACTGTGCGTTTCCTTGGAAACCAGCTGAGACCTCAAGGAAGCCATATTTTGTTACCTTTGGACATAGCTAGGCTAGCAGTTTCCCCCTGTTTCAAGTCTTTATGCTAAGCTAATTGGCAGCTGGCTGTGGCTTCATATTTACTATATAGACAAGGAAGTGTTATTGATCCTCTCATCTAACTATCTACAAGAAAGCAAATAAACATATTTCTTAAAATGCCTATTCCTTTAATGTAAATAATGAGGGACTCTAAAACAGGAGACACACTTGCATCCATAAACTACCTGCAGGAGAAACTTTAAAGGCAAAGATGTATTTCTTCATAATGCGCAGCATGGCCTGGTAGATGTTCCAGGTGTCATGTGACACCAGCAGTTCCTTATTGTTTGGCAGCAGCTTAATGAGAGCAGAACAGGAGCCGGATCCAAGAGGTCGAGTTTGACTGGATTTGTTCAGAGCTGATTCCAAGTCCTCCAGATCCCCACCCAACTGGAAAAGTCTGCTTGGACAGAGAAGCAGTGGACAATGTGTACAGTAAGAAGGTTTATGATCTCTGTGAAGAAACATGTTTTATTAATACAAAATGGACCACTCACACGAAGCCAAATGGGTTGAAGGAGAATGACCCTAGTGGTAATGACAGCTCGTCATTGTAGCTGTCCTCCAGTCCTTTGAGCTGCAGCAGTGCAAGACGCACCTGACAAGCAGAAACAGACAGTGAAACATCTTATTTATGTCTTTTTAACGTCTTATTCGTCTGAAAAACGCTCATTAAGTACCTGGTACCAGTAGGGCGAAGTCGGCTGCTTCTCTATTTGCTCCTGAATCCACTGCAGATTGATTGTGATGAAATCCTTGAGGCGTTTGCAATAATCAGATTGAGACGTGAAGGGCCCACAGTATCCCATCAGAGTGTTCATCCAGTGCTTATAGATGAGCTAAAACAAACAGGAAGTAAGTAAAAACCACTGACCACTTGGTTAGAGCACAAACAGGCCTGTATATATAAAAGTTTACCTGAGATGTGAGTGCAGCCTCCACTGCACCAGCAGCATACGCCTGAATACTGTCATTGTACTGACTGCTGGTAGTAACCTCCAAGAAAGACCAGCTGAAAAGAGAGCACATTTGATGATAAACATAAACATATCATATGAGAGAGAGAGAGAGAGAGAGTGAGAGAATGAATGTATGTATTATTTATATATTATTTTATGTATATTATTTATATTATTATTATTTTATTTACGTTTCAAACTATTCTTTAATGTTCTAATGATAACATATGCATTTATAGGGTTAATATACACTTATTGATATTATATATACAAAAAAAAGTATGTAAAAAATGGGTTATTACATTCCATTTTTTTTTCAGTTTTTGTTGTTATGTGTTCCTTTATTTTGTTTTCTGTTATTATTTTCTTGTATCTATATGTGTTTGTTCTATATGTCCTTTTTAAACATTTTTATAGGTGTTTCTATCTGCTCTGTGTAGCAGAGTGGTTCTACAAGCACGTTAGTGCATTCATTGGTCAGTTTCAGAGAGTTACAAGGGTCTGTAAACACAATGAAAACAATTGGCTACAGCAATTTATTGATATTAGAAAATGCAGTTTTTACTTTTGAATACTTAAGTACAAAGGATGTATTGGATATATACATGATATATGTGCACACATACAAATCACAAGTCAAAATAGTGCTAAATCTGGCTGAATTATGAAAGGTATAAGTGGTAACATGAAGAGCCGTTTTGGAGCCGGAAGAGCCGACTCTTCCTGGTGAGCTGAGTCAAATGATCTGACTCCCTAAAAAGAACCGAACTTCCCATCACTAAATGTGCAAAATGTAGATTAATTTCAAAGCTACAGCTGAAATTAATATTAATTATTATTCAGTGTGTCTTTAGCTGGGTTATTGTGGACATGTTCATGATGTTATGTCGTATTATAGATGAAAATAATGGTTAGATGAAGGTGAAAATACCTTTTATGTTAGCAACTGGATTAGCCTGTCACAAGCTACACAGGCCGTACAAGAGGCAATGTTTTAATGTTTTGACCTGTAACAAAAGGTCCATCCAGCTAAAAGATGTAAACCTGTGGTCAACTCACCCTGATGTTTTAATGTCATCAGTGAAGTTCGCCCAAGCCACAAAATCATCTCTGTATCCGGCGACAACAGAGAGTTTTCCGGTTTGTTTGTCGATAACAGCGCTTTGTATTTCAGCTCCAACACACACACACATTAAACACAAACCCAATAAAACATTTAAAACCGTTGAAAAAGGTCCAACAACAATAGTCTTGTTGGGCCTGGACGCCATGTTGACATGAATAAGTCATATGACACAATAAAGCGGGTGACTGGTCACCTGACAAGGCATGGTACTTTCAAAATAAAAGACCAAATCCGGTTACTGTGTTTATGCAAACAAAGCTGTAACCTCTGTGGGTGTGAAGTGAAGCCTATACAGAAGTGACAAAAACTTCAGGCCACTTAAGGCTGGCTACAGAACAAGTCAGTCTCCATAAGTCCCCATGTTAAAATGTCCAACTTCAGCAGAAATAAACATGTTTACAGCCTGGTAAAAAAACTGTTTTGGTCTCTATAGCTAATTTCCCCGTTCATGACAACTGTACTGAATTTTTATTTAACTCACCAGTTCAAATTATATTAAGGCTTAACGTTGAGGCTGCTTTGATTGACAGGTGGGTGCCATTACATGGCTTGTTTGAGCACCCAGACGTCATCCGACTTGCATCTTAGACAATTACTAGATTAGCCAGGAGACGGAAGAGGTAGGACTGCCAACATGGTGGCGGCCAGAGCCACCACACTCTGAGCTTCATAATGGCTCTTCATAAACCTGTGAATGATGTCATGCATACACTGTCCATTCTTTAAAGTGTCAGTGGTACAAACACACACATAACGTGAGACTTTTAAAGCATGAAATAAAATTTTATATAAAACATGTGAAACATCAGTCCTGTTTCTTTGAGGCGTCATCCTATACAAAACATGTGTAATGTAAGAAATCCAGAGGTTTTTAAAGTTTGACAAAACGTCGCCCAGCTGATAAATTCATTATAATTTGCTCCTTCTGGACATAATATTTAGGTCGTCATTTTATTCACAGTCCTGTTTATACAGAAAAACAAAGGAGCACTGGTGTCGAGACATTTAGGGGCCTTCATCAGCCCCGTCAGTTTCCATCGTCTCCATAATTCCCTCCATAACCTCTGCCTTTCGCTGCTTTTTGGCGGCCACTGACATGAGGAATAAACAATATGGAAGAAAGAAATTAACAAACACAGCAGTTGTTATCTTACATTATATTTCTGTAAACGAAGGATAGCAGATTTACCGTGAAAATGTTCGGCTGTTTTCCGTCTCAATGTCTCCACTGTATCCTCAGCATCAGCCCATTCCAGCACGAGGCGTCTCCCGTACAGATGGGTGCTGTGGCACAGTGCAGCAAATGCTTTCTATAGAGAGAACAGGAGCTTAGCATTTATGATCATAATGGTGTACACTTTAATTTAGCACTAGAGGACAGCAAATTGTCTGAAAGCTTTCATAACACACAAACCTTAGCGTCCTGTTTCGTGAGGAAGTCAATAAAGCCAAAGCCTCTGTGATTTCCTGTACCAGCTGCTTTCTTTGGAAGACGGACCGTCTTCAACTCTCCAAACGTACTGAAAAGATTAAATTATCTCACTCCCAACGTTCTTCAAACATAATGTGAATAAAAACAGTGTGTGTGTGTGTGTGTGCGTGACAGCTACCAGAAGAGCTCTCGAATTTCCCTGACAGTGGCTTGGAAAGGGACGTTGCGCACAAGGATTTTGGATCCCGTCTGTTTCTTCTCAGCTTGCTTCTTCTTGCGTGACACCTCAGTAACCCTGCATGAGGAGGACAAGCACTGAATGAGTAATGACAACAGAAGTGAAGCCACACAAACCCAAAAAGACATCAACATTTTGAAATCATGTAAAAACTTTAACAAATAAGTGATATTTTCTTGCACCTTTCAGATGTTACTGATACCAACATTTTTAATTTTAGTAGTTATTGTAACTACTACTACTACTATAAGTGTGAACTGTCGTGGTTTATTACTTTTAATACAACTGTAGTTTCACAACATCTTAACATAGATGACAGTATGGTTGCAGCATTGATACTGACACTGATATGTTATACTGTGGTTTTAAAACCGACAGTTATACCTTGCACATTTGCTCATCTAGAGGAAATTCTCCATTATACCGTGACATTGTGATATTTTCTGAGTTGGTTATTGTACTGTGAAAATCTCCATTGCAACCATAGATAACAACACATCTTTGTAAAGGTTCACTAAAACCCTTATGATGCACATTTTACCTTGTGGCTCTCTCAGAAATCTTCAGCTCTAATTGGTGATCATCCACAGTACAGTGCTGGTGGAGGGTTGAGACAAAGAAAACACATTAACGAAGAAACAGGCTGTAGAGAAAAGCTGTGAGAGATTCACAGAGGAAATTAGGGATAGTACCTGTAGCTGTCTCAGGGCTTTCTGTGCTGCCTCTGCTGTCTGATACTGGACAAAACCATAGCCCATGGACAACAACTTGCCTGGAAGTCATACCAACATTATAAGGAGGTTAACTCTGATTCAGAGATTTAAAAAATAGAGAAATTTGACCAACTGTTCTGCAAAAATACAGATAGTCCCTTCTAAAAGTATACTGCTATTTGTCTTTATTCACCCGTTTTATCTTTCTTCTTGGAAATGGAACACGACTTGACTTTCCCACATTTGGAGAATGTCTGCAGAAAATAAAAAAACAACATTAAACATCTCAAACATCATGCTATAATTAAACCTTTATTCCGTTTTTACAAATTGACCGACCTCCTGTAGTTTCTCCTCTGTCGTGCTGAAATTAAGATTCTTGATGAAAAGTGTGGAACCAGGAGCAGATTCCTCCTCCTCCTCTTCTTCTTCTTCTTCCTCCTCCACTTCCTCCTTCTTATATTCTTTCACTGCTTCCTTCTTTTCCAATACTTTGTTAGACAAAAACAAAAGATATTCTGATTAAAAATCTGATTTGGTTATATGATTTTCATTTCTAAAAACATTCAGTTTATATATTTGAGGGCTTTTACCTGGTTCAGGTTTGGCTGCCACAAAGACCCCCACAGGTGCCCACTCCAAATACAGCGGGACATGTTGAAACTAGAGTGTTTAGAGATAAGTAGTCTTTAAAGGTGCCTCTGCTTAAACATATTCTGCACGTGCAGGATTTGCTGGTAAGAAGCTATACATACCTTACTGTAGGCGAGCCGAGTGAAGGCTCGTTTTGCCTCTGTTGGCTCAAGGAACTCGATGATGGCGGTGAGCCCTGAAGGCGGCAGCAGCACTCGGCCCAAAGAGCCATGAGGCGAGAAGAGCTCCTCCAACTCTGACACCGTCACTCCAGCTGGAAGATTTTTCACCAGGATCACAGTTGTGCTCCTCGGTGCTGCCGCCTGTACACCAGAGGGGAAACAGCACATGTAGAAAACAACTTTGGTCAAAGTAACTGGATCACAGGCTTTAAGCAAAGAGTAAGCAGAAGTTTATATTAATCGTACCTGACTGAAGGAATCCAGACTGACAGCGTTGTCTAGTAGAAACTGTCGAGTCTCCTGGACGATCTGTGTCTCTCCCAGAGCCATCCTCACTGCAACGCTTCCCTTCGACTCCTGCAGAGAAGCATAAAGAAGCTTTACATGTGCACTGCTCATACGGATTCACATGCTGGTGTGGCTGCAACACATGAAAAACAACATGTTCAGAACAGCCCTCTGAATTCAAAATCATTTGAATGGTCCCACTGGGTTGTTTCAGCTGTGGTGTCAAAGCAGAGGGTTTCGCAAAAACTAAAGAAACACAGCTGTCTGAAGTTGAACCTGTTGTGTTGGTCAGTTGAATACAAGCAAGCACACACTCCTGGTAGATTTTTTTTTAATGTAATTTCTACCTTGCAAACAATGCAACAGAAGATGAAATACTGCTGTCATGATGACTTTTCAGAGAAGTAAAATCCTTCCTCATAATTTTATAAATCAATGTGCAGTATAACGCTTCAAACACATGAATCTTGTTAGAGCATATTTCATTGTCTGAAGGGAACCTGAAGCAGTTGAGAAGGATGTTGTGGGAAGCATTAATTTACAGGATGCAGTGTTACTCACATGGTCCAGCACTTGGCTTTTTGTGGTGTTGTATTTTTCAGCAATGGCGTCTGCCACTGCACTTGTGCCCAAAAACAGAGTGTTCCAGTTGTGGGAGCTGAAAGGACACAAACAATTAATAAAGAATGATGAGTGATGGGTCATGTAATTGAACGCAAAAATAAAGTGAGTAAAGTCAAAGAAACAACTAAACTTAAAGTGATTATCTGTACCTGGAACTTGAAGCTTTACTTTTAGCATCTTTTTGCCGTTTGTAAGATGAAGAGCCAGGACCACCGCCGTCTGAAGGATCCACCTTTTCCTTCTTCAGTGTGGAGGGAAGCAGGTGAAGCATCCTGCCCTGAAAGCACAAGAGAATGAATGTTTATCATCAGGCTCAACTTCATCTGGAAATCAAGTTAGTTAATCAAGATAAAGAAATCAAATACCTGAAATATATGTCCATCCAGCTGAGCCAAAGCTGTCACAGCATTCTCTGGTATCATGTAAGTTATGAAAGCAAATCCTTTCGGTTTCTTGGTTAGATTGTCAATCGGGAAGAGCACCTCAGATAAAGGACCTGTAAAGATTGTAAAATTATTATAAACTCAGAATAAAAGGGTTAATTCATTGATTGCAGGCGCAGGTTTTTTTTATTTACCGTGTTTAGCAAACAGCTCTTTGAGCTCTTCCTCTGTGCAGGTATAAGGAAGGTTTCTGATGAAGAGTCGACCGGATTCTGCAACATCTTCCTCCTCCTCATCATCTTTGAGCTTCCTGGTGAAGTTTCTGTCAATTTCTTTGTCCTTTCTGTCTCTCTTGCCCTTACCGCCAGAGGCATCCACACGGAAGACCTCAATGTAACGCCCACCTGAAAAAGCACGTCGTGGTTAGCCAGGAGACCTGATCACACACATCACATTAACACAAAACGTCATATTTCATTCCTATATCAAACTTTATGTATGCTAAAGAAAAATTTTATAAAATCTGTTAAAAATGCTAAATATGTACAGTGTTACAATATTTATTGGTTACATGCATCACTTTGGACTTTCTGAACTATTTTTTAAGCATTAAAGTTGCTCGCAAAGCTAGGTAGCTTCTTAAAGCACACAAAATTAAAAGCTGCATCTGAAGATTATTTTTGTCATCAATTAATCTGCCAGTCATTATGTCTGGGTTTGTCCAACCAATAGTCCAAAACCCCCAAATATGTAACTTAGTTTTTGCTTGAAATTCGATTTAAACAATTAGTCCATTATTAAAATCTAAATATCTTTACATATATAAGATATTTACCCCTAACATATACTCAAAAGTTTATAGGATATAGGATAAAATATTTCCGACCTATGTAGTCTTTATTCTTCTTCAAGGCCTTTTCCACCTGCTCCTCAGAGTGCAAGTCCACATATACGTAACCTGAAACACACACATAAAACATCAGCACCGATACGTGGTCCTGTCAACACGTATAGTAAACCTATAAATAATAATTGTCTATGTGCATTATGGTGAAAAAAACATTAAAAATGCCTTCAGTAACATACCTGTTCTATTTCCACTTTCGTTCTTCCCAATCCTGATTGCTGCAGGCTTCAGCGGAGTCATGAACTCTCGGATTTGTTGCTGTTGATGTCACACATAGAAAATATGTTAGTCTCAATGTTTGTAAAGTGGAATAATCTTTGTTGCACCTCTAAAATCAGGAAGCTCTTGTTCACTCACCTCTTTCACATTGAACGGAGCTCCTCTCAGCTTCACCGTGAACTCCGTCACCGGCTCCATCTGCAGCAAACAGATGTGGGTGTGAACCAGTGCAAACTGAAATCAAATACTGTGCTCTATTGAATATTAATATTTAACATGTAGATGTATTTGAACACTCACATCTTGCTTGGCAGTCTTCTTCGCTTTGCTCTGCTTCTTATCCTCAGACGAAACTGAGGTTTTGTTCTTTGAGGTGTCGCCACTCTCATAGGCGCTGTCTGTGTGCTGTACATAGCCATGATCCACATCTTCATCTTTGTCTTCATCTTCCTCCTCCTCCTCCTCTTCACACTCCTCCATTGTGTCATCTGTCTTTGCCACCTTTGAGCGCAAGTACTCCATATCTGATAAGACAGACTTCAGTGCTTCTTTAGTGGCACCTGCAAGAAACAGCCCATCAGTTGCATCCTAATTCAGGGGCTGCACCCTTCAGATGATGCAGCCCACAAACAAAGAGCCTTGAAATAATCATGAGGCAAACTGCTCCCCTTAAATAAGACTCAAAAATCAAATATTTCCAGGTTTAGTGCTATAAAGTTGCCCTAAAATGCCAGAAAAAAGTAAACACTAGCAGTAAACTGGGGAAAGGTTCATCATTTTGGGTATCATGAAGAAGTTAAACACATTCTGTAAGCAGTATCCAACCCATAAACTGAGACACAGCTTTCATCTACCGACACCCAGAAAGGACCACTATTACCAACCTTCATCGTCATCTTCACCTTCATCTTCTTCCACGTCCTCATCCTCTGACTGGTCTGAATCAAAGTTGAGGTAATCGTCTGAAGCAGGCTTCTTCTTGCTCTGAGTCTTCTTCAGTCCACCGTCACCCTCAGGTCTTTGCTGCACGGTGTCATTCGCCCAGGTCGGTGCTTGGCTTCGATTCTGATGTACTGACAGAAACTCTTTGAATCCCTGGTCGTCTTCCAACTGACATGGACAAAAAGAAACAACGATGATTAGAGCACCACATAAACAAGAAAAAATAAAGTGGGTCAAACGCACATTTAATGTGTGCTTATGAAACTGATACAGGAATACAAACAAAACAGATATATTGTTGTTGTTCCTGTAACCCTAGAATAAGTAAAGGATCAGGGTGAGAGAGTGACAGTGGAGGAGGTCCAGAGAAATGTAGAGGGTGTGTGTCAAAGGTATATTAATGCTGAATCTTTCTATGTTGAATAAGATTGTCGGTGGTTGCTCGTTGTCTGTTGTGTGTATTTGGCTGCTTGTCTCTTGGTCCAGAAGACTTAACCTACCATCCACATTCAGATCATTCAATAAATAATACAACTAACTAACACTTAATAGCAGGCAAACATAGTTGCTGACACATTTACTCACATTTCCAAGGGCGCTGACGGTTTCCTTTTTCTCTTTCTTTTTCTAAAGACAGAAACAAAAATACATTTACAGTTTTATTCCATAGTGACTCAAAAAACAAAACAACATTATTATTCTCCAGTGAGACAACATAATATACTGTGGCAAGAGATCTTCTAACAGGATATACCTCAAGATCCTACTGTGCCTCTCTTGGGAGTAATGTCTGAAAGTCTGAATGGAAGGGGCCAAGAAATAAAATATCTGACTTACAGCAACCTTAAAGTGTATAACCATTAGATGGCTGAAACCAACCCTCTCTACATATAACACATGGACCCTGAGGGGTCAGATGAAGCACATTACATATTTATTAAGGCTCCAAAATTATGTTTTGGGGCTGGTTACTTGTTCGTATGTATGTGCAATAATGTTTGAGAATGTATATTTAATTTAATATATTTGATTTGGAGTCTTATTTATCTATTTAACTATAATGTGTACAAATGTTGTCCACAGCTAGATGGAGAAAAATGTAAATGATATAATACTATAATATACTGTAGCTATCCAGACAATAACATTAGAAAGATTAAGTAGTTTTTCCTCGGTCTTCCTCACTGGTCTTTCGGGTCTGCAGGTACCTTTTTGCCGTCATTGTCTGCAGGAGTGGAGGGTTTGTCCGGGCCTGAGCTCTGGGTATGTTTGCTCCAGGCTTTTGCTTTAGTCGGGTCTCCAAAAGCTTTACACATCTCCACCTACAACAAATAACAATCGGTGATGTTCACACGTGAGAAACAATGTCAACAACACGCGTGTTCAGTCGTGAACTGGAGCCATACCGTCACTCTGGAGGTGTCCACGAAGCTCTTGTTGAGATGTTTCAGGGCTTTGGTCGCATCTTCTTCGGACTTAAAACCAACAAAGCCGAACTTACGGAACTTCCCGTCCTTGGTGAACTTCAGAGAGCAGTCTGTCACGGTGCCAAAGGCAGCAAACATCGACCTGAACCTCTCCTCCTTCATCTGCACACAAGACACAGTTACAGGTGGACTGAAACAAAATGTTACCCTTACATGTCTGATGACATCCGGGTGTTTTACTTACCCCGTTAGGGAGGTTTTTAACGATGAGTCTCGACATTGTTAATATCTAATACTAATATAACATAAGGTTTAAATATATGTCAACAAACGAGCGTGGACCTCTCTACTAAGTCGCCATTTTGAGTGGGAGGAGCTGCCTTCTTCTTCTTCTGACGTATGTCAGTGCACATTACCGCCACCTGGTGGACTGGAGTGTGAAGCAGTGCTCTCTCACTTTTTTTTAATGAAGTATCCTTGGTAAGTAGCACCATAAGCTGATTTAAATTTGAATTTAATGTAGGTACAGTGAGGAGAAAAAAGTTTCAAGGTGGTCAAGGCATTTTTGATTTTAAGATTTAATTTCTTAGAAAACGTACTTACAAAAAACAAAGCACAAGGTATATTGACAGAGTCTTTGGTCTAGGCTAAACAGTCATCATGCATTAGAAATGTGTGCATTTAAAACAACCAAAGAGCTAAAAGAACAATGGCCAAGATACAATAGGAATAATGTGTTCAAACCCTCTGGTTTTAGTTAATACTCTGGCTGAAGCACTCTGAATAAGTTGGAGTTTATTCGATGCCTGCTTTCTCCAGCAAAAGGTGCATATAACAATAATTTAGTGCACTGGAAATCAATGCATGGACCAGCTTTTCAGAGTCATCTAACTGTAGCTATGCCTCTGAGATGATGAAATGTGTTTCCTAGAAATTAAGGTCAGCATCTGAAATCACAAGTTTTTGTCAAGCTCACGAGGGAGGACAACAAAGATTGAATTCAGGGCCCCAAAGCCTTCAGGACCCGCTGGAAGAATCTCTGCTTTGTCCTTGTTTATCCTTCATTTGTCCTTCATCCAATATCTGACACCAGCATTGCATTGGTTAAGGTCATTCATTGGGCCAAGGTAGTGGGGTATTTAAAAAACCCAAATAGGAGTTTATGCAAAATTAAACAGCTCTGGACCAAGAATTGACCCCTGAGTGACTCCACATGGAATGCTAACTCCCAACAGAGAATGATCTTTTAGTAAGAACTGTATCTGTGTGTTCAAGTGTTCAAAAATATCTGGGCAAAGTTGGAGCTAATTAACAACCCCTTTCAAAAGTGGTGTTATAATAGCATGTTTCGATTTCGAAAATTGGCCAGTGGTTAGTGGATATTTACCTTACATAGATAAAATCCCAGGATGATCATCTTCTGTAGTTTTATTGCAAATTTAACCATATACACCACTAAGGATTAAAATCATCTCAAACATGCATCATTACTTTATCCTGAGGCCCTGTCTTGTGTCAAACCTAATTATTGTTGTTCATGTTGTGCATATAGTGTGTAGCCTGGGGCACGGGTGTGGAAGAAAAACAGGGTTAACATTGACGTTAAAGCTGTCATGAGTAGTTTGGTATGTGCTCTGTACTTGAAAAACAACAGGTGGGGGGGTCAGAGAAGGAGGGAGGGATGGATGGAGGTCAAGTGGGTTGTGAGTGCCCTCGTGGGTTAAGCTGGCCCTGTATGGGCTGTACTCCTGAAGGCTCAACACTTTGTTGCATGAAACTCCTTCATGTATTGGTAAAAACCTGGTCTGTCTAACATTAAAGGACATAAATGATGACAGTTATCTCTAATGAGCCGCTATCACAAACAGGCAGTTTCACTTAAATACACCAGTCCAGATTATTCTTCTCAGTTTGTTTTGCTCTTTTCCTTTTCATGACTTATTTCTTGCATGTTGTATATTGCCCGTGTAAAGTGTTTTATAGTTGTATTATACAAATAAACATATTTAAAATGGGGACATTCTTCTAACTGAAAATAAAGAAATTTCAGCTAAAGAAAAAAATGTATTCTGATCCTGCTTTCCTCTCTGCTAGCAGAATTAGTTTTGAAGTTAAGCTGATTATATGAGTTGGGAATTTGAGTCAAATACTCAAGATGAATACTCAACAGCATTACTGTAACTGAGTGGCCTCATTGTCCTTCAGAGTACTTTCTAAGGCAGCTTTACTTTCACTCAGATAGATATGTGATTAAATATTGCCCTTTTTTTGGAACAGACAACACTTACAGAGCAGTTTGAGCTATATTTAGTATTGATACTTGTAATATTGTTTCTACCCCTGACACACACTTCATTGAACTCTTTGTTCCACAAAGCTGAATGGAATAAAAAGGTCACATTGTTTAGAAAACATTTTTCATAAAAGGATCTTTATTAAAAAATGAAAGTTGTACAAAGAAACATCATTTACATCAAAATATTACAACTTTATTACAGTTAAGATCACTTTTTTGCAGGAAAAGTAACAAGATAAGTAAAGACAAGTAACCAAACAATGCACCATAATTTACAGTATCATTTATTACTATGTCACTTTTTGATACAATAATCTATTGTGTTGTGTTTGTGGACTGTAAATCCTTATAGCAAACACTTATCTGTGACATAAATATTAAAATACTTCACATGCTTGAGTAATGGGTTTTATTTCATATAGAAGATGATAACAGTGTTGTCCCTGCTCCACCAGCATGGCGGGCGTTTTTGTTGTTGGAGGACTGAAACTCATTCTGGATTTCAAGGAAGGTTTTGTTCTTAGTCTCAGGAATGACAAAGAAAATGTACGTTGCCATTAAAGAGCAGATGGCCAAGAACACGAGGAAGCAGTACTGCTGCAGCCCGAGCTGTGCAAAATAAAACATAATAAATAAGACAAATTAGATTTTAATAATAAAACAATGAAACATATGAAAATGAAGATGTATCGTCATGTTCAATCAGTTTGGACACTTACCACAATAAAAGGGAAGACCAGGCCGATTAAGAAGAAGCTGAGCCAGTTCACTGATCCTGCGATCATGTACGCTGCAGGACGTGTGGTTTGTGTGAATAGTTCAGTGGTCAAGATGTTAGTCACGCCACCTTGAAAGAAGAAGAAACAACCAAAGGAAATCAGTACGTGTGTTGAGGAAATACTTAAAAATTACTTATTTTCAGTAGTCACCTGGTCCTAAGCCAAAACTCAGGATGAAAGCAAACACACAAATCATGCTCAAGTATGGAAACACTGGGCTGGCATCCTGAGAGAAAGACAGAAGTGTTATCTACGGTTATATGCATGACATTGCATAGAAGACTGGTTCAAATATCTATCTATGTTTACAAGGCTTGGGGGTAATTACCTGAAAACTGAGCGTCAGTGTGAATAATATGCAGCAGATGCTCATCAAAGTGTATCCTCCTGTGATGAGTACTTTCCTTCCCAGACATTCAATGAGCATACCCTGTGAAACACACAGCATGTCACAAGACCAAAAATACTCTTCAGGCAAATTTTACTCTGACCTTTCATGGGATATCATCTCTTTTATTCTGTCAAATCCTGCTTCACAAGTTGATGTTTTGCCATTGTGTGTCCCATTTAAAACGGATAAAACTGATACTTACACATGTTAAAGCTGTGATGCATTCACAAGCACCAGTGCCAATGGTCACATATGGTATTTTATCAGCGGGAATACCAGATTGTTTGAACAAGTAACCTGCGTAGAAGTAAATCTACAGGAGAAATATAGAAAACCAAATTACAAATAAAAAAATATCTTTTAGTTAAAAGTTGCCAATGCAGGCATTGAGGAATACTACAGTATATCATCATGTACATACAGCGTTGATACCGTTCATCTGTTGTGCAATGTTCAGCAGCACGATGGTGAGTAGCTGCCAGCGGACACTACGATCAGCTAAGAGCTCCCAGGGTTTCTTGGCTTGGAAACCTGAAAAGTTATTCTTCTCCTTCTCGATATCCTCCCATTCATGATCATAGCTGGCACCGTGCAGCTGCTTCAGGGCTGCACACAGAAAAGCACATGACACACACGGTGACTGTAGTTTTTCTCCTCACACACATTTCTTCTCAGCTGATCAGGCTACAGAGAATTTTTTAGAGTCCGTTCAGAAGGTTTCTTCAGTGAAATCAGTTTCTTTGCACACGTGAACATGTGATCACATGCTTGAACTTACATCTGTGAAGTCTTTGCTGCCACACAAAGAGAGTCCTCAACCTTTCAAACTAAGCTGCCATGTGCACGAAATCAATCTTTACAGGCCAAAAATAAAACCACACCCAGTGTCAGGCAGTGTCAGCTTACCTTTCTTACATCCCTCATCATCTCCTTTGTCGATCAGCAGGTAGCGTGGGCTCTCTGGGAACCAGGGCAGGATGAGGAGCTGCAGGAACGCTGGGATACATGTGGTGGCGAGCAGGATGGGCCAGTACTCTTCTTTACCCAGGAGCTCTCTGTGAAATCACACAGGAAATAATGATTCAATCCTGTGAACACAGATTCTGAGGAAAGATTCATATTTTGTGTGAAGTCAAATATTTTCAGCCTGTACTTGAGGCCATTCACTTGTCCAATAAAGATCCCAGCAGTGATGAAAATAGAAGTTCCCATTCCCATCACACCACGAAGTGCAGTTGGAGCTATTTCCCCCAAATACTGAGGTTGAACACAAATGGCAACGCCTGTGAAAATAAAGCATGAATTTGATTATATTTATCAAGATGATATCACATTAATTATAAAGATGTATTTCTGAAATATTTACCCGCATTTATTCCAGTGAAAAGACGTCCAATGATGAGTAATTCAAATAATCCTGTTGGGTAACTCAGACCCATCAGCAGAGCAGCCGTTAATGCAAATATGTTATTGGTCAGCAGTGCCCCTTTCCTGGAAAAACATTGGATTACAACTTATAATGAAATACAATATAGACATAGGATTTTTCCTTAATGTTTTTTTTTTATGTCCGCACCTCCCCAGCTTCATAGACAACGTCCCACCGATTGTTGCTCCTATGAATCCTCCTACGGTGAATATAGACACAATAGTGGACCAAAGCAGGGTGAGAGAGTCTTCTGATATGTCCGTTTGGTAACGCTCCCTCCAGGTTTGGTTGATGAAGTCATGCACATACTGGAGATTAAAGGAGGAAAACACATACATATGGTATATAAGTGATAGATATGTCCAGTAACTATTGACTGTGATTTATTAGGCACAGTATGTACATTTACTCTCAAGCACTGTACTCAATTACAATTACAATTAAAATTTTATTTCTCAAATACAAAAAAGAATATAAAATTAAAAATATGAAACGATCCAACAGGATATAAAGTTTAATTTGATTAATCAAGCTGCTGTTTTGATAACAGATTAACTGTTTAATTCCTCTTTCAAAAATAAAGATTTGCAGCTTTTCCTCATCTGAAATGACAGTAAACTGAACAATTATAAGGTTGTGACAACACTGCTCAATACAAATCCATCAGTCAATTAATGTAGAAATAATCAGCAGATTAATCCATAATGAAAATAATCATTAGATGCAGTCTTGTATAAAATAATTACAAATTAAGCTGCACCTCAAATACAACAGTAAAATCCTGCTTTTACATTAATACAGGAGGAATAGTAACCTAATTATATAATATATAATAATATAACAGTCACCAGGGATATTCTTCTGCACTGAGTTGATTCTATGTGTATACTACTTTACTTAAGTAACATTTAAAACATCCACCACTGATTAGCGTTGTAACATGAGTACAAAAGTGCATAAATACTGTACACTTGTGCTCTATGATAATATACCGTTATATTAATTATACACTTAGAATACCACTGTGCTCCAGAGTGTCTTTTCTGTCCCTCTTGACATCCATTATCATTATTATAACTGGTCCAGTGACAGACAGTTGGGTTATTACCATCGTGGGTGCATTGATGACTGATATGTTATATCCATACTGAAAGGTTCCTCCTATACATGCAGCACAAGCAGCCAGCAGAAGAGATTTGTTTGGAAACTGCAATAAAACAGAGACACAAAGAACAAACATCAGCATATAATCATGGATAGGAAGCGTCCCACCACGTCTACACATCCAGTTTCTCTTTAAAACTCATGATAATCCACATACCTGCGTCTGCTTTCTATCTTTAAATCCTTTAGCAAGCAGAGGTTCAAATTCATCAACAGATTCTTGGGGCATTTTGTCCCTGATGTTTAGGCTAAAGTAGAGTCCAGTGTTGCTTGGCAAGTATCCTTCATGTAAAGAGTTTGCTCCCAGAGTGAGAATGACATGAGTAGGAAACTTAAATAAGGCTGGAGCCTGATTTTTTCCTGAGGGTGCTACAATTGATCTGTTGTCAGTGAGTGACCGTGGGGTGAAGAGAATCAGCCACATTATTCCATGTCGATCAAGATTTCACAGCATTACAACTGTCTGCATCAAAATGTGGGTTTATTTCTTCAAAAGACAAAGGGGGAAGTACCTCTATTAAAGGCCAGTAAAGTAGTTTCAGAATATGAGCTGTATTTCCCAGAAAACATAAAATAAATAGAACATGTTGATAGTTTTGACTGAGTGAACAGTAACATCAGCAGAGGTTTCCAAATAGCCGTAAAGGAAGCAGAGGGAGAGATGAACTGCAGACAGTAGACTAGTGTTCATGTTGAGAGAGATGCCCTTTCGTACAAACCTCACAAACCAAGAATATCTTTGATATTTTTTTCACACAGTCACAAACCACAAATCTTAAATGTAGTAATATAAGACTTCGTGTACAGTTATGTAATAACTAAACACACAAAAGGCCAAGTGATTAATTCTCTTATGTTACAAACTTCAGAAGAGTGAAGTGATGTGAACATCTGCAGCAGCTACAGTCTGAATGCACCATGTGTTTGTTATTCTTTATTTCTGCAGGGTAGAAAACATTGAACCTCTTCACGGTTTTATCATGAGGCTTATAAAGAACAAGTTTCGCGTTGGCAAGTTTGGCCAGGATACATTAATATTTATAACTGAAGACATAATGCATGTTTAGACTATGAGAAACCAATAAGCTTTATCGGATTACCAATTTTTACAACTGCATCATGCCAAACACAAAAGATCAACACTAACCCACAATGCAAAAACTTCATTAACAATCTGCAAAACATGTAAATAATTGATTAATTATCATCTAAATAACCAGTAATAAACTATTAGTTACACCTTATAAACCTATTAAAAAATGGAATCATCATACAGCACATGATGTTATCACAATGGTGATGATAAAATGGTGAGTTTGCATAACAAACAAAATCACAGTAAACTGGCTAAAAAGTTAAAAGAGAGTGACACAGAAAGTACACACAGAGGTTTGATTTGAACTTACCTGTTTCTTTGATTGTTCGGGTCCCTGACTGATATTCATTTTGGAAGCTGCCGTAAAATTATGTTTGAGTGAACCATCTATAATGGATGTTTCACTTCAGATGAAGCTCTTACATAATAATAGCAGCCAATCTACTGGAAGGTGCAGCATATGATCTCAGCTCCAGGGGGGAAACTCATTAACTCTTTAAAGCACATGCACAGTGCTGAGGTTTGCACTCCGGTAAGGGAAGCCTGCTGACCCAAATACAGAAATGATATTCAGACTTTGTTGTCCAAACTAATAGAATGAGGCACTTCATATGTCTGAGGGGCAAAGAAGAGGTCAACAGCTGAACGTAGCGGGTCACAGAAACTCAGAAACAATGCATTTATGGTGAAGAAGATACAATCCATGATTAAGATTAAAATAGTTTTATTATGTGACTCAGATTTAAAGTACTACACCTCTGTGTAGGAAACACAGGCAACCATTAACCATTTGGAGGCATGAACTAATCTTCTATCATGTAGGGTAGTTTTTTTTTATTGTCACTGTTGATCCTCATGTCATTAACAACTTTTATAGTTATTTCTGTGCTATGAGACTCAACCAGACTGAAATTCAGTTCATCAGTTTAGTTGATGTTGCACAATCTTAATAATTGTACTCTGGAATGTGACATTAGAGAGTTCAGTTCCTGCAATACCAGTTTGGAGAAAATAGTTTATACAAGCTATCATCTGTTAAATGATTGGAAACAGATTTTTATAAATGATACTGGGAGTGGATCCAGAAGGCTGGTGGAAGAGTTTTGATTTATAGTATCAGTGAGATCTCTAAAGTTGAGAAATGCTCGGTACCATCAAATGCACAACGTGTGTCAATTAAAGTTTGCAGTTCGTATTGGGGATGTTGGCATGTTGTGTCTAATGAAATTTTGTTTTTGAAAAATGCAGGAGGTGTGTTAATGAGTTTATCAATGGTTGAGAAAAAGTGTTGTAGTTCTTGAGGGTGTTTTTGAAGAAGTCCCAGTCAACAGTTTATATTTTCTCCTAGTTGCTTTGTTATGACCTCTGCAAAAGTCTCTTATGTTTCACCACAGCAACATTATTTTTTTTATGAATATATCATCTTGTTGAATAATAAGTTGGGTACGTTTGGCGGCCTCACTGCAGTAACTTTGAGGAATCGCCACCATATAAGAATAAGTTTGGGTGGATAGCAGTCTCTCCAAGACTTCATAAATTCATGAGTCATTCACCAGTGTTTCATAAATCTGTTACAGACCAATAATAAGAACAAGTTTTGGGTTGCCAGGTTGTGGCTAGTGTTTATCCTCTTCCAGCAGGACACTTGATTTATGTTTGTTTTTATCATGCGCATTCCTCCTCCTCATTATAGCTTATTAATACTGATAGCTGAAGACATGATGGATGATTAGAATATGAGAAACCAAAAAGCTTTATTGCACATTATGCCAAATACAAAGGATCAACATTAAGCAAAGGTTAGTTAGAGTTTTTCAGAACCATCCACCCATTATCTGTAACTTGTAATCTTATATTTATGGTCATATCAGGGTCAGGCCCCAGGGTGGGCCTGGAGCCTATCCCAGCTGACTTAGGGCAAGAGGTGGGGTACACCGTGGACAAATTGATTACAGAGCACATAGAGACAAACAACCATTCACGGGCAATTGTCACCAGGTAATGTAGTGCATGGCTTTGGACCTGCAAACATGCAAACTCGAACCAGTTGACCACCTTTTTTAGAACCTATCCATTGTCTTTAACCGCTTATCAAAGCATGGGGTAGAGTCTATCTTATTACACCCTGGACAAGTTGCCACTTCATCACAGGGCACATGGAGGCAAACAACCATTCACACACAGCTATGGGCAATTTAAAAGACACAAAGTCACCAAGTGCATGTCTTTGGATTGTGGGTGAAAACCCATGCAAGACACAGACAGAACATGCAAACACCACACAGAAAAGCCACAGCTGAGGTTCAAACTAGGAAACCTCTTGCTGTGAGGTGACAGTGCTAACCACTTTTTCACAATCAAAAACTTAATTAACAAATTGCAAGGCCTGTGAATGATTTATTGTGTATAATCTAAAATAAACCATCAGCTACAACTTTTTAATTTAAAATAAAAAATAAAAACAATAATTTAGCCTCCCTGCAGTACCTTAGAGAAACCAGAAGGGGTCGCGGAAGAGCCAGGGTGTCGTGTTAGTGTTTGACCACACGGGGGCGCTTCATCCGCACACCAGAGCCTCAGTGCAACACTGAAAGTCTTCCCCTGGTACTTCAGCGGACAGCGGAGAGGCTGCTGCTGCTGCTGCTGGTCATCATGTCGGGCAGGAAGCCCCGGTCTGTGGCGAACCCTCTGGAGTCTGCTATCAACACCCCGAGCGAGAGGATCCTGAAAGAATGCCACAGTTTGTATGTGGACAGCGAAAACGGTAAATAATAAATAAATAATTAAACTCGTGTTTCAACGAGAGTTAACGAGGCGGCTGAGTAAGGACAACAAGCACGCATAGTTGTGGCATTATGTAACTTTAGTGAGGCTGAAGTTTGTGTTGAAGGTAAAGCTGCTTTAATATGTGCAGTATGTGGCGGTCTGCAGCAGCTGTCCGTCAGTGTCAAACACATGACATTGAACACTGGTGTGACTCCTCTGCAGCCCCACCTTTAATCTTGTCTGACAAGTTACACTCCTGCAGTGTGGCTTTACAATGCTACCTGTTCAGCACATGAGGTTAAGGCTGCACCAGCCACATGTCCTCCTGGTTATATGCTTGTATCTAGCAGGTAAATATTAGGAGAAGTGTGGTGTGTTCAATAATAATGCGAATATACAGGGTAGTTCACATGAGTGTGCAGACTTTGCACTTCAAGGAGGGCTTGTCTTTGTTATTACCATATAATAGGTAAGCTATTTCACTTCAGTAATGATCATTTTGAGGGATTGTGCATCAATCTAACCAGGACAAACTGAAGTTTATTAGTTAAATTATTCTACTGAGGCACAGAGAGAGAAATTAAATATGAAACTACAAGCACTGACATTAAAACCTGTCAAAAAGTAAAACAACCTGGCTGTTATCTTTGATTTAGACCTTAGTTTTGAAGCTCATATTAGAAACATAACTAAAGATGCCTTTTAACATTGCACACCTTCATTACCTGCAGGACCGACGAATGCTTGACTTTCTCAGAAGAATGCAGCTCAATTACTTCAAAACTCAGCTGCACGTCTGTTGACGATGACCAGAAAGAGACAGCACATTACACTTCCGAATTACATCAATTTTAAGACCCTTTTATTGGTTTATAAAGCTCTTAATGGTCTTGGTCTCACCTGTTACATCCCAGCTCGTGTGGGGAAAGGAATTAACATAAACCAGTTGAACAAAGATGTTTATTTTCTTGGAATTTGGATAAATTATCAATATAACAAAAAGAGGAAGGAAAGGAACAAAGTATGCTGTTCAAACCAACAAAATAAACAAAGCAGAACTTTCTAAATATCAGAGTCTATAATATCTAAACAAAATCAACACGACAAAGAAAAAACGCACTATCCAAACTATTATCTAATAACCAAAAGAAACAGCACCACTACATCTAGTGCTTCTCTCCATGTCCACCTCCTCAACTGGGATCAATCAGGGGCTGGCGACCACACACCTATCTTTGTAAACACAATACATACTTTACATGACGTTATGCTAAGGTGTGTCAGCAGCAGCTGCGACACACCTATTAATCAAATTTGCTTTTAACTTGTGAACCATTTAGGACCCTCAGGTCTTCTGGCAGATGCCTTTTATTTACTCTTAAAGAACAAAAACCGTCAGTGAGACGCCCTTTTATTACGATGGTTCATGACTGTGGAACGGCCTCCGTGAAAACCTGAGAGCAGAGAACTGTTTTTGAGCTTCCACTCTTGAACTTGCAGTTTTTTATTTCATGCGTTCATTAATACCTTGGAAAGAACTAACTAACTAACTTGGTTCCCCAGAGCTGCACAATACATATTCCAATTAATTTAACTGATATGACAATTTGGATATAATTCACAGTAAGTGAGTATGATCATTTTTAATTATCACTGAATAAATCCTGATAATGTGACATGTTTCTTACATCTGGAGAAGAAGATTTGTAGGCCTTCATTAAAGCTGTTTTGTCACACATTTATCAAAAAAATTTATGCTTCTGTGATTTGTATATTGCTTTTTCGATAATACTTAGTTAGCCCTAGTTCCAATTAAAAGGTAAACTGACATTTATTCTGGGGGCTGCAACTGTTTCATTATTGATGGTTTGTTAATTAAACATTAAACAATTGATTGTTTGAAACATTAAATGTCCAAAAATATTTCCCCTCTTCTCAGAGCCCAACATGTTTTGTCTGACCAACAGTTCCAAATTCAAATGTAGTTTACAGTAATATATATATATATATATGACAAAGAAAAACAGTAAATTCTTTCGTATGAGTGGCTGGAACCAGAAAATATCTGGTAATTATTCACAATTTTATGCTTAAACAATCATTTAAATGATTAATCCATCATCAAAAGAGTTAAACATCCTCTTGGTCCGGGTACACCACATAGGCCTGTCTGCAGCCCCGCAGCCACAGCAGAGTATAACAACATGGTTATGTTGTTATTCCTGGGTTTGTATCGTCACACTTAATCAAACTTCTTCAGTCCTCTATGACTGTAAACTGAATATCTTTGGGTTGCGGACAAAACAAGACATAAGGATGTCACCTTGGGCTTTTAGAAACACTAATCAACATTTTTCAACATTTTATGACATTTTATGAACCGAATTAATCGATTAATTGAGAAAATGATCAACTGATTAATCAATACTGAAAAAATAATGGTTAGTTGCAGCACCATAGGTAGACCTACTATTTAACTGATTTTACTAAAAGTAGTGGGAGGTCTGTCAGCAATTTTGTTCCTGTATTTGTTGTATTTCACGTCTGATTTTAAGTATTAGACTGTGATGATGTCACTTAATATCTGCTTACTGTGTGTGTGTGTGTGGGTGTGTTTTCAGGCCTGGTGAAGATTGCCAACAGCCTTGGCGTCCAGCTCCTGCCTCCCAGAAAGAAGATCATTGTGATGATAATGGGTAACCACTCTGCAGGGAAGAGCTCCTTCATTAACTGGTAATGCATTTTATTGTTAATGCGATGTACAGTAACGTTCAGCTGCCTGACTGTCACACACTGTGCTCCATGTGTGAATGAAATATCACTTTTACACATGGCTTTTAACAAGCGCTGTGAATAAAGTCCAGGAAATGTTCATTTGTAGGATTTATAAAGATGACAGAAAAAGACAAAAACATCTAATTCGTCAATTCTTTTCTGTTAGTTGAGCATTTTCACAAAAGCTACTTAAATAATGAAATAATCTGATTATGATTCCCTGGTTTTATTCCTTTTTTTAGAACATATTTTCACTATTATGATTAACATCAATGCATCGTTTATATGCTGTCTCTTCTACTCTCATCTTCTGTTTTCATATTTATACTGACCGAGACATTTTGATTTTGAACAGATGAGAGTATACAAGGCAAGACAGTTTTTGTAGCTCTATAGTGTAGTTCATTGTAGACGTGATAGTGGGTTCATATTCCACCGACAACCAAACATATAAACTGGCCTTTTACACAGGCGTCAGGCTAGTTTATTGGAATTAGTGTTGAAATTATGAAACAATCATTTGTTATCAGCTATCAATCAACAATTAGGTAATGGATTTATTGTAATAGTCATTTGTTGCCAGTCTGTCAAATGTGAGGATTTGCAGCCATTCTTCACTATTTTCTGACATTTAAAACTGAACTATTAAAGGTCCAATATGTCAGATTTAGGGGGCTCTATTTACAGAATATGGCAGAAATGGAATATAATATCTATAACTATGTTTTTATTAGTGTATGATCACCTGAAATAAGTGTTGTTTTGGTTTAGTTTCCGTAAAATGAGCCATGTGTACTGACTAAATATGAAAATTATCCCTCCGAGGAATAAGCCACAGCGCTTTAGATCCTGTTCACGTAAAAGATGAGAATGGTTTTTGATGCCTGCGTGATGCTTTCCTTTTAGGTATGTAGAAGAGCACATACAGAAAGCAGGCGTCGCCATTGAAACGCAGGGGTTCACGTTCATCACAAGCGGTCGCAAAAGAGAATCACTGACGGTAAGAACAGCATGAAGACAGACAGCGTTTCAATAACTACCTCTAACAGCCAGCTTTGTGTTGCATGCTTCATCTTAATGCCTCTAATTTGTTTCCAGATCTCATCAGTGTTTGTTAACAAACAGTATTTCATTACTTCCGTACTTCTCTGTGTTGTGGATGAGAGATTTTTTTGGGATGTTTAACTTCAGTAATGAGAAGTGAAACTGCAGCCAGTCATAAAGGTTGATGAAGCGATGTGTTGGATGTGAGCTTGTACGGAGGGCACTCCCTCAGTCAGCTGTGATTTCTCATTCTGTATGCTGCTCCAATGAGAGGCTTTGTTGTACAGACACACACACACACACACACACACACACACACACACACACACACACACACACATACAGAGGCATCTTTGCAGCATATAAACAGGCTCGGAAGACACCTGTCTCTCCGTCTTCTCTCATCTCTCTCCTCTCTGTTCATATCCTGCTGTGGTGAAGGTGATGAAGATGAATAATATATTTGCAGTGCAGGACTGCAGAGTGGAAGGATTATCTCGTATATACTGGAAAAGCTTAAAGCGAGTGTACCGAGCTGCAGCACAGCAGCTGGTGTACGACTTGAGTGCGAAGTAC
Organism: Miichthys miiuy; assembly: GCA_036365135.1. Classification (NCBI taxonomy): domain Eukaryota; kingdom Metazoa; phylum Chordata; class Actinopteri; family Sciaenidae; genus Miichthys; species Miichthys miiuy. The sequence goes on from CM071605.1 coordinate 21,179,386, forward strand.
TGAGAAGAGAGAGCACTCTGTTGTAGCAAACTGCAGATTCATGTTCGTCTCTTCAGGTTATTATCTCTCACTTAGTCTTTTTGTTTTAACTCTTTCGCAGGGGAATGCGACGCTACATCTCTACCCTCACTTTAGACCCCTCCTTGAGTTCAAAGGTAAGCTTATTCTTCTTGTTTTGGTATCAGTAACTCATAATTACTTTATGAAAAGTGCAATATTTCAAGCGTTTACCTTGAAAGTGTAGTGATATTGAAATGCCATGCCTCTCTGTTGCACTTATCCTTTACCAAAATCCATTTTTATGTTCCTAAATCAGTCATTATGTGTAGATTTGGTGTCTGCATGCAGATTTTGCATTGTGATGTGTCACATATCAGAAACATTTCTAAACATCTCACATAATCTAGCAGTTTACTATATGTTTTATGAGGATAATCCTTTAAATCTAGTTGCATCTTCCTGACTTTGATAGTGAAATCTGCATTAAATATTTGTACATTGAAAAGATCAGCACTGCAGTCTTAGTGCACAACAGATGCTCGTTTGACCTTAAAGCCTAAATATTCAAACCTTTTGTAGTGCGTGCAATGGATTCTTGATTATTGATCTGTTTTTTTTTCCTCTTCTGGCATCGTGATGAAAAAAATCAAAGAGAGGAGAAAGTGTTCAAATTTGCTGGAACAGTGGGGAGAAGCAGCATTAAGAACAGCGAACAGGAGATGAATGTAATTACGAGCTGCAGACAGAGATCGCTTCCTTTGATGTTTAAGTGGCACGTGAATGTTTCCGACTGGAAACTGTTAAAGTTAATCGAAGTGTATGTTGCACGCTCGAGTTCAAAAGTTTGAAATTTACATTTGATCTGTAACTTGGGCATAAATTCATAGAAACAGTTTGATCCTGTGTGTTATTTATGTGTTTCTAGTTATCAGGGGGTCAGGCTTATCTTTTGTCGTTTGAGGTCGAGTTTACGTGCCTCGTTGATGACTCAACACTGAGTCATACCTTTGACGTATCAAGTTTTCTTTATAAATCAGACCACACTCCTGCTCCACTCTTCATTACATTTGTGCTATTCCTTTCTGAGATATATGAGTTGAGATCACTCTCATGTGGAGGTAATTAGCGACACATTGTGATAAAGACAATTGAGCTCAGCTCTGCTGTGCGTCAGCAGTGGTCTGAAGCTTCTGGATGTTGAGGTGGTCGTGCAGAAAGTCTGGGTGTGCCTGCTGTCTGAGTGGGAGCATCAGCGTGGAGGGGGGGTGGGGGGAGGAGGAGGGCAGTAATGTATGTGTGAGCGTGTAGAGAGAGTGGAGGGTTCACTGGGTGCGGACCGGAGCGCTCACGGTATGGCGTGTGAGTCACACGCCCCATCGACAGCAGTGCAGTGGAGTCAGGAGGAGCTGCTGAGAAATGTCACAGCCATTAGAGACGGCACAGCCCCAGACTCCAGCAGCAACAGCTCTGCAGGCCTGCAGAGTCTCGCAACACCAACGATCTGCTGCTGGAATAACAGGCTTTTTATTTGTACTTCATCTGCGCCTCTGGAAATATTAAATCAGGAATTTGTTTACCTGTCACAGCGGCTGAGGATGACTCATCAGAAAAAAAAGCACCATATATGCTTACGTGGGAGTAGCTGCTGAGTGTACAGTTTGGTCTCCTTTGGGATATGCTTGGAGATACTTCTTAATGTTGTTTTAGACTTAACATAAAGGATGTTTAACTCTGTCTTTTTGTCTTATCAACCTGTTGTGAAGAGTTTCCACTACATGCTGCATGGGGTCAAATGACTGGTTTCTGTGAGACAAAGAAGATTTCAGGCTGTGCTGTTTGGTCATTTTCTTTAGATGTATTTGCACTGCGTCTTGTTTGACCTGTTTAGTCCAACAAGTTCTTTTTTAGTCTTTTAGTCGATGCAGCATTATTTGCAGCCTTTGCCCTTTTCCTCGTGCACAGGATCTCCAGTGTAGCCTTCTCAGTTACAGTCACTTGAGGAACTTAGCACGCATCGACTGGTATCACTCTAGTTTCCTTTTCACCTTTCAGGACACTCAGAGGACTTTCTTCAGCTAGAGTGGATGAATATGTCTGTATCGAGGCTATTTGAGTCATTTAGACTTTCCTAATTGATATTTTTCTCTTATTTTTAGCATGCAAATGTGCATGCATGTGTATGTTTAGAACAATTCTAACCAAGTGAAGTATAGACCAGCACCTACCTGAGAATATCTACATATATGTATGTTTTCTTGCCGCCGTTGGTGCAACGATAATTGCGAGATGGTGGGAATACATTTCTAAGATGTGTGACAGGAGGCAGATACATTGATATTGTGGCCATGCTGATCTAAGAGAAACGTAAAGGAATGCTAATGTGCCACAGCAGCAGTGGCCCTCCTGCACGCTGCAGCACAAGGATGTGATTTGTGCTGGCTGTTAACACCTGCCTCTTCCTATGAAACAGCCTCAGTGTCATCCCAAGCCTGTGGCTGTGTGTGTGTGTGTGTGTGTGTGTGTGTGTAGAGTGAGGGTGGGGTTTGTATATCTAAATAGTGATCCTGTTCTGGTGGTCAGAGTCGGTGGTTTGAAGGGGGGGGTTGGTGATTCATTCATGTGTGGTAGCTGTGTCGGAGTATCGTAACCTCACATCGCGTTGCCTCACAGTCGTTCTTCACTGGCTAGCTTTATGTCCCACGCCCCACGCTAAAGCTGCCAGTTGAAGAGCTGTTGTGTGTAACCATGACAACCAGACCACTCCAAGAGAAAAAAAACGAGACCCGAACGAATATTTTCATGTTTTAAAACAGATTTTTTTTTTTTAATCTGTGAGGGTGTGGCCGCTGTTTGAGTTCAACCAGGATGTGTTTAGATGTGTTCATGCATGTATGCAGCTGACATGACACATGTTTATGCGGATCTTCTTGAACATTTTCCTAATACAGATACAGATGCAGACGTCTCGCAAATGCAAACCTGCAAGCACAAAAACGTTGACAGCGTTCTTGATCTTTAATGACACTGACCTCCCTCAGGTTTCCAAGTATTGACTGCACTGCGGCTTCCAGTAGCACATAATAATATAGTCATTAGAGATGACAGCTTCCTGCGGAGGCCATCGTCTTTGTTACTGTGAACTTATCCTGTAGGAAGCACCTGCACACATACACACAGTGTTTGTCTATTGCAGGTGTTACGGACTATCTGTCTGCTGAGATCTCCACCTCCAAGCAGAAGAAGTTCAGTCTGGTGACATTCGTGGACACACCGGGTTTGGTGGACGGGGACATGGTCTATCCTTTTAATGTCAACAGCGCCATCACCTGGTTGGGTATGTATTTGCAGCTGAAACTTTAACTAGCTACGCTAAAGCTGTTCCTCTAATGGACTTTATTTTTATTTCCTGTGCAGGAGAACAGGCCGACCTGGTGTTCGTGTTCTTCGACCCGATGGGTCAGGCGCTCTGCAAACGTACACTCAACATCGTGGAGAAGCTGAGTGAGAAATGTGGAGATAAGGTGTTGTTCTACCTCAGCAAGGCAGATGAAGCAGGGAATGAAACAGACAGACAGGTAAGTCCACTTCATATTTGGCCTTTGGTCATCCTAAAAATGAAAACCTTACTGACTTCTATTTGTTTATTTCTGCAGAGGGTGATGATGCAGATAGTCCAGGAACTGTGTCGCCGTCCAGGTCTCAACAAATGTGGTTTTGAGATGCCAACAATATATATCCCCAACCCACAGAAGGTCAGACTGCTCTCTGCATGAGATTTAAGTCAAATTTTTTCACATTTAACCCTTCAATTTTACAAACTGAACCATCTGATACTTGACTCAAACTCATGCAGTCCCTCCTTCACACCCCCTCGTCACCAGATTGATCTTTTTTCTGAAGTGTTTTCCTTTAACAGATTCAGGTCTGATCTGTAGTCTGGATTTAAAGCAGTCTGCTATCCTTGGGGTGGAACAGCCATTTATTATCCTTGAATGCAAATTTTCCACTCCTGGTTTCTTGGTGGCTCTTGATGGCTAGAACAGGATGATTCATTTTGCAATACGATGACTGAGAGAGTTATCTACTCTTGGGGTTGGGGGGATGGGGGCAGAGGTCGTAAACCATGGCCTTTGATCAGCCACTTTTGACAATAGCAGTCCCAGTCCTGAGTTATTGCTGCACCATCTTGTGATCTACAACCACAGAGCTCTACTCAGCGTGGTAGATTTGTGCATCCCTCCTGACCTCCAATTTATTTCCACTAAGCAAGTGCAGCCTCACTTCCTGCTAAGTGCACAAGGCCCTCATGGATTTGTTGTGGAAATTTCCAGACTGTTCCTCTTTGAAATACACAGCTGCAGATACTCCAAAACTGATGCACTTATGAGGCTTTGTGTTGTTTAGCCGAGCCGGTGTGTGAACCAGATCGATGGGGTGTGTCAGACCATCGAGAAGACCATCAACCAGGCTGTTCAGAAGACTTTGGATCAGCTGGAGAAAGACTCGGACCTTATTTGTGCCACGATCGGCAGCAGACTACAGAAGGACAGGTTAGCATGTGTTCAATTTTTTTCTTTTCTTTCAGCAAAAGCTAATTTACTTTGACGCAAAATGACAGGTGGCATCTTCAAACAAATAAAGCATATCATGTGTATAAGGAGGAGATAAGAGTCGGCAGATATTACCCACTGCAGAAAATGTAATATTAAAACCAGAATTCCTCTGTGTGCACGCAGGGCTGATGTGTCCTACAACAAAAGCGTCCGCCTTCACTCGTTCTTGTGTGGGGCTCTGGGTATTGTCCTTCCTACCCTCTTCATCCTCAGTTTCATTGTGAACACCATCTCCAAAGAGCAGCTGGATGACCTGCTGGGCGAAGGGGCGGCTCGGATCGTTTACATCTTCACAGTAAGTCCTGAGAGTCACGCAGGTAATATTTGCAAAATGACATTTGTGACATTGCAATAAAATCTAATTAAATTCTGCCTTTTACTCAGTCCTCTTGTCGTGGACTTTGTGTTCTCTGAGCGTCTGTTCATCGTGTGTCTCACAGGGAATAGTGATGTATTTATGGGACTGGATACCAGAAGATGGACAAGTTATATGTGTGATTGTTTTTGGAGCTTTTTGCTACTTCCTGCTTTTCCTAGCAAAGTATTTTGCAGGGTAAGTGTCACAAATACAGCGCAAGCATATATACATATGTAGAGCTGAAACAATGAATTGATTAATCGATCAAACAATATAAAAAACTCAGAAAACCGTCTGCTTTTCTATGTTTTATATCACTGTAAACTGAATATTTTTGGACATTTAAAGACGTCGTTTGGGAGTTTAAGAAATCTTGATAGACATTTTAAGAAAATAATCAGCAGATTAATAGATAATAGAGGTATATAAAAATTGTAAATTGTAGTTTGGTCCATATGGGGAACTAAACCTTTAACATTAATAACTCTAACCCTCAGAAATGTCTAAATACAGCAGAGCTTCTGTTTTGTCAAGGAGGCTGTGTGTTTCACATCACACATAAATAAGTAATATGTAATAATAAGAATAGTATAATAATAAAAATAACAATAATAACAGTAGCAACAATAATAGTAATAAGGGAATAAATAGTCTTAGACAGTGTCCTCATTTAACATCCTAGTGGCTCTTTCCTTGGAAACTCGGGAAGAAAAGGCTGTTATCTGAGAGGTTGGGATCCTTAATGATTCTCCTTGGCTTATGTTTGCAGTGTCTGGCAAAGATGTCTTTTAGGGAGGGTAGAGAACCACCTATTGTATGTTTCAGGGCCTTTTGCGGCCTTGTTCAGCGCTGTTTCTGTACCAGACAGTGATGTTTCCTGTTGCTCACACACAGACAAAGAGGAAGTGATTATCGAATCTCTGAGTGAACGTTGTTCTGATGTTCTTCATTCTCAGCCGAGGGAACAAGACTCTGACGAAGAAGGAGAAGAGGGCGATGGCAGAATATAACGATTACATCAACGATATCGTCAAAGCTAAGAAGGTTAGATTTCTCTTCTGTGCCTTTATGTCGAGTATACGAGTTAAAGATGCAGTAATTACTCTGTGTAATACAGAAGAAATTAAATTATTACCTGCAGCTTTTTTATTTATGATCCACAACCTTAACCTCAACCTGCTAACACGTGACACCTTTTCCTGCGAATCCTCCATGTTAGCATTTAAAACTACTATAGAGAGGTCGTTACAGCATGTAAATACACTAAACGGCTTTTAAAAACAGGAAATCATCAAAAACAGAGTTGATTTCATGAAAATCTTAACTGTTTTAAATGAAAATCATTTGTCAACTTTAAAACATTTGTTAATTTTACTCCACAGGGGAAGTTGTATGAGTGGTACCTCCAGCAGTGTGCAGCAGAATATGACCTCTGAGCCCGGGTAAACTGAAGACAGTTGACACATTCATGTCAGCGTGATCTACCACCGTGCATCATTTGGTGTTTCAAGTAGTATCCACCTAAACTATCAGGTTTTTTCTCTTCTCAGTCAGGCAGGTGTATCAAAGATCATCTCAAGATCTTAGTTTAAAGATTAAGAATTCAAAAAGTGCCATTATTAGTCAGGACTGGAGATGCTGTGATTGTAGTCGTTTGATGAAAGCTAATTTCATAATGTGAATAGATTTTTGTAGTGGATAACGATGTGGAAGAAGTGTTTACAAATGAACTTTTTCTTTATTTCTTCATGAGGCACTTGCAGCTGCTTTTTTATGATATCCTTGCGTATTCGTGGTCCTCAAGTCTCACTTCACCGTCCTCATGTCTGTCTTGTTGTCTTTATAAGACACCAGAATGTCCTACATTTTTGTTCGCAATATTACAATAACCAATGCTGTGATAACACTCGGGCATTATAGTAAAATATTTTCATACCAACAAGAGCTGCAAGCTTTCTTCTGCCTCCCAAAGAGTCTGTCTTCCTCTTTTACTTTTGTTTTGATGTGTGACATGTTCACATATGAATCATGTGATAGTATTTACAGAAACCGTAGTCAAGATCTGTGACTTAGCTACTTTAATACAGCAGTATAATAAAACAGGTGAGCAGTGAAGTCTGTCACTGAGTTGTTAACGAGCACTGAACTCTTCATGTTTTCTATAGAATCTAGTTTTACGACTATATCACCATGTGCTGCCTTCACTTCAGTGTTTGTAGACATATTTATTGGTCTTTAAGGTGCTTTTTATCCAAATAATGTAGAAAAACTTCTAGGGGCTGTTTGCAATATTATTGTGAACACTGTCAGTTTGTATTGTGTGTGTATTTTATCCTCCTCGTTAGGGAAATCTTTGTTTTATGAGATATTACATTTATAAATTGTGTGTGACTTTATCTATTCTGTGTAATTTTTCCAAAAATAGTTTTTATTGTATGAAATGGAGACTCTCTTGACATAAAACTTCAAATTATGCTCTGTCACTCCTTGGAAAATATTAAACATTTTCTACTGACTCCTGCTCGACTGACTCTTTACTGTGTTTTAATAAAGTCAAACATGCACACATAAACAACAGGTGGAGTAATACGCAGAGGGAAAGCAGCGAGTAGTTATTGTTGGAAGACTTTTATTTCAAAGTTTAGTTATAAAAATGCCATTCCAGGCTTCTCTGTAGGAACAACAATGTTTTTTTTTTAAACACTGTGTGTCAGGGCTCAAGTATTTTTGAGATCATCAGCACAATAGGATGCAATCAAGCATCCTCTTTATACCCTCGCTTTACACCCATTACAAGCAGTTCTGAATGAAAATGAGAGAATAACTGGGGGGAAAAAAACAACATATTAAAGCAACAATTTAATTTCTGCTTGCAAAAAGGACCAGTAACCCCAGTAAGACCAGGCCACAAACCTCAGTTCCCTGAGTTAGTAACAAAGAATATCCCAACAGAGGTGACAGCTATCAAAACTAGCCTTGAGCTACTATGGGATATCTAGATGTTAGAAACATACATGAATCTATTGTGCAAGCACTAGTGTGTGATCAATTGATTAGAATTTCATTTGTGCAATCTACTAGCAAGGCAACCAATACAAAGAGGTATGTTGTAATCCTAGAAATTGTCATTTATTATGAATGAAAGCTGCGTGTGTGGTAAAGCTGCATTCAGGGTTTGTTTTTAGCAAATTTAAACTTTTTTTTTTTTTATGCATCTAAATAGAAAACTCTCTGTTTAGGGGCTTATTTGTTTTATCTACTATTATATTTTATTATACCATGCAGATCTATGGCCTATGTGCGAGCACACCGACAAATCTGTTCAAATGTTTCTGTTAAAACTTAGAAAAATCCAGTTCAAATTGTATGTTCTTATTTTGTTACAGTGCATTCAGGATTATAGCTATATACAATGTTATTTGTACAAAAAAAAACAACAAATGCCAATGCCCATCCCTGGCTTCTTATAAACAAAGTGTACAGGTAGATACATCTTGCAGCTGCACAGAGGCTGAATCCAATATTGCTTTGTTGTGAAACATGACAACATTGTCATAAAAGACCTGCCAACACAGTGATTCAGTGTGTTCAGACCATGAATGGCTCCGTTTGTCACGTGTCTCTCAGGAACAAAAGCAAGCTTCAGTGTCGTCCTCAGGGAAGTGTGTCTGCAACAGTCCTCTTCCCAATGTGTGTGTGTGTGTGTGTGTGTGTGTGTGTGTGTGTGTGTGTGTGTGTGTGTGAGAGAGAGAGTGTGTGTGTCCAGACTGGGATAGCTGCTCAGTGTCTCAGCACCATAAGTGTCCATATTGAGGTGGACTTTGGGTCCGTCTTCAGATGTGAAGTCATTGAGAGCCTTTGTCAATCAACCATGAAATGTCTCCAGTCCTGCAAACCCCCCCCCAAAAAAACACATCCGTGAGACACATTCACATGTTTATCAAGTCGATAGCTGACGACTCCCTGAACATGATCAATATGAGTGACATGGACAATAGAGAGAGCTCATATTTGTTCGTACTTGCCAAGCCGTGCTAACATCCTTCAAATTTTGAGTTTGCATTGTTAGAAATGAAAGACATGAGAGACGTGAGGACACGACATTCAAATCAGACCAAAACAGATTTAAACGCATGCAATAAAAAGTACAGCACCATGGTAACACTTTATTTTACAGCTCCCATGGTTTGCTAATAATATATAAATTTAATTATGAAGTAACAAATTTCAATCAATTTGAGATGTTCCTGGAAATTACTATGTAATTTGAAACTAATTCTAGGGAGAATTAATTAATTACAATCATTTATTTATGATTTATTGGATCAGCTGAACATGAAAAAATGTATAAGAAATGAATTTCCACTTTCTTAATCCTTGATTAATTGAGCGGTATATAAACAATTAATAAATAGAGACACCCAATATAATGTAAGCGAATATATGACATAACATAACATATGTCTCCATGCTTTTGCTTCACCCACAGTCCAACAAGTAATTTAATGCAGTGACAGTCAGGTTTATAGTTAATGCTAAGAGTAACCAGCGTTACAATGGTGTATAAATATATAAAATATGATTACATAATAATTCCTAGTATGAATGTTATTGTATTTATTAATATTATTTATTTGTTCTATTTACTAATGAAGCATGAAACTTGAAGCTGAAGCTCAATATGTCTTCATGAGTTTAAAACACATTTCTGTACAGTTTTAATGAGTTGTTAATGTATATAAATAGTTATTAAATGTTTTATAACACACTGTAAAGATTTGTTTAATTATGATTACAGCTACATTGTACTGTTATTGTTATTTATCATCTATTTACTGTTCATACACCTGTTATGGAGGCTTGACAAATACAGTACTAAACAGTAAAACCTTCTTATTTGTTTATTTATGCTTAAATACTTAACTAGAAGTTAATAACTAATTTATAGGTTCGACACTATGTCACTATACAACTTCATTCTTCTTAAAAACACAAAAAATATTGTCTGTTGTTTACTATTGCCGTTACTATTGCCTTTTTTTTGTATTAAATTATATTTTTTTCCAGGAAACATCCATATAAATCATAACAGAATTACATACCCTGTAAAATAAAGTGTCACTGTATTAATTAAGCAAAATAATAAAAATAACAACTGGTGTTATTCTTCTGTAGCATTCTGATTTGTAGTTTCAATAAGCCAACTAGTTTGCCTTGTGTAATACTTTCCATGTGATCAAAGTCACAAGCTCAAGAGTGATACACACATTTGTCATGTTTTTCTTCAGTAAAGAACATAACAGCTATTGTAACCGTGACCAGATTAAAGTCCGGGAAGGAGACTTACTCTACATCTCGTTTCTTAATCGTCTTTCCAGATCCTAAGACCTCTGCCACTCGGGATACAATGGGATCATAGTTCATGCTGGCAACAGCAACCACCTCCTCACTCCTATAGATGGACCAGAGGAAGAAACAATGAGAAACTGTTGTTGTTAAATCAGACCAGGAGGCACAATTAAAGACTAAAATCAGCTCATAAATACAGAGAAGATTGTTAAAAAAAAAAAAAACGTACCTGGTGTAAAACGCCACAAATCTCAGTTCATCCAGATCTCCTTGTATGATGACATCATCAAATCCATCACCATAACCTTCACAAATATTAAATGATATACTTAAATATGTGTATTTGTCCAATTCATGTTCAGTTCTCAGTCTTAGGTCCTAATTTTACATCTTTACAGCTAGATGGCAGTGTAGTAACTATACTATCTTTCTTCTGCAGCATGTCTGCCTCGTAACACTGATAAAATGTTCTTTAAACTAAAGATACACTGAAGATCTGTACCTACCTGCATAGCGTATGGTCTTCCCAAACATGGCTGACCAGAAGTAAGGCACCGTTTTGATCTCAGTGGCTCTGCCCATCATGCTGAGAGCTGCTACCCTTCCTGTCAGTGATGTCGAAGACAAAAAGACAGTTACATGCTTGTCTTTAAGCACATAACTCATCGTATGCGTCGTCTAAGAATGAAGCTGTAACACACTCACCGTGTACATGAGCCATTTGCCAGTGAGGGATGTTCACCTTCTTGTTGTTGCGTGGTGGGAAAGGAAAAATCACCACGTCTCCTCCAGCGAAGACCCCATCAGCATTAGTCTGCATCATCTGGGAGAAAATTTAGAGGCGTAAACGAATAAAAATGGGACAAAACCTAAATTTCACTCAGGAGTCAGGCTTTGTAAAAATACCTTGTTGACAGTGATGAAGCCCTTTGAGTCCATGTGGATGCCGCTCTGTTTCAGAAAGCCTGTTGCAGGAATACTTCCTGCAGGAGAGGTGTGAAGCATATTACATAATTAATAATTATGTTTGAATATCTTTATATTGCACATAATCATGTTTAAACAAGCCTTGTTGCTCATGCACACAGCAGAAAACACTTCAGTTGTGTTTGTGTCCAAAAGTCTGTTTAGTGCAAAGAAACTATAACACATGTAGAAACAGTGGTGCCTATAATATGCATTGTTCCTTCTGTGTGAAGTTTACAGACAAGACGTGGCTCATGGGAACATCAGAGAAAGTTTGCAACAGTTGCACAGGTCAGGACAGAGAGTGACGCAGGGAGAGTGGCTAGAGAAACAGGACAGGTAAATGAGGGAGTGATAAAAGGTGAGCGATGTCTCTCATATCTCTCAACTAAACCTTGTTTTGTGTGTCATTCTGAGCATTATTAAAGGTAAGAGACTGAGATTTTGAGGACACACACACAAGAGATTTCATTACCTGCTCCAATAACACACACATCGGCCCGCAGGACTTTTCCACTTTTCAGCACCACCTCTTTCAGCTGTGCGACAGGAAAAACACAATGTACTAGAGATGCATAATGATATATTAACAGCTTTCACACTTGAACACAACATTTTAAAGCCCCTAAAACATTTACTAACTATATATTTTACATACTTTTCTAGAATTTAAGAATATGAATAATTTTCTTCTGTCATTAGAAGTCTGATCAAACTACACCCACGCACTCCTGATGAAGCAGATGCTTTGGTAAATTATGCTTGTGTTTCTTATCAGGCTCGTCTTCATCATCGTGGATTAAACAAAGGGGAGGTTGTGCTGCTGAACATCATGTCATGCTGTTTCTCTCACTTTCTGAATACCTGTCCATGATGGCCAATCATCTCTGACACCTCGTTCAGCATGTAGAACTTCACCCTGTTCACCTCAAACAGCTGAAAACACAAAACACGACACAGACACAGTAACCATGTCAAAACATTGGCATGTATGGGCTGGATGGATTTACACACGAAGCTTGTTTTCCTACCTTCATTATGGCTTTCCCTACTTTCTCTCCGAGAGCTTTTTTGAAGGGGACTGACTCAACCCCGATGACAGAGACCGAGTGGGCCTTGTCAGTTAGAGCTGCAGCCACCTCCATGCCTGCCGAACACAACAAATACAAAACAGTTAATAGAAGTAATGCAAAATGATCTATATATGGGCTGTAAATAATGTGATATAGCTGTTATAGCTTTCACAGTTGACAGGAAATTTTGTACTTAAAGGTGTTTACACAGTAGAACAACGTATGAACCAAACACTCTTGAGGGGGCCTTTTGTGTTTTTCTTTCTAATTCACGGCCACCATTCTTCCACAGGGAACGGTAAACTTGTTTTTTAATCTGCAATTTCAACACTAAATGCCAATAAATCTTACACTGGATTTTTGTGGCATCTAGGGGTGAAGTTTCAGATGACAACCAACTGCATACCCCTCATCTCAACCCTCTGTCAGTTGCCCGAGCAGCAGAGCAAGTGTTTGGTTTGTCTGTTTTGGGCTACTGGAGTAACATGGTGGACTAGTGTAAGAGTGTAAGAGACCTGCTCCCTCTGCAGATATAAAGGGGTCATTCTAAGGTTAAAAAAAAAAGCCATTCTTATTTTCAGGTGATGATAATCAGAAGTATCTAATACAAAAAAAATGTTATTACTTTTATTTACTTATTTTCCTCTTGGTTGAGGTGGTGCTAAGTTTTTACTATTTTGTGGACTGCTACAAATGATTATTATTATTGAATTAATCTGCTAATAATTTTCTCCATTAATTGACTTATTGTTGGTTTGTAAGGCCACAGCGACCACCTATGTGACTTGATTAATCTAAGTGTTTCATTTGTACATTTTAATGTGTTTTGCGTACAAGAATCTAACTGTCATATGATTGTAGTGAAGTAAAAATCATAATATTTCCCTCTGAACTGTAGTGAAGTAGAAGTATAATGAGAAAAAAAAAAGAGAAAGTAAAAGCATCTCAAATTTGCACTTCAGTAGATGTACTTTAATTAGTCACTCATCTAACTCAGCACGTGTTTATAAATGTGTCTTTTTCTTACCAACGAATGACGTTCCCACAATCACAGCATTCTTGTTGTTGGCCAGCCTCGCTATGCTGTTTGCGTCCTCAGGTGTCCGGAGGTGAAACACATTCCTGACGTCTTTGCCTTTGTAGTTCATCGGTTTCGGTCTTTCAAGCAGGAAATGGAAGCAATCAGATATCAGTTTATTAATTTATAATCTCAGCTGTTTAATTATCATGTGTGATTTGAAGTTGTTGAAGTTTTTTTCTCACTTGCTTCCTGTAGCAATAAAGAGTTTCCTGTACTCCATCCTCAAGCCATCCTCAAAGGTCACAGATCGTGTTTTCACGTCTATTGCCACGGCCTAGAGCAAACGTCGTATAGGGTCATACAGGTTTATGTGTTGGATTATTGTGGAAATTAAAAAGATAGATCTAATTGATCAATTGATTTATCATTAGCTATCAATACATCTCACCTCTTTCTCTGTGAGCAGCTCAATGTCATGGTCCTGTAGGAAGTCCATGGAGCGCAATCTCAGCTGCTCTGCTGTGCTGTCTAAGGACTAAAGGCCAAAAAGTTAGTGCATCGGAGTACATCCATAAACAAAAAATAAATAAATAAAATACAAGAATACAAAGAGTTTGTGCAACTGTAAGCATCCAATTCATCTTTTTTAAGCTTTTTGTGGTGATGTAAAGTCTCATTCTTTTATACTCGGTTCGTCTTTTCCCTCACTTTCTTTTAAATCTTTGTTGCAGTGAAGTGCTGCTGTTCCCCAGAGAGCTCCTGTTTTAGCACCACTGACCAAAGCAGCACCTTTGCAGTCTGTTACGTAACTTTCTTGGAAAAGTGAGTTGTGTCTCAGTTTACGTGATTAGGGTCTGTGTACAAACCTTACTCAGTTTAGGCCTGTCATATGGAGGATGTCTGTCCATGGTGCACATGACGATGCGATCGGTGAAGCCCTCTTGCCTCAGGGTTTCTGCACAGACTAGACCTGCTGGACCTGCAGAGACATTCACCATGAAAGAGGAAGAGAAGGAAGATCTTTTATAAATCTATCAAACACAGCTGGATAATTGTTTGACAAATGGGGCAGAAACACACTGACCTGAGCCAATGATGAGAACATGGCTGAAGCCTGTGCTGGAGTTAATGACTGCTGAGCATCGGGCCATGGGCTTTGACCTTTTCTGTGACTGAAGGGCCTGGAAATGTTTAAAAAACAGATCTCAGATCAGTCAGGTGCTCTGTTTATTCTCCTGCATAAATTCTCCACATTCTTTTTCTTGTTACCTGCTTGTTTGCACGAATGATCACCTTGTCCTTCTCAACTCTGACCTGGAGCAAACAGACATGAGCAATGTGTACACTTTTTGATGGTGCTTAGAGACATGATAAGGGATAAGGGAATGTGTTAAGAGACAGCACCAGCGGGGAAGGTCACCTGGAAGGTAGGCAGGCTGTCCAGCCCAGGGAAGTCCTCGATGTCTCCTGTTGCAATGTTGAAACATGCACCGTGCCAGGGACAGCGCACGTGTCCTTTAGACAACACACCTGGGATGACAGGAAATTACATGAATGTAAAGTGTATGATAGCTATTATATATTTTTTAAAATGTTGAAATCGTACCTGAAAGCGTGTCACTCACCTTTGACCAGCGGTGCTCCGTAGTGTGGACACTTGTGGCCCATGGCTGAGAACTCCCCGTGTTCTTTAATCAACAAAGCTCTGCCGCTTCCCAAGTCAACCTCTCGCATCCTGTCAAACACAAAAACAAAAAGGTGTGTGTGCATTCATATTTTTTTTTATGATTAAATCATTTGAGGAAACACACACAAAGGCCATTTTGCAGAAAAATGTCATCATGACAACAGAGAAAGGACACGTCGGGACTACAACTTACCAACTCACTCTGAAAGGAACAGTTTAACCAAAAACATTTTAATGACAATTATGGAAGTAATCATGTATTCTGGATGAACGCCAAAGGTGATTAATTTGATTAGTAATGACCATTAAAGGGCTTTACTTTTACAAAGTAACAAGGCTAGCTTAAGTTAAGTGGCTGTGAAGTGAAGCCAACACAGAAGTGCCAGAAACTGCAGTTCCTCAAACGGCCACTTGAGGCTGGCTGCAAAATGAGTCAGTCTCCATAAGCCTCCATGTTAAAATGTCCAACTTTACAGCAGAAATAAACATGTTTACAGCCTGGTACAAAAAACAGTTTTTGTCTCTATAGCTAATTTCCCCGTTCATGACAACTGTACTGAGGGTTATTTTCTATTTAACTCATCTGTTCAAATTAAATTAAGGCTTAAAGTTATTCATAATTAACAGCTTTGATTGACAGGTGCTGTTACAGATGGTTTGTTTGAGCACCCAGGCGTCATTCAGCCCACCTCAGCTCCACAGATGCTACACGTCTTTGTATATTTTTAGATTTGCCGGGAGGCGGCAGAGGCAGGGCTGTTAATGTCAGTAACTATATTTACATAGCTGTTGCTGTATTAATGACTCCTCTCTACTTTTGTAGATTAGATTTTGTTTTTAGCATTATCCCATAAATGTCGCTGTGCAGCAGACGTTACATGTCACTTTAAGATAGATTGTTTTACAGTCAAAAACTAAACCTGTATCTATTCTTAGTATCTCTGTTGTGCAATGTCGTGTTACTAATGTTAAATCTTTAGTTTTTGTGTGAACTGTCCCTTTAAAGGTCCAGCGTGTAAGATTGGGGGCCTCTATTTTCAGAATAAGGCAGACGTGGAATATAATATTCATAACTATGATTTTATGCATGTGTAATCACCTGAACATAAGAATCTATTTGTTTTTGTTACTTTAAAATGAGCCTTTGATATCTACAGTGGGAGCGGGTCCTCTTCCATGGAGGCAGCCATGTTGAAACACCGTATTCCTTCTTTAACATTTGACACACAACAGCATTTTTGCCATGTGTAGTATGCGTGCTAGATGTGCTATATGTGTATTGTTGTGTTTTTCATTTTCTTACTGTCCATTTTCCAGATCTTTTACATGACAGACAGAGGCCTCCACATAGTCCCGTGGTTTGTGGTAGAGGGGGAGCGGGGTGGAGTCATCATCAGAGCCGTGTCCCAGGGCCCCATTGGGTCTGCAGTCAGCAAAGGGACTCGCTTTGCCATTAGGTGACAGCCCGTCCATCTCTTTTTCTTTTTCCAGGAGAGAGAGTTCCACTTTAACTTCAACTGCACAACACAGACACGTCTCACTTAGAGTATGCATGACTGAACACATGCAGCGCCATCACACACGAGCAGTAAAATGATGTAAAGCTCTCAAAGAGAAATCTGTTTAAGGAATATTGGCAGATTATTAATGCTACCAATCATCCGTGGACGGCACTATTATCCCTGTCCTCTGTTATTTTATCACTAGCCTTCACCATTGCTTTAGAAGAGTAATTTGCCTCCCAGCTAGGTGAGACGTCTATAAATTTGGGACAAATTGAGTCCGAAATCTCCACAACTGAAACAAATGAGAGCAGGAAGCGAATGAAAGGAGAAGTTTGGAAGGGCAACCTAATCTTCTTTTTTCTTTTCTTTTCCTTCTAGTGAGTAGCACAATTACAGGTATCATTCAACTCTCAACACTTTAAACAGCAGGCTACACAAACCTTCCTCTGCAGAGCTGTGCTAAACACGCTTTAAAAGGTTGCTTTTTCAAACCAGAGAATGGAAAATCCACAAAGACAAATCACACATTACTCTTTTAATCTGTCTACATCTAAATGAACTTACTAAGCTGTAAAATATAATTTTGACAGGATAACAATGCCTTAAATAATGAGATTTCCATAAAGGAAACTCATTTCAATACAGCTTAAACCAGCAGTGTTTTGTGTAGAGAGTTAAGAAAACATTCAGAGTGGAGTATATTTATCTGTCTTATTCAGTTTTCTTGCATCAGAAATCTGATGCACTGCTGTTGGATTTATATTTCTGAACATTAAAAAATGGTTGTGTAACTCCTTTTTCTTTTTTACTGCAGCAGGCTTTATCTGTTCGGCTAGGAAAAATGTGCTGATCATCCGGTTCTTACACAGTAATCTGGCTGGAATTTTCTCCTGCTGAGCAAGTCTTAATTAAAATCAATGGAAAATCATAATAGTGAGTGCAATCGTAGGAGAAAAAGGAAGAGAAAGCTTTCCACACAGCTGAAGAGAATCTCTAGATGTCGGCTGCCAAATGGCCAGACTGATGCTTCGTTTGATCAGCACTAAAAAGTTACCTGGTTTGTCTCTATCAAAGTATTTTCTGTGGTGCTTTTAGAGAACAGACATTTTGTTAGAGGTGAGCTCAGGATGTTCAGATCTGTATGTATAATTTCACAGTAATCGCAGCCTTTCTGTGTCTTTACATGACGATGCAAATAAAGAGAACAATATTATTTAACTCCCTTGTTAATCCTGTCACGGTGCCAATTTACTCCCACTTATAAATATATATTTACTCTATATTCAGTGGGAGTTATTTAAACGTTACACTTCAATTTTGTGTCTAGGAAGAGGCTACTTTCATATTATTATTATTTTTTTAAATTACAAGATAGTTACATGACATAAATATCAACTTTTATCAATCTCATGTTCTTAGACTACAATTTGAACACACCAAAAACAGTTTTTTGATAAATGCTGTGGAGCACTTTGAGTCACAATTGCAGCATTTTCGGAGCTTTGAAGAACCTTTTTTTATGTTTAATAATCTTTTTTTTCTCCTTTATAGGTTCTTTGGAGTACTGGTTCTTTAAGTCGACCCTTTGCAGCGATGTACTGAAGCTACTGTGTAGAAATGATTGTTGTGGTGCCATTTTCAAATTGTAAAGGCTAATATTTAGTTAGTTAGTTAGTTTAATTATTATATACTACACTTTAAATAAACTCAAGGATAAATACAATTTACATACAAAATAATGTTTCTTTTAAGAACCATTAGGTAAAAGGTTCCTTGCAGAACTCCAAAAAGTTTCCTTATGGCAGGTGCTTCTTGATTTAACCACTAATTCATTAACAAATTCAGCTCCAGTGCTGAGCAGTGAGTCTCTCTCCTTTGATACCTGTAAATGGTCATCATCATTACTTCCAGTCTGGACTTTGATACCTTACTGATAATGATATTCATATTAAACATATATCTATAAAATCTACTATAAAACTGAGGTTAACAGTGTAAGAATGCATCTGGTTATGCCGGCTTGCTCTATTCATCATCCAAACTACTTTGCTCAGCTGTAGATTTAAATGGTAAATGGACCTTTTTAGTCTTCTGACCACTCAAGGTGCTTTTATTCTACATATTTTATTCACCCTTTCACACATACATTCATACACCGATGGCACTGGCTGCCATGCAAGATGCTCATCAGTTTTTGGGAGCTAACCATTCATACACATTTACACATTTAGCCTTCGAGAGCAATTTAGGGTTCAGTATTTTGCTCAAGGACACTTCGACATGCAGACTGGAGTAGCCGGGGATCAACACACCGATCATCTGATTAGTGGACAACACATTCTACCTCCTGAGTCACAGTCACCCAATTATTATCGAAGAAACATGTTGGTATATGTGTGCAGATACTTGATTGTAGAGGTGGTTTTATATCTATTGTTTATGTCTTTTAGAGTATGAAAAACATTTTATAGGATCTACAAAAATGGTTTTACATTCGACAATTCAGATTCTCCTCACAGCACACTAAAACCATGAATCATGAGGTGTGATTCATCATAATTAGCTTTTATATAAGGTTTGTAATAGGTCAAAACTGTCTATGTTATACTGATAGCAGCTCCATCAGAAATTATGGTACATATCTGTTAAAAAAGTATCTATAAAATGATGTACAATCTGTATAAAATCCTTCCCACTGTGTTCTTTTAATAGATATGCTATGTTTGAGCTGTCATCAACTGGAGGTCACACCGTCATAGACTAATTAGTCCCAAGAGGCCTGACAGTCAGCAGCCAATTATTTGTACACAACTAGTCCCTCATCTTGCTCACTTCACCTCCATGAGATGCACCGAACAGATGATTTGATCTCAAAGCTGTAAATGACTCTCTCCTGCGATTTAAACATGGTGGCTAATCTCCTAGCCATGCTAACACAGATATGGATTCACACACACATGCAGTTTCATATTTGGATATTCACGTCTCGGTATGTAATCCTCTTGACCAAAGATGCCACAGAGAGCATTAAAATTCCTCCCACATAAAACACTATAGTGCAAACAGAGGAGGCTGGATATGCGAGGATGTTTATAACAGGATTTGGAGGCTGTAGGTAGCTTTGAAAATGATTCAAACTGAACAAACTGTCCTGAAAAAACCCGAATGTGTTCATTTTTACCACAGAAAACAAACTGGTCTCTCCATAGAAACAGCACAGTGCATAAGCAGAACCAATAGATCTTTCGATTAGATCTATATTTTTCTGTCCCTCGTGTTTACAGCTACTTCACTGACCGCCATGTTATAAAACCTTTCTTTAAAATACATTAATAGAGGGAAATATTTGTAAGATACAATACAACTTAATACGACTTTTAACATCACTTTGATTCATTTCAGTAGGAGGACATAGTTTTCTTAATATTGTGAGAAATACATCAACCACATCATCCAGCTCTACTGGGAATACTAAAAGTAGGATAGCATCTGGACACAATAACATGAACACTGTACAATATTATACAGTGACAGCACAAACAAATGAGGTGTTTCAACATCTTTTTGACTGGAGTTCAGCGATAATTTAACACTTTATTCTGTGGTAATGCACTTAATACATCATAGTACATCAAAAACTGTTATTTTGTCCTCCTCTAAAACACCTGCTGTTCCTCACCTGCACAACAGCTGTTATTGTGCTTGCTTGGTGTAAACTAACCCACCCCTGATTGAGGGAAACATGTTGGTTACCTGGTTTGGGTTTGGAGAAGCATCCTCCCATGGTGGGCCCAGGGTTGAGGGACACCCAGGGAGAGAGGGAGGGGGGGTGGGGAGAGGGAGGCGAGGGAGGTGTAGTCAGATCCTCGGGCTGGGCTGCTTGGTAGGGAGGTAACGATAACACAGAAGTGTGTGTCTGAGATCCTGCAGGTCCAGGCTGGCCATCGCACACATCAGCTCCCCCACATAATCTGCATGGACAAAGAGAGCGACGTTGTCAACAACAACACACACAAACACACACCAGACAGTGCTGTGTCGCACTGATTTACATGAGTGTAAAGTCTGATGTAGTCATGTTTAATAATTATGGCTTATTTGTTTGTTATTTGGTGGTTTTAAAAATGCTCTGAAGACTTTTTAAAGACACTTTTTAAGGATTTTTTTGGCTGCTTTCAGTTTCAAAGTTTAGCTTTTCATTTACAAATTGGCTTTCAAATGAACAAAACATTTGGCCCCTGTGTGCCCCCGTACTTTTTTTTATAATCCTCTGTATCTTCTAATCAATCAAAGTCACTGACTGTGTTTGTGTTATTTATCACTAAGAGTGTCTGATGTTGCTCTGAGATGTCTGAAAGAGTCAGGATTTGACTGCCAAGGAAAACTAGCCAGATTAGTCAGACTAGTCAGATTTTCAGAGTGTGTCTGTATAACATGTTAGTGCTTGTAAAAAGGAAGCAATTGTGTTAATTAGGAACATTTCCACACACATTGTTACCTTTGTTCATGCATATTGCATGGAAACTGTTAAATATTAACAGCACTCCGACACCTATTAACTTTCTCGTCACACTGCGCTTTAAAGGGAAACAGGGGCCCCTTGAGTTTCAAAATCCCCCTTGTGTTTTGTTGCCACGTTGCCCTCACATTTCTGCCAGCTCTGGTATTTCACCCACACATACAGTAAGTTAGTTACTCACAGGCTTCACTGGCCACAATGAATCTGTGCAAGACATAGGGATGGCAGGTGTGTACCACCCAACATGGCACAATCCATCACCAAATTATCCTTTTGAGGTACAACCAAAAGGACTGCTTGATATTCTGAGCACATCGTAATGTCCTTGAACTTCAGAGAAAAAAAAAGTGTGCAGTGTTGAATGGAGCACTGCTTAGAAAAAAGTTCCTGAGGACAAATGAGAAATGGAAAGATCTCCTCTGACTGGACACAACTCTGCAGCTGAGAATGACTTGTTGTTGTTGTATCTAAACCGTGTTTGCAGTGGGTGACAGTAACTAACTACATTAAACCAAGTACTGTACTTTAAAGGTAGTTTTTTGAGGTACTTTACTTGAATATATTAATTTTATGCTACTTTATATTTCTATTCCACTACACCAGCTTTTTACTCCACTACATTTATTTGACAACCTTAGTTATTAATAAAAACACATGAAAAGCTAATAATATTTCTACACGTTGACAAAAATTGAGTCAGTGATTCCCATCAGGTTTGGGCCTCTTTTCATGTTTCAAATGTCTATGAACTGTTCACAGTTCTATCAAAAAGTGATCTAAACTTCCTGAATGGTTTTATTTAAATAACTGTTTACTGCCCAAAGAGGTAAAATTATCTCACCATCCTGCAGATTTATTCTGTGACTCGTTTGCCTAGGTTGGGAACCAGTGGAGTAAACTAAAGTAGTTAAACTAGCACCGCTGTGATCAGCTTAAACTGTAAAATGTTGGTTATTCATTGATGCATTACTATTAATCTAATAATGTCATATGTAATAATATATCTGTCAATTTTCCTGCAGAACCAGTACTTTTCTGTAGATACTTTATATTTTGTCTCTAATACTTCTGTACTTTGTATTCAGGTGTTTTACTTGTAACAGGGTACTTTTCTATTGGTACTTTTACTCAAGTGAATTGTCTAAATACTAAAATATTCCACTGAACAAGTTGTTGTTGGTCAAAAACACTAAAATAAAACAAATTAAAGCTGATGACGATTTTTGGCTCCCACACATGCATCTGTGCCAAACATTTACATTTTCCTGCATTCAGTTAAAGCCGTGCTAACACAGCAGAACATTTGATGTTGTTGCATTTCTTAAAATGCAGAGAGAAACCTATCCAACTACTTGCTGAAGAGTTATGCCGCTCACATGTTGTCCCCTTTAATAATTTGCCACCACTGAAATTTTGATGAACAACAAATTGGATCGCAAAGCGCTGCCATCCTGGAGTTCCAAGCCTGAGATATTTTGTGCAAAACTAAAGTAGGTTAAGCAGATTTGGTCCTCACAACATATGACGCAGATCCCGCTCTCTCACTGTTGGGCCTGTCCCCAAGCAGTGCTAATACTCCTGCCTGCAAACAAGCTGTCAGTTTCACTCACTTCCCTACAAATGTAATACCTGTTACTGGAATGTTGGAGGGGAGAATTAGCAAAATGCAGCTCCTGGTTGGTGGTGAGGAGGCTGATCTATAAACTGACCGTGAGTGGAAAAAAAAAAGCAGGAATGTTGAGCACCAAAGTGCCTACGCTCTGATGGACACATCCATCATTCAAAACTGAAAAAAAAAAGAAGTGATGTTATTGCTCTACAAAGACAAACACACTCATCAAAAAGCCACATTACATTTCTATAAAGAACCCCCTCCTCCATGCCAGTAAAGCCGATCCTCACCAATAAACGTCAGCAGCAGAGGAACATATGCAGTAACATCCTTTACTTTACAGTGTTCTTTGGCCCTGGACTTGAAGCAGCACTTGAATAAAAGAAGAGCTGCTGGTTGAGGGGCTGGTACTCTCTGTTTTATTCACACACTCGCTTGGCAGGTATGTCAGCCTGTAGTTAACAATTAGGGCTCTCTGATCCTCAGCTGATAAAGGTCAAGAGCTTAAAACAATTTAACTGCAGTCCTAATATTTGACCACACCTCTTTCCCCCACTCACAAGCTTGCACGTTCTCCTGGTTTGTGAAATAACAAGATAAGCCCGGGGAATCGTCCCCTGAATGCATAAACCAAAGTGCTCTCTCTCACCAGGGTCCTCGTGGCTATCTATTTTGTTTACCGTCGGCTTAAGGAAGCATTTGATGTAAGGGACAAGTTGGTGAAAGACTTTGAACCTTTATAACATTTCTTACTTTGATTGGGAGTTGGGGAAGTAGTGTTTCAGGCCGTGTTTATATTTATGCACCTTCATCAGTTGAGAGTGGATGTTCCTCAAAATGCCAAGTAGCTTTTGACTGACTTCTATTTACTCCATTGCCTACGTGTCTTAACTATAAAAGAATAAAGAGTGGATTACAGTAAACCACAATCCCTATTAAGAAGCTCTAGTACGTGACACAATCAGACATTGTGACTGAGTTCATTCACACTATTCTTGACCAAGTTTGTACCGGTGTTTGTAATGTTTGCTTGCAGATAAATTTCAGATTTCAAGCAGCTGACAACAACTTCACAAGGTCTCAAACAGCATTACAGTGTGCACATTGTAACTAAAATGATGGAATATAATGTCTGACCAATGATTTTGCCATTAACAGGCGACAGAGGTCATATAGTTAAGCTTTTAACTGAACAAACCTTTAGTATTTAGGGTAATACATAGATGCCACGTGGCTCTAGAAAACAAAGATTATGCCGCCATTCCACGTTGTTTACTGTGGCACTCAAAGGAGAAAAATCTTGCATTTTTTTCCTTTAAAAAGTTGAGCCAAACTTAACATTTCATGTATTGCGTCTTGTATTGCTGTAAAGCTGAAGCTGGTTTAACAATGGCACCACCGACTTCTATCAGGTCATTTTGTTGCTGCTTTGAGCGATAACCGCTCCATGATGTCATGGAAAACTAGAATTGTGGTTTACAGAGGGGTGTACACCCCCACAGAGGAGCTGTGCTGCCATATAACAATTCTGCTATTGACCAGTTTCTCAGCGTGCAGTCAATCAAAACTAAGAGAAACTGGTGTACTAACTATTAAAAACTTAATCAGCTGAATGTTTGATTAGCTCTTGTTTCTGTAGCAGACCTGATCTGTGTATTAAATGTGTGAGTGTGTGATTTCAGTTTTATATACTGCACCACAGTACATGGTTCTCCAGGGCAAATCTGGACCAGAGAGCAAACAACTTCCATACAAGTACTCTGTGTGCCCACAGTGAACAAATACAGGCTTGAAGGAATAACTACACACAGATCATTATCTGATCATCATCACATAATCAGATCATATGGGGGATAATTAAACAGAGCTATTATTCCCTGACTGTAATATGAATAAATCAGCTTACCAGTGTGCCATGGAGCAGGTGCACTGAGATCCTGTCAAACTCCCTGGTGCTCAGCTTCCCCTGCGGAGCACGGAAGCATATTAGCACATGAGTCTCCTCAACAGTCCTGTCCCTCTCCTGGATTGGCTCTGTCCACTGGAGTATTCCCAGTTTGTGCGTCCCTCTGTACCCTCCTCCGCTCTCCTCTTCTGCCTCTTGATGCAGCAGAGGCTCTATGTGTGAGTATGTGTGAGTGTATGTGAGTGTGTGTGTGCTCTGCCCCTCACAGAGCCCCCCTCCAGCAGCAGCAGCAGACTGAGCCGACCGGTCGTGGGAGTTGCTCTGTTTCCCTGGCCGAGCCTGCAAATGCAGCATGGAGGACCTTTGCCAGTTTCTCAGCTGTATGCAGTATTGATGGAGTTGCTGAGGGGATGCTAACACAGCATGAATTCTCACCGTTCCCTGCTCTCGTCCTCCCACCCCTCCTCTCTCTATCCCAAACACACACACACACACCTACACACACACACACACACACACACACACACACACACACACAGACACTCTTCTACAGGCTGCTTGCTTTTCTGTTCAGACCCTTTCAGCCTCGCCTTCAGATGTCAAAGACCTGACTTGCCAGTTAAGCCTGATCAAACACTTGCTGCCCTCCCCGCTGCACTGCCTGCCTGGTCTGACTGCCCACTTATCACACTGCCTCCTTAGCATTGTGCTGCATGCTTGTGCTGCTACAGGAGTATCAGCTATTCTTAAAGCTTACCAGTGTGACATTTATTGTGTTTACACTGACCACCAGGAGACATTATAAAGACAGCAGCACACTATAAACACTCTTACAGTATGTGTGTGCTACACTTCTTTCAGTGTGTGCAGCAGAGGGAGAAAGAGTGAAAGTGCAGTTGGTGCAGTAAATCCCAGTTTCAGTCAGGGGGGTAGGGTGGAGCAGGATTAAAAAGGTATACTGAGTCTTATAGAAATGGGCTCCTAAGATATTTCCACTCCTTATTCTCCCACTGTGGGTGGACCTGTGCCTCCCAGTTAAATAACTGCTGGGACAAGGTCATTCACCTGATAATCTCAGGTTCATTTCTATGGAAACGATGACACAGGATGATGAACAGGATGCAGCATTAACGACCCTGACACTGTTTTCCAAATGCTAATGCAGTTAAATGAAGAATTTTGATTTCTAAAATATTTCCATTGTATTCCTGCAGCACGCTGACAGCTGACACATGCACGTGTGCCCCAGAGTCAGTATGTTTTGTGTTGCTCCCTGCGTGTGTTCGAGCACATGTAAAAGCACGTTTGAGTGGAAGCCAGGGGTGAGCTGTGTGCACATGTACAACAAGATGACTGATCAGGCTCTCCCAGAGACTGAGGAGGGCATGCCTTACATCACAGATACATCACTCAGTTTAATTAAATTACAGAGGAGGAGGGAGGAGAAGGGGGCTCTTCTGCAGGGGCCAGAAAGTCCTGCTGCATCCAGAAACACAGATTAAGGAAGGCAAGAGAAATGAATGAATCGTTCATAAGCTAAACTATCAAATCATAGCCAACCAAAATATTAACGTCAGCTGTTATTAGGGATTCAATCTGACGTTTAATTAGATCTCTACCGAGTGTCGGGTGAGCAGATGTGCATGTTAAACACAACCTAGACACAGTTTGATATGATACAAACTGATCTCAGTTTATTTTGTATCAGTTCGTGATTTGTTGGGACATCCAAGGAACTGACAAAAAATTTACAAATCATGTCTAATCATCACAATGTACAGCAGTGCACTGAAGCCAGAGAGTGTATTAAAGACTAAGAGGAGCTGATGGTGCCAAGTCCCCGCCACCCTCCACCCCCACCCTACACTTCCCGAAACGAAATTTAACACAGACGAGCTGCAGCACTGGAATGCAACTGTTCACTCCTGCCCTGGCAGTGGGCTCAGAGACCCTGTGTGCCACTAATGTTGGACATTATCTTGATTTTTCAAGGTTCATATTAGTAAAAGAATGACCCATGCACGAGGCTGAAGAGTATCCTCAGTAATATCTTTACATCTATGCTACTACTGTGTTTTAAATCATGTACTCATGATGTTACTTTCTTCATCATTTATTTAGAAGCTGACACTTCAACAGAAAGAAATCACAGCAAGCAACTCTAAATCATAAGTAAAGTCACATAAAAAGAGTTATGCATACATATAGTAATCGAATTTGAGCATTACTGATGTACCACAGACTTTTCAAAGCATCAGAGCACAATAGAAACAGATTTGCTGTCACTACTCTTTGAATTAAAGTACCCATCAATCAATTTGAGAATCACTAGCCTGGTTATCAGACATTGCACCAAAGGAGATGTACAAGTCAAAGATGAAGAGGTTATTTTTGAGTTTATTCTGTTGGTATTTCTACTCTTACTCTAAGTTTGATGTAAAGTAGGTGCATGTCTAGTGGTAGATAAAGGCTTCCCATCTTATTTATCCTCTGTCGACTGAAGCTGCTTATTAACTCGCAGATTTGTAAAAAAAAAAATAAAATAAAAAATCTCTCTATTAACCAGAATAGAAATCACAGGAAGGTGTAACAATCTGACTTGAAATGAAACACTAAAACACAAACAGCTTTCATATTACTTCAATCAGAAATGTTTTTCTTGTCGTTGTCACACAAATAGAGCCAAAAAAAATTTCAAAAGTGATTTTTTTTATCTCATTATTCAAGTCCACGCCTCCATATGACATACATGGATGTGCAGATAACACATTTAACAATGAGAGATCTATAACACCTCTGTCTTCTGGTAGTGCTTTGTCCTGTGCTTCACCTGCGGGCTGTTTGGCACACTCGGTGGCCTCTGGTCAAAGTCGTACATACACACAGCTATAAAAAGGAGAGTCCCTCCGATGAGCTGGCCCAAACCTCCAAACCATCCAGAGAACATTGCCTCTCCGTACTCCCAGCGAGGCATCACCTCAGGCCAACCCTCGTCAAAAAAGTCCACCAAAGTTGTGTAGGCCACAAGAGAGACAGGAGCCAGACTGGTGAGCCCTGACACCCAGGTCAACAGCCCGGCAAGGATAATGAACCGTCTCTTCAGGTGAGGCTGCTCCACGCACATCTCAACCCCCTCCAATCCTGGTAAGACAGCCAGCAGACCTAAACCTCCAGTGCCTATAGAAACTGTCACAAGCCACCTGGAGATCTGCAGGTCCATCGGCAATCCTAGGACTGAATCGTAGGCCTTGCACTGAATTCCCACCTCCTCGGTGTAGAGGCAGGTGTGCCACAATCCAGAGAACCAGTTCTCCATTTCGTTCAGGTCAGAGTTCATTGTCTTCCAGAATGGAAGGAAGGCGTTGATCAGAGAAGTGACAAAACCCCCAAATGTCACAAAGAGTGCAGTCCTTTGCATGATTTTAGTTGTCAGGAAAACCATCTTTTGCCTCTGCTGTGCTGTGATTCCTGCTGAAGCGTGCAGGTCGATGTAACAGGTCCCAGATCCAGAATAGCTCTGTAGCTCGTCCCACCTGCCTGAGGTATCAGGATCTACCTGGCCAGCCCACTTATTCAGCCTCCTTAATAAAATGCACCTGAAAAGTGGGAGATTATCCAGGACCGCGGCATGACAACAGACATACTGTTTTGTTTCAGTGTTCAATATCATCGCAGCGAACAATGAACTCTGTTTTTTAGATGAAACCAGATATGTCCAGCGGGATCTGGGGCTGTGTGTGCGAACAAGTGGACTTAAATGAATGAAACATGAGCAAGCTGGACATGGGGAGTACACACAAAAAAGAATTAAGAAGCAACGGGCATGACGATAATGGCTTCTTCGTGGCTGTGAAATTCAGTCCAGCTTTTAAAGTTGCAATTATTTCAGATTGTTTTACTGATGTCACTGGTGAGACATGGGCATTATTTACGCTCTAAGGAAATCACAGGAGGAGCTTTTGATTTGCCAAGTGTCTCAAGTATCTGGACTATGAATAGCACTTTGTGCTCACTGCAATGGTACTTACAACAGAGTCCAAAAGAGTCCAACACTTTGTGAATTCCTCCGAGGGTTTTTACAGATCTTGCAGTACAACTGGCAGCTAACAGAAAATCCACTCTAGTGCTTCAGCATTTAGGTCAACCTTCTCTTCTCAGTCCCATGAACGAAATGCACCACATCACTTCATAATAAAACAATTCAGCCATTCCTAAAATGCAATATTTTCTAAGTCATACTTGACATAGTTTGAATGTTGTCTTGACGACTGTTAATGGATGGGTGTTTTAAAAAGGCACTGTAAAATGTTGCCATCTATACAACAGAATTAACCTATTCGATTTTAATTTAGCTCACTTGAGTAATTAAATTTTAATCTTTGCAAGTGTAAAACATCACCAAAGCTGAAGGAATTCACCCTCTCAAACCAAGGAGCATTGTCTGACCTTATCCTCCATAGATCTGTGGAAACTGAAACCCCTGAAGGACATGGCTAATCTGATGAAAGGTCAAAGCATTAACCTTCAGCTTTTTTTCATATAATGCATAGGGCACAACGGCCTTAGATTTTTGGCAAGAGTCTGTGTTGAGAATGTCAGATTTATGCTCATACTCAATCTAAAAGCATTTCTGAATACAACTATGAAGAATTTCTGAACATATAGAGCCTGTTTAAATGTTTAAAATCACCTTTTATTTCAAACTACCGTGAATAAAACAAAGCGGAGCCAGCCATTGTGTTGTAGGTTAGTCTAACTATAATAGATGCAATGTAGACTCAAAGCCAGGTCAAGCTGCTCTCTTTACTTAGGTGAGTGTAGGATTTAAGGGTAGGTTGGGTCAGGGCCGGAAAACGGTGTCACCTGTCAGAGGGTCCATTAGACTCATGATGACACAGCCTGATACCCACAGCAGGGCCCGATAATAGGTCAAAACATCTTTTATGCGAGTGCTCACTCAACTTTTGGCACATTTTACTGTTTACGGAGGGCTGCCAAAGATGGTTGTACAAAAACTTTAATTACATAATGAGGTAGTTTACTCAGGCAGATAAAGAGGCACAGTGAGACCTCTAAGACACTTTTGTGTGGGTATCAAGTGAGGCAGGCAGCACTGGAGACTCAACAACATGACTCATTTTGTATAAGATTTATTAAGGCTTTAAATACATGGAACTCACGTGGGTAAATATTTAATAACAGCATAGTGATGTCACTAAATACACGTTGCTATATTGTATGGATACAGAGAGCTCGTCTGTTAGTAATGGTAAGAGGTGGTTAGTATTACAAAGATGTGTGCCAATGACAATAACATTTAACAAAACATATAGCTTAAGACAGACATACATTCTGATTATTTTCATATCATGATTTTGATTCCTTACATTTAATCCAGGCATGTTAACTGTGTCAGAGATGAGAGTAATACAAGTGATGAATACAGATTTAGATAAATAATCCATCTATAGTATACTTTGATTAAGTATATTATAAGCAGAGGGCAACACTTGAATATTTCTAAAGTATCACATGAATGAATTATTACAGTCCACTGCATATCTATTTAAAAAATGCAGCAGCAATACTGAGCAGAATTAAACCTTACAGACGTTTTCTTCTGTGCAATCAAAATAAATAAATAAACTCAACATAAAAAGGGAATTTTTGGACCGTTCAATAATTGTAACTTCACTGATTTCACTCCTCACTGAGATCCAGAGTGAGACAAGAATAACTTGCATGAAAAAAAACGGGGTTTGAAACATGCGAGGTCTAACATAAAAGAAAAGAAGTACTACGCATTGGGGACGAGGGAATGACTAGAAGTAGGTGGAGCGGAGATGTATGGCTTCTGCGAGAGGAGAAAAGAGCCCGGCTCTCGGCGTCATCCTAAATGTCGGAGCCCATCTCAGCGCACTGTTTGTCTGATATGTGTGTAGCTAGAGACTCAATGATGTCCAAAAGCAGCAGCTGGCTGAGAGACCGCAGGTTGGGGAGCTTGGATACCTTTGGGAGGGGAGGAGAGCAAAAAAATATAAAAAAATGAGCCATAAATTAACACAAGACAATGAGTCAAAGAGTCAAATGAGGAATAAGCAGCATTCGATTGCTCATGCATGAAAAATGATAAACAGAAAGAAGCTTAACAGAAACACTAACAACGCTCCAGTGAAGGAGGGTGAGAATTGAGAGCTTCGCTGTGTCTTTGAATAACAAACAATAATCAGAGTGCCACTTTGACCCTCGTGGTTATGCGATGAGGTGCTTGTACAGCCGGTCAGACTGTAAACAGCCTCCTCTCTACGTAGAAGATGGAGGGTGATCCACTAGGAGGCCAAAGGTGTCGGCCTCCTGCAATGGAAGATGGGCCTACAGGGTTAGCTCAGCTGCAGTGAGTGGGCAGCAAACCCCCAGGGCTCCGGTTACAAGCCCACCCACCTTAATGAACTGGTGGACAATAATGTGCAGGCAGTGCTTCTTCATGTCCAGAGCCTGGGTCTTATCAGCTGCCTCCAGAATCTGAAACATTGAGGGAGAAGTGTGAGTGAGGAAATGATTCATGTGGCGTTAAAAAAAAATGTCTTCAAGTATGTGACAACACTATCAAATTAGGTCACTCCCCCGCCTCCCACGGGTAAAAACATAAATACCTGCAAGACATTCTCCACAGTGACATTCATCTCCAGATTCTGCTTACAGTACGCCTGCAGCCTGTTGTTTGAAAACCCATAGTAATATGGTGCAGCAAACAGATAGCTGTTCATCGCAGGTCAAGGAAGTGAACAAAACTTTTCTGTGTGCTACATTCCAGTGAAATTTGTACTTTTAACTTTGCGCAGATGATAAAAGGGCACTGAATTAGACATTAAATGTTAGTATTTGCTCAAAATATGCAACCCATAGGCAACATAACTTGTTCCTTGCGTGGCATTTTGTACAGGCACAGACAACAATGGCTGAAAAGAAGTTCATTTCGATGCAGTTACAATAACGTCCACTAGGTGCTGACTGTAGCATCCCAATGAAATGTTGTTTTCTTAATCTTCCATCATGTGAAACCCATACGGTATCAGCCTAAACATACTCACAGGTATCGACTGTACTTAACATGACTGTCCAAAAAATATCCCCAACTTCTCTCCAGAGAACTAACTACAAAGTCAGTGTTTCAGCAGAAGAAAGGACATCAAAGCATTAAGAGAAGTGTATGTTTTGAGTTTGTTCGCCTTGATTGACAGGTTTCTCAGCTTATCACACTCAGCCACTGTGGTTCCAACTTTCTTATCCCACTTTAGCTCCACCACATTTCCTCTCTGTCAAATTTTCTGGCTCAGTGGTTGAGAAAAGCAGAAGCCTTCATCAAAAGGATGTGGCCTCATTTATAATTTATTTTCATTACATTTGCAAAGATGTTTGCTTTCAGTTTATAGTATATATATATCTTCCTGGGAGGGGAAATGAATATAAAGCAGTCTGAATTTGAGAAGGATACAGTGAGTCCTCTGGAGGCATGTTGACGTCACCATAGTAGATATAACGCAGCATGGACTCGAAGGCTTGTTTACTTGGAACCATCTCGCCGATGGAGATATTCACCTGTCCGTCCTCGGGCATGAAAGAGCGGAACATCGCCTCGAAGTAACTGAGGAGTAAAAACCTAAGTGTTAAAGTGTCACAGACAAATCACTAGGCTAAAACGATGGAGATAAATAAATGTATAGTACAGTAGTACTATGCCTTCAAATCTTTGTTCATGGGCAAGTCAGGGGTCTGATGACTTGCATTAGCTGCTGTGAGTGCACAAAGCAGATCATAAAACCTGTGTGCTCTCTACCTGGATCGGGCTGCCAGTATGGCTTTGTGAGCAGGCCGTGGGTGTCCGTCTAACAGCAGGATAATGTCACAGAACTCGAGACCTCCTCCCTCCAGGTAAGCCTTCATGTCCTGGACCAGAGAGGTCCCGATGTCCACAGGCTGGTCCGAGTACAACCTGGGAGGAGGCTGCTGCTTTCGGCGCACTATTTCCACGATCAGTGGGGTAGACAGATGTTCAAACTCCTTCGTCATGATCACCTGGTTGAAGTGTGACTCTTTCACCACAAAATTAAGGCAATGCTCCTGGAGGAAGAAGTAATTTGATAGCATGGATGTTAGAATAAAATATTTCTCTTTCCTAAGTGCAGCTGCAGAGCTTTACTGAGCTTGCTTGGTTGAAAGTATAAAATTTATTGTACTGACGATACCCTGGACTTCATCCACTGGAGGGCAGTAAAAATGAGATTTGCAGCCTGAGTTTAGTCATAAACAACTTTCCAGACTTACCTTGAGCTGGTCCAGTTGCAGCTTGTTGGCATTTTCACAAACACTGAGAACGTTTTGCAGGTCGACAGAAGCCTCAATGTACTGCACACAGAGCTGCTCCAGGCGGGAAAGCTTAAAACTAAGGGCCAGTTTGTAGACATCCATTATTAGAAGAACATCCTGGACGTGACCTACAGAGACACGCAAGATAAAGACACATGATCAAATTTTCTCAACTCTCTTGGGGATTTTGGCAGATGAACAAGTCAACCGTGAGGAGAGCGGTACCTCTGCGTGGGTACTGGATCTTGTCCGTGTACAGGAACTGCATTAAGACTTCAAAAGGCTGGGCCTCTGCTTCCCTGATGGCTACCTCCAGCATCGGCTGTGTGCCCGAAGGTCTGCTGACTGCTGGCATATCTCTCGGACCTCCAGCTGCCCCTTCGTCACTTTCCTCGCTGCTTTCCTGTCTAGTTTTCTGCACACAGATTAACATGCAAGACTTTATTGAGGGTCCTCTGTAGAAGTGAACTCTTACTGTTAGATCTGTTTTTTTAAACAGTTAGTTGTTTTCATATTCTGTTTGCAGCTTTAATTCAATCCATGTTGAGCCTGTTAATATTGGAAAGTACAAATATTGTGATATGTGATAGTGAGGCACAAGCACATCCTTATTTACATAGTTAATTTGGCCAGTTCAACCTCATATCAGTTTATGGCTGTTTGAAATGAGTTATGTTAACACAACATCAGTATTTTGATATCAGAGTAAAGATAATCTGGTTTTATGATCTTAATTACATGATATTGTTTGATACTGTTTTCCTTGTCCTTGCAGGTCAGGTACAGCTTGCAGATGTTTCATGTTTATAAATATCTTATGACAACACCGATCTTCTTCCCTTATCTCAGAGGAAATGAAGTGTACTTGCTGCACGGCTCTGACCTGTCGCTGCCTATCCCGAGCCTGCAGGATTTTCTTCCGCAGCCACTGACATCTCGCAGTCACTATAGCAATATGCCCCAAGACTCTCTCCTCCCTCTGTAAACAACACAACAAAAAAATGACCTCAGTTGGATCATGTGAAAGTGACCTTGTAATTATTATTTAAGTTTAGACACTCATGTTTCCATAAAAACCCACCTCCCCCAGAATAAACTCCACATCACAGAACTGACGATTCTCCCAAAGTTTGCCATAGTCCTCGTGGAGAGTACACTTTGGGTAGCAGGAGAACTGCAAGAAGGAGAAAAATATATTTGTAGGAGGTCCATAACTGACTGACTTGAAGACTTTTTAGCAGTGTCTAAATGTTGTTTGATGCTAACCTGGAATCTGTACATCTCCCCACTGCGCACATTGTTGTCCACAGTTCCTCCAAAAATGTACATAGCATCTTGAATCACAGCAGCAGCGTGGAAAAGTCTCCCACTGGGCATCTGAGGAGTCAGGGAAAGAGGAAATTCAGCTTTTGGAGATTGTTCAATGTGATCAGCAGAATGCAGGATGTCCCCTTCAATGCTGAATGAAGAGAAGCTAAGCTAAAAAGAAATAATGAAAAGGAGAACATGTTTTAATAGTTTTCAGATACAATAATAAATGATACAGCTGCATAATACATAATCTGACTAAACGGCTACAGTTACATAAAACAAAGCGTATTACAGTATGGGTGGGAAGTGAACACCAATATCATGTTCTTTTTTATATTTGTGATATTATTCAATAACTTCCACTATCTACACACACAGTTCTTTGTAAATCTGTTTGTTTTTTACCTCACTGTCCAGGCTGGGGTGGATCACCTCCCAGGTTTGAGAGTCCACGTCGTAGCAGTGCAGTTCGTTGGGCAGCGTGTTGTCAGCAGCACCTCCAAATACATAGAGGTGGCGGTCAAAGGCAACCATGGTGTGGCCATAACGTCTCTGAGGAGGCGGAGGAGCCCGGAGTAAGTGTTCAGTCGGGATGCGTGTCCACCTGAGAAGATGGAAGGAGTAATGATTCATCCTATCTATCGCACAGGAGGGGTGAATCATCGGCACAAGCAAACATACTCACATGTGGCCCTTGAACTCAAACTGGAAGAGGTTGTTGGTGATCTTTGCTCCGCTCTGGCCAGAAAACACAAACATCTTGTCCCTGCATACAGCTACGGGGAAGTTGCAGCAAGATGGAGGAATCTCACCGCTCTGATCGATCTGATGGACACAAAGGCAGAGACATAGACATTAACACATCGTACTCTCGATGTTCTTCTGGTTATAGAATATTTGAAATTTATTTTACTGACCTCCTCCCAACATGCATGTTCACGATCTTGCAGGCTGATGGTCCACATGTCATTCAGTCTGCACATGGGTAATAAAATATAGATCAGTATTACAGGCAAAAAACTGTCAACTGGTGCCAGAGCAAAGAAAAAGTCAAACATACCGGGCATTTCCATCATAGCCAGCAAATATCCAAAGTTTATCACTGTAGACTGTGGCCCCATGTGCAGATCTTGCCACCGGCAAGCTGAAACAGAGACAAAAGACAGAGAGAACAGGTTGATTTAAACTGATTTCCACACAGGTTTTATTCCCCTCACTGCACTGTGAATTTAACCTCAAGTAAAGTACGACCTATATATAAATCTAACAACTTAAACATCTTAAATATTACATTACCTCCCCTCCACTTTCCATTCAGTCCACTGCCCTGTTGCAAACTTGTACTCAAAAAGGTCATTTTTGTTTTTCAGGTTTGAGTTTGAGTAGATGTCTCCAGTGTAGCCCCCTGAAATATATTAAAGGCAAAGCATTACAGCGTCAGTTGTGAGTTTAAAAGTAGTATTAATGACATTTGATGATGAAAAACTTAAAAAAGTTACCAAAAACAAACATGCTGCTGCCATAGACGACAGCTGAATGATGATATCTGGGAGCAGGTGGAGTTCCAGTGGTGAACGCTCTGTAATGAACATCACACACAGGCAATGAATCACATTATATGGTCTATATTTTCTTTTATTTGCTCAGTTATGGTGCATTGCTGCAATCTTACCGACACCATGAGCAGTCCTTCACGTCAAAGCGGAGCAGGTCATTCAGCATGTTCTTCCTATCAGGTGACACAAAATAGAAATACATGTGATGCAGTGGACAATAACTGGGATCAATAGATGGGATCACCCCGGCCTCCAGCTCCACCTGATCTTTGATCAGGTTATGTCCTTTAACGTCAACAAGAAACAGATTTAAAGGACTGCCTTTTTTTTCACCTACGTAACATCGCAAAACTCAGGTGCATCCTGTCTCAAGCACATGTAGAAAAACTAGTCTAGCATTTGTTACTTCTAGACTGGACTATTGTAACTCTTTGTTATCAGGCTGCTCCAATAAGTCTCTTTGGACTTTGCTGTTGATTCAGATTGCTGCTGCACGTGTTCTGACGGGAACCAAGATCAGAGATCACAGCTCTCCCATTATGGCTTCTTTGCATTGGCTACCTGTTAAATCAAGAATAGAAAGCTCTTCATGGTCAGGCACCATCAGATCTTAAAGAGCTCATAGTACCTTACGACACCACTAGAACACTACGCTCCAAAGATGCTGGGTTCCTTGTGGTTCCTATAGTCTCTAAAAGTAGATTGGGAGCCAGAGCTTCCAGCTATCAAGCTCCTCTTCTGTGGAACAAACTACCATTTTGGGTTCGGGAGGCAGACACGGTCAACACTTTTAAGAGTCGGCTTAAGACTTTCCTTTTTGATAGAGCTTATAGTTAGGGCTGGCTCAAGTCAACCCTGAGACATGCTGCTATAGGACTAGACTACCAATGATGCACTGAGCCCTCTCTCTGCATCTCTACACATTCATGTCACTAACTTAAGTTTTTGTGCTCCCTCGTGTCACAGGTTCTCATGGATCGTGGCTGCTACTGTGGTCCTGCACGACATCCACTACATATACTATTATTATTATTATTATTATTATTATCATCATTATTGCTACCTTAAGTCATATCTGCATTAAAGTTGAATGTTTAAACATTCTATAGCACACCTGGAAAAAGTCTTATTAAGTGTGAGGAGGAATCGGGAGAATAATGAACAGATATGGGGCTCTTATCTGGCCTTATGACCATCACTACATCACTTTAAAAAGGTCTAGTGTGTAGGATTTAGTGGCATCTAGCAGTGAAGTTGCAGATTGCAACCAAATGAATACTCTCCCACGCCTCACCCTCTCCTTCCAAGCATGTAGTAAAAACTGTGGCTGCGAAGGTCAAATGGCGGTTCAACATGGTGGACTCCATGGAAGAGGACCCGCTCTCACTGTACTATTCTTATATTCAGGTGATTATACACTAATGGAAACAAACTAATGATTATTGTGTCATAATCCTGCAAAGAAATACTACTGAATCTTACACACTAGACCTTAAACCTGCTTCTCTTTATTATTCTGTCTACCAAACTTTTGCGATTGATGATAATTTGGGACCTCATACGTCACTCGATTGTATTTTATTTTTATTTTTCACTACTATTTCAATTGTCTATTCCTACCGTACCAGGGTTGAGGTTATTGAGGGTGGTGAGTTACTGATTTTGTGTATGTTTGTTCCTTTGTCTTGTCTTTTTGTGTAAATGTACAATAAAATATATATTTTAAAGAGGAGGTTTAAAGTTTCTTGGTGGTATTGTTTGGTCTCTGTGGATCATATTATAAAGAGTCTAGACCTGCTCTATATGTAAAGTATCATGGGGTAACTTTTATGAATTATGAATTGGTGCTATATAAATAAAACTGTAAAGGAAAGATGAGAGTCTCTACTCACCCATTGTCGCCCCCAAACACGTAAATGGCATCCCTGTATGCCACAACAGTGTGTTTACTGCGCCTGCACAGAGCAAATGTTGATGTTACAGACGGATGTAAGACTTTAAATATGCAGATGTACAGCGCAGACAGAGACAGCTGCAACATGTTACCTTGCACCAACAAACTCATCACACGGAGGGAGTCTTCTCCAGCGATGGACGGTCTCAAATGGGCCGAAATTAAGCGTCAGATATTCCACACTGTCCGAGCAACTGTGGTCGAAATCAACACTCGGGGCCACTTTGGTTGATTTGCAGGACATTGTTGCTAAGTCATCCAGCTGAAGCATTTTTCTCAGGGCCACTCGTCTGCAGGGACGTCCACAGTTAACGCCATGGTTTATGTCAATCCTCCAGCGTGAGAGCTTTAATGTTTCTTCACCGGTGAAATCTTTAATTTGTTTATTTTAGAGGATTAGCGAGCTCCGGCTAACAGTTAGCTACTAACGGTGCTTAAAAACTAGCCGCTCGGTTAGCTTCGCTAAGCTACAAAACAAACAACAGCTACAGCGAATGGCAAGTTAACGGATAGCTACTAACGCTAACACTAAAATACAAGCTTTACACGCCTCAATACATCAACTAGTTATGATATAGTAAGCGAATGAGGAAGGTGTTAGCCACAGAAACAAATGCTAAAGTAGCAAAACAAGAGTGCTGTCATTAAAGAGCACAGCCGACCAAACAACCACGCCCCCGACACCAGAGAGCACTTCACTTCCTGTGATATAAAAAGATAAAGTACACTGTATATTAAAAGTAAGCATAACAGTTTAAAATGATATGATACACGTTAATTAGTGTTTACTATCATCTATCCAGTCTGCAGATGACCATTTATTTACGCTATTAGTTATCTGTTTTGCACAACCTGGCAACCCGAGTGTCATTCTTAATGGGTGCTCTGTAAAGCAATAGTAAATGATTTATTCACCACTAATAAAGGCATCAGTTGCAGCTAATGAACACTTTATAAAGGTTGTTTTTATTAGAAAGTGTTACTGGGGGCAGGGTGCCCTGGTAGTTCACCTGGTAGAGCATGTGCCCCATGTACAATGGCTCTTACTGCATATTAATTATAATAACAATAAACTTTATTTACAGTGCTTTACAATAAAACAGAATATAATAAAACAATAAGTTAATAAATCAATAACAAAATTGGAGTAAAATTGGAGTAGAACATAAAAAGGTCAGCTAAAGGCCCTTTTGTAAAAGTACGTTTTTAAAAGTGATTTAAAAGTTGATACAGAGTCTGCAGCCCTGATCTCCTCAGGCAGATCTTTCCACAGTCTTGGAGCCCTGACTGCAAAGGCTCTGTCACCTTTGTGTATATATTTGGACCATGGGACAACCAGGAATGATGCATCAGAGGATCTCAGCGAGCGAGAGAGGACGTAGAGCACAAGTTTGACTAAATCACCTGGGGCAAGGCATCTCAGGACTTTAAAAAAAATAAGCGGTAAAAATCCTAAAATCCACTCTTTAGACAACCGGCCAGTGCAAGTGAGTTACAGTAATCTAGTCGGCTGGTTATGAATTCATGAATAACAATTTCCAGATTTCATGTCATGCCCCAGCTCTCTCCTTATCTTCATGTCACTCTTCAGCTGTCACTGTCTAAAATAAAGGTTCAAAAAACCCCAAAGGTGTTACTGAATGTACCATTCTATGTTTGGAATAAACAACATACTATGTTTGGAATATATTGTATCTTATGATCAGTTTTTCATCCAGGGGCACGGTTAAGCATGCAGTTTGCATGTGTGTATATGTTTGATGTATATATACTCAAGATCTCAAGAAAATTATCACGTTATCTCGGGATGACAACATTTATTATCTCGATATAATACATAAATAACTTGAGATCTAAAAAAAAAAAACAAATGAAATGAACTTAGAAATGTAGGAAATAAAATGTATGACGGTATGACCACTTAGAGCTTCCGTAATTTTAGAACTGTTTTACTGGTATATGGCCATCTACTGCACACACCTTCATGGACCTTTATGGGTTAATCAAGCAGGCCACATAATGAGATGATGCTATAGATTAAAATCCAATTGGTCAGTTCTTTTAGAGAAGATGCTCGATGATCAGGCCCACCTATACATGAAAGTGCATGAGTTCAAACTTGGATTTTTATTCATATACCAATAAATAATATGATACAAGAATATAATATATTGTTTTATCCAAACAGTGTTAAATAGTTGTGTTTATATAGTTGAAACAGTCACAGACAGAGAGGAGGCAGTCAGTTTTAGGAATCAGACAGAACATTTAATACATGTGATATTACATGTAATTTTCACTTTATTTTGAGGATAAATAGATTATCATACATTGCCAGGAAACATGAGGAGATGTATGGAGGACAAAATCAGTAAATTACCAGATAAATAAGTCAATAAGTGAATAACGTAGCACAATAAACAATATTAAATGCACAGTAATTCAGAATAAAGACATATGAAGGTGAATGGACACATAAAGAAAATAAATTAAGGACACAGTGCGTTATCGTGAAATGTATTTCTCAGTTGAATTCCCTTTTTTTCTGTAGGCTAAGATTACGACCCTGTGAAACATGTAGGTGGTGTTTAACACTGTTAATCATTGTCATAGTGCCTTTCTTCATAGGATACCTTACTTGGCTGACAATGAATTTTATTTTTGGCTCACTAAGCGACAAAGTCCCACCACATCATCAACGTGTTTGTGAAAAATTTTCCTCTGATGTCATGAGGTAAGCTCAGATGTCATGCTGCTGTTTCAGGCAACATCCATGGCTGTGAAATGAAGCCAACACGGAAGTACCAAAACTGCAGTTCTTCAAACGGCCACTTGAGGCTGGCTACAAAAGCGAGTTAATCTCCATAAGTCCCCATGTTAAAATGTCCAACTTCACAGCAGAAATAAACATGTTTACAGCCTGGTACAAAAGACAGTTTTGCTCTCTATAGCTAATTTCCCCGTTCATGACAACTGTACTGAGAGTGAATTTTTATAGAACTCACCTGTTCAAATTATATTAATGCTTAAAATTATTAACAGCAGAGACGCTTTGATTGACAGTGGGTGCCGTCACAGGCGGCTAGTTTCAGTAACCAGACTTCATTCAGCCTGCCTCAGTTTCACCCACGCTCCACGTCTTTGCCCATTTTCAGATTAGCCGAAAGCCGACAGAGACACGACTGCCAAGATAGTGAGTTTCACGACGGCTATTCGGGAACCTATGGGCGACGTCACTGACACTATGTCTATGTCTATGTTTCCAGGTTGCAAGTTGTTAGCTCAATGTCCCTTTGGATCTCAGTCGTTGATCAATCAGGAAGTGGTGAAATAATAACGATTTGACAAACTGTGCATATTTCTACGATGTACAATCTGAACACAGCAGTACAACATTTGAGCCTTCCATTTCGATCCTCGAGTGTGACGTTAAAGAAAAAATGGTGAACCTAGGATTAGGAGAAGTGAAAATGTAATATCATTAGCAGGAAACTCAACATATATCATATGCTATAAAAACTGACACAGAAAGTAAATGAGTAAGAAAAGAAAAAATTTCTTCTTGATTGCATAGTGCTGTACCTACTTTTAAATGTTTTGCATATTATTTATCAGACCATTTTCATGACAGACATGTTGACATGTCAGATACTTGCTACATTTGATTTAGATGCAGCAGTTCTGGGGTTCAGGAACGGAGCGATCGTTAATGTTATTAGTTGCATCTGTGCTTTCCCTGGTATGACAAGTGTCTGCCATCAGAAAGGTCTATATTTACTCAAATATTTTTTAAATTATGACTGATTTTGTCCTCCATAAGAAGTAAAACGGGATGTGTAATACTTACATTCACTATCTTCACATCTGTATTTTAGCCCTTGGTGGGGTTTGGACTTTGGGGGGATGAACATCAAAGAGTTTGACAATATTTAGCTCAAAGTGAAGTACCATTTATTCTTTCCGTGTCTTCAAACACCCTTAAAACTTTGGCAGGGATGGCAACATTTTTTGTTTTTATTCCATTAAAGGGCTCATAAAATTAGTCTTGAACCTCACTGTTCACTCATCTACTCCATTACACTACAAGCTCACATTTGAGAGTAAGAACATTTTTGAAAACTGACTCACAAACATAGAGAACAATACTAGACCTCATCTGCGTGTAGTAAACTGGTTCAGTATTTGTACTGTAGATTGTGAAGTCTACAGTATTTTTCTTAAGCACCTATCAGATACATTACAGTGCACAATCATATGAAATGCAACAACTCACTGTGGATACATTTCAACAAAATGAGACAGGTCATGAGATT
This sequence comes from Miichthys miiuy, assembly GCA_036365135.1. Taxonomy (NCBI): domain Eukaryota; kingdom Metazoa; phylum Chordata; class Actinopteri; family Sciaenidae; genus Miichthys; species Miichthys miiuy. Next base: position 21,221,496 of record CM071605.1, read on the forward strand.
GAAATGTGACAGAAACCTTTAACCTTTCACTCCATCAGCCACACAGTCAGATTCCTCTTCTTTTAATACAATCTGTCAGAGTTGAATTGGCCCCTTCTTGCTCACACGCCTAGTCACCAGTTAATGATATCTCGGACATGGCCCCACAGCTTGGTGATCCACAGGTTAACCCCAAGCTCTGTTAAGTACTGAAGCTCTGGCATCAACATCTTACGGCACAGCTTCCGATGCGCCTTGTCCACATTCTTCTTCAGGTTATAGCCCATGATGGACTTCTCTCCAATGGGCTGCCAAGGTTGCATCGCCGTCTCTTGGATGCTGCCAGCTTCTACAGCACGACCCCCCTCAATGCAGATGGAAGCCATCTCTGCATTCCTTCTCTTGAGCTCTGCCACATCCTCAGCCATCCGCTGCCGACCATATACATCTACTTTCTTCCAGAAAGTCTGGTTGAAATGCTGATATAGCTTCCAGTCAATAGCGTTCCACTCAAGAGCCCTGGCCCTGAGCTCAGGGGTCAGTTTAGACACAGTGGATCCCTTGCGAGCGTTGAGCTTGAAGAAGAGCAAGTCATCCATGTCCCAGCAGAGGGCATCCTTCAGCAGGATGAGTGATTCCTCAAAGTATTCCACCAACATGACCAGCTGAAAGCGGCCAATGATGAATTTGATTCCCTTCTCTACCTGCGGGTCATCCAGCTCCAGAGTATTGTCCTGTCCAAAGTCGAAGAACAGCAGATTCTTGAGGTAGAAAGAGTTGAATCCCTCTGGATCAAAGTAGTAATGGGGGTCACGTAGAAACTCAGTCAACTTGTCATCACCTGGTATCTTCCAGGTGAAAGGTACCAGCCTGCCAAAGTAGTGGAAGGATGACTCAAAAAGCTCTGCGGGGTCTCGCAGAATAGTGATGTAGGAAGTGTCCATAGGTAGCAACTTGGCCACCTCGGGTGCATTGAAGCGCATGTGATTACAGATAACATTGAAGCACATTCCAGGTCTGTAGTCTTTAACCTGGGAGCGCTGGAAAAGAGATGGATAGAAGAAATCATTTCTGCTGTCAGGAAAGGCAAATTTGAGCCGGTGCTTCTCTCCAAAGCGGAAAAGGATGTTGAGGAAGGTGCTGCTGGCTGTTTTGTGGGTCTTCATGAACATGATATCCACTTTAGGAGTGCAGGTCTGTCCAGTGGTTTGTTGTGAGCTGTTTGTGGTTGGTTTGGGGTGGAGCTGGGATGGACGATGGGCACAGGAGTAAGGCACTGGAACCCTACAGGGCGGAAAACATGCTGATTAAATGTACTCTCACACAAAATAAAGAAAAGACGCACATTTGAGAAGCTGGAACGAGTTGTCCGAGCTTGAAAAATGATGATGAACAATTATTTTTCTGTCAATTAACTAATTGTTTCAGCTCTAATATGCAAAAATTGCTGAATACGTTTGATATGTTTTCTGTGTGTGATGACTCTTACTCAGGCAGACTGAAGTGGATCTGTGGAGTGGAGAGGCAGTAAAGCAGGATCATACAGCTGGTCAGGAGGGTACCCAGGACCAGGCCTTTGCACATGGACCTCCACTGCCTCCCTTGCTTGCCAGTCATGGTCCAGCAGAATCAAATCTTAAAAACACAGAATATCATCATCATAACCACCATCATGATAAGCATCATCTTTTAGTTATTCTTAAGATGGAAACAAGAAAACCATCCAACTAGAGCAAAGCTTTGTGGGCACAATTACAACACAATGATTTATTTAGATGGCTACTAGGAGATAAATTAAAGTGTAAAGTGACTCTATAGATTACAATCTTTGTTCTCTGGTTTCTACTGGACTGAACACCAATATATGTATAGAAATCCAATGCTATAGCCTAAAAAGTAATATATATTTATCATTTATATTATAAGATTAGTAATCTGAAATCTGTTATGAAGCGGTATAAAAATAACTCTGACCGAGAGGAAAGGATATCACTATTTTTTTGTATGTGATGCTGTCATGCACCCATTTATTTTGGTAAGAAGTGATCCACTAATGGCAGCTCCAAAAACTGTAATTTTTTCTGTAAAGTACAGTGCCGTCATCAGGTGGACCATAATTTAAGGCGCTCAAGAATATTTACCCACAGTCTCACATTCTCTGTGTTTTTGACACAGTTTTATGGTGAACTCTGTCCATTTCATAAACATTTTAAACACAGGGTTTAGTTAAAATTGTATGGTGAGCTACAAAATGACATACTTGCGACTTGAAATGACCAACCCCGTGTTTCTCAGCTGCCCTATAAAATAAATAATGCATTACAGCGGAAAGTGATATTGTATTCCCCCCCTCCCACCTGCAGACTGCGGTAAGACGAGCCACCTGCTGACTCAGCTGCACAAGAAACAAAGTGACACTCACCAGCTGGAATTTTCAGTATTGTGTGACCGAATGTGACCCCGATACAGAGCCGGGTTTGTGGAGATGTACTAATTGATAAAGCATTTATGTTGAATCAATTATGTAAAAATCCAATTGCCTTGGAAGAATTCTGGATTTTTATACATATTAATATTCTTTAGGAGACTGATCTGCATCTTCGCAACATATTCAAACATATTCTGAGCTGACCTCACCATGAGAGGTCTCTGATTACTGTAAACTGTGATGCACAATAGGCTAAAGCTCAGTTTAAAAACAGAAAATAAATAGTCTTTGTATTTGATTGGATGACTTTCTGTTATATGGTACAACCAGAGGTGGAAGATTAATTAAGATCATTTATCATTGATCACTTAAATAAAAGTTTGAATCATAAAAATGTAAAAATACAGCATCAACAAAGTCCTGAATTTGAAATCTTATTTAAGTATCTCGAGTAAAAGTACTAATTTTGCAGTAAAATAGCCTATAAGCTATATTAACGTTGTTGTAGCTGCTAGAGGTGGAGCTGGTTTTACAGCTAGTTTAGTTCAGTGGCTCCCAATCTAGGGTTTGGGCCCCTCCAAAGGGTCACAAGATAAATCCGAGTGGTCATGAGAGGTATAATGAAAGAGGGACTTTACTCTAATCTTTGCTTTTTGGAGAGATAATATACATTTCTTTTACTCCTTTGGCTCTCAAACAGTTTAGAGGGGAAATGTCTTTTTAGTAGCACTCCTAACAACTCATGGATATGAAACATGACAGGGGACTAGACACGCCTTTTATTTTAAGGATTCACAAGTCAATAAGGTTGCAAACAACTTGTTTAACCTTTAACAATGCATCACATTTTATGATATTATTTCTTTTTTGAAAAATCTTAATTTGCGTAACGTAACAAGTTACTACAGCTAATTTAGTGCAGTAGAAAACAAATTTCCTCTCAAACGTAGAAGTATAAAGTAGAATAAAATGGAAATAAAGTAGTACAAATGTCTCAAAGTACATTCATTTGGTAGATGCAATTTACTTTCCACACAGTGTAGAGAGATTCACCTGACATACTTTTGAAGGGTAAATGCATCATGTTACTATTAGGGATGGAAACTTTATTAATTTTTCAACAATTGCATAACTGATTATGTTACTATTTTGAAGTAAAAAAAGGAATTTGAAATAAAGAATTTGAATTTCATGTTTGGAGTTGGGTGTGTTGCCCATCATATGGTGCACTTTTCCCTCCTTTTCTGTCAAACCATGATAAATAGATGGAAGTATAAAAGTATGGTGTCTTTTTGGGGTGTCCAGTGTGTCATTTATCATTCATTTTTGGATTTAGTCCAGCTTTGGGTTATGACTTGAGATAGATGTCCTCAGCCTTCACGTTGCCTTGAATTACTATGTGTGCCTTGGTCTTATGAACTGTAGAGTTACATTTTAAGTTCAATCTTATCATTGAAGCATTATACAAACATTACTCTCCAAACACTGCTAAAAGGGATATTTTTGCTCTTTGTCTGGGCTCCATGAAGGGGCTATTATGGAGGCATGTGAGAGAGCTTTCTCTCTGCCATCAGAGGACACTCTGTTGGGAGACATTAAACAAGAAAGCCAGTTCAGATGGAAGACTTTCAGCCTGCGAATGTAGTATGAATTTTACGTGACATTTTCTCCTCTGCTAACCTCCAAACTTGAGTTTCTACTGAACAAATAAAAGGCGGTGTTTTGTTTTTAGGCTAACTGATAAATGTTTGCTCCAACAAAAGTGCCACATAACCTCACTGTATTTCCATGTTGTCTCATTTTTTAATCATTAGCAGGTCTTACATGTAATGTTACAGCCCACATTTATCCTGAAGTTGGTATGAGTGCACACCAAAACACACAAATGTTTTTATTGTTCTGGAAAATAAATAAGGAACTCAATAGCTGAAGTAGATTTAAGAGTAAACACTACATATGATAAAGACTAATATCAATATTACAAACATAACATTAGATAATTCTGGAGAGAAAACAATTATTTTATAAGCTTGTTAAAGGATTTCTTACCTTCATACATGAATCCAAAAAGAAACTAATGGACATGTTTCTGTTCCACCTGCATGTTCTCCCTTCCTTGCATCCAGTTCCAGATGACTAATACAAGTCGATCTCCCTCCTACAGCTGTTCTTATGTCTGATCTTGACATACACATTCTGTTATAGACCCAGCACAGTCCTGCGCTCCCCTTATCACATGTCCAGCGCTACGGAGCTCATTCATCTGGCTGCTGCTCCTCTTCTCCTCTTTCTCTCTTGCAAGCACACCTGATGCCTTGGGCTACCTGCCTCCCCCCCCCCTTCAACTTTCAATTCCAACTGATCTTGCTGAATAAAGCACTGCAGGGAGGCTCATCTAGCCAGCTGTGACGTCAGGGTCTCTGTCAGGGGACGTGCACTTGTCAGCGAGTAAAAAAAAAAAAAAAAGTAGGGGAGGGAGGAGAGAGGCTGTATAGTCGCTATTCTGTGTCTACATACAGAGGGCTATTGAGTGCAGACACTGGAGTCTGAGCTGCAAGCTGATAGGAGGGGTGGAAAACAGCATAAAAAGAACAAATGCAGAAAGCCAAAGCACAAAGGCTCTAATTGTACCACTTGATCAAGACTGCTCTGTGTCTGTATTGTTTGAAATGCTTATTTAGCGTTAGTGTCTATACATGCTGTAGGAGGAATGTATACAGGACGGCTTTTAACAACTTGCACAGATTAAACGGTTATCTAAGCAAACTGAGACATCTGCACAGCCTGGATCATGAAACAATGCTGCGTATATATGCTTTCTTTTCTAAAGGATCAACCTTTTTTTCTCATATTTTTCTACAATATATGCATTAAAAGCTGTCAATTTAACTCTGGGACCTCCAAGTTATGATGTACAGTAAATACAGTATGCTTGTGAGCCTGCAATTCTCAATACCACCTTTTGTGCAAGACAGCACAGACATTTCAATAGAGAATGAAATGAACATTCAACCACGGCTGACTGAGTCTATTGGGCTGTGCTGGGCAGGGTGTAGCAATATGTGGTCATAACGCTCCATCCATTGCAGTCCACGTGAGCTCTGTCTCTCTCCACACCCTGATTCGAGGAAGTGGCACTAGATTCGTGCCACTCATCCCACAACCGTCATGCTCAGGCACGACACTGCTGCTTTTGTTGAGCAGGGTGCGCCTTTGCCTGCAGGCGCCCAAAGTGCCAGGCCGAGAACTGGACTGGGTGGGCATGCGTGGAATGCAGATCAGGGTGAGAGGGGGCAGGGAGTGTCACAAACAGAATGAGGAGATTGAAGAGAGCGGGGCATGACTGGCCTGGCCTTTGGCCCACCGCGATCGCAGCAGCATCTTAAGGAGGGCAGAGGGGCTTATGCTCCTTCGTCATCAACACCCACTGCCCGTGTGTGGACGAATCACTCAAGATGACCCACCAACAGCAGCACAGTGACCTCAGCCTCTGCACAGATGTGGATGCATGGGTCTTGAGGGACATACTGCAATTCCACATTCTGGGTGTCACCCAAGGGCAACTGCTTGTCTGAAGGATAACTAATCCTTCTTAATTATGCAACAAACACACAGCAGCAAAGAAAACAGGAGCCCAACTGATGAGAGATTTTTGAGATTGACACTTATTTTAGAGGGAAGACTTCACTGACACAGGGGCTGATGTAATGAATTTTTGAGCTGGAAAATAGTGAGGATTGTGCACCAATATGATCTCATAAGGCTGCTTTTTTAAACAAATAACTTTATTAAAGAATATTTAAGTTAAATATTCTTTATATATACTCAGAGCTGGTTCTCTTTTACTCAGTACTCCATGCCTGAGTATTGTAAATCATAGTTTAGTCTGCTGGATAACCTTTGCAGTGACACCAGAATATTTCTACAAACATGATTTTCTGTATTATATACACCGCTTTCAAATTGGTGCATATCAAATAACGTATACACAGATATGTCTGTGATTGGCTGATATCAGTGGGGCTCGAAAAACAAACAGTAAGAAACCTCAATGTCATTTGGTTATTGTTGCAAGATCACAAGTAACGTTGTGTTTTTACTTTAAAATACAGATCGGTTCAAGTACAGATCTTAAAATAAGAAGAAATATCTTGTGTAATGTGGAACAGTTCATACAAACAGAGTCAAACAGTCACTTTTACATTAATAATTACACACTTAGCACATGGGACATGTCAGCATGTCAGCTTGGAAGTATGCAGAGGTCAATACACCCACATCACGGTGCGTGTAGCTCACTAACAGTGCTCTCCATGACACGTACAGGTTTTATGACATGTCAGCCTGTAATGCACTCTGCCTCATGGAGTTAAATACATAAAGTCAGTCTGACAGATATATATTCACACAAGTCATTTTCTGGTCTTTGTCTTCTTCTTCTTGTCTGATTTTTCAGCATCATCGTGAGCCTTCCTTTTGGCAGCAAGCTTGTTAGCCTGTAAGAGGAGAATAAACGCAGTTAAGAGAGGTCGGTGAACTTGGAGGTCATGGCTTGGATTGAATGAAACTCTACACACAGCTGCTACATGATACTGTTAAACATTCTCAGGCCGAGATAAGATAGCCACTGAAAATAAAAGATCGAATGTTAACAATGTGAGAATGTTATCTGTACTAACAGTGTAATCTACACATCCATATTCAATCAATAACAAATTGGAACAAACCTCTCTGATCTTTCTTTTCTTTCCGAACATAATCTTGTCGTAGAGGTACTTTTCTTTTTTCTTCATCATCATGATGGCCAGACGTTTCTCCTCCGCTTTCTCCTCCTGCTCCAAGCGTGCTGCATTTTCCACCTTCACTTTGCAGGAGTTACTTTGACTTTTAGAGACTTAAAAAGGACGAAAGATGAGTTAATGAACGTTTGTAGAAGCAGGAAATGACACCAGATAGTCAGAGAAAGGGTTCAAAGCCTCTTACCTTGCCCTGAGATCTTTGCTCTTCCATTTTCTTAAGATTCTTCTCATCTGCTTCTTCCTCTTCATCTTCATCTTCCTCTTCGTTGTCATCTTCTTCCTCCTCTTCATCCTCACCCTCTTCATCTTCCTCTTCTTCCTCCTCCTCCTCCTCTTGAGCTATGATGGAGGTGAAATATATAAATTATGTGTCCATGGTCTCTGAATTTACATTTACAGTTTATTTAGGCTAAATGTTTTGATTCCTGCAACTCTAATCAATAGAAATTATTCTTTAGTATCAAATCTTTATGAATTAATTGAAAGTTATAATAATAAACAACACATCAAACAATATGCTCCTACTGATGCACCTAGTTTATTACCGGTGCTACCAATTCCTTTTTAGAAGCAGTTAAATGAATAGCAATCCCTCGTGTGTAACCAAGGTGTGACCATTGTTTGTAAGCTAAATACACAGACATCGTAATCTTAATCACTGTGATTCAGAGTTATAAAAAAACAATAGAAACATGAAAAGGCTTGTGTAAAGTAGGTGAAAGGAGTTTTTTATGCTCATTTCTGGGATGAGACATTGGACAAACACGTGAGTTAGTAATACCCGGTTTTTCTCCTCGTTGTAAGGCCATGATCTTGAGTTTTTCAGGGGGCACGTAGTCTCCGTCCTTCTCCTCCACGAAGGGAGAGAGGTGGGGAGGCAGAGTCACTCCGAGGAAGTAATCCTCCACAGGCAGAAGGATTTTGGCATTGACACAATCATACAGCCACTGCGGCTGGATGTAGTATCTAAAAAATATCAGAATACAAGGAATTGATTTATGCATGTTGTTAATGTCCCTATTCTGTCTCACGATTCTTCCTCTGTGAGTGTGCAGGAAAGATGGAAGTGACGTGACCCTCTGAAAATGCAGAGGGGGGTAAAGAAAAAGGACAGAGTCTGTCAAACACGATGAAGAACAGGGTGGCTTTGAGGCAAAAGAGTGGAAAGACGACTGAAAGGAGGCTTTGTAGAGGATATGGTAATGTACAAGGAGAGAGGAACACAATCAGCAGAGACTTCCTGTATCCTGGATTCAGAAATATACTGTCAGTATAACTGGTTGTATAAAAAATGTTTTCTGTGTTTGAAAAGCAAGAAAATTACAGTAATCCTTTACCTGTTGATGTACTGTTTGTCGATGTTGGGTCTGTCAACAATGTGGTGTGTGATGGTTTCATCTGTCACATCGTATGTGCTGCCAATGCAAACAGACTTGTCCCAGGACACTTCACCTCCAAAACACCTGGAATGCAGCAGGCTTTGTGTCAGTTTAAGGTTCATGAGGATGCTTTCTTTAGATTCTCCTGTAACTTTCTCCTGAGTTTCACTGCAGCAGCTGCCACTCACCTGATGAGGAAAGCCAGCGACTCTCTGGGCACTTCTCTGTTGAGGAAAAACTTGAGCCCCTCGAAAAGTTTTTTCTGAGCTTCCTGCTGTTTCTCTTCTTTTTCCCTGGCCTCCATCTTTTCAATGTCCTCCTGAAGAAAAGCAATAAAAGAAAACCTTTGAATTCGGACCACATGAAAGCAGCTCTATATAAATGAAGCCACGCCAGTGACTGTGTTCATTTGTATGGCCCAAACTCTCACACAATATCTCGATGTGCTTTACAGGCCCAGAACAATAACTGTTTCCAAACCGAGCTCAAGCCCTTTAAAACAATAAGAAAACTCTTTAATTGTGAGACGTGCATCTGTGTTAACTTTGTTTCCATGCACACAAATACTGGAAATAAACCCTTGAAGTTAGGACATGATTATTTTGATACCATTTTTACTTACAAAGAAGCCCAACAGTCACAATACAAAGAAATAAAATATAAAAAGAAGCTACAGTCATTTCAAAGTAACTGTACCAGGAACTAAAGAGCCCCAGCAGCTAAATAAAGGATTGAAGGATTAACGCCACTGTTTTATTTAAGTCATTAATTACTTCCTTGGATTTACTGTTGTGCAAAGTCTGAAAGAATCACGTACAAGCAAACTCCACACTGATATTTCTTTTTTGTGTTGTGTACAGACTCACTGCCAACATGACAACCAAGTGAAAAATGCAGGTGAAGTTTCTAATAGGTTTCTGGATTCCCAGAAAGTCCCTGCAGGTGAACATGACAATGACTGAAATCACACCAATGAAGGATTAAAGACACTATTTAGCTAAAGTAATTCCTTGAATTTCCTGTTGGGAATGAATCATGTACACATGTTGCACCTTATCTAAGCCTCAGGGAATTTCAGCACTGCGAACTCCATCCTGATATTTCCTTGAAGTTGTGTACAGACTTGTTGCCAACCTGAGAATCAAATCTGGAACTAGGCCCATGTTATTGAAATACAGGTTAAGTTTCTGAGTTGCTCAAAGGTTTCTGGATTCGCAGAATGTCCCCACAGGTGAACAGAGCCAATGGTGGGAACCTCAAACCAGCTGCACAAAACAAGTTTCCCAGGGTGAGAAAAGTGTCACCCATAGCAACCAAACACGAAGGTGTAATCCCCCAGTCTCACACCTCAAAAAGATCTGGCTCATGTGTGACATTTCCGTATGATGACATTTATCATTATCCTGATGACACCGGTGTTTTATTATCAGTACATTTAAAAACAGATCCAGTTAATCAAATTTTAGAAACTGTTTTCTTACCCCCTCAACGGGGAACTGGTCGAGCTGCGCCTCCTCCTCCTCTGCAGTAGAAACCACCCGTGCCAGACTGGAACTCAGAGCTGACAGTTTCTGCACAACCAAAAACCACATGATTAGATCAACAATCTATGATTTTATTATTTACATCATCACTGAGAATAAACAGATAAAGGTACCACACGTGCACGGTTTCCATTGACCTGATTTTCATAACCCGTGGGTACATAATGTCATTGAGGGACACAGAGGGCGTCGTGTGCTGTAAATCCCCTTGAGACTAATTTTGATTTGTGATTCTGGCCTGTGGTGTGTACCAGTTTTTACAAGTTAATGATTGTATTTCTTCATTGCTGCTAACAAAGCCTTTTTGTGTGTAGAAACACTGCTTGGCATCAGGTTTAATGGATGTCCTTTCTTGTACAGGAACAGAATCAAACCACCAGATGCAATCACCAAGAACAGAGCAGTGTTCAGACATTAACATTGCATCAGTGTCATTTTCTTTTAATGATCTGATTTATAAAATACTGAGTTTGATTTGTTGAAAGAACTTTGCAGCTGTTGGCTCGTGGTCTTGTAGTTTAACCTCGACCTGAACTCTCCTGTCTTCTTTAGTTTTCTGTGCCACGCGGGTGTTTGCTCTATAACTACAGACTGTGGAACAACTTTTTAAACTGTTTCTCCTCAGCAGTGCACCAACATCGGTATTTTCAGTTAATTATGAAACTGTGGCGGGACAATTTAGAGATCATTAGGTGATTAATGGGAAACCCTGGTGATATCCCTGAGTCCTATTTGTCTGAGACAAGACAGAGTAAAACTGCAGTTGATGCCGAGATGAGACGTTCGAAAAGTGGTCTTGAGAGAGTACTAAAACACTCAGTCACAATAAACAGTTCACCCAATTACAAAAAACATTTAGTCTCTTACAACTAGTGGTATTTATATTCCAAAATTAATTACAATGAAGGTGAAGACAGTCTGTCTGCACTGATCACAGCATTATCTGTATCATTAGATATCACTAAAGGTAGGAGCGAGTCTAACGGATCCTTTAATATGGTTCAAATAAAGAGCCTCACCTCCAAGTAACTTTCTGAATTCATGGCATAGTCATCCTCATCCTTCAGCTCCAACTCTGTTTTACTGTCCAGCTGCAAAAGGAAGGAAGACATTAACAAAGTACAGGTGTGCTGTCTGTCACAATAACAGATTCTTTAGATTCTTGAGAATATTTGTAAAGTGTAATATTATCTAAGATACCTTTGGTGGGTAGACGAGGTTGAGGGAATGGTAGAGTCTGAAGTTAACGAAGCCCAGCAGAGTAGTGTAGAACTCTGTGAAAGTTGCCATCACTCTGTAGTCGACATCTGTTGGGTGCTGAAGGGGCAAAAAACAGAGATGAACTAAGTCCCAGTGGTAAAAATAATAAACATGAGTGCAAAAACTGATGGTAATTTATAATCCCTGGAGCACACAAACAGCTCGGGGCCGTCTGTGAGCTTAACAGTCATTTATACAGAAAGAAAACGGCTGCATCAGCCAACAAGGCCCAACATCTACAACACTGCTGACTTTACAATAGATCCAAACGTTGAGAGAGCTGTGTCATCCTTCACCATGATCCTGTAACAGTGAAAACGTGAGTGCTTACGATTAGAAAAGTCTATAGTATTACACCATTCACTTACGTCATGAGAGAATTGATATGGCACCAGCCATGTAATGAGCTGTCCCATCACCTCAGCTTGGTAATATATTCCCTTGATGGAGATGAAAACCTATAAAAGAGCAGTGAGAGTGTCATTACTGAACAGAGGTCAATGAACTCAAAACACATCAATGAACATTTTAGTTATATGTTAAGCAAGTAAAAATGGTTACTATGTTGTGTAAACTGGCACCTTTCTGAGAGAACGAGACGCAATCACATAGTTCATCCACTCCACGGCGAGACGTCTGCACAGCTGGATGGTCTGAACGTGACATTTTCCTGTTCGGGCGAAGGTGGAGAAGAGGAAGCACATGCAGAGGGCATCGTCGATATCACGGAGAGCGTCGATGAAGGAGGGGTACCTGTCGCAGAAAAAAAGAGCACCAATGAGGCAACAATTAAAAAAATTGACATTTGATGACATTTTTATTTATTTACTTTACAGAGAGCCTTTCCTACAGTTCACAATCATTTCTGCTGATACACTAATTTGACTTGGCATAAAGAAGTCAAGTAAAGCTCAACAACGCCCTCCTATGTCAAGTGTAGAGAATGACACCATCTTACCGTTCTTTGATGATGTGGTCCAATTTATAGGTCGGCTTGTTCTCCTTCAGTCTCTCCACAGCAGACCACTCTGTTTTTCCATAAGCCCTCTTCAGCTTGCGTACAAACACCTAATAAGAAGATAAAACATTGTGACAATAAGACAGTGTTCACATTTTAAAAAGAAGGAACGGATTACATTTACAAAAAGGAAAAAAAATAGACAATCTTCTTAGGGGGAAAAAATAAAATAAAAAAAAATAAAAATCAGACACAGAAAGATTTCCATCAGGTTAAAAATGTTTTACTTTACTTGGATGAGAGGAAGCCAAAGATCTATTCCCAAATAAACACAATCAATGACATGTAAAAAAAAAAGATGTCTGTGATACCTTGTAGTCTCTGAACTTGCCAACGATTGGCTCATGCAGCAGAAAGCGGATGTCTTTGAGCAGGTAGAAAGTCCTTGCTGCTGTAGACCCCTTGTTCACCTTCTTCTTGTGCTTGGGCTCATGAGGGTAGATACCTTTAAGGATGCACAGTCGCCTAAAAAAATCAGACAGAGAGATCAGCTAGTTAGCTATCTGTGATATGGCTGCTGTTTGGATGTCTTATCAGCTGGGAGCCGTGATGAGGAACTAATTGCCAGTTTAATGGGCTAAACAGGTTAAACAAAAAAATAAAATAAAATATGAGGATCTTATGTTCTTTTATATCATTATTCTTGAACTTTGAGATATGCATTTGTCAACGGACAAATAACGGACTGAATGTGGGATAACACACAGCAAAGTACCCAGACCAGAACCGAACCTGGGTCGGAGGCAGAGAGCCCAGATTAACATTGATTTTTAAACAATTTAATTCAGCATTAGCCACAAATGAACACTACAATTTGGTTATTTCATTTATAAATAACTTTCATATTACATATCCAGCTGTACTGCAACTGAGGTGTTAATGATAATTTGATATAAATGAGATGGACAAAATATTAAAACATCTCAATACAATTCATCAGCATCAAACTTCAGCCTCCAAAGTGACTTTAAATTTGATTCAACACCTCTAAGTCAACATTCATAACGTTAGGATATATTGCACAACTTTTTACCAGTGTTTACCATCTGTATCTAATAAATAAGTAACTCAGTGCATGCTTTTATAATCACATCGCCCAACTCTATTACATGCAACATGGTGAGGTTACCTGAAGTCCGGGAGGCTGAGCTGTAGCTTCTTGCGAGCTTTGTTTCTGGTGATGTAGTTGGTGGCAGAGCCCCTCTCAAACTGAAAGACAAGCACGGACGATCACATGAAACACCAACAAACAATGTGGCTTCAACTCATGGTCAGGTTGACTCAATATTTGGACTTTAAAAGCTCATCTGCGCCCAACTGCTCTCAGAAAAACAACCGACAGCTAGCTCCGTTAGCTAACGAGCTAACCATGTTGCCATGGCAGTTAAAAGTGTACGCTGAGGCTGACATCAGCGCCACGTCAACTCTTACCTTTTTCTTTTGAAGACCCCCCATTTATAGACAATATGCGACCCTCCACACAAGTTAAGTTTTAAGTTATGAGACTTTAATTATCTACAAATTAAGCAGCTAACTGACGAACACAGCGCGAGCTACCGACACCAACAGCCGATGCACGTGTCGTTTGACATGCGCGGAAGAGGCGGTGCGAGCAGGAATCAGGACCCCGATGAGAGGTCGGCCATTTGTCCGCCTGTATAAAAAAAGAGAAAGAAAACAAAACACACACACACACACACACACACACACACACACACACACACACACAGACAGTTAGTACATTACATTTAGTTTGTCATGCCATGTATATCAATTCATAGTGACATATAATTTGCACCAGTGTCTCCCAAATAACTTTTAAATGTCAGAGTAAACATACTTTAAGAATGCATGTGCAGAGGTTAAACCTGTGTTAAGAAATGTTGCATATTTTTGCATATTAATGCACACACCAGTTTTTAGTGTAGACTATATATCTAGACTATATATATATATATATATATATATATATATATATATATATATATATATATATATATATATATATATATATATATATATATATATATATATATATATATATATATGAACAGCATGCCAGTTATATTTAGTTTGCACCAGTGCCTACAATATACGTTTGTAATTGCAATTTTAAGACAGTCCAGGGAAAAATATAATAAATATTTTAAACTTATTCATAAAAAAAAAATGCAATTCTTGAAACATGTCTATAAATTAAGTTCCTGAGCAGAACTGTAAGCACTTTATTCAGATTTGAAGTCTAAAAACTAGAAACAAAAGTGTGAATCAAAATAAACAGATAAAATAAAAATGCATGAGTCAACCACATTTGAGCCCCACCCCCTTCTTCTCTTTTCTCTCTGCTCCCAGGGATGCTTTGAGAGAGATGCAGATTGGAGCTGAGGAGCAGCAGCAGAGAGTGAAAAAGAAAAACAATAAAAAGCTAGGTACAGACAGCTAAAATAATTCAGAAATTAGATTTTATAAGGACATCTGAGAATATGTGTGAAGTATTTCATAAGTTCATGATGGGGCTACGAGACTTTATGAAGGATTATTTTCTTGGTTTCTGGGACTATGAGACGCCAAAGGTGATGGTGGTTAAAAACAGAACTCTTGGAGTTATATACAGAGCTGTGCAGTTTCTTGTGATCACCTATTTCATCTGGTAAGCTTCATGTTTGTGTACTTGCATGCTCATTGTATGTGCTAACAGGGATAACCTCTAACATTAAAATGTGATGGTAACTTCACTTTGTTGATATTTCTACATTAATTGTCATCAGATGTATCATGTGTTTAATGCTTCTCTTAGGAATTGCAGTAAAGTATAAAACTGCATTTTTTTTCAGCTGTACATCAGGATAAAAATTTCAGTGCGACTTTTCAATTCCCATAGATTGCAGTTTTGTGGACAGGAAATGCTTCTCAACTGCAATTAAGACAGATAAACAGCACAAAACATACGAAACATAATTGATATCAGTCATATCATATAACAGTTTTCATATAGGTTTTATTTGTAAGGAACTTGTTCTTTTCTTATTCTCTCAAATCGTTCATGTTTTATTTTCAGGTTTATGTTTTAAGTGCGTCATCTTTTCTTTTTCTCTTGGCTTCAGCAAAGATGGCTGAACAAATCCAGGGTAATCTGATACCTCCAATATAAATTGACGTCATGACAGAAAATGTGATATTGGGTCTGTCTGTTCTATCATCCTGAAGGTATGTCTTCATAAATGAGAAAGCATACCAAGAGAGTGAAACTCGTCCAGAGAGCTCAGTTTACACACTCATGAAAGGCACAGCAGTTCATGAAGATCATATCTTGGACACTGTGGAGTACGCTCGACCATCAGAGGTAAGTCTAAGAAAAAAATGCTGCAATACAATCAAAGAAGTCTCACCTCCCTGTCAGCATCGTTATGTCTTCACACCACAGTAAACCATACTGATAAATAGTATTCATGTGGTATTTCCCTCACAGGGTGGTGATGTGATTAGTACAATATTAAGACGAGAAGTTACGTACAATCAGAAGCAAGGAACCTGCGCTGAGGTGAGAGGTCAACAAAGGCTTTCTGAGCAATGAGTATGCAACTACACGGACACCTTTAATCTCCCATGACTGAGCTGACCTCTCTTATTTCACTGCAGTATTTCAAAGTTGCCAATGCCAACTGTACAACCGACTCTGACTGTGTCAAGGGAGAAGTTAACTTTGATGGCCATGGTACTGTTTTTATTTCTCACAAAATCTTTCTTCAAGCTTGTTTGGTCTGTGTTTGTCAGAGTTTTTATCAGTATTAAATGCTTGTCTTGCAGGCAGAAGGACTGGCAAATGCGTTCAGTACTACAACCACACCTTCAAAACCTGTGAGATCCAAACCTGGTGTCCTATTGAGGAGTACGCTGTAGTACGGTAAGTTAGTTGGTCAAGTTCGAGTCAGGATTATTTGGATCACCCAAAGGAAAATATGATATGAAACAGTTGGCATTTGATGTTTTAGTGGAAGCCAACCAAACTATGGACAAAAAAAATGTATAAATGATCAAAGATAAACCAGTGGTTCACAATCTGGGACCCTTAAAAGTGCCACAAGATTAAAAACCTGAAGGTTTAGGAGTTAACACAAAAGGAAATCAGAAGTTTCTGCTAAGCAAAATTATATTTCTTTTTTCCTAGTCTTTAAATCTCCTGGTCCTTAAAAAGCATTCAAATAAAACAATCTGAGAAGCAAGAATCACCGTTTGGTTGAAGCAGACAACACTTCAATGTAAAAAGATTGAAAACCAACTGCCATGAACGACAGTTAGACCCACAGACGCATTACGAGATGATGGACACCTTAAAGTGTCTCTGAAAGGTGAGATGTTGTTAAAATTAATTAATGTTTGTGGACTACAGTAACAAGGAAACCAGATTCACAAAAGAACAAAATATTATCAGTAAATATCATTTAGTTCCCAGTACAAAAGTACAAAAATACACATAATCCACAAGAGTAAAAATAAAATTGTAAAATATAAAAATGCTGTGTTCGCAGCATATTAGCCGAGGTTAATGGCTAGCATGGTTAGCAATAAACTAATAGCACAAAAACTAAGTCAGCAATCACAAAACAATTGTAATAAAAGAATAACAGCAGATAATGTAATTCACTTGGTTAGATTTGACAAAATGGTGGATGTAACAATGTCAATAGTCGTGGTTTCTGCTTGGAATAGCAAGTTTAACTGAACACAACTCTGATTATTTGGTGTCTTCAACAGAGAGCCAGCATTAGTGGAGGCCATCAATTTCACAGTGTTCATCAGGAACTCTATCCACTTCCCCAAATTTAAAGTGCTGAGGTATGTCCATACACACACACACACACACACACACTGGAGCCAGTGTTTCCAGACAGTATTAGAGCTGCAGAGATTCAGTATAGAGAAGAAGAGAAGTACTTATGTTCTTGTCTTTGGCAGGGGAAACATCAAAGAGGCTTCAAACAAGCGTGACATGCAGAAATACCTCAATAAGTGTCATTATGATGAAGAGAAAGAGCCCTACTGTCCAAACTTCCGCCTGGGCTACATCGCAGATAAAGCGAGGGAGAGCTTCAGTCAGCTCTGCAGGACTGTGAGTTTGAGCTCTGCTTTGAGCTGTAATGTTTTGATTCATGAAGATTTCTGATTTTAAAATGTTGAAAAAGAAGGAGTCTTATACATGTGTGTACTCTGTAATATCACTTTGTGATTGTGTAGCATGGATTAAGATATGATCATTGCCTGTTTGTGCTCAGGGAGGAGTGATAGGGGTTGTCATCAACTGGAAGTGTAACCTGGACATCGATCCTTCAAACTGTAAACCAACATATTCCTTCCGTCGTCTTGATCTCCGAAAGGATCAGTTCAACTCTGGTTACTACTACAGGTGAGCTCCAACACCCATCGCTGACTTTTCTTCACCGTGTTTGTCAGTTTGCAGAGTGGTCCCTGTCTTTAGCCTTTTGATTTCTGCCCAGGTTTGCCAAATATTACAACAAGAATGGGGTAGAGACTCGGACACTTATCAAGGCCTATGGCATCCGTCTGGATGTCATAGTTCACGGACATGTAAGTGGATACTCCATCATCATCACTCCAGTTTATTTTCAGCTTAATGTGATAACTATCATTACTTGCATTTGTTTTTCAGGCTGGTAAATTCAGTCCTATCCCAACCATCATCAGCACAGTGACTGCTATGACTTCAGTTGGCATTGTGAGTAATTGCTGCATTCCTTTCTTATCTTGACACTTTGAAATAACAGCTATCACTCGTTCCATCACACACTGTCTGTTTTTCTTTTCATTACAACCCTTTAGTGTACTATTATCTGTGACTGGATCATGCTGACATTTATTGACAAGAATGAAGTGTACAGTGACAGAAAGTTTGATGAGGTGAGTAAAAGGCAGCCTCACCACGTAAGGGTTCATCTGTGTTCAGGGCAGTTTTGTGATACTGATACCTTAAAGGGTTTATATCTTACAAAGAAAAGCTAATGAGAGACAGCATAAAGCTAATTGAAGCTCAAAATCTGTGGCTTTGGTCACCACCATGTTGGCAGTCCTTGCTCTTCCGCCTCTTGGCTAATCTAAAAATTGGCAAAGAGGTGGATCATCAGTGGATCTGAGGCGGGTTGAATGATGCCTGGGTGCTCAAACAAGCCATCTGTAACAGCACCCACCTGTCAATCAAAGCAGCCACGCTGTTAATTATGCATAACTTTAAGCCTTAATATAATTTGAACAGGTGAGTTAAATAAAATTCAGCATCAGTACAGTTGGCTTCACTTTACAGTCATAGGTGTTCTCACCAATCTATTTTTAAGAATACATACAGTACATATGTTTTTAAGTGCAAATTTTATGTACTTCATAAAATTACATATCTTAATCTGAGTTTTGACTGAAAATTCTAAATAAGTTCTTTAATGATGAACACTGTATAAACCTCCAGACAAATAAATATTAAAATGAATGATTAATGCTTAATCTCCATTTAGCTGCTTTGGTTGCAGGGTCTGGGTATTGTGCATGTTGGCTCACTGTCACTCTGTCATGGCCTACCGGACACGTGAATTGAACAAGGCAAGGCAATTACAAGTGCTGTTATGTGAGGCATGAAAGACATTAAGAAGAAAAACACAAAGCAATATAAAAAGGCACTTAAACCCCATCAGTGTGCAGCTCTAACTCTGCTGTCTGTGTTTGATTGTTTCTGCAGAATTATTGTTTTTATAGGAGATGTTCTCTGAATGTAAGATATCTGTCATCTGCAGATTATCAAGGAGCCCCCGGTGCCCATTTCCACAGAGCTCAGCTACATCAACAGCTTCGGCTCAAACCATTCAGACCTGTCAGAAGGCGTACCGCTGTAACGTCATTGCAGTTGCCTCGGTCTTTGTTGGCCAAGAGTGTGGACTCTCCTCCGTCAGCTGACTGTGGCAACAAAAGCAACTTCCAGTGGTTTCTCAGGTGTCTGCAACAGCTCAGTTATGGACTGCCAGCAGTTGCTATGCTGTTTTTTTTAGTGGGAACTGACAGAGAACCACAGTGACAGAGCAGACAGCTGGTCCTCTCAAAGTCTCTGCCTGTGCAGTGGATTCAGTTCATATATCATCTCAAACCTTGATGGACCCCCAACTGTACAATGCAACTAACTGTTCCTCTCTCACCTGACATCTCTCACTTCAGCAAACAGTAACACCACTTAGAAAATGTGTTTATTTTCTCACTATGAAAAGATAAGAAAGCACAGTAAAGAGAAACATTACAAACCAAGTCAATTTCTGTTAATGTATTGCAATAAATGTCCAAACTCAAGGTCCAGATATAAAGGATTACCATGAAATCATAATTTTACAGTGTATCTTATAAATCTGCATTATTCCAAACATAAAGCTGCACACCTTGTTTGAAGAATCTAAATATTCTGATTCACTCCCTTTGTCTTTCAACCTGATATGTTCAGCATAACTAGAGGATGCAGGAGGAAACGGCCAGGAGACGCGCAAGGAGAGCAATGAGCAGTAATCAAATAACACAGACATTTCCCATAAGATGGTTTCTCTAACAAGATTGTGGGGAAGTGTGAATCCATCTGGACGCCTGAGAGCAATGTAAATGTCTTAATGACTTAAGACTCAAGTCTAATGGATCGATGTCTGTCATGATGGATGGAGGAGCTTGATGGACAGTGGCACGTCTGTGCAGAAATTGTGTTTACAACATAAAAAAAGAGCTGAAAATTTACATAATGCTATATCTTAAAGGGTAATGCTTATGTTAATCCATTTCACTGTTAAGCTCAAGAAGTGTTGTGTCTGATCGAAGATGTACCGAGAGGCTAACAATTGGAAATTTAAAGAATTTAGTCACAGACCCTCTTAAGCGCTTTCATTCCTTCATTTGTACATATACAGTATGTATCAGTGAGGAGCTCTAAGGAGCCAATCCAATTGTGCCTCAGATGAAATGTGATTACTTGGCTAGGAGGCACCCATCAGCAGGCAAAGTGAGCCATCTGTGGGGCAATGAGGTTAAAGTGATGGAGGTGCATGGGTTAAGATCATTGTGATCCAAATTTTCTCACTGTAATCACGAACCACCGCTTGATTTCTTGAAGGGTTAGTGATGGCTCATCATACGAGGATTTGACAGTTCAGATTTCTTCACAGTGCCTCCCCACAGAAAAATTCCACATTTAAAGATTATGCAACTTGTAATAAAGCAGCATCAGACATGCCTAATGTGTTTCACTGCAGCCAAGTGAGGGGAAGTGTGACTGCGGATTAACGAAGGTCCTCGGGGTAAATTGCACTCAGGATGTTTATACTTACAGCACACAACTGAGCAGTACAGACATTCAGGCTCACAGTTAAAACACTTGGAAAAATATTCATTAATAGTCAAAATCTGAAATTCACATAATTTTATTATGACATAATCGAGACTTAAAACATATCTACAGTCCAAACATTCCTCTAACCAGTGTCCTGATGATACACCATCAACCATCATCAAACAAACATCATCTTGGTATGCAGCTGAGGGAGTGTTGGAGTGAGGGAAGGTGTCACATTTAGTGAGCGTTCTGGCTGATGTGTGGGCTCATAACAAGCAACCAGTCGATGGTCTCCTCCAGGAAGCTCATGTTGTAGTGGGATGCTATGTTCCGAAACACTGTGATCTGCTCAGAGAAGTTCTTTAAATGGAAGAAAAGTAAAAAAAAACATAGTTGTGAGAACAATGTCAAATGAGAATGATCATATCATCACTGAATTAAAAGATGCATTTAAGAAAGAGTAGAAACCTTGGTTGGGAAAGTGAGGTCAAAGTCTCCGGCACATCTGCAGTAGAGGGGCATGTTCGCTTCCTTCACTCCTTTACATTTTGTGCACATCTAAAAATCACGCAAAAGAAAAGAATATATGAAAATGATGCACAGACTGTTAATCAGCATGCAGTCAAGAGATACTGTATGTTTGAGCAAAGGCAGCTTCTGTAGTCGAGTTGTGTAACTGCAGCAGCTTTAAGTACAGTTTGTAATGATGTTTCTTCTCAAAGCACATTAACCTTTGCAACAGAAGACATTACAGTTTATGGTTTATGTGTTAACCACTAGGATTGGACACCCCAAAAACTGTTATTGTAAGCGTGTTTTATCTATTCAGTATCAGCATTGTTTCACTCACCAGGTCCTGCAGCGTGTAGCTCATCATTTTCTTCTGCAGAGCTTCCACCAGAGCCATCTCAATAGACTCTGTCTCATACTGTGCCTGGCAGTTGGAGCAGAACCACTGAGGCAGAACTGATCCATCCTGAGAGGAAAACACAGTTTTTGTAAATTGATTTTAATATGTTCAAAAACAAGGGGCACACTGAGTCAGTCTGTATTAATAAAACTAATGGACTCAAACATATTTCCTCTAATGGAGGACAATAAATCTTGATCATTATGATGCCCATCAAAGCTCCCCCTCTCACTTGTGCCACAGATGGGTCCTTGCAGAGGTCGAGGTCACGACAGAAATTGCAGTGGTGGCAGATGACCTCTGGCAGGACGTAGGAGTTACACGGGTCACGAAACTGGGCATCCTCCGAAAACTCTCCAACGTCCACGAGGCGCAGGAGGTCTCTCTTTAGCTTGTTCACCTGGTTCACTATGTTGCCGTCCAGTGAAAGGACCTGAACAGACAACAAGATGCAAGTGCATGAGTTGCAAATCTTTGTGCAGAGTGCTGAGAGGAAATTCACAACTACATGAGAGCTTTGTAAGTTTCTTAGTAATATACCTGGCAGACATATTTGATAAACTCCAGTGCGGGGTTGTGGAGTGGCAGGTGGGATCCAGGCAGGACGGGGAACATCTCTGAGGGCTGGGTCACACTCCTCGTACCAGTCACCTTCTTCTGGATTTTTTGAGTGATGGTGAAAAAGTTCTGTGTCAGCTCGCTAGACACGTATTCCTGGGAGAAGGAGATCATTCCTGTGGGAGGGAGTTTAAAAAAAACAAAAAAAACATCACATCTGAGATGAAATCTATCTTAATACAATTAAAAGCTCCCATATCACAGGTTTAAGTGTATGACACACTAGCCTGTGGCGACTCTAATAAGTGTAATATGAAGTTCCTAAGACACACGAGGGAAGTCTTTAGTAACTGAAGCAGCTTCCAAAACAGCAACTTACCAGGAAGAGCACTCAAGTCCCCCACTGCCTGCTGGGAAGCCTGGCTGCCTCCACGTCTCTTGACTGGCGTTGCCCCGGGAGCGTTACGTCTCAGCTCCTCTTTCATGCTGTGGTAGACCGCTGCAATGTAGGCTGGTGTGGAAAGTGTGTGTGTGTAAATAAACAAAAATATCGTACTAAACTACAAGTCTGCTGTGTATTGATTTTTATTTACCAGAGACAATCATGAGGAAGTATTTCTGGCAGGAGGCCGTTTGGGGCAGATACTGCATGATGTTCCAGTTGCTCTCAATCAACTCCTCCACCTCGTCCGTCTCCCCATCACCGTCATCATCTTCCTCGGCTTCGAGCTCATCTTCATCCTCGCTACCCTCCTCATCTCCCTCCCCTCGCTTGTTTTTCTTCTGTTTGGCTCCTTCCTAAAAAAAAAAAAAAAAAAAGAACCATGAGGAGAGAGAGGCATGAGTTCTGTGCACTTCAATGCAAATGTTGTATGTTGTGAAGCAGATGTTGTGTCTGAATTACCTCTCCGTACAAGATGCTGGAGGGCAGTTTGCCCTTCACGCCACCACAGTTGGCGGGATCCATCCACAGCAGGAACTCCCAGCATCGGGAGAAGGAGATGGACAAAGAGTGAAAGATTTCTCTGGAGTGGATGCTAAAGGAGAAACGGTTAGGGAGATGATTTTTCACGTTTTGCATCCACTTACAGCATGACAGCAGAGACTGAAAAGTTAAAAAATCAACTTGAAAAATAGCTTTAAGCTATTAATAATAGATGCTCTGAGATAATTAGTACAAACGCAGTTAAAAGCATCATTGTTTGCTGTAATCTTGTCTTGAGGGCCACAACCATTACAACCAAAATCCCTCGAGATATTTTGTTTCATGTTACCATGTTGATATATTGGCCCTAAATTCACTATTTAATTTTGTCCTTCCATTAGTCTAATGGGTTGTTCTCTTTTAAGTTTGCTTCATAGACTTAAATTCCCATGATGATGGAGACTGCAACACCATCCCAGGCAAACAACTATCTGCTCTAATGGTAATTGTGTTGTTTCCTTTACTTCTGATTTTAGCGTTCTTACTTCAGGCCACTGAAGCCAAACAGACTCAAATACGCTTTTATTGTTCAGGTACAGTTGTTTTTCTGTTTTTATTAATATTAAATTTCTTAGATGGCATTTCTTTACAATGCAAACACGTATAAACACTCTCTCTATAACTGTGACCTGCAGAGAGTTAATGTCTGACCTGTTGGTGATGTATTCTACGTAGCCGATGGCGTCATCTATCCTCCGTTTTTTAGTACACAAGATGATCCTGTTGAAGTTTCCGTACACGACAGTGGAGCCGAGACGTTTGAACTCTGAAATCAACCTGACAGCAGAATGAGAGGATTAATAAAAAGAAGATGACACAGCAGCTGTCATGCATGTTAAATGTAAACAAGTAGCCGATTTTATATTATATTTATTAATGATGCGACACTCACTGTAGGAACACCTTCTTCATCATGTTGTGCAGGGTGCGGTGCAGTGCAGGGTCATAGAGCAGAGAGCTCGGGGAGCGCAGCCAGCGATAGAAGTGCATCACCTGGTTGTCTGCATACACGTTGTGGTACTGTGTGATCTCTCTGACCCATCCAACCACCATGCTCTTCAGGATCCTGCTCATACAACACGGAGCAAACACTAAGGTGAGCCTGACTCAGAACAATAAGACGTGTCATGCTTCCTTTAACAATATGGAACATCAAGAGGCATAGATATTAGTACAGATGTTTACAGACCTGAATGTGTTGGAGCAGAGAGCTGTCTCATCATAGCTAGCAAGAGCGGTTGCTCCTTGGTTTCCTGACATCATGTCCTCCAACGAGGCCTGCTGGATCACATCAAAACTGACACCCAGACTAGCACCACCCTCCATGTCATTGACATGCTGTGACTGGAGGATGGTGTTCACCGCCAGACTCTGTAGGTCCAACTCCACACACACTGAAAGAAACAGAAGCAGGATCATCCATAAATATGAAAATACAAAAAGCTACAGCTGCTTTATGATCACAGATTAAGCTTGTTTGGGTACCTGTGGAGTAGCATCCTTGAGCGTTGATCTCCACAGAGCCCCTGTCATCACTCTCCATGACAAGACGACTGTCATCAGCCTCTTTTCCTCCGAGGTCAGGCCTAGCTGTGGGTGAAAGCCACAGCAGGTGGTTGTGTTTCCGTAGATGTCTTGCAAGGAACAAGTCTGAGCCGAAGATGGACACATCCTGAGGCAAGTTCCCCACAGGTAAGTGGTAATACCTGAAAGTGAGAGAAGATACAAGCTTTATAAAAGTTATAAGCTCAAATATTGAGTTGGTAGAGGCCTTATTTATATAAAAATAAAATAATCTATTTTCTCAATCCATCTCTGTAGTGGGAATATGAAATCCTCAGAGCTTGCAGTACGTAGTTCGTACCTGGCCATGTCGAAAGCCTGCGACAGGCAGCTGTCCAGGTTGAGGTAGTGGCGGATCATGCGCCGGGCACCGTGGCGTTGCCAGTCCAGCACATTATAGCTGATCTCATCAACCACGTGTACAGGAACGACTGGAAACTCCTCGAGCACCGGCATCCCTGCTGCCAACCGCCGCAACTCCCAGTTTGACTGCATCGCGATCAGGGTCGGCCCACGACGCTCCTCCTGTAAAAAGCAACAAACAGACACTCGATTAGTAATTTATTAGAAGATAATTAGGTGTTTAAAATCACTCCAGTAGTATTTTACCTTGTAGTTCAGCAGGATGCGTTGCAGTGCACGGTAAATAGCCTTCACGTCGTTTTCAGCTCGGACCTCAAAATTGTGTTTCTCCGGAGGCAGGAGCTCCTCAGTTGTCTTCTCCAGGAGAGCAGTGCGCTCGGCTGTGTACAGGTTACTCAGATTGGGCATCTGGTTGCTTCTGACCTTGAGAGAGAGAAAAAAAGACGAGACTTAAGGGTTGTTCTGTGCCTGCTGGAAAGAGATGCATCAGTGATATGAGCCTTTAAGTTCAGTTGTACTCAAGAACTCTATTATTGAACTTTACTTACTGTGTCCAGGACAAAGATGCTGGCTTTGCGCTGAGAGGGGATGAAGAGGCCAAACAGAGCCTTGTGACCCTGGCTGTGATGATACAGGTACATGTGGCGAACACTCCCTGTGGAGAGGGGAAACATACAGTGACTTAAAAGCAGAATCTCGTGATATCAAGCCAAATATTAGGTGAGACGGGACTTACCAGGCTCCAGGTAACTGAACTGTGCCAAAGATCTCATCTCCAGATGCTCCAGGTCAAAAGTGTCAGCCTCCCTGCCGGCCAGATCCCTCACAACATGTTTATTGACCATGCACATACATCCAAGCTGCACCAGGGCACGAAACAGCAGTGGCACCTGGAAGAGGCCGAGTTAATGCTGCATTCTGTTACAGCGGGCATGCAAAGAAAATGGAGGAAGACACCTGATCATACCTGTGTTTCATAGACGCCTTCGATATCTGGGGCAGAGAGGTCAGCGTTGATCTCGTTGATGTGCTCCTGGTACATGTCCTCGGGTACACAGTACTCATAAAGGTAGTAGACCATGTTGGAGCGAGGCAGCATGCGGTTCACCTGAAGCCAAACGATTAGTTAAAACGTTATTTATTAACTCGTTAAGACAACACATGCTTTCAAACACTTATAAAACAACGCGTGCCTTTTTGTACGTAGCTCCTTCCTCCTGTTTGGGGACTTTCTGATTGACGTAGAAGACACGTGGGATGTTGAGCTTCATGCAGTGGAGGTCATTCCCAATCACAGCCCACAGCTTGTACAGACCAGGGTGACTAGTCTCTGCAATCTGAGAGGAGCAGGGAAACAGGACATCACATGAGGCAAGATTAGACTCAGATTTCCTTTGTAGTTGATTTGCTAACTGACTTCAGGGTGATAAAGCTATCACTGCCCCACCTGCACAATCTGCCACGGCATGTCCAGGATGCTGCGTGCCGTCCTGCGTAGGAAGCTTCCCAGGCCGGTGATGGGCCCGTCTCGGATCACTCCTCCCCCTACAGGCTGAGCTTCACCATCCAGCATCCTCCTCCTCTTCTTTCTTTCCTTCCTCTGTTTCAACTGCAGCTCCCACTTCTTCTTATGGTAACGTAGCCACACTAGACGCTCCTCCTGTACACAGAAACAATATAAATGTTGTTAAAAGCTTTGTAATAATTCTCAGGGAATGTTGGAAGCATTTCCTGCCATTTCCAATATAATCAGTAACCATTAGAAGACCAGGAATAAATACTTTGACACAACACAACATGTTGCTGCTCCCTCACCCGCGTCTTTCCTGAAGGTGGGGGTGGCCCCAGGATCTCTCTCCAGCTCTGAGTGAGCTCCACATCCTGAGACTCCACCTGGCTGTCCTCTCCCTGGGAAGCCCGTTTCCGCTTGGTGCTGATGGGGATGGCTGGCTGCAGAGGTCTGGGTGGCCTTCCAAAGTCTTCTATGTCTGCGGCTTGGCCCGGTTCGAGAGGCTGATGGGCCACCTGAGAGAGGAAAGAGTGGTTAACCACGGTAACGTCCTGTGTTCATAGTTTGACGGGACATTTTGCTGTGAACAAACCTGTCTCTTGCCCTCACTGGTGAACAGCTCGCTGATCTTCTTTTGTTTGTAGATATCATTTTTCTCCAGAAGTTTCTTGTGAAGCCAGTCAGGATGCCGCACTCTGGGTACTGGATTCTTCACCTGATGATGAACAGAAACTATTTTATCAGTACCTCAGTCGAGGACAGACTGAGAGACAAGTGAAACATGTTTAATCTTTACTTGTTGAAGAGCTGCAGGGATGGTGATGATTTTCTGGATGGCACTACCCAACCTCTCGATATAATAACCCCAATCAAGGATCTGTGAAGGCCCACAACAGAAATGTTAATGTCATATGGAGCACACACAGAAAACCAAGAGCTCTTATAAATGTTCAGAAACTCACAGAGCGGATGTCCAGATCGTGCAGGCTGGGCATCTTCAACCACTTACGAAGGAAATGTTTCTTCACACTGGGCTCCGCCTGGAAGATAGCCAGGGGAATGGCTCTGAGGAGAGATACACAAATGTCAAACTCAAGGCTTTTACTGCTGGTAATATTACAAAGTGCTCCGTCTCCACAAACATTTAACAGTGGGAAAACAACTCTGACATGATTTTATTTGATCCTGCTAAGACCACAAAAATCCATCACCTCTGACAACATGGCAGTGTAGTTTTTAAAACTTGTTTATGTATTTTTCTTTATTGGAGAGATTGAGAGTGAGACATGCACCAAAGTTTGAATCAGCTACGTTACAATGATGTGGCATTAGAAGTAACCATTTGGTCACCAAAGCACTCTTAAACATCTCCTAAATGTATATTTTAACTCACCTTTCTGTGACGGGCGAGCCCTCTGGTTTTCGGGAGATGATGTAGCGACAGCTCAGACCAGCATCTTTCACCATTTGGTCTCCCAGGAACTCGGCCAGTCTCTTAGCTGTGCTGATAGAAGTGGACTTCTGCTCTCCGTAGTCCTCCAGCCTTCTGGACATTGAACGATTCTCTGAAATCAGTTCAAACAGCTCTGCATCTGGCATGTTGGCAGCCTGGAAAACCAGTGAAATAAATCAAATCAGCTGGTTAAGGACTAGTCTGGACTGGCTGATCCACGTTAATGAAAGCACAATGTAAATATCTTGCTATACTAGAATGCTGTTTGAGTTTACCTTGCTGTACAAAACGTCCAGCCAGTAGTCAGCCACTTTGGCCACGGAGGCGTACACCTCCTCCAGAGTGGTACCTTTGAGAAAAGCCTCAAACACAGACGACTGAAAAATCTTAATGAGCTGGAGCTCTCCTCTTCTCTTCACTTCAAAACCTTTCAGCTCAGCCAGAGAGCCATCCTCATTAAACACAGCGTACCTAAAATGAATAGAGAACTCTTAAAATCACCATCATGACTCGTGATGGGAACAAATCCATCAAAGAAGTCTAAAATCCACCATTTCTTTACCTTTTCTTCAGCTTCTTCCCTTCCTCTTTTGAGGCAGGCAGGATCATGGCCAGGTACGGCCCGTCCACCTCAAAGAAGATGCTGTTCTCAGCCCTGATGTTGTACGTGAGGGACGCTGGGTCGACCAGCTCGTGGTACTGATCATTGGTGAACCCCTCCTTCACCAAGATGTTCAGCATGGCTCCTGGGTAAGAGATGGTCACCTTGGGCTTCTTCTCGTTACTGGTTTTCACCACAAAATTCTCAGGAAAGGTGTTGGGGAGGACACACCAGATACCATCAGTGTCCAACTCGAGGGGCCTCCTGAGGGAAAGCAGTTCATAGTTCACATATTAGTAAAAGATTCAGGAAGAATCTGTTCAAAGTTAATATGCTTCAGTTATCAAATGATTATTCTGCAATGTGCAGGAGCAAAAGAAAGTAAAGTTAAAAACAACAAACAGGAGCTGGATTCAAGTCCAATGTTGGCCAGAACCTGCTGATGAAACATTGTTTAACGACGCATTGGATCCCTTCCAGCTCCATCTTGCCTGAGCTGACCACACACTGAACGAAAAAGGTGACGCTCACCCTATTTGTTCAATGAGCTCTCTGGCCTGAGTAATGATGTTGGCTCCAGTGTAGCACACAATGCCAGCCATCTCCATGGAGTACCAGCGCCCTGATGGAAACACAAAGACAGAGCAGACAACATCAGGTGTTTATCACGGCTGATTTCACCAGCAGCAGAGGCTTAAGCGTTAGAGGATATTTGATGATCTGAATGATGACACCTGTAGCTGACACCTACCCTTTCCTCATGACGTAACCGTAGAAAGAGTTGAGGATACACTTGTGAGCCAGCTGAAGAGACTCGTACAGGATCTCCATGTTTTTGCAGCGCTTCACCTCAGCAGCGTCTCCGCTGTCCTGAGCTGCTGACAGCTTCTTCTTCCACACCTGAAGCAAAGGTCACGCCAAAAGCAAGTACTTTACAATGAGCAAGAAGCATTTCAACTACAGAACACAGAAAATACACAGGAATATGTCAAATAGGATACCTTGTGGAGTCCTTTGAATTCGTAACGGCGATCTCTGAAGGCTCTCACTGTATCGACGTAGAAGGAGTTCTCTCTCTGACAGATGGTGGTGACTCTCTCCTCCAGCCTGGTGATGTGAGTCTTCTTGTAGGCCTTCTTACAGTAGTCTGAGACAAAGAAAAGACGGGTTGAAGTATATGTTTCAAAACAAAATCTAAGAAATAAAAAAAATTAAAAAACAGACTCAATGTACCTGCCAGACGTTTCTTCTCATGTTTGGCCTGCTCTTCCCTGTTCAGAGTGTGAAAGGCCCGAGGTGGACCGTTGGGGAAAAACGGTGGGAACTTCTCAGACTCGAGTTGCTGCTGGATGCGGTGGAACTCACTGCGGCTCGCGGGCACTGTAGATGGAGGGAAAAGTGTGAATTTAATCCCACATGAACACTGTAGAAGCAGTGATGGCAAGCTCACAATGATATAACATTAAACTTACTGATTTCCCCTCTCCATTGCCAGGCCATCCTCCTCTGGCAGGTGGCACCAGGCTTGTTAAAGTCACAGGCAGCACACGTGGCCTCATCGACCATAGCAGAGGGCTGTAAATGTAGAAAATAAAGTGTTGTTCAAAGATGTACAATTATTACATTTGGAAGATTTGAGACTAAGTTTGCAGAAGATGGATGGGAAAAGTTTGTTGCCGTAACTCAATCTCAACTTATTCAGTCGAAACTGTTAGACAGAAGCCGGAGCCCAAATAAATCAGCCAAACTAACGCAAAGAAACAGTGACATCTGCTGGAGATGTGAGAAAGAAGCTGGTATTTTTGTACATGTGTTGCATTTCTGTGAAAAGACTGAGCACCTATGGGAGGGTGTTGATACTCTCCTGAATATATTGCTTCGAGTACAGCTCATTAAATCTCCTGCTATTGGACAATATCATGAAGTATGAATGGAAGAGGTTTAGGGGGGCATCTAGCAAAAACTAAAGGATGCAGAATAATATTAAAAACACTGGAAATCACCTAGTCCACATAGTTTTAAAGAATGGATTGAGATGATGATAAAAATGGCTACATTTGACGTGTTACATACAAATGTTTGGACATGTCTGGTGCTTCGTTCTGGCCTTAATGGAGGGAGTGTCTGACCTGGTACCTGGTACAATGAATTGGTAGATTTAGATTCCACTGGTATGCTCAAGGCACTTTGTTTCTTTGTTTGTTTTGTGTTGTTCATCATGTTGAAGCTGCATTAAGTGGTTTGTGCATGTTTTTAGTGATTTCTCGTTTTACCTGCAGGCGGTTGGTGAGGATGATATTGGGGTACATCGCCCCAACGTCCAGATGGTAGATGAGGGGACATTCGATCCTGTTTGGAACCTCCTTCAGGGAAGTCAGCTTGTTTTTGATCTCATCACAAACCTGAGAAAATACCAGAAGTTTTTCATACCTTCAAGCTGAAAATGCTCGGCCAACTTTTCAAAGAAACAAGCCAAGGAAAGAAAAAAAAAAAAAGAAAAGCCAACAAACCTCATTAAAGTTGGTGACCTGCTCCAAAGGGATTTTCTCCTCTTCCTCGATGGCGTGACGCATCGTTCTCTCGACTCTTTGCAGCAGGAAGTCGAACGCAGCTGGATTCTGTCAACACACAAACACCAAACTGTCACAAATCAAACACAAAAAGTAGGAAAACAAAGACCAAAGTTGTAAGTTGAACTGAGACGTACCATTTTGAAACGGCAGGGGATGTCACTGCGGAACACTCCCGACTCCAGCGCCTCCACGTGACCGCCCACGTAGGTCTCCGAGTCCAAGACGTGGCCGTCGTCTGTCAGTTTGTTGAAGATCTGCTCCTGCTTGTTGGGGAAGATGATGTTTGCGTGGAAGGCCTGCACCATGAGCAAAGCTTCACACAGAGTCCCAGAACCTTTACGCAGCACCTGGTAACGGATGGACGCAAGAAGATAAATGGATAAATCATCATGTTGTTGTTTTAATGAATTTGT
Organism: Miichthys miiuy; assembly: GCA_036365135.1. NCBI lineage: Eukaryota > Metazoa > Chordata > Actinopteri > Sciaenidae > Miichthys > Miichthys miiuy. The sequence continues at coordinate 21,253,194 of CM071605.1, forward strand.
TTTACACATGCACACAATACACAAACCTCATCAGGCTCCATGGGGATGATGGTGCACAGAGCGAAGATGAAGGGGTGAACGTATTTCATGTACAGGTAATATGTGGCCACGGCGTCTGACACAGAGTAGGTGGCTAAAGTCTAAACAGAAAAAAGCAGAGAAAAGAAAGTCAGTGATCAAAACAATTCTTTAATTTCAGAGCTGGAAAAACTGAAGTCCATTTCTGTACCTGCGGCTCTTCAGTTGCCATGCGGCACATCTCCTCTGGGTCCAGCTCCACTGGGTCGTAGCTCAATTTAGCCTTTGCTGCTGCCTTCAGGTTATGACTTCCAACTGGCAGGTAGCTGTCTCTCTTTACCCACCTGACACAGGATGGAAGAGTGATTAATGAATCTAAAATTAACCCTGAACCCCCAGAAGACCAGTGTCCGAGGTGCACACCTGAAGGAGTCCATGTGGATGGCTTGACTGGCCTTGTACTCTCCTTGGTTATCCTTCTGGAAACCAATCTCCCTGTACATACTCAGTCCATGGAGCGCAGCACGGGTCTCAACAAAGGGCCTACAGGGAGTGAAAACAAAGTAAGAGAGGTTAAACATGAACGTCACAGTAACATTAATTAATGTGATCATGTTACAGAAACAGTAACAACTCACCAGTCAAAGAAGTCTCCGTTGTAGGTCACAAAAATGTTTGGTCTGGTTTCTTGGACGTGATCGAACCACCTCTGAATGAGAGCCGCCTGCAGCCAAAGTCAAGTTATGTTATTGTTATTCAACAATCTCCACTTCCACTTCTTATTTATACTGTAGTATATTCAGTGCCAGGCAGCTATGTACCTCATTATCCTCATTGAAAACAGTGAAAGGCCCTTCATACTCAGGTTTGGGAGTGAACTCAAAATCTTCAATGTTCTCAGAGACGATCTCTCTGTTTGTGATTAGAAACCCCTTTAAAAAAGAAGCAAAAACGTTTATTGATTAGATTGTAATTAATGATTCATATTTATAACAGGATAATATACATCATAAATGTTTGATGGAAACACGACTCACCTGTCCATCGATCATGTAGGAGATCATCATAATCTGATCGGTCTCTGCGTCTGGGAATTTCAGCGGCAGTTTGGTCGTCTCTATGTCGAAAGCCAAAACAACGGGGTCCTAAAATAATCAGGAAGCGATGAGTTATTAAAGCTGAATATATTATGTTGCAGCATAATTAATAAAATCCTCATACCGGTCGCTCCACAAGGTCATCTCTCCGTATAATCTCCGGTAGGTAGGCGCTGCCTCTGTATCGAACATTATACCAGTGAGCCTGAGAAAACAAAGGCAGTGAAGGTCAGAACAGCAAACGCTTCTTAGCGTCTTAGAGGATTTTCTCAAACACTGACAGAAATCTCTCTTTACCACGTGGATCTTGAGGTCGATGGACAGTCGAACATGATAGGGCACATCATACTCTCTCATATCCACAATGTTGTCTAACTGGTCTGAAATGCTCTTTAATGTCCCATCTTCACCCGCCGAGGTCACATTACCGCCTGATAAGGCGCTGTAAAAACCAACAAAGGTGTCAACAGATCGATATAAACGCTAGAAATAACCGGATAAAGCTTTTTTGGGCAAAAACTGTGATCTGTGGTTTGGTGGTACCTTGATAACATCGAGGTGTAGGCGTCGTTGGACTGTTCCCTCTCTTTGTTTTTGCGTACCGGGAGATCTCACGCTTGACCTTGATGAGGTCGTCCACGGTGTTGAATGACAGCTTGATGTAGTTTCTCTTCAGTCCGATGAGATGGTTCGGCTGGAGAGGACCGAATGTGGCTATCAGGTTAAAATCTGCTAACTTCACTAAAATATGAAACGCTGGTGAAAAGATGATAAAAATTAAACTCTCACCAGGTCTAAATCCTCTTTTGGCACAATTTCTAGCTTTGCCACTTTTCCTTGGAACTTCTTTGACAAGTATGAGATGACTTCTCTCTCGCAGTTCTGCAAATAAAAATGTCTTTAAGGAAGGAGTTTAAAAAAAAAAAAAAATGTTTACATGACTTATGAACCAAATGACAGACTTACCTTTTTAGTGGCAATGTAAAAATATGGCTTAAAGGGAAGGGCCACCTACAGAGAAGAAGAAACATGTTAAAGCAATGGAAAAAGATGTGACTGACTTCTGGCAGGAGATTCATAACATTTTACAGAAAGTATGTAAACTAGAAATCCTTCATCTGGATGCTTTGCCATTGGAGAACGTTACATCTCAGGTTGGATATTTGTTTCGTATCTCAGCAAGCAGAAAACCACAACAGAAAATTATTTATGATATATCCAAGATGGAAAGAATTACAAGTTTTTTAAAAGATGGAAAAGTTGGATTTTGTATATAACACCTGTACCACCATCATGTTGTTGTTGAATGTGAATATAAACTGTATTATAATTGACTGTATTTATATAGTGACCACTTACTACATATCTTAATCATCCATTCATGTACTGATGGCAGGAGAGGTGGCACAGCCTTCGGGAGCAATTTGGAGTTCATTATCTTGCCGACGGACACTTCAACAGATTGAAGAAGTCGGGTATTGAACAGATGATCATCTGATTAGTGGATGACTCGCTCTACCACCTCAGCCATGTGAACTTCTGTCTTTTCCTGATTGGTTGTTGTTGTTTTTTTTTCTTTGTAAAGTGACTGTATGAGTGAAGTGAGAGTATTATGAAGGCACACTCGACACTTAATAAGTTTGGTTTTCTATTCTGTTTCTGGTATTTGCATTTATGTATCCATTTTAAATTTATCAATTACTCATATTTGCCCGTAGTGTCTCTATGTGTCAGCCCTGTGATGATCTGGCAACTGATAATAAGCGGATATGAAATATGGATGGATATTCCTGTATGTTTATTTACTTTGCTGGTCCTTACTTGTTTCTGGATCATACATTTTGAGTACTATCTGTTATGTTGAGAGGAGAAGAGGGATACCAGACAGATTCAGCTGTAATGTTTAGCATGTGGAGGCACAAACCTTAAACCTGCTTCCATCCTCCTGGATAAAATAATAGTCCACAGCACTGATCATCCTCTTGTCTTCATCCAGGATCTCTGTCTGTAGGAGCACATTGAAGTGTCACATTTATTATTATAATAATCACCTTTTCTCCTTCAAGACATTCAAAAAGCTCACACATGACTCACAGGATGCATGTTGATCAGCCAGCCTGTTTTCTCCCCGGCTCCTTCATCCTGTCGAATCCGAAGCGGGCGTCCATCTCGTCGGTGAACTGGCTGCGCTCCAGCCGCTTGAGGGCGGACATGGAGGATCCATCGTCCCTGTTTCGGACACAGACACAGACACATTAGGTTTAAGGTTTCCTCCTGTCATACACTAAGTGTCACTGACAGTGTGTTGGAGATGTGATTGAAAGGAAGCACGCAGACAACTCACTGGTTTTCCTGATCTCCACTTTGTCCTCGGTCCGCTCTGAACCTGCCGCTGTTCTGCAGGACCATCTTCTGTCGTCTGTCGGCCACAACACGGACAAATAAGTTAAAGTCCCTCTGAGGTTTTCTGTCTGTCAGCGGAGCTTCATTTGAAACAGACTGTGAAGTTATTTCAGAGGTTTGTCCTCCGGTTTTCTCTCTGTCACTGTCACTGACTCGGTCGCTGTTTTCTTACTTTGGCGCGTTCCTGCAATTCCCGCGAGAACAGCGCGGAGATCCGGAAGTACAAAGATCGTTTATATAAAGATGAATCACTCACACAGAAGATTGTGGCAGTGCCAAAAACTGCAGCTCCTCAAATGGCCACTTGAGGCTGGCTCCAGAAGTCCAACTTCACAGCAGAAATAAACATGTTTACAGCCTGGTACAAAAAATAGTTTTGGTCTCTATAGCTAATTTCTCCGTTCATGACAACTGTACTGAGGCTGAACTTCTATACAACACACCTGTTCAAATTATATTAAGACTTATTTAGAGGTGGAAAAACAGTACATTCAACAGCGGCTAGTCACACATATTTTCTGCTTCAAAACAGTATTTCGGAAACCTGCGGGTGGCGTTTTTTATACGGTCATAGTTTTTGGCACCTCTGTGTTGAGGTCGCTGTAGTGCCCTTTGACCTTTCTGGGCTACTGTACAAACATGGTGGCACAAGATGGCGGACTCCATGTGAGAGGACCCGTTTCATGTGTTGATATAAAAGGCTCATTCTAAGGTAAAAAACAAAACAAAAACAACGATGAGTTTTTAAGGTGATTATATATTACTGGAAAATACTGTTATGTATATTATATTCCATTCCTGCTCAAAGTTACGCACTGGACCTTTGACTTGACTTTTTTGCCACATTTTATTTTCAACCACAGACTTAAACATCTTGCACATACACGATCTTCGGATGCTTTCCTCCTTCATGGGAGGACCTTGAGAGCCCCCACCCCCATTTTACACTGTTTACTATCCGAGCAGGAGGAGGTGTTGGACGGCTGTGGGGGGCTGAGAGACAGAGAGACTGCACTGGTGGTAGGTTTTCTTTGACATTTCCTGCAGCTGTCATTAAAAACAGTTAAAATAAAACTATTAACAGCGATGTGACTCACTTTGCGCGGAGTTTGAGGTCTAAGATGGAGATAAATAAGCTTTGAAGAAAGTAGTTTAGTCTGAGTTTGGAGGAATAATAAAGGGTTTGGCTGTCAGCTAGCCTGTTAGCGTGACAGGAACAACGACAGAAAGAAAATGGTGAATATAAACAGCACTTTTCTGCAGAATAGTCTTGCATGTGGACCTCCTGTTTAAGTCTATTTTTTCTGTCACATAGGTTGATATTTATTGTGAGAAAACTACAGTTCATTGGCATGTGTTTACTTCAGTTTTTCAGCTGATAAGTCACGTTTAGTCTGTGACATATTGTGTACATTCGTGAGGTCAGCATGGAGCTAAAGTCAACACACTTAATTTGTAAAGTAGCTAGGAGCTAAAGCTGTCAAACAATTCTAGTGGGTACCTCCAAGTACCTCAAATTTGTCTAATACTTGAGTAAATATAATGTAATGTACTAGTTTAAACACTGTTTGCATTAATATTAAAGTCTCAGTTCATTATTAAATAAGATTATTTGGATAAGTCACATTTAGACATTTTGTGTACATCTCACAGTCAGTGGAGGTTTGCATGCAAAGTCGACAGAGTTTTATTATTTAGTAAAATAACTAACTTGTAGTGAAATGAAACAATGCTGTAATTGTGCTGAAAAGGCATGTTGTTCTTTCGTTTCAGTCAAAGTAGCTTCCAGAGGATAAATGCTGCACACACCACCCTCAGTTCTTACCAGGCCACCACTTCTTTCACATGGACGTCCTTTATTTTTTATTTATTTTAGAAATACATACTAATTTTTTATTTTTATGTTTTTATTTTGGTGCCTTCAGATGCTCGTGAATGCTGTTTGTGTGGTTGTTTGTGCCTCCTCCTCCTCCTCCTCCTCCTCCACACCCTTCAATCCCTCAGTGATGACCTTTACTCCAAATGAAGCAGCCACACTTGGCTCTCATGTCAGCTGTCACAGACTGTCTGTTCCCTGGACACTCGCTAGGAAATGTAGCCCTGCCAGACCGTGCTGGCATAGTAGTATCTTCATTTATTAATTTATAGGACTCAAAGTCAAGAAGAGCGTGCATACGAGTGTAAACGTTAATGATTGCTCGTAATATCGTTTTAATGGATTTTTCTTAATAGAAAAGGCCTTTATCAGTTGTTTCATTGGGGTTGAGCCGGTGGAAAGCCTTTCTACCTGTTTTTCTCTCTCGTCTTTTGAAGTTGAGCCCGACCCACAGATCTTATCTCAAATTACCCAGCATGCCCCTGTCCTGAGAGGTCCTTTGACCTCTGATCAGCTCAAGAGAAATGTCTGAAATAAATAAATAAAATGAAATAAATAGAATAGTGCACAGACAGCAATGCTACATGGAAGAAAGTTTTTATTCACATTTGACCAAGGACAAAAACAAAAATCTCTTAACTACTGTCCAGCTGATTCTGGATCTTTGAGGCCAATATCGCTATGTGAGGGTGTGAAATTGATGAATAATATATGTATCTGTAATAAAAATGCTACAAATAAATCTACAAATTAAATTTGGTTATTCAGACATTTTGACAAAGATATGTCCTGACTGAGACGTTTTAGAGTGCTACATGGTAAATAAAGTGTGTAATGCCTCTCTTGTATGACTCATAATGCTTATTTTGTTCTTGTTGCAGTCTCAGGAGGATGTCTGTGAATGCTCCCTTTTGCAGTTTTGGGATTAATCCTATGGATTTTGTTGCTACTGTGGAGGATTAACACCAAGGCAGTAGCGATGCCCGTGAAAGGAGAGGAATCTCCGTCTGGCTGTGGTCCGCCTGCAGCTGAGGAGGACATGCCTGTTACACAATCCCCTCATCCAGGCAAACATTCCCTGTCAACAGCTCCTACTACTTCAGCGCACAATGAGGATAACAGTTCTCAGGTCAGCAGTGCCTCTGCAGGTCAAGTTAAAACAGTGGACACGGAGGCTCTGCAGGAGTCCTCTGAGGTAAATTCAGAAAAACCACCAACCACACAGACATCTTCCAAAACCAAAGTGCCAATGCTCAACTCAGGGCCCGAGGGGAGGGAACGCCTCAAGTTCATTCTCGGAGCATCAGAGGATAACTCTTCAGACGAGGAGCCTCTGGTTAGCAAACCTCCAAGCGGTGCATCTCAGCCACCGGCCTCCACAAACAAATCTTATCCCCAGGAGGCATCCTCTGCAGCACGACGATCCAGCTCCTCAGGCATCAAGTAAGATTTTGTTTAGGTTAATTTAACATCAACATTCTTGTCTGTCTGGAGGCTGCTCCTCTGGCACGTGACAAAAACATCTCACGCATGCCAAATATTAGTCTGAGTGACCAATATAAACTTTTACGCTGGCGATGTGCCCATGTGCTCACACTTGCCCTGTGTTTTATCACCTGACTGCATGGAGTTGACCTGCATTATAGTTGCATGCCAAACACCCCGGCTCTATTATTGGAAGAAGAGGCCAAACCAAATGACTTTGAGAACTGTGGTGTGTGACTCTAGGTCACAACACAGCAAACAAAAACACATTTAAACTCCAACAAATTTTTATTTTTAACTTTTCCTTTTAAACTCTGCATGAGTTATTTTTATACCCAGCGGTGGTATATGATATGATCGTGACTCAGAGTTGTTGTTTGGAGCTCTCAGCTACATGTTCAACCTGACATGTTTAGTTGGATCGACTTTATCAAATGCATTAAGCTGTGTGTGTTAGCAGGACTTGTGGGAAGCAATATGAAGGGGAGAAAGGTAAGAGGTCTCCTCTCTTTAATCTCAGCTTTAGAAGTTTTAGTTTTGCAGCATAAGAAAATGCACTTTTGTTTAATGTTTAATGGGAAATAAATCTTGTACGTACTTGTATGTGTGTGCAGCTGCACGTTTTGCCTGGGTACTAGTTGAACTCTGTTGTCCTGGTGTTGCCCTTGACTCTGTGTATATTTGCAAGGAATGGCGTGTGATCTGTCACAGGGGATCTCTAGATTATTTTGCTGCAAATGTGGGAGGGGAGAAAGGAGAAGGAAGCGGCGGAAAGGAACATTTTGTAAAGATCTGTTAGATTTTCTAAATCTGGTTTCACTATTAAGTAAAGTTGTCCGTACAATGGAGGGAAACGGCTTGTTCCCGTATCTCCAAAAGTAAGTGCCATTAAAAGTTGTTCACTGTTCTCTGTAATTTGATACGTTTGCTGCGGTGCTTATCTCACGCTCACAGCAGCAGAAATAAAGAAAACATGCAGAATTACTTTGCAGCAGAGAAAAATATAGATACTTGAGCAATTTCTGCAGACAAGTTTGTGAACAGGAAAGATCAGTCGTGTGGACATAATGTAGTTATGTAACTGAACAGAGCTTGTTTTGGCACAAGAGGAAATTAAAAAAAAAAACCGCTCCGACCATGTACACGGGGCCAGATTAACTTTGTCCTTATGTGGCTGTGCTGTAATGAGCTACTCTTTTTTAGCACAAGTTGTGCTCCTTATGTTTATGAACAGATACTCAGTGTTTGTTCAGTAACGTATGTATCTAGTTCAAGTAAACCCTGCCCTGTCACGCCTTATGTCCTGGAAAAAGATCAGAAAGTAGATCATTACTGCGTGACACTGGAAGAGGTTATCAAAAACTATCTCCACAGCAGACTGTAATCTGTATTTCCTGAATGAACAGTACACAACACAGGAGTTTAAAGTTCATGTCTGCTCACACAGCCTCACAGTATAGCTCGCTGTCTGCAGCACAGGTGTTTCTCAGTGATTTCTTAACATGGAACAGAGTGTCTGTGAAGCGGGTCGTGGTGCAATGAACCAAGAACGAGCCAGCTGATAAACATGGTACGTAAAATTATCTGAAGTTATGGCAATATTTATTCAGTTTGTCTTGCAAAACATGGAAAAGCTGCTTTACGTTTGTTGCCTTAATGTCAACAATGTATTGTACTTTATGTGTTGTAATACTGCTGGTATTTAGATTATAAAGGATTTCAAACAAAAAGATTTTTAAGTCAGTAAAGTTCAGATTTGCATTTAAACATAACCAACATTTTAAATACGTAATCAGACCGTAAACCAGATGAGATTATTCACTTTTGCAACGTGTGATTTTGATTATTACATTGACTTTGACCACCAGACAGCAGAGCAGCACATTTCCTTGCTCATTGATCTCATCGATGATTGTTATAGAGTAAGGAAAGACTCCAGTGAACCCTATCAATAATTATTAGAACTGACAGCTATGTAGAATAACCTAATAGTGCTGCATGAATATAGTTAAACATGAAGGCTGTGGGTCACTTTGAATCATATTTGACACAAAATAATCTCAAATTAAAGACGATAATGAGTTTGGACTTCACCGTATAATTTACAAATACTCAGACATTTAAAGACCAAATTAATAAAGAGTATGTTTGTATGAATATATGCTTTATAAGTTATCAGTACTACTGTAACTGTTGGAAACACCCTTGTGCTCTGATTTGGCTGAGGTACGGTCTGTATGACGACACATTTATCTTTTATTGTCTCTGCTGTGATGGGCATCTGATAAAACAAAAGGTCACAGAAAACGTAATGTAAATGTAATTTCTGTTGTTTGTGGAATTTGCACTTCTCTGAACTGTGAAGAGCGGTGATTTAGTTCAGTGTTGAAGATAAAGTCTGAAACAAATGGGCTGGTCCACAGTTGAGGAGGAGAGATTGAACTTTGACTATTTGATTTTCAGTGCTTTTGTTCACTTCTTGTAGTTTGTTCACAATGTTAATGAAGCCACTGTGACTGTAGAGGATGTTGTGGTCTGTTCCTTTTGGTACCTACTCGTGTTGTGATGTTTTGGAGGATGATACGCAGCCTGCGGTTTCCTGGATTATTCAATGTTTGTTGGAGCTACTATGCAGAAAAGAATACACTAATCATAAGCTTTCCACTGCAGGCCTAGCATGTCTGGTCTTCACTTGGTGAGAAAAGGACGCGAACACAGAAAGATGGATCTACAGAGGGACTTCACTGTGGCCTCTCCTGCTGAGTTTGTCACTAGATTTGGTGGCAACCGTGTCATTGAAAAAGTAAGAACCAAAGTCCGTTCTTCTGTTTTTGAATCTCTGTTTTTCGTTGCTTAACGGCATTGCAGCATTTCTGTCTTTCTTAATGCTACACAAGTGCTTTCTCTTTCTGTTACAGGTGCTGATAGCTAACAATGGTATTGCTGCAGTAAAATGTATGCGCTCTATCCGTCGCTGGTCCTACGAAATGTTTCGCAATGAGAGGACCATCCGTTTTGTGGTCATGGTAACCCCTGAAGACTTGAAAGCTAATGCAGGTCACTGAAAGCTTGATACTTATCATTTTTATTACCCAGACGTTATCTGAGTGAGAGTGAGAGTGAGAGGAAAACACTGACTGTGTTTTGACACAGAAAGTTTGTACTGAATAACTGGTTATGTGTTGATCTTTTCCTGTTATAGAATACATTAAAATGGCAGACCATTATGTTCCTGTACCCGGTGGGCCCAACAATAACAACTACGCCAACGTAGAGCTGATAGTAGACATTGCTAAAAGAATCCCTGTGCAGGTAAGTTTATTTATTTAAACAACAGTGATCTTAATGTTAATAAAAAAAGCTGTGATACATGATAATGTGTCTCTGTGTATCATTATTAACAGGCTGTCTGGGCTGGATGGGGTCATGCCTCTGAAAATCCCAAACTGCCTGAGCTGTTGAACAAAGCAGGAATATCATTTTTAGGTAAAATCCAGTTTGAGTCCACAGACACATTATTTTTATTTGGTTTATTCGTAGCCATGTCAGATCTCGTTGTTGACAGACTGCACTTCTTCTCTCAGGGCCGTCCAGTAAGGCCATGTGGGCTCTTGGAGATAAAGTGGCTTCTTCTATCGTGGCTCAGAGTGCTGACATTCCCACACTACCATGGAGCGGATCAGGTGATGCTTTACCTCCAACACTATCTCAGCTGTACTATAAACACGGGTTGTGGACTCTGATGTGGGTTTATTTTTAAAATCATATCTGTGTGCCTGTATAGAGGGAACACAGTTTTTTTCATGTACTGTCCTTGTGTGTCGTGGTGCTCCAGGTCTAAGAGTGGATTGGACCGACGAGGACCAAAAACTGGGCAACGTAATCAGTGTTCCTTCAGAGGTCTACGCAAAGGGCTGTGTTCAGGATGTTGATGATGGGCTGGCAGTAAGCATGATTGCTTCTTTTTGTCCTAAAATTCTTCCCGTAAATCAAGTATTTTTTGCTAACGTGTGTTTGATGTGGCGTTTCTCTGCAGGGAGCTGAGAGAATTGGTTATCCGGTTGTTATCAAGGCCTCTGAGGGTGGAGGTGGAAAAGGCATCCGTAAAGTAGAATGCTCTGAGGATTTTCCAGGTTTCTTTAGACAGGTTTGTGTTATTACGTTTTACATCCTAATGCTCCATTTCTTCACTTCAATTCATACAGCTAACACTTCTTTTGGGATTTTTTTGAGTGCAGGTTCAGACAGAGGTACCCGGTTCACCTATCTTCGTCATGCAGCTGGCTCAGCACGCGAGACACCTTGAGGTTCAGATACTGGCTGATGAGTATGGAAATGCCATCTCTCTGTTTGGACGAGACTGCTCCATCCAGAGGAGGCACCAGAAGATTATAGAGGAGGCTCCGGCCACCATTGCTGCTACCTCAACATTCGAGCAAATGGAATGGGTTGGTTGCTGTTTGTTTGTTTTTTGTCAGTTCAATTCATTCTAGTTGAGACTTGACATTTTGTCTCCTCTTTCTGGCTCAGTGTGCTGTGCGACTGGCCAAGATGGTTGGCTATGTGAGCGCAGGTACCGTGGAATATCTCTTCTCTGAAGACGGAAGTTTCAATTTCCTGGAGCTGAATCCTCGCCTGCAGGTGGAACATCCCTGTACAGAGATGATCGGAGATGTAAACCTGCCAGCTGCCCAGCTTCAGGTAAACCTCTGTCGGTGGACACAAAGAAGAAGAATTATACCACAACTACAGCCAGAGATCCGACCCTTCCTCTTTAACTCTGTGTTTTATCTCTGATAGATTGCGATGGGCATCCCGCTTTATAGAATTAAGGACATCCGTCTACTTTATGGAGAGACTCCGTGGGGTGACGCCATCATTAACTTTGAAACTCCAGACTGCATACCAAGTCCAAGAGGGCACGTCATAGCTGCTCGGATCACCAGTGAGAACCCTGATGAGGTAAGAGCTTGATTTCATCACCATTCAAAACACACTGTTTTGTTACGTACCTTTTTAATTTGCACCACTGACTGCTCGTCCTCACTCACAGGGGTTCAAGCCCAGTTCGGGCACCGTGCAGGAGCTGAACTTCCGCAGCAGTAAAAACGTGTGGGGTTATTTCAGCGTGGGAGCAACTGGTGGCCTGCATGAATTTGCAGACTCCCAGTTTGGACACTGTTTCTCCTGGGGAGAGAATCGTGAAGAAGCCATTTCGTAAGCTTGTTTTTGTTTTTTGTCCTAATGATATCTGATCATTAGCAATTAAAGCAACAGGCAGCAGCACAGTATCTGCCCTAATGTTGTAACTTCCAGTGATGTAATGTGAAGAAGCTGAGCCAATGCTTTAAGCCATTGGAGTGTTTTATTTATTTCTGTGAAGAAAACTAAATTAAATTGTTTTTTATTAAAAGTTTAGACCATTATTTAAAATGAACACAAGCTATATTCATACAGACTTAACTCCCTGCTGAACGGCCTTGTCCTGTTGAAAGTGTGCAGTTAAAACAGCTCATAGAACAGTGGTCAGCCGTCAGACAGAAGAAAACACTGAAGTTGACAAAAAAAAAGAGAAATGAGAACTGTATAAACAGTTTGTATCTGATGCAAAGGAAATTATCTGCTTATCTGCTCTCCAAATGACTTCCTGCAGTTATTGCGTTCAGTATTTGGGTTTATTGTACAGGTTATCAGTTGTTCTCTTTTGTTATCATAAAATATGTCACTTAGTCAGCGGTCATCAGTTTGCTCAGCAAAGGTGTCTCTTAAGAAAAAGACCTAAGAACCTGTGAGTTGTATTATGGCTCTCACAATAATAATATGAAGGTAAAACATGATACATGTTGAGGTGTTTTCTATGTGCTTCAGGAACATGGTCGTGGCTATGAAGGAGCTGTCCATCAGAGGTGACTTCAGGACCACAGTTGAGTACCTCATCAAGTTACTGGAGACAGAAAGCTTCAGAAACAATGACATCGACACGGGCTGGCTGGATCATCTGATTGCAGAGAAAGTGCAGGTAGGACGCTGAAGATCTTACACCATAAATCATAACACGGTCAGGATTTACTGTGTAGTTTGTCTCATAAAGCCGTGTGCTCTTCCTGCAGGCGGAGAGACCAGATACGATGCTGGGGATTGTTTGTGGGGCTTTGCATGTTGCTGATGCGAGCTTTCGAAAGAGCATGTCTGATTACCTGCATTCACTGGAAAGGTCAGTCGACACAGTCCTTTCTTATTGATGTCCCACAACAATTCTCACTGTTTATATAATTGACTTATAAAACATCTACAGAGGCCAAGTACTGCCTGCAGCCAGTCTCCTCAACTCTGTCAGCGTGGACCTAATATATGAAGGAGTCAAGTACTGCCTCAAGGTACCTGCTTTATGCTTTATCCTTTTGCACATTTCTTGTTTGACTCAACCTCTTAACTTTTTTAACCAATAAATTATCACTCCTGTGACCTGCAGGTGGCTCGCCAATCTCCGACAACTTACGTCATCATGATGAACGGCTCCAACATTGAGATAGATGTCCACAGGTTGAGCGACGGTGGCCTCTTGCTGTCCTATGACGGCAGCAGCCACACCACCTACATGAAGGAGGAAGTGGACAGGCAAGAGCTCTCGAATCTAAACATCTGGATTCATCTGTTTGTTTGTGTTACGCATGTTTTCTGAAACGCTTAATTCCCACAGCTACCGCATCACTGTTGGCAACAAGACGTGTGTATTTGAGAAGGAGAAGGATCCCACGGTGCTGAGGTCGCCCTCTGCTGGTAAACTGCTTCAGTACATCTGTGATGATGGAGCTCACGTTTGTGCAGGAGAGACCTACGCGGAGATCGAGGTAAATGTGCTAATATTGATTTCCTGGGGCACGCTGTGTCTTTTTGTGTGTTTACTGACTGACTGTTTGTGCTGCGGATTTCAGGTCATGAAGATGGTGATGACATTGACTGTGCAGCAGCCTGGTTGTATTCACTTTGTCAAGAGACCTGGAGCTGTTCTGGCGCCGGGCTGTGTGGTGGCACACATAGAGCTGGATGACCCGAGCAGTATACATCTGGTAAGTAAATTGTGCCTTCTGGTATTTTGGCCTGAGTTTGATTCACTCATTAAAATATTGTATTACGGGAGTTTACCGTTGGTTGTTTAAACTCTTGTCGGTACGTTTTTGTTGTTAATTGCAGATAATATTGGAACCTCTTTTCTTTTGCCTCCTGTCATAGGTGGAGCTCAACACGGCCATACTACCACCACAGCAACCCCTGCCCATTGTTGGGGAAAAGCTTCACCAGGTGTTTCACAGTGTGCTGGAAAACTTGGGTAAAGTCATGGATGGTTACTGCCTTGAGGAGCCCTTATTCAGTAGCAAGGTACATTGCAGACTCTGCCAGTACAGATTCTTGAATGATATCATCAGTAGTTTTATTAATGATATGTGCATGTGTGCAGCTCAAACAATGGGTGACTACCCTGATGAAGACTTTAAGAGACCCCTCGCTACCGCTGCTGGAACTTCAGGAGATCATGACGAGTGTGGGGGGTCGGATTCCTCCCGGTGTAGAGAAAGATATCCGTAAAGTCATGGCTCAGTATGCGAGCAACATCACCTCTGTCCTCTGCCAGTTCCCTAGCCAAAGGGTGAGAGATGCACAGTGGCATACTGCTGGTTGAAGTAAATACAAATAATCACTGTTGCCTATTATAATATGAGGATGTTTCACTTTGTTTGGTCCAGATTGCAAACGTTTTAGACAGCCATGCAGCAACCCTGCAGAGGAAAGCTGATCGCGAGGTGTTCTTCATGAACACTCAGAGTATTGTTCAGCTGGTACAGAGGTTAGTGTTTGTTCTTGTACAGCAGTAATACATGACGTATTAAACAATATTGATATTGCATTGATTGAAACATGTTTGAATATGTTTAGGTACCGCAGTGGAATCCGTGGTTATATGAAGTCTGTGGTTCTCGATCTGCTGAAGCGATACCTGCAAGTAGAGATGCAGTTTCAGCAAGGTGATATTCATGCACTAAAAAAAAAAAAATCTTAAATTTTAGTCTGTATTTGTCAGAGCTAACATCATTTTACTCACAGCTCACTATGACAAGTGTGTCATCAACTTGAGAGAGCAGCACAAACCTGACATGAGTCATGTGCTGGAGTACATCTTCTCTCATGCCCAAGTCTCCAAGAAGAACATCCTTGTCACAATGCTCATAGTAAGGCGTTCATCAACCTCAGCACTGCTATGCTTAAATTAAACAATCCTCCGAAGACTTTTAGTAAAGACACTTTGTACACTGTGTAGGACCAGCTGTGTGGAAGAGATTCAACGCTAGCAGAAGAGCTGATGGCCATTCTGAACGAGCTCACGCAGCTTAGCAAGATGGAGAACTCAAAAGTTGCCTTGAGAGCCAGACAGGTAACACGAGACGCTCTGCATCTCAGTTTAACACCTAACACACTCTGTTCTGAATATATTGTTTAATCAGTCCATCTATCTGTATAGTCTTGATATTAAATTTGTAAATGTATTGTAGGTTTTGATTGCCTCCCATTTACCATCATACGAACTGAGGCACAACCAGGTGGAGTCCATCTTCCTGTCAGCCATCGACATGTACGGCCACCAGTTCTGTCCAGAAAACTTGAAGGTTGGTCTCGTGTGGAGAAGTTTCATTGCTATCATCCATTTTAGCAGCTTGAATATCAAATTTAATAATGTGTTTCTTTTATTTGCCACAGAAACTTATCCTCTCTGAAACCTCCATTTTTGACGTTTTGCCCAATTTCTTCTATCACTCCAATCAAGTTGTCTGCATGGCTGCCCTGGAGGTATGATCGGTGGATTCACACTCAGGAGTTTGTTTCATTTCTCAAACAGTGATAATGACTTGCCCTGTCTTGACTTTCAGGTGTACGTACGCAGAGCTTACATCGCCTATGAGCTGAATAGCATCCAGCATCACCAGCTGCAGGATGGAACGTGCGCTGTAGACTTCCAGTTCATGCTGCCGTCATCACATCCCAACAGGTAACTAAACCACGCCGCAAAGACTCTTTGTTGTTGTGTGATTATTGATTTGCTGATGAATCACCACCGCTTCCAAAATTGGACTACCTCAACATGACATTGGCCTGATAGATCAGCAATGATAAATCGATAAAATGGTTACTCTGGACCCAGAGGTGCAGGTGGAGAGCGGTCTATGAACTGATGCTGCATCTGCTTTGGTCTAACTTTGAATGCAGAATGATTTGACCCTCCTGACATTAATGCGAATGTGCATAGCTTCTTGTAAAGTGCTTTAATCACAATGCCTTGAGACAGAGCTACAGTTTTATCCTCCACTGCTGATATTCACCTGTCAATCATCTTATTTCAGAGGGAGCAGCCCTACTCTGAACAGGTAGAGTAAAGCTCCTCCCCAAACCAGCCAAACCACCTGATCGTGTGTATGTCTCACAGCAATGCATGTCGAATGTTGCTTAAGGACTCCTCTAACAAGTCCTTCTTCATCCACTTTTTAGCTCAGCTTCTCCATGTGTTTTTTTTTTTGTTGCTTTTCTCAACTTGTAAAGCAATACTGAACTTTTTAAGAGGATCATGTTTTATTTTTTCCATGTTCCTCTTGAAAACTTCATGCCTGCAATTTTTGTTGACTGCTACCGAACGTAGAGCCTGTTTTTTTTCTCCAGCATCACACGTTGAATCTTGATTTGCAACTCTCAATCTGATAGAGTGACAATTGCTCTTGACAACAACACTTCATAATCCCTTTCAATTCAATACATGAAATGTACCTATCGCTTGTATGTAATTATAATTGGACATGATGGTGGGAATACTTTGACATTCAGACTTGCTTATTTGCTCTCTGTATGAATGTTTTTGTTTTTTTGCTAAAGCAGACCTCTGTTTGTGATCAGTCAGTGGTTTGCTGTCATTGCCTGTGTGTGTCTCATGTTCAGGGTTCCCGTGCCAGTCAGTGGATCGGGCCAGTTTAAAATGAGGCGACAGAGCAGTGAGCTCTTCCTGGAGGGAGCCTTGTCTCCACCCTGCCAGCGCATGGGCGCCATGGTGGCTTTCCAGTGTTTTGATGACTTCAAAAGGTCACTTTTAACTTGATGGTTATCTTCCTTTCCTCTGATTTACAGCGACAATCAAAGCAAACAGAAGTTATCGCCTGTTGATGTGTTTCTTTTTCTTTTACAGGAATGTCGACGAAGTTCTCTCCAGCTTTGCAGAACCACTCTTAGAGAGCTCTCCGTTCTCAGAGGCCTGTTCCAGTCTCTATGAGGATGAGAACCTCAAGGTGAGTGGTGTGGGTGTGTAAGGCTTATCAACAAAAACACTGTTGCCATCTGTGTCTCTGCAGCCACTGATTTCACTCCCATCTGCAGAATACGAGGGAGAACCCAATCCACATCATTAATGTGTCCATAAAAACAGCCGACACTGAAGATGACGATGCCTTGGTCACAGCCCTCACTGCCTTTGCCCAATCAAAGGTCAGCCTCCTGACCTAGTTTCTTAACACATGACTAATTCATATGAATGTGAGATAATGTTTCAGTTTTTTATATTGAATTGAAAACGGTGTATTTCTTTCAGAAAGCTGTCCTCTTTGAGTGCGGAATAAGGAGAATCACATTTTTGATTGCGCAGAAGGTAATTCAACAACAAATAACTATAACAACAACAAAACACTATATATATATTTGTACTTATGTACAGCACATGACACATACTACTTAGTTTGTACTTGTTACTGTGGCAGCTGAGTCATTAATAAGTAGGAGAGTAAGAGAACAAATCTGAAGCTAATATTCATATTTAATCTTAAAAAATAATAAGAAAACACATCTGTTTTTACATTTTCTATATATGATGTTCTCTAGATTGCGTGTATCACTCTGGTTGTCTTCCCTTTTAATAAAAATACAACTTATAATAATGTAGATACTCTTAGATCATACTATGCATGTCCTCTCTGAACCATATTCTCCAAGCACCAGTCAAACTCTTGCATTGCCTTTAAGCTGAAAGTTTCACAACAGTGTGGCAATTCATGCCTTTTTATACTACAATATGATTGCTGACGTTTCCTCTGAGAATACACTTCATATGATCTGATTATTATTATTATTCTGATGTAACATTTCCACAGAGAGAATTTCCCAAGTTCTTCACCTTCAGAGCTAGAGATGAGGTAAGTTTTATAAGTCTTAATAGAGCTTAATAGGTCCTGTGATTATAGGATTGATAATCAGATTGCAGTCAGTCACTGAGCTGGTACGCTGCTGCCAGAGGACATGACCAAACTGTGCCGCTCCTCAGTTCCAGGAGGATCGTATTTACCGTAATCTGGAGCCAGCTTTAGCGTTCCAGCTGGAGCTCAACCGCATGAGGAACTTTGACCTGACGGCCGTTCCCTGTGCCAACCACAAGATGCAACTCTACCTCGGTGCTGCTCGTGTCCAGGAGGGGGCAGAAGTCACAGACTACCGATTCTTCATACGAGCTATTATCCGCCACTCAGATCTCATTACAAAGGTAAGCAGAGCAACTGGAAAGTACAGCTTATTGATTCTTTGAAAAAATAGTTTAAAAAAGTGATTAAAGAAACTGTGATTAAATATCTTTTAAACACAACCAGGAAGCCTCCTTTGAATACCTTCAAAATGAAGGAGAACGTCTCCTGTTGGAGGCCATGGATGAGTTGGAGGTGGCCTTCAGTAACACCAGCGTCCGCACAGACTGCAACCACATCTTCCTCAACTTCGTCCCCACTGTCATTATGGACCCCTCTAAAGTCAGTGTCCAACAAATTATTTCTGTAGTCAGTTAACTGACTATACAGACTTCTCTGCATGAATACCAGATTTATTTCTCAGTTTTTATTATCCCTTTTCTCTTTTTGGACCCTCAGATAGAGGAGTCTGTTCGCTCCATGGTGATGCGCTATGGCAGCCGTCTTTGGAAGCTGAGGGTCTTGCAGGCTGAGCTGAAGATCAACATCCGCCTGACACCAACTGGGAATGCCATTCCTGTCCGTCTGTTTCTCACTAATGAATCTGGCTATTACTTGGACATCAGCCTGTACAAGGAGGTCACTGACCCAAGTTCTGGACAGGTGAGGACTGTGTGTGGGGATTTGTTATGTGTTGTTGTTTCATGGTTGCATCACTGCCTCACCTCACCTCATCATCTGTCTCTTTTCAGATCATGTTCCAGTCGTACGGAGATAAGCAGGGGCCTCTGCATGGCATGCTGATCAACACTCCATATGTGACCAAAGACCTGCTGCAGGCCAAGCGCTTCCAGGCTCAAACTCTGGGCACTACATACGTCTACGACTTCCCTGAGATGTTCAGACAGGCACTGCTAACTCACTGAACTGGGTTTATTTCTTTTGTTGTGGTCTCTAAAATGTCTGACTCGTAATGAAAATCTTCCTACAGGCACTGTTTAAGCAGTGGGGTCCAGGGGACAAACACCCTAAAGACGTGCTGATGTGCACTGAGCTGGTTCTGGACCCTCAAGGTCGACTTGTGCAGATGAATCGCCTGCCTGGAGACAATGATGTACGACACTTTTTGGAGTATTTATGTCATTTCATCCTTTCTCAGTGTGATGATGCTGATAAACAATGTTACCATTCTTCACCAGGTGGGAATGGTTGCCTTCAGGATGAAGATGAAGACTCCAGAGTACCCAGAAGGCAGAGATATCATCGTTATCTGCAATGACATCACTCACATGATCGGATCATTTGGTCCTCAAGAGGATGAGCTGTTCCTTAAGGCGTCAGAGTTGGCTCGGGCTGAGGGCATCCCGCGCATTTACATCGCAGCCAACAGTGGAGCACGCATCGGCCTCGCTGAAGAGATCAAACACATGTTCCAGGTGGCCTGGATTGACCCCTCTGACCCCTACAAGGTGACCTCTGAAGTGGACTTAATATTTGCATCATACACTAGTCAAGGAAATGACCACACTGTCGCAAAATGTATGTGTGATTTCTTATTGTAAATTTCCATTTCTCTGTAGGGTTTCAAGTATCTTTACCTGACACCGCAGGACTACACACGTATCAGCTCCACCAGTGCTGTTCACTGTCGTCACGTAGAGGAAGGTGGAGAGTCCAGGTACAAGATTTGTTGAGATTTCACACAAGAGATTTCTCTTCTTTCTCGGTCTTCATTACCGTGACCGTCTGTTACAGGTACATCATCACTGACATCATCGGGAAGGACGATGGTCTTGGGGTTGAGAACCTGCGAGGTTCTGGCACCATTGCTGGAGAATCCTCTCAGGCCTACGAGGAGATTATTACAATTAGTATGGTGAGAATTTGGATCTCTGAGTAAGAAGAGCCCATGTGATCCTCTTTGACATTTTTCCTGAGTTGCTTTTTATTTATTTACTCTTGCAGGTGACGTGTCGCGCTATTGGAATCGGAGCCTATCTGGTGCGTTTGGGACAGAGAGTGATTCAGGTGGAAAACTCTCATATTATCCTGACTGGAGCAGGCGCTCTGAACAAGGTTTGTTTGTTTAATCGATGTCACTATTATTGATGAATACACAATATTCATTAAAGTCATTAGAATAAACACATTTCATATTAGATCTGGTCAGTCAGGGTTTGCTTGTGAAACAATTTGCCAGAAACTTTCTTTCCTGTTAAGGATATTTTACTATGCATGCCATTCGTTGGGAATATTGTTTACAACACATTGGGGTGGTTTGAGGCAAGTATGTAGTAGTAGCAGTAGAAAATGCAAACAAAATGAAAAGAATAAATCAAAAAGTAGATTGAATAAGAAGAATAACAGACAAAATGTGTTGCAGACAAAGCCATTTAAAAGAGAGATTACTTTGTTGGTCCTCTTAAACACAGCTGCTGTGGGTTTAGTGGATACTGGTGATTTCAGGTTGAGGGTTGTTTCAAGACGAAGAGTGTGAGAGAGAGAGGACCGAACAGATGGATATAAACATTTCCATTTTGTGGTCAGTTAATTAAAGTCCCTGTTTCTGCACAGGTTTTGGGCAGAGAGGTCTATACCTCCAACAACCAGCTGGGAGGGATCCAGATCATGCACAATAATGGAGTCACACACACCACTGTGCCAGATGACTTTGAGGGCGTCTTCACCATCCTCCGGTGGCTCTCCTATATGCCAAAGGTTTGGCCTAATGTGTGAAATAATGAAAATAAAAGTAACTGAACAGTACAGATCACTAACTCGAGTTCTTCTCCTTACAGAACAAATACTCCCCTGTGCCTGTTATATCAACTACAGATCCAGTGGACAGAGAGATAGAATATACTCCTACAAAAGCACCGTATGACCCCCGCTGGATGCTGGCTGGGAGACCTCATCCCAGTGAGTGTCAAGAGAAGATTTCAGCTGTAATAGTTTTGTATTTCTGTAATCAAACTGGTTAATTTCTTTTTTGTGTCTTTAGCGGTGAGAGGTGCCTGGCAGAGCGGATTCTTCGATCATGGCTCTTTCATGGAGATCATGGGGTCTTGGGCTCAGACAGTGGTAGTGGGCAGAGCACGGTAAGTTTGTCAGCACTCACTGTACACACTTTTTTAAGACTTACAGGTAAATTGATCAATAACTCTGTTGAATGAAAAACAGGTTAGGAGGAATTGCCCTCGGTGTCATCGCTGTTGAAACACGTACGGTTGAGTTCACAGTCCCAGCAGATCCAGCAAACCTGGATTCAGAATCTAAGGTGAGTAAATCTCATCACATGTTTATGTTTTAAACTTCTGCATCACAGTGTTTCACCTCTGCCCATGTTTTTGTGCGTTGATGTCAGGTCCTGCAGCAGGCTGGCCAGGTGTGGTTTCCAGATTCAGCCTTTAAAACTGCTCAGGCCATTAGTGACTTCAACCGGGAGCGTCTGCCTCTCATGGTGTTTGCCAACTGGAGGGGCTTCTCTGGTGGAATGAAGGGTAAATGATGAATGCTAAACTTGACAGAGAGATTTCATTACATGCAAGAACATTTGTTATTGAACTAAAAGTTCTGTTTCTGACCATTTCCTGCCCAGATATGTATGATCAGATATTGAAGTTTGGGGCCTACATCGTGGACGCCTTGCGTGGTTTTCATCAGCCGGTGCTGGTGTACATCCCACCTCAGGCTGAGCTGAGAGGAGGCTCATGGGTGGTGATAGACCCAACCATCAACCCGTTGTGTATGGAGCTCTATGCAGACAGGGAGAGCAGGTACATGAAACATCATGTTTTTTTTTAATGATTACTCTAAGCAACATGTGTGTGTGTGAGAATAACCACTTTCTGCCTTTTTGTTGTCTCCCTGTTGTTGTTGTTGTTGTGCTTTCTATGTCCAGAGGTGGTGTGCTGGAGGCTGAGGGTACAGTGGAGATCAAATTCAGGAGGAAGGACCTGCTGAAGACGATGAGAAGACTTGATTCAGTTTATGCTGGCCTGGTTGAGCAGCTTGGTAAAGGCTATTTCTTTCTTAACTCACACAACCAATTGCATTTATTTTTTTATGCAATATAGTTGTGATGTTCAGAATCTTACTGGCAAGTCTTGTGTTTTCATCAGCTTCCTTAGAGCTGTCTGACAAACAGTGCAAAGAGCTGGAGTCAAAGCTCAAAGCGAGGAGGAATTCCTGTTGCCCATCTACCACCAGGTGGCGGTGCAGTTTGTAGAGCTCCATGACACCCCAGGAAGGATGCAGGAGAAGGGTGTCATCACTGTGAGTGAGCACTCTGATGTTATGACTGACAGAAAATGAACTTATATGTATACGTTGTATTTAGACTTTCACGCTTACTGTTCCCTTACAGGATATTCTGGATTGGAAAAATGTGCGGACCTTCTTCTACTGGCGTCTTCGTCGCCTCCTTTTGGAACAAGTGGTGAAGTGTGAGATTCTGCAGGCCAACAAGGACCTCAGTGACGGGCACATGCAGTCCATGCTGCGACGCTGGTTTGTTGAAACGGAAGGAACAGTCAAGGTATGACTGCACTGAATGTAATGTCTGTAAAGCGGTCCACCTGGTGGGTCAAATTTACTTAAACTCTATTAATTTGATCCTTTTTTACCTCTGTTCATTACTGTGATGATTACCACTCACAATACCTAGGTGTTTCATGTCTAAGCACCCCAGTGTCAGTTTATGACTGTGGCCCACAAATCTAATAGTTTTTGAGAATTTCATTATTAGACCTGATCAGAGGTGCTTGTCTACTTTTCCAGGCTTACCTGTGGGATAATAACCAAGCAGTAGTCGAGTGGCTTGAGAAGCATTTGTCTGAAGAGGATGGCGCTCGATCTGCGATCCGAGAGAACATCAAGTACCTGAAAAGGGAAAACACTTTGAAACACATCCGCAGGTATGAATAGGTATCAATAGCAAAAAGCCCCATGTTATGTATGTAAGATTTGTAGCTGTGGAATATTAGTATATAGAGAGCTACATTGTAGAGACTGAAAGGTTGCAACCTGAGTACTAGCTGTCAGTTTGATCATGTTTATTTAAAATATTGACACTGACCATATATTCATCTTCCCACATATTCTTAGCTGTTGACTACATCCTATAACTAAAACCTCACTGATATGCATGCTTGCCCTGCGGGGGTAATTCAATAATATTAGAGTCATGATGGTGGTATGCAACCAAAACAACCAAACAAGTTTCTGATATACAGAAAGGCAACTAAAAGTCATATTTTGCAGACCAGCTTAAACAGCATTTTCACTACTTAAAGTCATTTATTCCAGCATGTTTAATGACTACGCTTGTTTTAAAATATTCCTCTTGTGTTCTAGCCTGGTGCAGGCCAACCCTGACGTAGCCATGGACTGCATCATCCACATGAGCCACAATATCACTCCATCGCAGAGGGCCAAACTCTCACATTTACTCGCAACTATGGACAGCACCAGCACAAGTTAAGCTGAGGCGGCTTTATCATCAGGTTATAGTATTAAAATGCACAAAAAGCTCCGTCCTCATTGATTGTACTGTATAGATAACGAGGTGGAAAATGTCAAGCTAAAGGAAGAAATCATGCGCACAAAGAGACTTATCACCACTCCAGTGCTCTGGCTTTTGTAAACATTGGCGTTGAATAGTGTCATAATCTGTTCCACTGTCGACTGACAGGCAGAGAGTTTGTCTTTTAAATTTGTGAGGTCAGCAATCAGACATTTCAACTGCTCGGTTTGGGAAACTTTCTGTCCACAAACACGAACTCAGGCTATTTCTACTTAATGGTTTATCAGTGTTAAATTAAACTTAAATTCAAATATACTCTGTGCAGTCTATTGAGGCCAGAGTCATACATGAAGTCAGAGACTTCCTATTTAGGTGCTGGTTGTCATGCTCAGTTAAAGGTATTAAATGAGGAATTAGTGTTTTCTGAGCCAGAAAATTATTAAATTAGTCAATTATATTTAATTTCTGCACTGATTTAAAATTGTGACATTACTATCAGTATTGTAATGCAGAAATCAAGAAGCAGATGAAGTTTTTTGTAATGAGCACTATCATGAGTACATTTCACTGACGTTGGACTCTTTCGTCCATCTTTTTCTTTATCAGTTTATTTATGTTTATTGATGCTGTATCTTTTGTGCTATGAATAAGAGAAGAGACTGCAACACTGTATGTGATAATTTTTGTCAGTATAAAATATATAAAGAATTAATGCAGTAATTCTTAAGACTCAGGTTGGACAATAATCGCCAAAGTGGACCCCCAAGCGATGGCTTAATATCCTTACCTCTGATCAAAATATCAACAGTTTGAATGTATAAAAACTCTTTTCTGTGTCTTGTCTTGTACAAAAGTTTGTTAATAAATGTCAGAGATTTTTTTTGGCAAAAGAAAATTCTTTTATTTACCCATTTGATTTTTATTATGATCAAGTTAATGAACATAATATACATCTGACCTCGAGACACGTTAATCAAAGTGTGTAAAAGAGAAATGTGTAAAAATCTGGTTTACTGTGTGTTGGCACACGTCGGCGTTTTGGAGTGAAGTGGGTAAATACAGTGGAAAGAAAGCTTTTCTGTGGCGATAGCAATTTGAAACATTCAAATATATACAGCAAAAGATTGATAGAGTCATCACCTTCTCCAGCTGCCTTTTTATAAATATAAATAAAACATCACAGCAATAATGTCTAGCACGATACAACAGACAAGAGACGGGGAGCTACAGTATGGTAGGGCTTTAAAACGCAAAGTGAACAGTAGAAAAAACTGGCGGATGCTAACTTACACATACATCTCCACATAGAGTCTTTGTACTCTTGAGTCTTTGCTTGGCAAAGCTTGATATTTAAAGTCTTACATACTTTTTTTCTTACAGCCATCTCTTTATTTATCAGTAGTTTTAGTTCTTAATGAGCATTTTTTGTGGACTGTAAGTGAAATGATTTTAAAACATCCTTCTCCAAGTAGGTCCCAGCTGACTGAAGGAAAGCAGTGTCTCAGACGGCGTCCTCGGATATCCACAGACAGTTGAATCTGTTAGAGACAGTGCAGCTGCTTTATAACAGGGCGATGGGCTTGCTGTTGGATGGTGTGACCATGTACTGGGAAGACAGGGGATCCTGGGAGGTGTAGGAGGTGTAGAGGCCGGTCACTTGCACATCTGACAGTGGCAGGTTTGCTCCAGTGGAGATGGGAGGGAGGTTGGCTGTTCCCAAGTCACAGTCTGATAGTCGTAGGGGGGAGTTACTGAAGGTACCCAAAGCATCCAAGTTAAAGCTGTCGTCCTTCATTTCCTCCCACAGATTACCTAAGAAAGAAAGATAGATAGAGAGGTTAGTGTACTGATGCAACACTTCAACTATCTAACAAACAAAAGACAGACTAAACAACTGTTTTTACCTTGAAGGGCAAAGTCCATGATGCTAGGGTCCAGTGCATCCACCTCTGTGTGCGTATCACCATGCACACTGTAGAAATCATCTGGCGGCTTGTTGGACTGCTGAGTGAGTGGACTGTGGCAAAGGTCAGGGACTGTGTGGAGGGGAGGTGTCTGGGCTGGTGCAGGGGACATGGGGGCCAGACGGGCCTGAGCCTGGAGCTGGGCCTGAAGCTGGTGATGCTGGTGCATGGGTAAACAGGGCAGGGACAGCGTGACTATAGGCTGAGGCTGCATCTGGGCTGGGACGGACAACGGGAGGCCAGTTGGGCAGCTGGGCAGCCGGGTCATGCTGGGCTCTAAAGCCTTACGTCTGCAGTTCTCCGGGCGGTCTGTGATCAGTTTGTCCAACTCATCTGCAGGGAAAAAGACAGATAATCAATTTTTGATGTCAGGTTGGGTGGTAGACCTTTTACTTATAACAAAATATATTTCTGACCAGGGTTAGCCATGCTGCGGCGGATGGCTGGGAGGTCCTTGCGTTTCCACTTCTGCATCTCTTCCTCCATCTTGTCAATTTTGGCAGGGTTCAGCGCCCATAGACAGCCCTTACGGGATGAGCTGCTCGTCTTGTTCTCAACTTTCTCAAAGCATTTGTTTAAGGACAGGTTGTGTCTGACTGAGTTCTTCCATCCATCAGGTGCAGTCTGCAGATAGAGGAGCAGTGTATAATCATTCTTTATTCACATGCACGTTCCCTTTTAGTCCTTTTCTGTAATATTAATACCATACCTTGAAATAAGGAAAGTGTTCCTTCATAAAGCTATAGATCTCACTGACTGGGAGGCTGCCAGTTTTGCTGTTTTTCAGAGCCATGGCAATCAAACAGCTGAAAGAAATCACCAGAAAATTAAACATAATTCAAAGAAAATCCAGGAGATTTTGTGTATTTCTTCATAGCTTAATACGTGAGGTCTGACCTGTATGAATAAATTGGCTTGGGGAAAGACTTGGGCTGCAGCTCCTGGTCTTGTGGAGCCAGGCGAGGTTGTGTGAATAGACTTTGGTTATTGAAAGAGACATTGCTATAAAGCCCACCAGTTGAACACTAGGAGAAAAAGGAGGGAATGATGAAGAACTTTAGCGATTACTGAGAGCAAAAGAAAAGCAATAAATTAGCATCAACAGAAAATAGTAGTAAACAATAGGAGTACAGTCCTAATAAGAAGATTAAAGAGACATAATAACTCTAGGTGTCAGATCAAATCAGGCTCTTTATGGGTTAAGAGTATGTTACCTGTTGTCCAGTTTGGGTTAGAGAGTACACCTGCTGGGGGGCAGGCTGGTAGACTGAGGTAGGGCACTGGTATCCCGGCGATGGGAGCCCATTCATGGAGAATGGAGACATCTGTGAAACAGACGACACGGATATTTAACAGTCTACCAAAACATGACACATGCATTTTATCTTCTCTTACAATGCTGTTAAAACTCACACTTCCGCTGTGGGTGTTGATGATGCTGATGCCCAGAGGGCTGTGCTGCATGTTGCTCTGGAGGTGGAGCATGGAGCCTTGACCCGCTGTCATCGTCATGTTGCTCAGCTGAGCTGTGAGAAGGAATGGACAGACTGTTGTTAGATTAAAGGAAGGTTCTGAAGTGCTTTCTGTTCATCCAGATAGTTGATGACGTGATTTCTAAATTTGAAGATGTTGGCTGGAG
Organism: Miichthys miiuy; assembly: GCA_036365135.1. Lineage (NCBI taxonomy): Eukaryota > Metazoa > Chordata > Actinopteri > Sciaenidae > Miichthys > Miichthys miiuy. Next base: position 21,280,683 of record CM071605.1, read on the forward strand.
AATGGGGCTTAATGATGGTTGGTTTGGATGCTCATAGCACCAAAAATCTATAAGAAGCTCGGCAGCAGCCTCTCTTCTACTAATATGGATAACCATTTACAGACTTCTTTCTTCTGCACAGTTTTCAGTTAACTGTTCAATATAATCTTGTATATTCTTATAAAACTGTTTAAAATCGTGTATCTGCAGAGGCCAGAGATCCCGAAGCATCCAGCAGTCCAGATCTATCCAATCAGAGAGATGATGCGGTTTTTAAATGTTGCACCGTCCCCTCCCTGTCACCTCACCTGTCTGTTGCTCCAACAAGCTGCCCTGGGAGGGCCCGTTACTGTGGCCTCGGCTATCAGCCATCTGCTGTAGTCGGGGCACATCCACAGAGGTGAGCCATGACAGAGACTGCAGGTCCCCAGGGAGGTCCTCCTCCCTCAGTTGGGAGGGGTCCGTGGTCAGAAGCCTTCGAGGGAGAAAGAGGAGGAGGAAAGGGGGGGAGGTTTTACTGGTGGTGGTGGTGGTGGTGGTGTGGTTCGATGAGGGGGTTAACACGGCTGTCAGCTCAGACACACATAGACCAAAAGTGGAATTTAAATCTAAAACACTTGAAGGAACATTTTGTCCTCCAAAGTCAAAACAAGCGTAATGAGTCTGAATGTTGGGAGATGAAAGCTGCTCAGTGAAGCCGTGTATTAGCCATACCATCCAGGATTTAGCATAAGGAGATTAACTACAAGTGTTATTTAGCAGTGGCAGTTTTAATTAACAATGAGGGAGTTAAACAAGCTTTCCATTCAGAGTAAATCATCTGTTGAGATACGAGTGATCTTTGTTTCTTATACTTATATATATTTTTGCCTTTTGCAGATGATAAATACAATTTTGTAATATGTAATAAATGTTTCACCTGATATTTTTCCAACCCATGTATTTATAAATGTTGCACTAAACTCTATTAAAAGCAGGATTTTTGTTTAACCAGTGCACTGCCACACCAATCAGCTTTCAGTCATTATGTTTTTTTTCTGTGGCGAGCCTCAAAGAGAAAGAAAGAAAATAGAGGAATCCTCTTGAATCCTCTCCAGTCTTCTCCGCACACACACACACTTTCTGTGCAAGGGTTTAGTAATTGGGGTCGCTATGACAACACATACTATTCAGTTACTTTGTGTGTCTGTGGACAGTGTTGGAGTACACCCCCCCCGTACACACACACCAAATCTCCTAATAAAAAAAATCAACCCTGTGTCAGGTGACCATGCTCTCGCCTTAACCATTGGCTGAATCATAAGTAAACAACGCATGAGATCGTTTGAAACATGGGACAGCAGCACATGTTGCCTGCAACAGTTGGCCTTGTCTATTGAAAAATGATCACCTATTGTGTCCCAAACGACAAATCTGCCCAGTGGCACGTGGCTCTATTGTCTTCCCCAGACCCTTCCTTGATTGTCTCTGTCGTTTCTTTTCTTTACCCGACCCTTGCATTAATCTGTTGGAATGACAGCCCTCACATAAGAGGGACAAATAGGATGCCATCTGCTTCCCTGTCCCTTTCCAGCCTCTATCCCCCTCAGCCTCCTCCCTGTCCTCCCTAAATGGGGAAATCAACGGAGCCTCGAGCCAGGGAGGGTGGGGAGTTGGGGTTGAAAATGTAGTTTGAGGTCAGGGCTGTGTGTCTGCCGTCTGAATAAGTGACATCATTGCAGCCAGGAATCAGCACACGTCCTCGAACACCTTGCATGCGCCAGTAAATGATGAGGAGGTTTTTTGAAGCAGGTGGCAGCGTGAAGTTTAACACCCTGAAAAGTATTACTCAGCTGGAGCTTTGAAATTTAGTGCATCTCTTATTTTTCTTGAGGGTATGAAGGAATAATGTTTGAGCATAACAATATGAAAGTCTATGACTGTCTTTATTTCCTTTAATCTCGTATACATAAATCACAAAAATAGGTGTGCACACACTCAAAGTGAAGCAAAACTACGTGCATTTTTTTGCTCTAGCTGGTCTTTTACACTTTTAAATCACATATCTACTCATGGTTTAATCACAGATTCCCTTTACATACTGGTAGGAACTAGAATAGACTGCACTTTCTGGGAGGTATTCCCACCTCCCCTCCTGTCTCTCTTTTTCTACCAGCAGCATAGAAATTGTTCACTGATGCAAAACATGTTGAGCTGGTGTCTCCATGTATCATCCAACCCTTCCCAGAGATTCAACAACACTAAATATTGCACCTCCTCCCCTCCCTCCTCTCTTCCCTTCCTCCCTCCTTTTCTAATTGGGAGCCACTTGTGCATACTGGTGACCCAGAGCGCCCCGTCTCCCCCTGAGCCAGCAGGCCAAGAGGCTCAGGCTCTCCGTGTGCCGACAGCGGGAGTGTAAACAGAGCTGATGGTTTCTGACAGATCCATTCAGACTGAAAATCATTTATTCTTCAGGATTTTTTTCTCTCTCTCGTTTTTCATGAAACTACCCCCCCCCCATGCACAAAAAGAGCTGTCCATCTACTTTTAGATTAAACATAGAGGGGTTAGACAGTTTGTTCCATGACCATTTGAGAAACACCTTTTGATGGTTTGATTAATAGAAAATATGCCTTTCATCTATTGAGGCGTCTCATGGTGTTTTTGACAATATGCGACAAAAAAATAACATGTTAGAGTCCGTTTGTAATATATATATATAAATATTAAATGATTCTTACCTGTAGTCCTGTGGAGACGGATGATGCCCAGCATTCTCAATTATTCCTGACATCCTGGATGTAATTCCACCTTCTATCATTTCCTGGGATGTGTGGTACCTCTGCAATGAAATAAATGAAATTAAGTTTTCTGCTCCGAGTCAAACTAAATTAAACAAGCTATGTGAAAGAAATGATTACAATATGAATAAAAATAGCTTCAAATAACATCTTCAGTAAATAAACATGGAGGAACAGCATGCGATGTTTGTCAAAATGCAAAATTTTGAAAATCAAACCTTTTAAATTTTAAAGTTTAAGGTTCAATAAACATATAACAGGAAAATAAATTAATAAAAATGAACTAGTAAAGTTTGCATACACACATTTCTATGTGGCATCAGTGTGCCTTTGTTGTAGCTGGAGTTCATGTTGTTGTCTGAATGCTTTTTTGAATGCTGTAACTCTCACTAATTTAATTTAATAAATAAAATATACATATAACAAATAGAGTAATATAACTTTTATTCAATAAACATTCTGTTTAAATGTTTACACAACAGTTTAAATGTCTTATCATTTAGCATGCCTGTAGAGAAATGATGGCTAAAAATCATCCAAATGTCAACATTATTATAAAAACTCAACAATCCGACAAAGATTAAGCTGAAATGGAAAAATAATTCAAATAAACTTACCTGTTTTTGGATGATATTGAAGAAGGTGTGAGCCGGACTCGAGCTCCTTGTACTGTATTTCTCTGTGCTGCACTTGATTCTCCAAAAACCGTTTTTAAATTTCCCTCTCTGGAGCTGTCCAGCGCTCTGACATGCGCAGTGGAGAATCTTCAACAGAGCTTCCAGTCGCCCGAGGGGCAGGAGGCTCCCATGAGTTTGACAGCTGCTGTTAATGCAGTGCTTGTTAACAGTCCATACAACATCCACACTTCCCCACAGAAGAAGAAGAAGCGATGTTGAGATTTAGTTGATTTTTTGTTTTTTGCGTCACAGTGCGGTCGTGGTGCGCTCCTCCACTTCGTCCAACAGCAGCCAAACATAAGTTTATTGCATTAAAAGTCAGGCCATACTCCACCAGACACTGTAGTCCTGTTATAGGATGATTATTAAAGATGATATATATTTTAAGGAAGTTTCCTCTCCTCCTCTCTCAAACTGTCCTGTGCGCTTGTTCCTCCAAGGTGCGCCTTGTGCATTAATAAACCACAAAATGCATGAGTTCAGGCCTAAATACTGATAAGCTTATTTAGACTAGTATGGCAAAAAAAGTAGTTAAAGCAACAGAGAAAAGCACCTGAGTTAAATACACAAAAAAGCATGAATAAACATTAAATATCCATTTTGCTCCACTTTATCCTGTCAGGTTATTCCCAGAGAGCTCCCTCGATCAGGTCTAAGACGTTGTGAGTCGCTACTTGTGGTGGCATCTATGTATGTGAACTTTTTTTTTTTTTTTTTAGGAAGTGCTTGTAGATAATTTGCTTCCCGCCGCTGTGGCCGCGTCCTGCTCCTCTCAGCAGTGGGAAAAAGAGCCGGGGAGGCGCGTAAAAGGAGGGCAGGGGGCCGGGTTGGCTGTAGCAGGAGGCGGCAAAGACTCAAACTCTCAGTCAAGAGAGCAAGTCCACTTCAGAGAGAAAACACACACACACACACACACACACACACACACACATTACAGTGCTCTCACTAATCCAGACAATACGAAATTACTGAGTCACCACATCGTCATTAAACTAAACACGCATTTTACTGAGTTGTTGCTCATTTACATAAAAATTTACACATGAAAAAAATCATCGTTTATCGAGGATATGTTTGTGTTCCTGAAGGTTTAAGTGGAAGGATTAATCCTTAAATCAGTATGAAAAATAATAAGTAGTGTGGAGATGCAGCTCCTCTGTTTATTTCTTTAATTTTTCCTACAATTTATGGGGAAAATTCATTATATACCCTGCAGGGGGCTTAATGCAGGTCCCCAATGAGGGAAAAGTTAAATTCCTCTCTTATTTAATTAACAAGAAATTTAATAGATGGTCTTCCAGTTTGGTTACATCTCACTTAAAACTGTTTTACACTTCAAATCCTTCCTTAAAAAGTCCATGATATGACTAAGAACGTCTGATAACTCAAGCAGGTGTGGTCTCTCTGTTTTTATAATAATTTAAACCTGGTGAAGATTAAACAATTTGAGGCCGGAAATTAAAGGTGAATTCCTTAAAGTCTGTGGGGAGACTGCAGTGACAGCAGTATCAGCCCCATGGGACCCTACAGATGGTAAATCGGCCTGTCACAATAGGCACAATCAATGATTACATGCATGAACGTAACGGACAAAAACAAGACCATCCTCCGAGAGCAACATCCTGAAGGTCCTAAAGCCCGCGGGGTTATGAGCTGGAACCAGGGGAGACACACCTAGGGACAGAGGGCTTATACTGTGTGTGCAGGTCAAAGATGGTGATGGTGATCATGATGGTAGCAGGATGACCTCTGCTTAGAAACTCTGCAGGTTTACATTAGCCAAAGAAAGTGTCCTTGAACAGTTCATTCATAAATTGATCTGGATAAGATGTGAATCAGAAACATGTTCCTAAAGAAGTTGATTTGTTGTTGAAAGAAAAATAATCTGCAACTATTTTGATTATTAATTAATAATTTCAGTAATTCAAATATTTCATAGAGTCCCAGTAACTCATTTGTGAGGATTTGCTGTTTTGTTTGTTTGTTTGTTTTTTGTCTTATGTGAAGTAAACTAGTAAACTGAATATCTTTGGATCATTGATGGGAGGTATCTAAGTACATTTACTCAAGTACTGTACTAAATATTGTACTTTTTACTTCACTACATTTATGAAAGAGCTACTTTTTAAATTAAGATTTTACACACAAAACACACAATCAGATTGTGATGCTTGAACTTTATTCCTTCATTTTGTTAAATTTCAGTCTGATAATATCGAGATTAAACTACCAAAACTATATGAAGTAGTTCAGATGAGCTCCACCATGACCAGCAACAGCATTAAAGTACTTCTTACATATTAATAATGATCCAATAATGTAATAGTATGACACTGACTTTTACTCAAATTAGTATGTTTATTTGTATACTGTAATATTTCTACTTATACTCATATACTGGTCTAGAAAAACAAGGAATTTGATGACACATGATTGATAAATGTAGAAAATAGTTGGAAGATTGATCAATAATCAAAATGATTCTTAGTTGCTGCCCTCTTGGAAAAACAATTAACAGCACTGCAATAAAAACACGTGTTTATTCACTGATTTGTACTTAGTAAGACTTTCATTCAACTTGATCTTGTTGTTTGTGGTTTGTTGTGTTGTTAAGCAAATATCATGTTGCAGTCTGTGAGTGTGAGTTTGTTGTAATGGTCTATTGTTAGTGTGTTAACTTACACCACATTACATAGTTCTGCAGTTCTGTTTTGTAACTGTTTTGCAACTGATGCACCAGCAGCAGTCTGATCTCTGTCCGACCTATTTAAGGTCCAGTCTGTTATTATAATAAATGTAATACTGTGAATAACAATGTTTTCATCAGTGTATATTCGCCTTAAAATCAGAATTGTTGTGTTTTTGTTACCTCAGAATGAATCTTTATATCTACAGAGCTAGCTGCAGGTCCACCATGTTGAACTGTCATGTTTCTAGAGCAGTCAAACTAAACGCTGAATCTAGATGGACTCTCAGATTACTATAAGTTTTTCAGCCACCTCGTAAGGAGGGTGTGAGGTGTGAGGGTCGCAATCTGTAACTACATTAGATGCTACTAAATCTTACACACTGGTCCTTTAAGCAATGTTAAATTGCTTCAAATGCTCACCTGTAAAAATAGTAATTGTCACATTTATATTTAAACTTAATGCTAATTAACGATCAACTGACTCAACTGAATTTATATTTTAGAATATCTTAATATTTGATATTTGGCCCACATGTTTAGTATCAAGTTAATGGCAGTGACCTGTGGTCAGCTCTCAGAGCTTGACCTGGCTGTGTGCGTTGCACTCAGGAGAGAGCACAAGGACTCCCTGCAGCTCAGAAACACAGAGGGCCGGCTCTCCCTTCTCATGCCTGTTCAGGAGTAATGGGGAAACAATGGGATCACCGCCTGAGGGTTGGCCTGTGTTTGTATCCTGTGTTTTTGTCTTTGCACCAAGTGTTTACTCAAAACACATCGGCCCCTCTGAGAACGAGGTCAGCTCACCCGTCTAATCTCCTCTGCAGGCAGAGACACAGTGTTACCCCAAGAACAACGTGTCACCCAGAGTGACCCTCTGGCCACACAGAGGAAGCTGCTGTCAGCCATGCTTAGCTAAGGCACAGCATCAGTGTCCTGCCAAAGACTTTGTTTTCTCACTGAAGCTTCAGCCCGGACTGAGCAGAGTGTCCAGACTGTCAGGCCTCAGGTTGCCTTGTCAAAGGTCAGTCAGCCAGAGACGACTTACAACAGGTTTCAGTGTTGTTACACCTTCACAGGAGGAAGAGGCGACAAATCATTGATTACATTTCACAACATCAGTTGTACAACGTTCAATTAATGTTTCATGGTGTACTCAACCCTGTTGTACTTATGATATAATAAACTTGTTTGTTATGTGTGTTATGGCCTAATGACTTCCAGCAGCTGTATTTAAGGCTTCTCTAAATCACACACAGAAAAACTAACAAACGAAAAACATTTATAACATACAATCACTCGCAGCATGTGGCCATTTACACAATTTTAGTTTGGACATTATGTAAGATGAAAATAAGGGTGTAATGAGTGTATATTTGAGTAGTTATTTAAACATTTAATGTCAGGATTATATGTGGATTTGGAGAGATTTTTGCCACTAAATGCATTTTAATAATTCATTGCAACTCGACACAATAGAGGTGAACATGTGGCACTCCATGCATTAAAAAAATCAAGACCTTGCTGTTTTCACAGAGAACTGGAGGCAGAATTTCATTTTGAAATCAACCTTCTTCAGCAAAAGTGAAAGTCAGTGACTTTAACAGTGACTCTGTTCTGTCCCAGCAAACAGTGACAGTCAACATGCAAAATACCAGGACCCTGAAACTGAAGCAGCTAAATGAAATTCAGTCATTATTAAATGTATTATTATTATTATTATTTTAAATTGTGACAAAATGTTTTGTATGAAAATGTCTATTTTGGGGTTCTTTTTGGGGGGGTTGATTGTGGTGACAAAATTCTCAGTCGAGGAAATTTATAAAACAAAAAATAAATACAAATCTAGATGGCTGGATATCAATAAGAATATATTATCTTTTTGTGTTTAGGTGAACTGACACATTAAGGAGAATTAGCTCAAGATGCTGCAGGCTTAACAGTGTATCATCAGACTTATTACTAGATATTTGTACTTCACTTAATAGTTCCATATAATGCATTAATAATATACTGTATATATAAGACTGTACAGGTTAAGACAAAACCGATGGTCAATTTACAGAATATAATGCATTATTATAAATTATACTATCCAGCAATATATGAAATAGTTAAAATATTTACAGTACATATATAATTAACACATAAGATATAATAGTATAACAGTCACATGGGTCATTTTTCTGCACAATAGATTTGTACTTGTAAAACAGTGTTGCTTGTTTTATTTTAAAAGGATTTCAATGATTCTCTCTCCACCGTCAGACCTTGAGTTTGCACCATCATCCATCAGTTTGCATCAAGCTTAGTAGCTGATGTTTTACACACTGACAGATTATTGGTCAGCACTGGGCCCTGCAGGTCACGTCACACCATTGTCTCTCCAACATGGTAGACGACTCCTCTGGACACACCGCTGGACTTCACGATCCCATTGTCCTGAAGGATCACAGAAAACCCCATCTTGAAGGTCTAGAGAGGTCAGTGGTGTTGACCTCTGAGTGACCTGTGTCAAGACCAAAGCCTCTGGTCTGAGGCGAGGTCGGTCCTTTTCAATGCCGTGAAGGCTAAAGATGGAGCAAAAGTCCACTTCTTTTTCACAGCCGCCTGAGTGTAGAAGAGCTTCATTTCCAAAAGAGCGCTCAGTAACTTTTATGTGTCACAGCGGGCATGCGGTGTCCCGTAAGGATGGCACTCAGACACCCCTAAGTCAAGCTGTCTGAATTATTGTGCATTTAGTTTTTGCAATGACCTTACAAAGGTTACCCAAGCTGACAATATTTTATTCCCAGTGTGTAAACGGGTATTATGTAAAGAAAATTGTTAAATCAGGTGTAATGCAAAGAAATATTTAACGGTACAGTGCATAAAAATGGAACAGAGTAAGAAATTACAATCATAGGCGGGATGTAATGATGTTATGTATCCATCTCATCTCTGAAATGTTAGATAAAAAATGTTCCGCAGCACTGCATTTTGGTACTGAAATGATGACAGGCTTCGTTACGCTGCTCTGAAAAATTAGAATAATGGACTATGAAAGAAAGAGAGATACAAAGAAAGGGACAGAGGGAAGAAAGAAGGTCTTTGGGAAAAGAGGAATTAGATAGGAAGAGAGGGAGAAATAAAGGGAGGGAAACAGTGAAATGGAGACAAAATAAGAAGGAGAGAAGAGAGGAGAGGGGGCAGTAGTGGTGTGATGTGAGTGTTATCATCAGCTCTCATTCTCAGCATGGAATCTATAATGGGAAAATCAACCTCTCTGACTCCTGTGTAATTGGATTTGCCGGGTCTCGTGCTGAATCAGAGCCCAGTGGGTAGCACAAAGCTTGTTAAGATTGGACAAGCATTGCTGGGCCGCTGGGCCAGGGGAGAGGTGGGGCAATGGCAGAGGTAACCTTGACAACTTTTCTGGAGTGGTGAGTGAATAATTCAAATATGCTGAGCACTCAACCCATCATAGACAATTGATGGAGAGGTCTCCAAACATTAATCACTCCATTAATTGGGTGAAACCTGATCTTTCCACACATTTAGGTCACCAGAGCAGAGAAAATGGACACCTGTGTTACCTTGGAGGGTGTGTTTTCTAATGGCGGTTACCAGGTTACAGAAGTAAACACATTATTAATCCCACCCAGTCTCTACCCACAAGATGCAACCACTTGAAGTCATTTAAAACATACACATAAAAAGCTGAGTATTAATTAGTAATTCGAAGTCCTGTATCAAATCCTGCAATTTATTAGTGGTTTATCCATTTATGTGTAATTGTTAGTCGATATGAACAGCCTCAAGTGAGTCAGTAAGTCATCAAGGGATCAAAGCTTCTGTAAGACGGATTGGCACAAACTTTGTACATACATGGTTCCCAGAGGATACACTCTCATGACTTTGGTGATTTTTCACCAACACACCCATCAGATTACCTGCTGACATTTGGAGTTTAGTCCCAACTATCAACTGTTATGCATTAAACACATTAAACTAAGATGGTGACCATTATCCTTGCTAAACATCAGCATATTGCATTGTCATTGTGAGTATATTAGCAAGCTGATGTTAGCATTAAGCTCACAGCACAGCCAGCAAAACTATTTGGGGTCTGCATACTTTTCTGTTTTAAACAAATGAATGATTTTGATGTGATGTTGCCTACAGTGTTTTATGTGAGCTTGCTTGGTTTGTGGCTGCAGGACAAAGTGTTTCTTGCGTTCAATAAAGTTAAACTAGAAATTGAAGTAGAAGGCTGATTTCAGTGGCAGCCTGGTGGCCTGTGGGTTTAAGTCCGTCCAGTGACCTTTGTTGCCCTTTGTCATTCCTCATATTTATTTCCTCTTATTTCCTGTCACCTCTCTCTAATACAGTCATATAAAATGCCCTCCAAATTACTCACACATTGACATTTGAATGCTGTCATAGTAAGGTTATCTGATAATTGTTTTCACCCAAGCAAAAAATGAGTTAATTGAATTTGGGCATCAACCCAGTGGCATTTTGCTCAAACGCTGAGCATTGGCAGCTCTGACGGCTGCTCAAAACAATGGTGCTCCCCGGACCATTATTATTACACTGAGTAATAAAGCAGTTGGTGATTAGCTTGTAATGTATCCATCTAATCAAAGATCAGTAACAAGACCTACGCTGTGCCAGCAGGGAGACTGGGGGCTTTTTCACTGTTGGTAGTGATGTAATGGAGATTAGAGAGAGCGAGAAGGAGAAACAGAGAAGAAGAAGAAGAGAGGGAAAGGGGGATGGTTAGAATGGTGTGGTTTGGATCTTGTTTCTGTATCGTTATGTTACACTCAGTAGAGCAGTAGATACCCAGGTAAGCACTGAATAAGATCTCTCTGTCCCTCCACCTCCCACGACATGAATGATTAAGTACCCGGTCCACAGTGCCCTGAGCCTGGGTCAGGATGATATGGATGAGCATATGTGCACACAGGCCTCCACGCAGCATCACTAGCAACACTACTACTACAACTACTACTGCATGATGGATGAATGAGCCGACAAGCCAAGGGAGAGGACAGTCATTTTTTATATTAGTATTTCACGAGCTGGACTTTTGCCAACTAACTGTCAACAATCTAGTGTTTACAGGTTCACTGATTGTCTCCATGCAAGCAGACACAGGAGGACTCACGGTTCTTGTCTAACTTCTCTGCAGAGAAGAGATTTATTTATTTATTTTTTTTACCAGTCTGGATCCTCATTGAGATTCTGCATCTGGAAGCAGAAAGATAAAACTTCAAAATGCAGGTTTGAGTTTTCTTTTGTGTTTGTGTTAATCTATCACCTATTTTCACACCAAGCTTGACATATCAGTGTGAAAATATGTTGTGTGTGTTGTTTGGACACCTGGGCTTTATTTCCCAAAGGCACCTAAAGGCTAAGATGATCTTAACCTTTGACTGATGACTGAACATAACCTTTCACCTTTTATACACTGATTAGATGTGAAGATCAATACCATGTATTGATACAATACATATGCAATGTTCATACCTGGTTAAATATAAAGCTACAGCCAGAAACCTGTTAGATTAGCACAGACACTAAGCTCCAGGCTATCTGTTTCTAGCCTGGATTAGTAGGTAACAAAATCTGCCTTACAACATCTCTAATGCTCATTAGTTAACCCATTTTATATTGTTTGTTTAATCCATGCAAAACAATGATCTACTATCTTTTTTCTTGTTTCTGGTCTTTGTGCTAAGATAAGCTAACTGGCAAAGGTGCAGTGTGTAGGATTTAGTGGTATCTAGTGATGAGGCTGCAGATTGCAACCAACTGAATACCGCTCCCTCGCAAGCGTGTAGGAGAAAAACATTTGTTGTGAAACTTGGGGAGAAAACGTGAAATCTAGAGCCAGTGTTCAGTTTTTCCATTATGGGCTACTGTAGAAACATGCCGGCCTCTGTGAAGGAGGACATACTCCTTCTGTTGCTATAAAGAGCTCATTCAAAGGTAACAAAAGCACAAGGATTCTTATTCTCATGTGATTATATATGTGAAAGCATACTTGTGAATATTATATTCCACTTATTCCAATGTTGCACACTGGGTCTTGGATCGATGTGAGTGTACATCATCTTATCTAACTTGTTGCCAGACAGTGAATAAGCATCCTGACATGATGAACTAGTCCTTGAAAATGCTTCTGGGAAACAGGTCTCAGGTCTGTAAAACCTGAGCTGAACCAAACCCGTATTGGAGCGACCTTTGGAGTTAAGAGGAGATATTACCAATACATGAGATAATTAGACAGAATCCTCTTTACGAGGGAGATAAACGTTCCAGTTACTTGATTCGCAAATTGCTGCTTCTTAGAAGACGCTCCCCTCCTCCCTCCCTCTCTAACTCTCCTTCTTACACTGATGAGGTCACTCTGTCTCAGGCAACACTGACACTCTAGACCAGGATGAGGGACCATCTCTTAATTAAAATACAATTGGTTGTGCTCTGAGGTAGCAAGGCAATTCACCTGATCTGACAATGGCTTAGTGGACTCATTATATAATCATTCTTTCCGTTGTGCATCGGTTTATGCGTTTAATTATAACTAGAGTTACAGTCCAGTCCATGCTTGGTTCGTATTATATAAAGCTACAAATAACACATGCATGAGGAGAGGGTTTTTTTTTAGTACAGTTAAGCACTTTCTTCAAGACTTCAGACTTTCTTGTCCTCCTGAACTGTGAACGCCCATTCAATGTTCAGCCTTTCTAGCACAGTGTCTTTAGAAACACCTCTGCATGCTGCAGACAGCTTTCTTAAAAAGAAATACCTGCAGGACACCAAAGGAAACCTGAATGGAAAACAGCACTGAATGAAAACCTAAAACATTAGCATTATTATCACCACTGAATTCATTAATCCTCCTCTTGACAGGAGCTTATCTGTTCATGTTATTACTTGTAATACTGTATGGCAGATCCCTAAGTCACGCTGTCCCAGCATATTGTCTGCTTGTGCTGCCGTGAGAGAAGTTTGTTCCCATGAAGAAAGGGGGTGTCACAGATACCCCACACCAGCACCACTACCATCACATCACCAGATTGATTCTGACGTCCAAAAAAGGGTTCCTTCAATGATATTGTTCACCTGTCTCATTGGCTTAAAGTGGGTGGCTGGGAGGGAGGAAGGGGAGGGAGGCTATGGGAAGGGGGTCGGGTGAGGGTTATTGGTGGGGACACGGGGTGAGGGGTATTGTTGAGGAGAGGGGTGAGAGCATTGGGGGTGCATGGCTGACAGGTGGAAAAAAAAAACACTCTCATCTGACTAGCCTCCTCTATCCATCCATGGGGCCCCATGTGAGCAAAGTAATGAAGTCCAAATTACAGCACAGGATTGCTAAGAACAAGCCTCTATTGTTCGCCCTCGGGGCACACTAAATGAGTGTCACAGCAAGCAGCGGGGCACAGACCGTTACTGCACTATTTAGTCTGTCCTGTTGTCTCAAGACGGCCCCGTTTCAGAGGTTCTCAGATCAGACAAATACTGCTACCCTTCTCCCCCCTCCTTCGCCTTCACCCTTCCTCTGTACAGCCAACCCCTCCCCAACTCCTCACCCCAAAATAGGCCAAATCTCCTCTATTGTGTTTCGACTGCCTAGTGTGAAATTCACTGTGACGTTAAATGTTTTCTAATGAATAATTACTGAATGGATATGCAGGGGGAATTTGTGTAATGGATTGTAGACTGCATTTTAAAGACGTCTTTTTTGTCTCTGCTCCGTGGTATTTACAGGACAAAAACACTTGGCCTTTCTCAGAAGAAATGAGGGCCATAGGCGGAGGATAGAGGCTGGGGAGGGGGGGGGGACGAAGGGCTTTGTGTCAATTAGATCCAATGGATTATCTTTTTAATGTTTTTACAGAGAGAGTTGAGAATCAAAGGACTTCTGCTTCCAAAGGAGAGAGAGAAAAAAATACAAAACCAACAAAAGCTGTGAAAACCTTTGGTCTAAGTGTTGGTGCTGAGAATGCAAAACAGATTGGTGGAATTTTTCCCACTATGCCTCTTAAATGTGCCGCTGTTTAGGGCTCCCCGAGTCCATTTGCACAGTGTGTTGTGTTTGGTTGGTGTGTCAGCTCTAGTGAACTTCGGGCTGCAAGCCAAGGTCCCTGTGTGCTGTGTAGCGATCATTAGCTTCTGTCTGTTCGTCTGCACAATCGCAGAGCTTTGCTTCAAAGACACATGGGACCTCTAGACCTCTTATTTCAATAGAACTAACATGGACCATGTTTGTGCTTTTTCTGGTGCTTTTTTCAGCCCCGTCCTCCCCCATGGAGCCATTTATTCAAACATTCATTCACGCAGCCGCATTTGTCAAAATACATGGCTGAGAATTTTGAATATAATTGTTATGCATGCAAATTTTGTTTCACCTGTTATTGTTACTATAGCAGTTTGCTTCCTCTAATGTTTAGAATTAATCTGATAAAGACACGCATGTATAAAGTTGATAACCCTAACAAATTAAGTATTAAATGTGCAATATGGTTTATAAAAGGAAAAATAGTTTGTGCATTTGGCTGCCTTATGGTTGATACAACTTGTTGCACAGGGTCAGCTGGACATGGAGGGTGCCCTGATTGCCAGGGACCGGGTTGGGATCCAGGATTTTGTCCTTCTGGATGAAACCACAGAGGTGGCCGTCCTCAGCAACCTCAAGAAACGTTTCAGCAAAGATCTCATCTATGTGAGTCTGGGAATGGACTTTTTAGACTGTTGTCAAGAAATGCATCTTTACAATTAATTTCACCATTTGAACTCATTCTTTTAGACCTACATCGGCACGTTGATTGTGTCCGTCAATCCCTACAAAGAACTGGACATCTACAATAAGAAACAGATGGAGCTCTACATGGGTATCAACTTCTTTGAGCTTCCACCACACATGTGAGTGTATAATAATCAAAACTATTAATATTTCTTGATAGTAGCTTGAAGTAACTTATAGTCTGCTTTCCATCAGCTATGCCTTGGCAGACAATGCCTATCAAACCATGCTGACAGAGTACAACAATCACTTCATCCTCATCTCTGGTGAGAGTGGAGCAGGGAAGACGGAGGCCTCCAAGAAGATCCTGCAGTATTATGCTATCACTTGTCCGAGCACCACACTACTAAACAGCGTCAGGGACAAAATGCTCATGTCTAACCCTATCCTCGAGGTCTGATGATTACTTATATTACATCATTGTTATGACATACCAAAAAAGCAGGTCACATTAACTATAATGAGTCCGTATGATGTGGTGTTTCCCTGCAGGCTTTCGGCAATGCCAAAACACTGAAAAATGACAACTCAAGTCGCTTTGGGAAGTATATGGACATTCAGTTTGACAGCCAGGTAAGAATCAAGGGACAGATTCACAGAAACGCTTTTGAGGATTAAAGTAATCAGTTCTAATTAAGAAAGAAAAATCAGGATGCTCCTGAGAAGTCATTTAAATATGCACCGATTTGCCATAGCATTATGACCACTGATGGCATTTGTGAGAAGCAGGAAAAAGCTCTTTGATAAGAGCCAAGTTGTGATGGTTAGATGTCTGAGTCAGAGCATCTCCAAAACTGCAGCTCTTGTGGGCTGTTCCCAGTCTGCAGTGGTTAGTATCTAATAAAAAGTGGTCCAAGGAGGGTGATGGGATCATGGGCGCCCAAGACTCATTGATGCACATGGGAAGTGGAGGCTGGCCTGTGTGGACTGATCCAACAGACGAGCTACTGTACTGAAAAAGTTAATGCTTGTTCTGATAGAAAGGTGTCAGAACACATAGTGCATTGTGGTTTGTTGCGTATGGGTCTGTGTAGCTGCAGACCAGTCAGAGTGCCCATGCTGATTCCTGTCCACTTACAGGATTAAAAAATCTGCTGCTAACATCTCGGTGCCAGATACCACAGCACACCTTCAGAGGTCTAGTGGAGTCTCAGTCCATGCCTTAACGGGTCAGGGCTGTTTTGGCAGGAAAAAAGAGGAGCTATACAATATTAGGCAGGTGGTCATAATGCTATGACTGATTGGTGTAGTTCAGTTTTATTTGAGGTTCTCAGAAATGTGCCCTCAAACAATAATCCAACCCCTCGACTGCAAATTGAAAAAAATCATGGTGCATTTTTAGTTTGTATAGTTACTTGCAGGTGGTTGAAGTACGTCAAATAAAAAATGCCAAGCTAAGTTTAACTGTAAAATGTTTGGTTTGCATGCTAAAAGCCTAAAAAAGGGCTTAAAGGGAAAATTGAACTTTGCTCAAAGGTGAATTTGTTCATCCACAAAAAAATACTTGATGAACATTCTTTTCACAAGACTGAAAAAATCTTCAGGAAGAAGACATTTGATCCTAAGAAGATATTTAAATTAAATCTGTCCACTGGACCATAGGCTGTGTTTTTTCTGCAAGTTGTAGAGCTGCTGTCTTTAGGATCATGATGCCCATAGGGGGATGCTGTCGGAGGCCATATCCTGAATTACCTGCTGGAGAAGTCGAGGGTGGTTCATCAGAATCACGGGGAGAGAAACTTCCACATCTTCTACCAGCTAGTGGAGGGAGGAGAGGACAAACTACTGTGCGAGCTGGGCCTGGAGAGAGACTCCCAGCATTACTACTATCTAACCCAAGTAACTAGGTGACCCTGTTTTAATAAAATAGATCTATAAGACAAAAGTAAACTTTGACAACCTGCTGCTATGTTTGCTGTTTCAGGGAGAGTGTGCCATCGTGTCTTCCATTAATGACAGAAATGACTGGAAAACAGTCAAAAATGCCCTGCAGATCATCAATATTGATGAGCTCAACACTAATGTAAGTTGGATTTGATGTAAACAATTCACCCTTTCCTATTGCTGTTGCATTGCCTTACAAATTTTCATTCTGTGCAGCACTTGTTTGGGATTGTTGCAAGCGTTCTCCACTTGGGGAATATTCAGTTTGACTCTGACAGTAAAGGACATGCCCTTCTGAACAGCGATACAGAGCTGAGCTGGGTCTCAAATGTAAGGAAATAGAAACCCTTCAGATATCCAGGATTATTACAAAAAAATATATAATAAATAAACTCATTTAATGTTATTTTTCCCTGCAGTTACTTGGAATAGATGCCTACGGTCTCAGAGAGGGACTGACATACAGGAAGATTGAAGCCAGACAAGATCAGGTGCACGCATCTTAAAACGTCCTTTAGTTTTATTTATGACAAGGTTGTGTTTTTGGTTAAACTTTCCATTTGGTGGTTGAAATTTAGGTCCTCAGCCCGTTCACAACTGATCATGCCATCTATGCCAGAGACGCCCTGGCCAAAGCCATCTATGGGCAAACTTTCACCTGGCTGGTCAACAGGATCAACGAGTCCATGGAGAACAAGGTAAGTGTAAGATAAATGACAAATCCTAGGCAATGAGGATGAGCATTTACTGACTTTATACTTTCATCAGGACCCTGCAAGGAAGACTGTGATAGGGCTTTTGGACATATATGGATTTGAAGTATTCTATGTAAACAGGTAGGCAGAAATATTTCCTATTCTTACACTGCTTTGATTACGTCTGATACACAGATGAAGGCAGTTTTCTCAATATGCCTCTTGAGAAACTTCATGAAGCACATTAGGAAAACTGCAAATTTATCTGCACTTGACCTGTTTCCTCAGCTTTGAGCAGTTCTGTATAAACTACTGCAATGAGAAGCTGCAGCAGCTTTTTATCCAGCTGACACTGAAGGCCGAGCAGGACGAATATGAAGCAGAGGGTATTGAGGTAATCTTGTAAACCTGAAATAAAAACATGGGAGAGATAATGAATCAATCAAGAGTATGTTTACATCTGCTATATACTTTTTCCCCAGTGGGAGCCGGTGCAATTCTTCAACAACAAGATCATCTGTGACCTTGTTGAGGAGAAACACAGAGGAATCATATCGTTACTGGTGTGTATTTACTGGAATAGAACTATACTGGAATATAGCACACAGTAAGGTGAAATATAATATAAAAGTGTTTATGGTAATCCTGCAGGATGAGGAGTGTCTGAGGCCAGGAGATGCCACAGATCTCACCTTCCTGGAGAGACTGGAAGAAAAGATGGGTAATCACCCTCACTTTGTCACGTGAGTTAAAACCCAACTTTAATTTACCACACACACACACGTACATTATACTAATCATGTCTGCTTTTTTAATCATTTTGAGTTGCACATTCTGTATTTAAGCCTTTGTTTTAATTAAATAAAACCTCCATATAAATTATATTATTCATAGCTTCTCCTACACATTAAACGCTCTGCTGGCTGGTGTCTTGTGAGCGAGCCGACAGTGAGCCGATAGAGACGGAGGATTAGGATTGCTCTGTAAAGCCTCTCACTCTTCATCCCTCTGTCTCTCTCCACCTCTTTGACTGCAGGCACAAACTGGCTGACAAAATGACACGTAAGACTCTGGAGAGGGGAGATTTTCGCCTCTTGCATTATGCCGGGGAGGTCACCTACTGTGTTGTGGGTAAAAGAAACCACAATGTCAGCCTCTGTAAATCAAACATCTCAACCTTTTTTTAAAAAAAATCAACTGACTAACAGCCCTTTTTTTGTTGTTGTTTTTGTGGCATTCTAGGTTTCCTGGACAAAAACAATGATCTATTATATAGAAACATAAAGGATGTAAGTCTGCAAATTAACATTTTATACTATGTGAGGGAAGGCAATTCTTTTTGTTTATTGTGCCAAAATGAATCATATTTGTAGACTTTTTTCACTTCATTAATGTTCAACTTGTCCTCCTGGCCATGGGGGAACCACTGCTGTAAGTAATGCAAGAGGGGGGGATCTATGATGATCTATGTGTGCTCTCCCACCTTCTCATAGCTGATTTGTCAGTCTAAAAATGCCATAGTCAGAGAGTGCTTCTCCACAATGGATCCAGTCAGCAGGCGAAGACCAGAAACAGTGAGTACACACCACGTTTGACCCTCCCATGTCCTTCAAATGTGAAAAAAATTAGCTCCTTCTACAATAAGGAGATTACAGAACACTGATTAGATCCAAACAATTTATTATGCACATATCAAAAGTACATAACAAAGTAAGTAAGTCCACGCAGAACATGTGTGATCTGCATTTTGTACAATGCAGAGATTATAAATGAGAAGAAACACACCCGATAGACTCACCGCTGAGATGAAGACATTTTTTTTTCTCTGTCATTGGCAGTCTGACTGTGTCATCTTTAAGCCATATGTATCTGACAGATGAACTGTTGGGGATTATGACCCTAATGTTGTGTCTGTAGGTGGCGACCCAGTTTAAGAGCAGCCTGCTGAAGCTGACAGAGATCCTCATGGCTAAAGAGGCCTGGTACATACGCTGTCTGAAGTCAAATGAGTCCAAGCAGCCAGGTACATAAATTAACAGAAGGCACATGTAGCTACTTTAATCACAGGATGGAGCTTTGACCCTCTCTTGCACAAACATAGGTCAATTTGATGAAGCACTGATCAGGCACCAGGTGAAGTACCTGGGCCTGATGGAGCACCTCAGAGTCAGACGAGCTGGCTTTGCATACAGACGCAAATATGATGTCTTTTTAAAGAGGTATGAAGGACCACAAATTAAAAAAACAACAACCTCACTTTAAGTAGTTCCTCTCCAGTGCTGACTGAATTTTTGCTGCATTTAACAGATATAAACCCTTGTGCCCAGCCACCTGGCCTCACTGGAGAGGAATGCCTGCTGATGGAGTGGAAGTGCTGGTTCAACATCTGGGCTACCTGCCATATGAGTACAAAATGGGACGGTGAGGACAGCGCTTTTTAAATAAAACACAGCAGATGCACTTTAAACCAGAAGCAAGCGAAAGCATTTGTATTATTTCCATTTGTTATAGCACCAAAATATTCATCCGTCATCCAAGGACACTTTACGCCACAGAGGATGCTTATGAGAAATGTAAACACCAACTGGGTGAGTTCAAATGAACTGTTCATGATTCATTTTCAGTCATTACAAAGTCACTTTAATATTGTGCTCTGAATTTGCAGCAACGAGGCTCCAGGCCAAATACAAAGGGTACAGAGCAAAGGGAGAATTCAGAAAACAGAAAGAAGCTGGTAATGATGCAGAATGCAGGATGTACTGTGCTGTTTTGTTATGTTAATAAAGGCCAGTCACACACCCTCTTATATATTTATATCCTCCAAGCCACTAAGATTGAAACTTGTTGGAGAGGAGTGCAGGCCAGGAAGGAGAGAGAGAAGAGAGCCTGGGCTGTAAAAGTCATCAAGAAGTAAGAAGAAATATGAAAATCATGCCATTACACAGCTCCTCTCAAAGTCACACTTTCACAAATACAATATTTTTCATTTCAGATTCATCAAAGGCTACATGACCAGAGGGCAAGCAAAATGCACTGATAACTCAGAGTACCTGGCCTTTGTGAGACAAAATTACTTGAACAGGCTTAAAAACAATCTGCCAAAGAACGTTTTGGACAAAACGTCATGGCAAACTCCACCAGCTGTACTCACAGAGGTACAGCAATTAATCCCTATTCATTGTAAAACAGTTTGAATGCAACATTTTATCTTGACTCTCTGCATGTTTTTGCTCTTGTCAGACATCAGAGATGCTGCGTAAGATTTGCTACCGTCTCATGGTGCGGAAGTATGTGAGAGGAATCACACCCCAGAAAAAAGCACAGGTAACACATATGTAAATATATTATATACATGACTGAATCATTGTACATGTTTTGTAGTAATTCTGTTTATTTTTTGTCCTTTCAGCTTCAGTCGAAGTTTGTTACCAGCTCCATCTTCAAGGGCAAGAAGGACAGTTATCCACAGAGTGTCCCTCAACCTTTTGTGGACACCAGAATCAGTAAGCATCAGATACATTCACACGATGCCATTTTCTTTTGAACAATCATTTTTTTAATATCATTTCATATCTCTAGGCGAACAAGACATAAACATCAGGGTTATCCAGATGATTCGCAACGAGCACATTAAGGTAATAAAATGCCATTATACAACCCAGAGGAAATACAGCACCACATCAAACTCACTGTGTTGTATTCTGTGTTTTTGTAGTACAGCGTCCCGGTAATTAAATACGATAGGAAAGGTTTCAAACCAAGGCCGAGACAGCTCATCCTCACCCAGACAGCTGCTTATCTGATAGAGGAAGCCAAGATCAAACAGAGAGTGCTGTACACCTCCCTCAAAGGTCAGGACAACAGCATGATGATATGTATTTCACATGCCATCTGGGATGTGTTCATATTGAGATAAAAGTGTCTGTAATCTGTTCGTTGCAGGTATTTCAGTCAGTAACTTGTCTGATGGCATCATTGTATTCCACATAACATGTGAGGATCCTAAACAGAAGGTATGTGGATATGTGATGTGCAGCAGACACTGGGAAACTGATCAGACACGGAGGAACAAATCAAACAATTCTAGTGCAAATTAACAGAGACAAAGACAGAAGTTTCTTCAGTGTTCAAGCAGTTCAAGTGTTTCCTAAAAACCACGTACAAAAGCACATTTTACAGGTTGCAGGTTCCACTTGATTGTATATTATTTTGTGATTGTTTCAGGGGGACCTTGTAATGCAGTGCGACCACTTGTTTGAGTTTTTGACCAAACTCTGTGTCATTGCGAACAAACAGAACGCAGTCAAAGTGGTTCAGGGCAGGTGAGTCTGTGTTTACGATAGATCTTAAGAGATTGGACTTGATATTTGCTTCTATCTAAAACCCTTTTTATTTATCCTCAGCATCAAGATAGAAATCCAGGCAGGTAAAGAGAGTGCGGTGGACTTCACCACCGGACAGGAACCGATGGTGTACAAGGCCAAGAATGGACACCTCATGGTGGTGAGTGTTATGAGTTATGAAAAGTGCGCTCACTGTTCTGCTCACAGGGTGATACATCATGATTCATGACTGCGTTTGTCACTGCAGGTTGCCACTCGAACGAGGACACGGTAACGCATGGGGTTGAGAAGACACACAAGAAGCCCCTGCATATTTCATCAGGAGACCCCTAAGGGGAGATCAACATGTCTACAGGAAACACACCAGAAAGAAACATCACTTTACAAACACTGCATGAGCTTGTTTGATTGTACAACAGCACACATTTCATCTACATATAGTAGTCAATAAACTTTACTTTTCCATCACAGAATATCATAACATAACTCATAAGATTAAAGTTTTAAAATAACTGTATTTAGCAGAAGCTCACACTCGATTGTCAAACATTTAAATCTACAAAGCACTCAACATTACTCGTAAACTGCTTCAGAGAATGTGTAATTCTGATTTCTGAAAATGAAGCCATATGTATCATAATTGTGTATGTTCGCGGATAACGGGAATATGCAGATTAAAAAAACAGAACAAAAGAAATGTTTGTAGAAATTTATTTGTGATAAAGTATGTATAAATATAAAACATACATATATGTTCACTTTCATACAACAGACCTACAAGTACTGTGATTGTTAGACATATTTCAACTCAAACCTATTGTGTGCAAACAGTACATTCTCTGATGAATGTGCTGATGAAGGACAGGTCTAATTTCTCTCCCTGTTAAAAGCTTGTAGACAGGATTCCCTTCCTGCCAGGGAGATCTCTGGTTACAGTCATTCACTTCAACCTCAGCGTCCATCATTCAATCACCCGAGTACATTTAACACCTCAGGTCACAGCTCAAGTTCCCTCCACTGAAAATAACGACCATTTAGTGGAGTGAAGGGATAATGCATAAATGTTAAACTAAATATGACAGATGCACTACAGTACAGTGAAATGTTGCATCCACCTTTGATATCTTAACTGTATCAAAATTAATAAACTTTAAAAAGGTTTATTTGCTATTATCTGCAGGCTATAAAATAGCCTTGGTAACATCGTCTAAAGAGTAAAACAGTGCCACCATGTGGCTCTTTTGTGTACGACACCTAGTTAATCCACTGGTGACCTTACAGTGGACCCGTCAGAACCACGATAAGGAAAAGCAAAAATTATGTACATTAATTTTTAGCTGCTAAAATGATATAATTCTTGTTCTTCTGGATTTAATGTAGTTAGGACCTCAAATGACAAGATTTATGCCAATAATACTATATTCTCCCCTAGACACACCCACAAACACACACACACACACTCTCAGGTAAAACTGTGGTCACTTCCAGTGCTGAATGCAAACACCTTTGGGCTTCTGCGTGCTAGCAGAAAACAGTGATTGAAGTTGTTGTAACTAGCAAACAAACAAACAAGAGAACAAAACACTACAGCCTGTCAAGATCGCACAACAAAAACAAGTGGACACACACACACACACACACACACACACACACACACTCACAAAAATCACTTCACCACTACACACTTCTGTATGCCACTCATCTCATAGTAGTCTCCTGGAGGAAAAGCTGGTAAAGAAAGAGTGAAGACAAAGAGGTGCTGGGTGACGTAAGGCACAAGCGTGGTGCAAAGACTGTCCAGGGTCAGAGACACAGGCTGACGGGTTGAAGGAGTAAGGTCACTGGTGGTGGTGCGTGCGGTCATCGGGTCGTTTGATATGAATCCTACGAACTCGCTCAATTCGCTCTCGCTCCTCGTCCTCATCCAGATGATGCGATCGTCCTGCAGCGCCCCCTGTGGCCTCCAGCAGGGCATTGTCTGGGCCCCTCCCATCGTGGGACTCATACAGGAGGATGTTGAGGGTCTCCTCATAGATTCGAGCTTCGGGGAACTCCACCTACAAGTACAGCGTTAGATTAGAGAGATTTAAAACAACGTACTTTAGCTCTATGCTTACACTTCAGAGTATATAAAATACATATTTACCTTTGTCTGCTTCTTTTCTGTGGCATAAACAATGGAGGTGCAGCACACTTCAGCAATCTTACGCCCCTGGCCATAAAATGACCAACAACAGATCTCGTCCCCAATCACATCTTTGATGAAGAGTACTCGACCATTGAACCGCAATGACAGCTTGTCAAATAGCTCAATATTTTTCAGCATGTTGTCATCAGAATTGCTGGAAGAAAAAGAAAAGTTACAGGACAGGTCATTTAAGAAGACAACTTGTTGGTTCCTTCTTTAATCAGACATGCTAGCTCCTGATATCAGCTGAAGAGGACTCACCTGGTATATGAATATTTGTTGTTGCTTCGATTATACAGCAGTTTGACAGTAGGCTGTGAAGACAAGAAAAATATTATTATATAAAAATATTATTATATTAATAAATGACAAATTTCTCTTGATACTGAACAGCACATTATGTTAAATAAAAACAACATGACCTACCTTATTTGAGGTTGCAATAAGCTTCTGCTCTTCCTTAGATGATGTCATCAGAGGCACTTTACAAAGGGGTTCATACGTTTCTTTGTTCTGGAGGGAAAAAAATAAATATTATTTTTCCATTAAAGAAGTTTCACCTGCAAAACTGCAACATACACGAGGAAGGAAGCCACCCAGTGGAACAAAGAAGCAAAGATGGAAACTGCCAAGCAATCTCCACCTCAACAACAGCTAAGGCTCATTGTTTTAGTTACCACTTTATGTCCCTCATAACAGTTGAAAAAGAACAATAAAAGTGTCAGATATCCAGCTGTTTTTGTACATTGTACTTATCCATGAATAATTTTTAATATGAAAAATAAACAGATAGATGTACCAAGAATGAAATGACCTCCAGCAACGGGTCAGAGCCAGACTCAAATCTGGGCTGCTGCAGTAAGGACCCAGCCTTGATATGTGGTACACACTACTCTGTGAGCTAATCTGATTCTGATTATATGATGATAAATGAAGTATACCAAGTAATATATTGCCCTGCCCAACTGACAGATCTCTGTGTTGATGGTACCTGTAAGGCAGCTGTACATTCATCAGCTAGGCCTTGGACAAGGTAATACTTGGCCTCAGCAAGGAGTTCCTCGGTTTCCCGTCGGCTGTCTGGGAGCGGCACTGCCCCGTCTCTAAGGTAGTTAAGGATTGTTCCAAAATGTTTCCCACAACGATCAATCAAGATCCAACCTGTGGATGTGAAATGGTGAAACATTATTCAGTAAAAGCTCACTGCCAATCTGAGGATGACATAAACCCTGCATCTTCAACAGCTCACCTTCACTATCTGTGAGGACCTCCATCCTGCCACTGAACATGGCTTTGAGCATCGTGTCCTGTTTGGTTAGCGTCTGCATTGTAGTGTAGTACAGTGCCCCACCCACATTTAGCTTCACATATTTAGAGCTGGGGCTGGATCCTTTGAAAGATGTAGTCCGGGTTGTAGCTGCCGGCACTGCCGAGCTCACCACACTCTCTCCTGACATCTCTTCCTGAGACAAAACAAGATAAAATATGAAGGTTAAACCTAGAACAGGACTGGTATGTCACTGAATCAAGTTAGTTTAGGGCACATAGTTGAAAAAAATAGATGATAAAAAACACAGGTCAGTGTTTTTGTAGATAATTCCCCTTTTTAGGCTGGTGTTACTCTATTTTTTTTTTTTTTACCTTCTCAGTATTTTCTGACTTCTCAAAGCACCCCAAGTCCCAATCACATTTGTTGTTACTACAGATATACACCAGGTTACACACGTGTTCCAGTTATACTTGTCTATGTCAGATTGAGAGAGACCAAACAAGAGTGTCCATTTTCATTGCAATGAAGGAACATGTTACTTGGTGCAAGGGTGTGTCTCATAGAAAAGATTTTGACTGACTAATGGCTCAGACGAGCAGTCCATAGCAGGCTTTTCCTGTGAGATTTGTTGACAATGCCTTTGTGAGCTGTAATCTGCTAAATGTAACACATGTAGTCAGAAAAGGGAGGCAAATGTCTTATTTAAAAATGGGTTTTCTGGCAAAATGTTGACATGTACACAACAGGACACACAATGAAAAATTCATTGTGTGTGGAAACCTACTTGGCAATAAACCTGATTCCCTTTTTTTTATTAAACCTTTATTTAACCATAAAAGGTCCCATTGAGATTAAAAATATCTTTTTCAAGGGAGTCCTGGCCAAGACAGACAGCAGCACAAACTAAGAACAGGTCAAACCAAAACAGACACAAGACACACAGACAATATCACAACACATAATAGTCTAAAAATGCTAAAAGTACAATACAAGGCATGAAATCAACAACATCAGCTAAAACAACAACACCTCGATGATTCATTTTCTAGGTCTTTCAACATAAATTTAAAAGCATTCAAAGAGATCAGATCTTTGAGTTTTAAAACATTCTGCTATAATAGGGTGCCAGTGAGAGCTTTAATTAAAAAAAAAAAAAGTTCTTTCTGGGGTCTT